>CM052447.1:11362996-11395433 GCA_028533085.1 Varecia variegata
TATAGAATCCTGCCTTCTGGGCCAGAGTGCACCATTGACGTTCATGGATTAGAGCAGACGAACTAGCACATGTTGGGGATTAAAGTTACTCAGGGACTACCAGATGGGCACAGTGGAGCCTTGGGAAATGACTTCTCCATGTAACTGGACTCTAAAGTTCTCTGATACTTCAGATTGAGTACTTGGTTCAGAAAAGCAAGCTCATATTTCAAGGATAACTCATAGGATTTATCCAGCAAATTGTGTGGATAAACAGGGAAAAAAATAGCTACAAAGAGAGAGAAAAAGCATTTGTGCTACAGCCTAAATCACATGGAAAAACAACTTACAAAATGAGTATTTTAATAGTCAAAGCAGAATGTTTTTACTAGTTAAAAAATGCTGCAAAATGTTGGCAACAGTAGTTTGCATCCAAATAGTCAAACCTAATTGTTTGTGAATGCAATATAATTGAGTCTTCCTTGTAAAAGCTTTAAGAAAACTAAGTAATATAACATGCCTTTTTATGACATAAAAAACAAATAATTTGTACAGTTATTATGTTTGAAGAAACACATACCCATCAACCCATTAGATTTCATTAGAGATAAACAAATTGTTAAATGTTTTGTTTTGTTTTGTTTCTGCCTTGAACTTCACTAAAGACAAACCTCATTTCTTTGAAAATTCCTGCTCTATTTCCCTAGAATTAAGCTTTCAAAGTACATATTAAAATAAAGCCACACTTAAAGTAAACATGGCACTGATAATTACTAGTAGCTGTTAATTGTATTAACCAACTCTCAGTGTCATTTCCAGTACTGTTGCAACCTCTGTGATTGACATCAATGCCCAAGAAACACTGAAAAATTAGACTCATTGACGTTAAGTGAACATTTATGCTATTAATGAGGAATTCTACTCAGTTAGGGAACAAAAAGAGAGCTGCATAATAACCGATGCTAGAGCAAAAAGAAATAGACAACAAAGAAAAATAAATAAATTTAAGTGACTTTCAAGAACTTTCAGGTGATTCCCAGTTTCTCCCTTTTTTGAGCCCTATTGCACACATAACGTTGAAGTGAGAAAGAATTAAGCAGAGAAGCAAGTTATGGATCACACACTCCAGTGTAATCAAACTCCAGCAGTTACAGCAAGAACAAAATGTCAACTCTAACTAACTACCTTATTGGATTCCCCGAATCTATGACCCACAAGATAGCCATATTAATTTGGTCATGCTCAGAGCCTGAGGGAAATCATTCAGAGAATAAAGGATATCCAATAGAGACAAAATTAAATGCAAAGTATGCTAGCTTTTAAAATACCCACAGAATCATTTGACCACAACGCCCCACGTGTCCCAGTTGGCCTGGGACTTACCTGGTTGTAGCCTTGAAAGTCCTGCATCCCAGAACACTTCACAGTCCCAGACAAACTGGGAGAGTTTAGCACCCTACCGTTTAATGTGAGCTTCTCATTACCGCTGACTTACTCACCCAAGCTTACCTTTGACTAAACTATATATGGAGCAGTGGCTCTCAGACTTTACTGCGCATAAGGATCACCTGGAAAGCTTGTCAAAACACAGTGTCCTGAGCCCCATCCCACTTCCACACATTGAAGTGGGGCCAATGAATCTGCATTTCTAACAAGCTCACAGGTGAGACAGATGCCACTGGTGTAAGCACCACATTGTGAGTTAACACTGCTGCAAACTTCAGATGCCTTTTTTTTATTTCCCAATTTCCTACTTCCTGAGTTTAGTTTTCAGGGTCCTTATGCATGAACAGATTGTATAAGTCTCTTAGAAGTAGAAATATGACAATAGAAATGAATCATGACAATATAACTAATGGGAAACTTATCCAATACACTGTGTTATTTATACAACATTAAAATGTGAATATTTTATTCACATGAATTTCATCAGTTATTTCAATTGGAAAGCCTTACTAAAATGCTACTTCATTTTAGGGAATTAATAGAAATGGTAGGAAAACAAAGACAAACCTTGGCCATAGCCAATGTTTATCATAGCTGTAAAACTAGAGTAACCCCAAACTGTTTGAAGAAGCCCAGTAAGGGTTTTATAAGGGTAAACTCAAGTAAATTTTATTAGCACAGCTCTGATTCCTTGACACCAGCTGGGTGTCCAGCAACTCAATCCTGACAGAGTTAGTGCACATCCTGCGGGTTAAGGACTCCGTCCTATAAGACTGCCCTCCTTCTCATGCCAGTCGCAAGTCTGACTGGCTATAAATTTGGAGGTCCCCACAACCCCCTCCTCAGGCTCTATTATTGCCAGAATGATTCATAGAACTCAGGAAAACACTTTACTTACATTTGCTGGTTTATTTGAAAGGATACAACTCAGGAACAGGCAAACGGAAGCCATGCATAGAACAAGGTGTGGGGAAGGATGAAAGCAGAGCTGCCATGCCCTTTCCTGAGTTGTTCTCCAACTCAGGAGCTCCTCAAACCACCTTCATTTAGGGGATTTTGTTGAGGTTTTATAGGCAAGACTGATTAAATTATTCACCACTTGTGCTACACTCAATTTCCAGCCCCTCTTGGGGTGGAAGGAAGTTCTAACCCTCTAAGCACTTGGTTGGTTTTTCAGGAACTGGGGACAAAGACCAAATATTTATTTTTAGTTATACCCCAGCAAGAATTTATTTTTATTAATCACCCACAAGCGGTAACATATGGAAGAAAAAACTATATTTTGTGAAGGATTCAGTTTTAGGACTCACAGCTCTGTCTCCAACACTATCTATAAACATAGCTTGAACCAAAGAGTATGAATGTCCACAACAATGCCACAAGGTTATTGTGCTCCATCTACTCTAGTTACTATAGTAGGGAAGTCAGTGAAGGCGTTTCACAGAGGTTTCTCAATAGCAGAAGCTGAAACTGAGAGAAATTCTCTGGATAAATCCATTTAACTAAAATATCATACTTCTTGAGCATTTCAATGCATTGAATGTTGAATGTACTATTTGTTTAAAGATAATTTTTATAAATTCAACATCTCTTTATAAATGCTAACATTCATAAAGAGCCTCCAACTGACTCATTTGCCATTTCTTGTATGATAAACTAGAAAACTAATGCATCAGCACTCACACATACACTGTTCGATCTTTCCAGGCTGCATATGGGAATGAACTCCTGTTGTGTCCTTTTAAGCTGAAAATACTGCCCAGTTCCTGGTCATGGTTTTTTAAATCCCCATCAACATAGCACTAAATTTCCAAAGTCTTCTCTAAAGAACAGCAACAGTAATATCTGCAATTGTTGCATGTTATTTATTGAGTGTTCCCTATGGTACTGACCCCGTGCTATGCAATTTACTTTCATTATTACTGTTAATCTTCACCAGGGCAAAGAATAAGGTGAGATGAGTAAAGCTCTCACCTTGGGTGGAAAGTGTGAAAGGCCATGAAAAAGTTCATAATCAAGATAAATATTATAATGCAATATTTTTGAAAATGAAAATTATTATAATATCCATGATGAACAAAATATCAAAATTCTAAACAAAGATTAGATCAATACTATTATACTAATTTTTCTGACTCAGGTTCCAATATGGCTGAGCACAACGATGTTCCTGTTTTTTTCACAACAACCCTGCAACATACATAATAGTATTATAACCATTTTATGAACAGAAGCTCCGAGAAGTTAAGTAACTTGTCCAAGGTCACACAGTTGGTTAATGGTAGAGCTAGTATATATGATTTCAAAGCTCTTCAACCATGATGCTACAGTGCCTCTCAATCACACAATATTTACTGACTGCTTATTATGAGTGTGATGTTAGGGGGTGCAGTGCCCACCCTAAGGTCAATGGTTCACTGGAAGGACTCACAGAACTCACTGAATAGTATAGTCATTGTACTCATGGTTATGTTGTATGACAGTGAAAGGATATAGATTAAAGTCAACCAAGAGAAATAAGCTGCCCAGAGTCTAGGAAGTTTCCAAAAGTGAAGCTTCCAATTATCCTCTCCCAATGGAGTCACAGATAGAGTTACCTCTCTTAGCAATAATTTGTGATAATATGCACAAAAAATACTGCCAATCAGGGGAGCTCACTGGGCCTCAGTATCCAGAGTTTTTATTGAAACTCAATCACATAAACATGGTTGTCTGCCTGTGTGCCCGACCTTTAGTCTCTGGCTCCTCCAGAAGTAGAGTGGATACCACATGGCCCAAAGCCTTTATCATAAATCATGTGGTTAGACATTCCAGTGTGGCTGTGGCCCAAGGGCCCAGGTAAACAAAGGTACACTTATCAGGTAGGACATTCCAATGGCCTAGAGATCATGTCCCAGGAGCCGAGGGCAAAGGCCACATCTCTATTTGGATAAGGTAAATTCTTTACTATACAACATGTCAGCACCATGGGAAGGAAAGGACCAGTGTATGAATAAAAAGTTGAGCACCTCTTTTTTGGAGCAGAAGGCAAAAGCCTTAAGTAAATAAAGTAAGATCACCCCATAGCCACGTTGTTTTTATCTTTAGCAGAATGAATGCATATGGAAAATAAATCTGAGCTGACAAACAACATTCCTTTCAGGTTCAAGACTACCAGTAGGAAAGAGTACCTCGTCTTTACCTGCAGCCCAATTTACTTCCTAAACCCATGTTGGGGCTCAGAAAATAATGCCCTGGGATGAGGGCCTCAGACGCAGCCTCAGAAGCCAAAGTTTTTCTGGGACTGTTGCCACCCAACCAGATTCATTTGCCCACTGTCCAAGAGGAAGCCAATGCACTGAGACAGCAGGGTTTGCAGCAGAGAAAGAGTTTATTCCGCATAGCGCTAAGCGGGGAGACAGGAGAAATTTCTCAAATCTGCCTCCCCGAGAATTTGGGAGACGGGGTTTTTAAAGATAGATTGGCATAGGCAATTGAGTCTGCTAATTGGCTGGGTCCAGGACAGAACCAATGGGTTGTAGAAATTGTCTTCTTTGCTGACCAGGTTCTTGGGTGAGGGTCACAAGACCAGTTGAGTCAGTTCCTTGGTATGGGCCACTGGTCTGGGTGGGTCAGCCATTCCACTGCAATGCAGGACTGGGAAGATATCTGAGAAACTACCCTTAGGTTTCGAAAAGCTAATGTTATCTATGGAGAAAGCTAAGAATCTTTATGACCACCAGCTATGTGGCTCTGGAATATAGAGAAGCAAACAGAGGGACAGTGGCTAATTATTACCATTACTTTTAGTTAGGCCCTTACCACAGTTCTTGCCTTGCACCCCTTTATCAATTTGTAAAGACGGTTTCGTGACCTTCTCCTGTCCTCCTGCCTCTCAGTCTCATTCTCCCTTGAGGCTAGCCATAGAAACTAGAATCCCCTTCTCCAAGGCGAGTCATAAAAGACAGAACTGCTTTGCCCCCAAACCGATCATAAAACCAGTTTTATTTTGTGTAAAAATCGGCCATAAAGAAATTATCTGTTCTACCTTGTTTAACTGTAAGTCATAAGACCCCCCATTCCAGAGAGGGCCCTGTCCCACACCTAGAAGAATAGAATGTTTGCTCAGAGAGGCCAAGGATCTAGACAGACAGGCAGGCCTTGCTGGGTGTCCCCACTCAGCCTGTTAGCATTGGATCATACCCTTTTGGTCCAATCATATTTCTACACAACTACCTGTACTTTGTTGAACCTAAGCATAAAACTGGACAATTTCCCCTTTATCTTTGGGTCTTTATTCCAAAGTCCCTGGAATATACATGTTAAACAAATTAGCGTGCCTTTCTCCTATTAATCAATCTGCCTTATATCAGTGATTTTTTGGGTGAACTTTAGGGGGCCAAAGGCCGTGGTCCCTACACCCACCTTGCTGATCTGGTGAAAGAAGATGCCTTACTGTAAAAAACAATCAGTATTGAAGTCCAGAGATCAAAGAAGATGTGCATACATCCATGTATGATTTACTTTATAAATAACACCTGTCAGAGACTATAGCTGTTCCATGGATCATTAATACATTTCCCTATGAGTTGCAGAACGTTATCTCTATTGTCTGAGCCCAGGAATTGGAAAGGTGGGAAGTGAGCTATCCATGGTATGTGAGATGGTTTTAGGTTTTATATAAACAAACAGGTTTTATTTTAATAGCTATGCATGTATACAATGAGTATTAAAAATTTTATTACAAGCATATTAAAAACATATTAAAGAACATATTTAAGCTTTTGAAAAATTATCAATTTAAAGAAAAATACTGTTACTTAAAAAATTAACAGAAGAAGCCATACTTGGATATGACAAATCAGGAAGGAAAGAAATAAAGTTTAGGCAACCAGGGATTAGCAGAATGTAGATTTTATCCCATCTTTTTAAATAAGAGGGTTTTAATTTTATGGCTGTCAGGAAACCAATTTCTGATATGTAAATCTAGCCATGTGAAGTTTAGGTTTTTATTTATTTAAAAATTTCTAAATTGAGGAATTCCCTTAAAGCTTCCTTCTTTTGCAAGAGATCAGCTTCGAAGGGGGAGGTGGAGGAGAATTCTTTCTAACAGCAGAAAATCTGATCGTTCTGAAATATTTTTAGTCCTCAATTGCTTAGCTGATAAAAATTCTCTTTTCAAAGTTTCCCCTGGTGCTAACTATTATCATCAAATGCTAACAACCCGTAGTTCCTGGGCCTGATGATTGTATCTCTTTTCTAGAAAATCAATAGGAGAGCAGAGGAGGAGGGAGGCGGGCCTGGTGGGAGGGGTATCAGCTCCCCGGGGATCCTCTCCCACTTCAGTATGACCTTTAGAAACTGGTTCCTCCTTCCTCCCTGTGCCTCACTTGCACCGTTTGGGAGGGATGGGTTGGTGACCTTCTCAGCACACGGTGGGAGGAATGAGTTCCTGTCTGCTGGCACCCTGAAACTCTCGAAATGCAAAGAGGGAGGAGGTGAGAAAACAGCAGGGTTGCTGGCTGTGTCTGTGATCACACAGAATGAGCAGAGCAGGTGGCTAGTTGATGGAATGCAAGGGCCCATTCTGAATATGGAAGAAGTTACTGGCTGTACTTGGAACCCCCACACTCCTTTGTTGTAATAGAGCACAATTAAAATGAATGAGCAAATGTTAAAGGGAGTGTGTATAAAACCATCTCTGGGACTTTTTTCCTTTTCTTTTCTTCTTTTCTTTTCTTTCCTTTTCTTTTCTTTTTTCTTTTCTTGTCTTTCCTTTCTTTTCTTTTCTTTTTTCTTTTTCTTTTCCTTTCCTGATTTACTTGTTTGTTTATAATGGACTAGAAGAAAAGCAGTGTTGAAGAAGACTGACTTTTAAGATTCATAAGCTGGAAAGGTGAAATTGCATGGTGAGTAATTATAGAGGCTTTAGAATGGGACGCACCTGATTCTCAGTCCACTACTTCCTGTGTGGCCCTGAGGAACTAGATTAACCTCTCAGTTTCCTCAGATGAAAAATTTAGAAATAGTAGTGACCTCTTGTTTTATTTGAGAGAATTAAATGAGATAATGCAGTGAATTGCACAGTGCCTGGCACATAATTCTGCCTCTGTTATTGTTGTCACTAGTTTAAATTAATAATTTAACCTCTTATATAATTAATTTAACCTCCTGAAGTTGCATTTCCTCATCTGTAAAATAACAGTAACTACTGTGTGTCTATTTCATTATGTTAAGTGAGAATCAAAAGAGATCATGGAAATAAAGTGTCTGTAACCCGATGTCAGTTGAGAGCCTTTCTGTCCCTTGGAGATTTAAGTAAAAGTAGCCTGAATGCTCACACACACACACACACACACATACACGAACACATACACATGTTTCTACAAATTTCTCATTTGCTTTCTCACTGTCCTTCATCTCCACACTTGTGTTTTCAATGGCATTCCCTGGAACCTACTGCAGCAAATTTGGGCACAAAATTCTGTCTCCATTCGATTCTCCTAAGGAATTTCATCACTTGGAGCATGCATGAGCTTAGCAATTTTACTCAAGGTCGTGAAACACAGCCTTTCATTATTGCATCCCCATCTTCTGCTCCATGCCATACCCCACTGGCATCAGCATTCCCAAAGGCTGTCCTACCAGACACAGTCTGCCCCATCATGCAGAGCTGGCTGGAGAAGATAGTCCTGAAGCCTTTACTGCAACTGCTTTTTTAATGATACTTTCCTCTCCACCCAAAATATCTTCCTTTGTCAACTAAAAAGCACTAAATCTAAAATATCAGAATATGCAAATCATAAGAGAACTGGAATTTTAATTCCAAGTCAATTCAGGCTATATTTATTGATGTTCATCCTGAGTCATAGACTGTGCTGGTTTCTAAGAATGTAATAATGACTAAAGTATATGTTCTCCTCCAGAAAGCTGGCGGCCAGGTGCAAAACGAGGGAGGATGGCAAATGGTTATAGGACGGCATCATCATTGAAGAGAAGGGTTTAGGGGGCAACACTGATTGGATCTCCCACTTCTGGAGAAGGTGAAAAAGGCACAACAGGATGTTGAGATCTGCAGGATAAAGACAAGATAACAACAACAAAAGTTGAAGAGAAGCTGATTTCAAGTAGATGAAAAGCCATTACAACCAAATAAACAGAAAAACAAAAAATTTAGAAGCAAGGTATGTTGGGGAAACAGAAAATATTTTATTGTGGTTAGAGTAGAGGCTAGGAGGTGAGCTTGGATCTCTTTCCAATGTGTAAATATTTCTAAAAACCATGCAAAATTGAAAAGTCCTATTTCAATATTATTTAGATAAAAATAATTATAAAACCTAGGTCAGAATTATTACTCTGGAGTAATAATCATAAACAGGCCTCCAAAATCTCAGGCTTATTCTTACAATACATATCATATATTATATACATAATACAATGTATACATAATACATATCACAATAAGTTACAATAGGAGCAAGAGATAATAGATAATTATAATAGATAATTATCCGAGCTTTATATCTTGGTATCTGCAAAGGTGAAACATAAACTACTTGTTACTGAAAAGGGGTGAATCTTTCCTACTTTGTGCAAGAACCCTAAAATATAGGGTTTTTCAAGGGCATACACAGATGCAGCCTTGGATACTAAAATGAGAAACAAAACAAAAATAAATCAATCACTGTATTGTGCCCTTTGGGGGCAAATTTCCCTCTTCTCTGTCATTACAAGTCATTCATTGCAATGAAAATACAATGTTACAACTGGGACTAAAATTTTCATTTAAAAAAAAAAGCTAAAAGATTATAGTTATCATAAAGAGAGGAAAGACAGGACGAAATTGGAAGGTATCAAGGTACAGAAAGAACCTAGACTTAACAAAACCAAATTTTCAGAGAAGATCCATGTAACAAATGAGTGTAGATTTGCTGTTCCATCTTGGAGAGATGAGAAATGAACCATTTATTGTCCTGTTTTATTTTCCTTAATTATTTCAAATAAAACTTAGGTCCTACCTTCTAGATTTGAGAAGCAATCAAGACAAGTTTGAATCCCAGGATTTATTTATTCCAAAAAAATTCAAGGAATAACCTCCGGTCTTCAGATCTTCCTGGCCCCATATACCCAGACCTACTCCTTTTATTTAAGCTTGGGATCTTAATTTTCTTTCCAGTGGAGCAATGCCAACTGTGTGATGAGAATTTGTGTAAAATAACTTACACCTCTACACTGTAAGGGTAGTTGAATAACATTTGAAGTACCCTAGTCAGGAATCCGTATTTAAGGTGTTTGATGTTGATTAGCACCTAAAGGCTCTTTTTTGAGACAGAGTCTTATTCTGTTGCCCAGGCTGGAGTGCAGTGGCACAGTCATTGCTCAATGCAACCTCGAACTCTTGGGTTCAAGAGATCCTCTCACCTTAGCCTCCCAAGTATCTAGGACTATAGGCATGCACCACCATGCCTGGCTAATTTAGTTATTATCATTATGGTTATTATTATTATTTGTACAGACAGGTTCTCACTATGTTGATCAGGCTGGTCTCAAACTCCTGGCCTCTAATGATCCTCCCGCCTTTGCCTCCCAAAGTGCTGGGATTACAGGCATGAGACACCATGCCTGGCCTAAAGATTCTTCTTAATCAGTTGTATACACTCCAGAGGTGGCTGTAGTTAGTGCTTTAAATATCACTATATAAATTTGCCAGTGTTTGTGGCCTGACTCAACCTGAAGTTTTGCTGATCCCACTGTAAGAATATTGTTACATCTCCATAGAATGAACCTTTCCTACAATGGGATATTTATAAGGTCTATAGGGATGGACACTTTACTGAGCATAAGCAACATGTGTTATGAATTTATGCACCTAGTTATTAACAATGTTTTTTTGTGTGCCAGAGTTTGACTAGAGAATGGCTGATTGAAATGTAACACTTCACAGAGTTCCTGGACTGTGTGAAGATGTGTGGTTTCCACTTACCTCTTACTGCTGGAGGCAACCAAGACTTAACCAAAAGAACTTGACCAGTTGTGAAAGTCAAATGATCTTTTTTTTTTTTTGAAACAGAGTCTCACTCCGTTGCCCGGGCTAAGTGAGTGCCGTGGCATCAGCCTAGCTCACAGCAACCTCACACTCCTGGATCGCTCAAGCAATCCTCCTGCCTCAGCCTCCTGAGTAGCTGGGACTACAGGCATGCGCCACCATGCCCGGCTAATTTTTCTATATATATTTTTAGCTGTCCATATAATTTCTTTCTATTTTTAGTAGAGATGGGCTCTCGCTCTTGCTCAGGCTGGTCTCAAACTCCTGAACTCAAACAATCCGCCCACCTCGGCCTCCCAGAGTGCTAGGATTACAGGCGTGAGCCACCATGCCTGGCCTGAAAGTCAAATGATCTTGACCTGGGCTCCTGAAATACCAAGCTCCATAGATATACACACTTGAAAGTATCCCTTGTCAAAGTCATGCCACTTTAGCACTATGGTGATCTTGACCCCCAGTGGTATTTGGCAATGTCTAGAGACATTTTGGTTGTCACAAATGGAGGTGGGAGTGCTACTAGCATCTGATGGATAGAGGCCAGGCATGCTGCCAAATACCCTGCAGTGTATAAGACAATCGCCTGTCTCAATAAACATTGATCTGGTTTCAAATGTCAATAATGCTGATGTTGAGAAACTCTGAACTAAGGATTGGGTCCCGAGCCCTGAAAACTGATGAAACTCCATCCTCTAAATTCTTTTTCAGGAGAGGCTGCATCTCAATTTCCTTTCAGAATATCCTCTTGATTTCATTCCAACCTTCTCTTTCTCTATCAAATAAAAGCTATGAATTATATAAGCCTGATAATTCCTGGTGAAGCAAAGGAGCCCATAACTGAGGCTTTTCTATAAGGAGCACTGTTTGGGCAGCGAGGGGAATATTTATATTCCCAATCATTAGAAGCTTGAAAGCATTGAAAACATATAAGTATCCATATCTAAAAAAGCCTTACCTTTAATTTGAGGAAACTACATATTCGGTCCAATGGTTGTGGGGCATTAATGTTATATCTTCCTTGTTCTTATTTTTTTTCTGGAAGGCAGGAAAAAAGGGGCAGACAAGCATGGTAGTGCTATATGATAAAGTCAATAATAATAATGGACATGATGATGACAGTTATTTACTGCTATGAAAATGATAGGATCACTTTCTTATATAAGAGGTGCTATGCTAAGGATGTGCCTTATATTATAATACATTTTTATCCACCTTTCTAAAAATTTTATTTTAATAGATTTAGGGGGTACAAGCTGAATTTCATTACATCTATATATATTGTATAGTGGTGAAGTCTGAACTTTTAGTGTACTCATCACCTGAATAATATACATTGTACCCTATAGGTAATTTTTCATCACTCCCCCCTCCCAGCTTCTCCCCCTTTTAAGTATATAGTGTCCATTATACCACTGTGTGTTCTCATGTAGCCTTAGTTTAGGTCCCACTTATAAGTGAGAACATGCAGCTTTTATTTTTCTGTTCATGAGTTACTTCACTTAGGATAATGGCCTCCAGTTCCAAGTTGCTGCAAAATATATTATTTCATTCTTTCTGTGACTGTATAGTACTCTATGGTATATATGTACCACATTTTCTTTATTTACTCATCAGTTGATGGCATTTAGGTTGATTCCACATCTTTGCAATTGTGAATTGTGCTTCCATAAACATACAAGTACAAGTATCTTTTTGACATAATGATTTCTCTTCCTTTGGGTAGATACCCAGTAGTGGGATTGCAGGACTGAATGGTAGATCTACTTCTGGTTCTTTGAGAAATCTCCATACTGATCTCCATAGAGGTTGTACTAACTTACATGTCCACCAACAGTGTATCATTGTTCTTTTTTCACCGCATCTGCATCTTAACAAACATCTATTGGGTTTTTTTGACTTTTTAATAATGTCCATTGTAATTAGAGTAAGATGGTATCTCATTGTGGTTTTAATTTACATTTCTCTGCTGATTAGTGATGTTGAGCATTTTTTCATATGTTTCTTGGCCCTTTGTAAATCTTCTTTTGGAAAAAAAAAAAAAACTACATTTCATTTGCCCACTTTTTAATGGGGTTGTTTTTTTCTTGCTGAGTTGAGATCTTTGTAGATGCTGGATATTAGTCTTTGTTAGATACATAGTTTGCAAATTTTTTTTCCCATTCTGTAGATTGTTTATTTACTCGTTTGATTATTTCTTTTGCTCTGCAGAAGATTTTAGCTTAATTAAGTTCCATTGTGTATTTTTGTTTTTGTTGCATTTGTTTTGTCATAAATTCTTTGCCCAGGCCAATGTCCAGAAGAGTTTTTCCTAGGTTTTCTTCCAGGATTTTTATGGTTTCAGGTCTTACATTTAAGTCTTGAATCTATCTTGAGTTAATTTTTGTATATGGTGAGATATAGGAATTTAATTTCATTCTTCTGTGTATGGCTATCCAATGTTCCCAGCATCATTTATTGAATAGTGTATCTTTCCACCAGTGTATGTTTTTATCTGTTTTGTCAAATATCAGTTGATTGTAGGTATATGGTTTTATTTCTGCATTCTCTATTCTGTTCTATTGATCTATGTATCTACTTTTATGCCAGTACCATGTTGTTTTTGTAACTATAGTCTTTTAGTATAATTTGAAGTCAGGTAATTTGATGCCTACAGTTTTGTTCTTTTTTGCTTAGGATTACTTTGGCTATTCAGGCTCTTTTTTGGGTCTATATGAATTTTAGAATTGTTTTTTGCTAATTCTGCAAAAAATGACATTGGCATTTTGATAGGAATTGCATGGAATCTGTAGATTGCTTGGGAATTTTAATAATATTGATTCTTCCAATCTATGAGCATGGGATGTTCTTCTATTTGTTGGTATCATCTATGATTTCTTTCATCAGTGTTTTGTAGTTATCCTTGTAGACATCTTCACCTCCTGGGTTAAATTTATTCCTAAGTATTTTATTATTTTTGCAGCTATTGTAAATAGCATGGAGTCCTTGATTTGGCCATCAGTTTGACTGTTATTGGTGTATAGGAATGCTACTGATTTGTGTACATTGATTTTGTAACCTGAGATTGCTGAATTTATGGATCAATTCTAGGAGTCTTTTAGTGGAGACTTTAAGGTTTTCTAGGTACAAGATCATATCATCAGTGAACAGGGATAGTTTGACCTCCTCTTTCCCAATTTGGATGCCCTTTATTTCTTTCTCTTGCCTTATAGCTCTGGCTAGGACTTCCAGTACTGTGCTAAGTAGAAGAGGTGAAAGTGGGCATTTTTGTCTTGTTCCAGTTCTTAGGGGGAAAGCTTTCACTTTTTCCCCCTTTAGTATGATACTGGCTTTGGATTTGTCATATATGGATTTTATTGTTTTGACATATGTTCCTTTAATTCTGAGTGTTTTGAGGGTTTTTATCATGAAGGGATGTTGGATTTTATCAAACGTTACATCTACTTTTTAGGAAGGTGTTGTAATTCCCATTTTATGGACTAGGATACAGAGGTCAAAGGGGATAATTTAGTTTGCCCCAGTTGACATTGACACTTAATGAAAAGGAAGGTATTCAAACTCAGTATACAAATCTCTAAAACCCGAACTCAATAAAATAATTCACTAAAAATTTATTCAGTATTCACAATGTACTAAGCATTTATTTTGGGCACTTGAGATAAATCAAAGAGAATAAGGGACAAATATCTCTTAACCACTAAGTTATACTATCTATAATATGAACATTTTCAGTTATAGTACAGCAGTAAACTGCTTTCTTTGCTTGTAACTGGATAGGTTTATGATGGTTTTGCTGTTTTTATGAACATCATAATCCTATCATCATCTTGGTTCCCATTTAAAGCAGATCTCATTGTTAGGTAGCTTTTGCTTACTTTGTTGGCTAGCCAAATGCAAGCAATAGACCAGAGAAATCTTTCTGATTTTTCCAGCATATCAAATAATCAAACCTAGGGAAAAGTTTCAATAAACTAGAGCCCAAACTTTTGGAGCTTAGTGATGTGGTGAGGGAGGCATTTAATAGAGGCACAATTCTCTTTTGCAGTCTGCATGAAGAATCTTACTAAGATCCAGGATTCTTTAATCATGAAGGACTCATTCTTCAGTGTCAGCGGATCCAATGTCACCTTTCTTAGCCAGGAAAAAATTCCCTTTGACTTTAGAAGCCAAGGAAGTGTGACTGGAGATTAGCCTGAGGAAGGGCTGCTGTATCAAGATCTGACAGAGAAGTGGGTTTACAGAAATACATTGGTTTTATCTCATGGCAGTGGGATTGCCAGTCATGGCACTGTAAGTACTAATCTACGGTATCATGTTAGTGAATGTGACAGTGTCACAGAATTGTCATAGAATATTGTTCAAGATGTCCATTTTGGAAAGAGATAAAAAAGAAGACATTCAGGGACCAAGGGACAGAATGAAGCTACTTAGTCCATACAGGGATGCAACCTGCAACCAATTAATTGGTACCATCCAAATAATACGTTCTCACTCTGGAGAAACATAAACTACTAAGGAAGTGCTGTCATAAATGCTTAAAAAGCTAAGCTTGAGAATCAGAGCAAGGCTCTGATCTCCACTCCATTACCTACCAGCTATATAACATAGGGCAAATTACCTACTTAACTCATTTGCACCTCAGTTTCTTCACCCATAAAAAGGGAATATTGATAGTACTTACCTTGGACCATAAAATGAAATAATGTATATAAAACACTTAGGAAAAGATCTGGCAACTTCTAATAAAAGCTGGGTATTGTTACCATTAGTTGGCCACCTTGTTCATTCAAATAAATGTATTCAACTAATCTTTGGACGTCTGAAATCAGAATTTTTCCTACAGATAGATGTTTGCTGTAAAACATGAGAAAAGATGGTGTATTTTTCAATGGCCTTTCAAAATCTAAAAAGCTGAAATTATCTCATCAGTAATGTATGGATTGTCTGGAGAAGTTTCAAATCCTCTAGATTATACAGGTAGGTTTGCCACAGGAGAATCGTTAATGCATTAATCATTAAACTAATTGCTTATCTTTTACTCTGAAAGAAATTTGTTCCTTGCTGTCTTTGTTTGTTTTCTACATAAATAATGATAAACTAAGTTTAAGGAAAGAAATCAATGTCCAGAGAAGGATTTCAAAACTAGAAAAGTGAAGGGTGCTATTTAGCAAGCATTTTGCATTCTGCAAGGCAATGAGGGTACTTCGTCACTAGTTCTGTGGCCGTGAACTAGGGGGAAAAAAGTGGTTACTAAATAATGCTCCAGTGGGTTGTGATATGAGACAGATCATAAAATTGAGATTTAAACTAGAAAAGACCAAAGGAAGCAATGAAAATTAACTTAGACAGTCAGAAGGTAAAATTGAAAAGGCAAGGAAATGAAACTTACAGAGGAAATACAAAACCACAGTATGAAGGAATGTTCCTTTGGATATTAGCATGTTGGTTGGTAACTGAGCTCCTAAGTGCTGTATCGATAAGCAGAGCCATCATTAATCTTTTGTGACAAGGCACTTTGGAGTAACCAAATTGTGAAAGTCTCAGGCCCTGAATATCCTGCATTATCCTCAGGATGGAAGATGACTTCTATATACAGTAATTGTTGTATCGTGTTTCTCCATTGCAGTAAATTTTAACAGAAATGGCTTTTAAAAGCTGTCTTAATAAAAGTGATTTAGAAAAAAAAAAAGTGCCCAACTCTAGCTATGTCTTTTTCAGTGTTCACTTAGATATATTTGGTTTTGAACTTCTTTTTAGAAGGGCAGAATTACTATGTCATTTAAAGCTGAAATAAGAACTGAGAGGTTTGCATTCGGTCCAGGGTTTTCTAACAAAAGACACCCTCCCCAGAACTGTATAATTAGTGCTGTTTGCACATATTCTATAATTCTATAAATCTCAATTTATGACATTTAAGCTCTTTGTGAGAGAGATTTCCACAGAGAGGTTAAGATCAAAGTTAGACAAATCCAAATCTGAACTATTATCTCTTAGCGAAAGACCCGAATTTCTAGCAAATGGGCTTTCCTTAGCAGAAAAGAGAGAAAGAAGGCCTGGCTATTTTGCTACAATAACTATAGAACCTTGCAGAGAAATAAAAAATGGGAAAAAATAACAAGACAGAAATCAGGCCCCCTACAAAGTGATCGCCTCAGTAAAAGGAAAATTACACGGTTGGGCTGGGAGGGCAGTCTCTGTAGTCGCATCTGGTTCATCTCAACTATATTTTATTCCAGCTCATTCCTTCTTATTGTGTGACCATGAGCAAATTATTTAACCTCTTTGAGTCTCAGTTACCCCATTTTTAAGACGTAGGTAATACTAGCACCTATTTCACTTGGTATTGTTTTGAAAAGTAAATAGTTCAGGTAGAAATGCTTAACAAGTCGTGCCTGCCACACAGTAAATGTTTATTTGGTGTAGGAGCTTGTAGTGGATTGAACAGTGGCCTCAAAAAGATATGTCCATGTTCTGGATCCTGTGAACATGGCCTTCTTTGGACAAAGGGTCTTTGCAAATATAATGTTGGATCTCAAGTTGAGATCAACCTGGCTCATCCAAGCTAGCCGTAAATCCAACAAGTGTCTTTATAAAAGACAGAAGACACACAGAGGGAAAGGCGATGTGAAGATGGAGGCAGAGATCGGAGTGATGCAGCCATAAACCAAGGAAAGTCAGGAGTCACCAGAAGCTAGGAGAAGGCAGAGAAGGATTCTCTGCTAGAGCCTCAGAGGGAGCATAGCTTTGCCAACATGTTACTTTCAGATTTCTGGCCTCCCGAGCTTCAAGACAATAAATTCCTCTTATTTTAAGCTACCAAGTTTGTAGTAATTTGCTGCAGCAGCCCTAGGAAACTAATACAGAGCTATTTTTTTTAACAGGTTTATTGAAATACAGTCCACATCCTACAATTCTTCCATTTAAAATGTACAGTTCAGTGGTTTGGGGTATACTATGTTATTAGATTTTTTTTTAATATTGTGGTTAAATATATAACAAAGTTTGCCATGTTAATAACTTTTAAACATACAGTTCAGTGTCATTAATCATAGCATAATGTTGTACAATCATCATCCTCTCCCTGTATCTGAAACTTTTCATCACCCAAACAGAAACTCTGTACCCATTAAACAAAAACACCTCATTTCCCCTCCTCTGAGCCCCTGGTAATTTCTAATCTTCCCTAATACAGAGCTTCTTCCTACTCCAAATGCTACTACTTTTATCATACTAACAACATTTGGAGCTGCGATAGTGCTCTCTATGTTACTTGATTGAGGTGATTTCTGCAAAACGCAATTGCCAGACGGTGACCTCAAAATGAAAATATCTGCCAATTTCCCGATTCTGTGCTATAGGAGGTACCAATCAAGCATTCAGCTGAGTTGGTCCTTGCAACTCTGTAGTCAAAGAAAGTCCACAAGGCTCTGTAGGTGGTTACCCAAGATGGGCTGCTTTTCTTTCCACCTCATATTTCTATATCCTGATATTTTCTTGCTTTATCCGTGGATTTAACCCTTCTCTCCTCCTAGATATACTTGGTGGGCAATTTTGGTCTTTAGAAATTTTATCTGTAATTCGTAGACTCTCTGCTATATTGCCAGTGGGCAGAATTTCTAGTTCACTTTCCTCTTGATATGCTAAAAATTGCCTGGATTTTATCCACTACTCCACTTTTGATTTTTTTTTCTCGAATTGAAATATAGTTTTCTAGGAAGATATTATATAATCTGTGTTCTATTGTTCTTTATGCTATTTATTCATTAATTCAACAAATGTTATTTAGGGGAAATGACACACTATTCTAGGCACTATAAAGGAAATAATATTTACATTTGCTTGGTCTATACTTATATTTATCATCATAACTGCCGATTATCAGGCTTTTGGAGTATGTGCAAACTTTTCACTGGTTGTTTTTAAAATAATCACACATAGTGGTTGGTACTTAGGTCATAGGGGATCACATTTCAAACTATTTGCAAGAAAATTTTCCTGCTCCTTAGAAATCATGCCCTTTTTGAGACAAGAAATTCCATGTATAGATAGTCATATATAGGTGTAGATAGTCATATATAGGTTTGGGTCCTACTTTTGCTACTAACAGAGATGAACCTTAGGCAAGCTACTTAATCACCCTAGGTCTAATTTTCCTTATTCTTAATAAACAACAATGTTTGAATCTAAGTCTTTGAGTTTTTAGAATTAAATGACATAAATTGTTTTAAACTTGCACATAAGTTTTTAAAAAATGGTATCCCAACTGATGAGATTAAAAGGCTAAAGATCTAATATAAATATTAAGGAGTCTTCAGTTTCAGAAAGTTTCATTTCTCTAAAAGATGTATTCCATTATTTTTAGAGGCATCTTCTCAGACATCCTTTTTACTTTACATCTTAAAGATTAGAGTTAAATTGAACGGCTGGTTCCCTCAGCAAAATATTACCCTCCTTATTCAGTTATCCAAGAAGCATTTATTAAATACTCAACACCTGCAGGGTGCTATGTGCTATGCTTTGTATGTAGTATATAGTATGTAGACTTATAAACCAATTATTAAAAATAAAATAAAGCTTATAATAGGAGGCTATACTGAGTGCTAGGGGAAGTACTAAGAAGCAGGTGATTAACTCCACCTTGCAAAGGCTGAGGAAGTGGCATTTAACGTGAACCTGAAATCATATGTACAAGGTGAATGGAAATAAAGGGGAGATAGGGTTGAAGGTGCAAGAGAGGGCACAGCATGATTGAGGATTGCATGTTTGCTTTATGTGCAAGAACCAGATACCCATGGAAGTGTGGCAGGAGTGGAGTCTGACAATAGCCACCCTACAGCTAGGGACTTTGGCTCCTCTCTCAAAGACGATAGGGAGCACTTGCAAAGTTTTAAATAATTGGAAATCTTAATAATATTCCCTACCTATCTCCCCTCCTGTTTTCCACAAGCATCTGTAGAGCACTCCTTTTGCACAGCTGTTTTGCCGGATGAAAAGCAGGGCCGTAGCCCTCCAGGCACTCGGTCAAGGGAAGAGGCAGGTGGGTGAGTGTGCTACCACACCAGGAAACATCAAGTGCTGTTACGGAGGAATGTAGAAGTTTTACTCTTCTGAGAAGAGTAAAAAAGACATCTAACCAAGTCTTGACAGGGTCAAGGAAAGAGCTCCAGAAGAAGTGTTTTCTAAACTAAGCCTTGAAGGATCAGCACAGTAAAATATTAAGGGAATGGGGGTGGAAGAGTGTACTAGGCAGAGAAAGTAGCATAAAACCTACCTAACGGGGACAACGAACACTATCTGGGTGAAGGGCACATTTATAACCCTAACTCAAGCACAACACATTTGATACATGTAACCAAAACCATTTATATCCCCATAATATTTTGTGAGAAAGAAAAATAAAGAAAACCTTATGGTACCAAGGTATGAGAGAACACATGGAATGCAGGGCACCAAAAGGAATTCAGTATGGCTGGTGCTTACAGTGGAAAGTTGGAAATAGTAGAAGACTAGACTGAAAAGAGAGAGAAAGAGATGGAATTGTCATGTGAAGGGCTCACTAAACCATGTTATGGAGTTTAGACTTTATTCTGAAGGCAATGGGTATCTCAAAAGCATTTGTGTAGAGACATAGCATAATCTTATTTGTACCTTAGAAAGAGCACTCTGACTATGTAGAGAAGTGCTCGAGGGGTAAAACTGGAGATAAGGAGATCAGATAGGATGCTGCTGCAATAATCCTGGTAAAAGATGAGTATCTTAAATGAGATAGTGGTAGTGGGTACAGTTTGGAGAGATATTTAGGAGGTAGAATTGTCTGGACTTAGTAATGTGAGAAGAGAAAGATAAGGGGGAGTTAAGGAGAATGTCAAGATTTCTGGCTTGGCAGCCTAGTGGCTGACTATATTTTTATTCTGAGGAGGAATTCAGAAGGAAGAGTTCTGCTTTGAAAGAAAATGATAAATTCAGTTTTGCATATGTTAAACTGGAAGAAACATGCCTATGGAATATTTAAATAGAAAAAGATACACAGGAAGGAGGTAATATTCAACGAAAGGAAATATAAATTTGGGATTTACTAGCAAAAAGGACATCACAGAGACCTTTGGAATACTGGAGAGTGTGCAAGGCAGAGGAAATAGAATCAAAGGAAAACGGGGATGAAGATGGAGGCTGGGAAATATCAGCATTTATGGAATTGGCAAATGTAGAAGCATATAAAAAGACCTGGCTGGAGCAGGCAGGAAGGTAAGAAGAAAATGGAAAGAGAGTATTACATTAACCAAGCAAGGAGTAATAGGAAGAGAAAGAAGTCAATACTATCTATCATGAGTTATAAACAATCAAAAATAAGGCCTAAAAAATTTCATTTTAGGTAGACATAGGCTGGGCACGGTGACTCACGCCTGTAATCCTAGCACTCTGGGAGGTTGAGGGGGGTGGATTGTTTGAGCTCAGGAGTTCAAGACCAGCCTGAGCAAGAGCGAGACCCCATCTCTACTAAAAATAGAAAGAAATGATTTGGACAGCTAAAAATATATATAGAAAAAATTAGCCAGGCATGGTGGCGCATGCCTGTAGTCCCAGCTACCCGGGAGGCTGAGGCAGGAGGATCGCTTGGGCCCAGGAGTTTGAGGTTGCTATGAGCTAGGCTGACGCCATGGCACTCTTCTCAGGGCAACAGAGTGAAACTCTGTCTCAAAAAAAAAAAAAAAAAAAAAAAAGAAGACTGATAGCCAAGGAAACATCAAGAATAAAGCTCAAAAAAATCAGCTATCAAACAATGCATGTGTCCAAGCAAGAGAGGAAGAGATCAAGGCTAATTCGATAGTTATGGGGTATTGTCAGGGGACAGATTTGTGCATTTTGGGGGATTACAGATGACAAGGCTTCTCTAAGATAAGGGATGAGGGATGAAACAGATTCAGGGAGAAGAGAGATGGTTAATTTAGTTAGGAATTTATTGAATTTGAGAACCACTGAGATCTCCAAATAGAGCAATATACAACCATTATGTATCAATTAAAAAAAAAAAGATCTGCAGAAGTCAGGAAAACAGATATACAACAGACAATCACCAATTATCTTCATGGGCAAGGAGCATGTGCAGAGTGAGAAGAAGAGAGAGACCAGGAGAAGATTCTGGGATCATGATGTAGAAGGGAAGAGCCGGAGCGCCCAGAGGAGCTCTCAGCAAGACAGAAGAAGAACTGTGAGAATTGTGTTTTCCAAACTAAGCAAAACAAGAAAATGCACAGTATCAAGTGCTGCAGAAAGCTTCAATTACATGGGTTAATTCTCCTGGATGGGTTCAAGGAAATCAATTCTTATTTTAGTTATTTACAATGTGACATTAGAAAGAATAAATACTCCTATAAATACTCAGGATTTGGAATAATAAATGAATAGATCTTTTATAAAGAGGATGTGTACACACATCAATATGAAATGGATACAAGTGAGTATCTCTGACAGAACATTAAGGTTTTAGTTTTGATAAAGTTCATTGTCAGAGAATGATTCTTTAATGGCATATTGAGTAAAAGCACTAGAGTAACCAACTGATAGGCAAAGTGCATGGATATACCCTGTAAGAGTAAGAAAAACATTCTCTAAACTACCATTTGAAGGAAGCACAATATGAAATGTTACATGAAATATTGAGTGGCCAGTTTCTAATCCCCATGGATTTAGTCTTCACTGCTTGTTGAAGCCACATTATAGTTAGATAGGATGTTGACGTCTAGCATCCTTTAAGACCATTTTATATATTAGAAATACCATTTAATCTGGGAAAAAATAAATATTCTAATGGCAATTGGAAACATATTCTGGCTGGATATAATTTCAAAGTAGACACTCTGGAGGAAGTTGAAAATGTTTAAACTATTATTGAGAAGAACTGTATACTGTAAATTATGTAAAAAGAGGAGGAATAAGCTCAGAAATGGGTCCAAAAAAAAAAAATCACAGGCATTTAAACCTACATAAGTAAGATACTTTGGTAGAACCTGTATTAAGTTACATAATGATTGTATTACTTGTAAATATATTAACCATAATATAGGTTTATGTTCTTCCATGCACAAGTAGCTTTCCTTCATGTGTTTGCTGATTTGAATGTTTTCATATACAATTATATTTGTAGCTCTAATAAGATGAATGCTACATCCTAAATGGTAGGTTGATCACTAAATACAAATTATTTTGATGTATAAGGACTGCCATGAGAATTAGGTGTATCTCAATGCACTGGATCTATCCCCCAGAATAACACTAAGTTTGTATCATCTCCCATCACCCACCCCTACCCCCACACTTCTGGGCTGTTTTTGTACTGAAAAACCCAAGATTGTTTATTGTTCATAAAGTCCTCACATTAAAAATTCAGACAGCCTGAAATTACTTGATGTCCAGATCCAAAAATCTTGCAGCCTATCATAAGTCCACAAATGGAATTTACAGGCAACATAAACAATAATAGACAACAATAGAACATTTTGTTTTTTTAAACTAAAGTTCTGAGCCAGTGGCCAGAAAAGTTATATTTGGGCTTAAGACCATTATGAAATGCCATCTATAAATTCAATAATAAAAACAGAACCTCTAACCTTGAGAGTAAACTGCAGGGGTTCTTTTTGCCACATTCTGATCTAATAGAGTAGCCATGACTTCATATTTATTAACATCCATATCATCATTTTAATACACTACTTTATCTTTCCAGGAGAGTGCATAGATGCAGTAAAAGCCATATTTTATAAGCCAATTTTAAATGCCTTTTAATGATGATTCACGGTGCTCTAATACAGATTTCTCATCAATATCACCATCCTGCAGGCACGCATTAAAGCTGCAAATCATTTCTTGGGTGGTGCTACTGTCAGGCTTGAAATGTACTACATACATATAACTCAGAGATCTGAATTAAGCATCTCCCTTGGATGCAATGGGTATATCCTGATTTCTGCAATCTAGAAGGAATGCCAATTATGCCAGAGATAGATTGAGTACCCTTGATTGGAAGACATGCCTGAGTCTCTTTCTATCCCAAATGAAGAAAAGTAGGCAGACACTCCTTCATCTCAGAGCACCGCCCTGCCACCCCTACAAAATAACCATGAGTTGAACATCTGTCTAAGTTTCTACAATTTGCAAATTGTTTGATTATTTAAGTCTTTTTTTCCCCCAATAAGTGTTAATCAGCATTCCTGCTGGTGGGCCTTAGGATTGTTACCATGGAACTTATAAATGATTTTAAAGATGTAGCTAAGATAAAGGGGGCCACCTGTGGATGAGTTCTTTCCATTGTCATTAGCATAAACCCTTACAGGCCAATTCCTGCAACATTGTGATAAACTGCTGGAAGTAGAAATACGTGATACAAAACATGTTGGGAAGGCTTAAATTGTTCTGGGTCTTTAGCATATTTTCACGTTGGTATTAAGAATGTTAGAAATAATTTAATCATTGCCTGATTATAACGATGTTAGGAGTAATGAAATCCTTGCCTTATTACATATGGACTCATTCAGAGCCTCATTATTTATTTGGCAAGCATTAAGCATCAAATCAATTTAGTCAGATACTTGAAAATGGGAAATTCAAGATGAAAGTTAAAATGAAGATTAAGAGGTAAAATTAAAACTATTTATTTCTAGCAGGCACAGAGCAATTTGCTTTGCAAGAGACCCATCTCAAGAGAGTTTAAATAGGAAGAAGGACAAATGGTAGAATCTATCCCGAAGTAGGGAACTTAAAATGAAGAAGAGTTGGCAAAGCATCTCCTACTTACATTTGCCTGGGTCAAATGACATAGGAAGAGAGGGTGATAACTTTGATTTGTAGCTATGAAATATACTCTGTGCTTTTATGCAACTGATTATTATTGGAACGGTTTCCATTTCCAGCTCAATAGAAATGGGAAGAAGGGAAGTACATGCTAATCACTTGGGAATTTGCAGTTTCATTTTGTATATGAAGATGTACTGACATTAGTAGGATGCCATAAAGTATTGAGTGGTATTTTAGTTTTGGACTTAGAGTAGTGGCCATATCAATGGCTACATATTTTCACATTGCAATGGACATGGGAAAGTATCCTGCTCACACTAAATTGAGGCTGAAGATAATGCCATCGTAAGCAGCTATCTGGCTGTTCCTTGTAAGAAAATTTCCTAATGCATTGATCCAGGGCAATAATTACTGGATTGGGTCACAGGAAGCTGATCAAGCTCATTGTGTAATGGGGAATAATTGCTAATAAAATCATAAGGAAGCCTCAAGGAGAAGATAACTTCTTCCTTTTGGGCATAGAGATAATTGCAAGTAGAGTAAGTTTATGGTGGGGGAGTATTTGGATTTGTTACCCTGGCTCTTACGTATCAGATAGCAATCCCTGTGATATCAAAGAGAACCAAAAGCAGATGGGAGAAGAAGTTGGACTTAATTTTAGTCTTTTTGGGTAAGGCAAGAAGCTAACAGTTAGACTGAATTTTGGAAGCGGATCTTTTGTGTTTCTCACTGATCAGGTCGTAAACTACAGGAAGCAAAAGCCATATTTATTACTGAAAGGGACACTGTTTAGTCCAGGAGCAGAAGGAATGTATATTTTGTATTATGAAATAGGACAAAAAACCCCAAGAAAATGGAAGTCGACTATTCTTATTGGGTCAGGCACTGGTTAGAAGCTTTACATATAGCATATCATGTGACCCTGCTAAAGATCTTTCAAGGCTGAGGAAGATTCAAACTTAATAGATGAGGAAACAGATTTAGGCACATTATGTCACTGCTCCAGGTCATGCTTGCTGGATATGACTGGCCTGGATTTAAAACTAGTTCCCTAATTCTAAAGCATAGGCTTTTTAAAAATTGCACTCTTGGTTTATTCAGTATATACTAACAGGTAAAAACAGCCCCTGCCTCCCAAAAAGCCCCATTCTGGGTTTCTGTCTGCCAGCTAGAGAGGCTGATGGAGAAGACCTCAGGTCAAACAGCTTGGGTGAAGTGTCTGCAAATTCAATAAACAGTCATTTAATCTGCTGAAGTGGTGAAAGTGACTTTAGTCTCAGTCAGTAGTGGATCAATTCATCCCCACTGGAATTTATTTTAATGCTTAGATTTTACTAGTAACCTCCCTAGAGAGTCAAGAGGAGGGTAGAGGGGGAAAATACTTTAAAAGTCTTCTTTTTTTCACTTGTGTTTGCTTGAAGATCTTTTGTAAAAAGAGACCATATCAACATAAAGAGAGGGAACTGCTAATAATGTGCTCCTTTGCTCTGGTAACCATTGGGTAATATTGTCACCTGTTGTCAGTCCCTGTGCTGTTTTCAGGACAAGATCTGTTAAAATTTAAACAACTGATCATTATTGAGTTCAACTATTCTCTTTATTATATCAAATTTTTCTTTGTTTACCTCCTGGCTAATAACATACAGCTGTTGAAGGATAATCAAATCTATATGATAGTCAGTGTATTGGAAATGCTCTTTGGCTCTTTATAGGAGTCAACTAATATTCTCAATGTCTTTGTGAGTTAATACTTTCATTCTTAGGAAATTTAAAGTTCCTTTCAAAATTGTTAACATCCTGGTATTTCATGAATTCAAAATTGTCCATGTGATTAAGATTAAGGTAGGCTACTGTGATAAGGATTTGCTGTCCTATGTAGGCATCAAAGACAAGTCAATATTTTTTTTAATGAAGATTCTTTGCAAAGAAGAGCCATCCCATTGTTGATGTGCCTGACCCCTTCTAAGCAATACAAGAAAACAGTGCTGTGGATATATCGGAGGAGAAAGGTGGAACATGGTATCTCTCCAAATATTACATCAGGAGGAATATGTATGGGAAGTAACATTATAAAACACAGAGGTTAAAATGAGGGTCAAACACTTTGAGACCAGGAGACCCTACTGAAGAGACTTTAAAAAGGCTCACCAGTGCCAACTACAAATGCATATTTAGGTTCAGATTATAAAAATTGGAAGGAGATGTTAGAAATTTTGCAATATTTAAGTATTTCTCAATACATATTGAGGACTGTTAAAGAATCCAATGCATACGAAGTCAAGGGAGTGAAGGAGAAGAGGGTGTGCTGACACCACAGAAGTAGTTTTGGCTACTTGAACGAAGAACACTCAAGAAAGAGAAAACAATGGGGAAGAGGTTACAGTGATGTAGGCAAAAAGAGTCCATAAAAAGTTTGTAAGGGATGAACTGCTACAGCAGAAAGAAAGAACAAAGGAAAAATACAGCACATACTCTGTCCATCACTAAGAGTTTGAGAATGAGAGAGAAAGCCTCGTACTTTGTTTTAAAAAAGTGTTGCTTTTGTATGGGAATCATTTATTTTTCTCCTCATTTTGAAAGGTTTTATTTATACTAGGTCTCTTGATAATAGAAATGAAAACAGGTCATGTAGAGATCTAGCTACCTTGTTTGAGGAGTGGAGGGTCCATTAATGGGCAAAGGGATTGCATTTTCTGCCATTGAAATGAATTTCATGTGCCTCAGTGCCCCACTCCATCTACTCAGTTGTTAAGTGACTCAACAAGCTAAACTATAGAATTATATATATAATTGATTTATAACCATAAAATGTCTACACTTTTGGATTACCCATACTAAGGAGGGGAAATATAAAAAGAACAAAATATTAGGGACAACATATATCCAAATACCACACCCATTAAAAAGTTATAGTGTTTTAGAAGACTTGTGTCAACACCAGCTTCAGCATGCTATATAATTTCTATATTCATGCAATCTGGTAGAGAATGTCTAAAAGTGATGCACCTCCCTGGCTACATACATTTGTAAAGGGGAATATTTCACTGAATACATCCCTTCAAACATCCCCTAGGTTAAGAAATAAAATATCCCCTGTAGTACAGAATCCTCTATATAGCTTTTGATTACAATGCTTTCCCTCCCACCTATAGACAACCACTATCTTAATTTTATGCTCTTTATCTCTTTGTCTGTTAAAAAGTAGTCTATATAATTATGCTTCCTTAAACAATATATTTCAACTTTTCCTGGTTTTGAATGTTAAAATATGTTGACATTCAAAATATGAAATGCTCAAAATCATATATTTTTTGTATTTATTCAATGCAATTGTCGGTAGCCATGGTTCTTTCATTTCTGTTGATATTTCATTACTTTAATATATCACACTTTATGTAGTTTGTTGACTATAGATAAATCTTTGGGTCATTTGCAGAGCTGGGTCATTACAAGCAATAGTACACCAAATTGTTTTCCAAAGTACCCATTTACTTTCCTTTAAGTAGTGTGTGCGTGTTCCTGTTGCTTTACATTCTCATCGCATGTGGTGCTGTCAGATTTTTTTTTTTCCTTTAACCAATTTGGTAGGTATGTGGTGTTATTTCATTGAGATCTTAATTTGCTTTTCACTGATTAAAAAGGCTGAGCATCTTTTGTATGTTTATTGGCTATTTTGGATGTTTATATTTGTGAAAGGTCTGTTAAATTTCTTCCAATTTTTAAAAACTGGTTTATCTTTTTCTAACTGATTTCTTAGATTTGTTTATATAATATGGATGTGAGTTCTTTGTCAGTCAAATGTGTCTTAAATTTCTTTTCCCAATTTTCATGCTTCTAATTAGGTGTCTTAATGAGCAGAAATTCTTAATTATAATGTAGTCAATTTATAAATCTTTTCCTTTGTCGTTAGTGCCTTTTATGTCTTGCTTAAGAATTTACTATAGAAGTCATAAAAATATTCTATTATCTTCTAACAATTCATTGTTTTGGCTCTCACAGTGATGTTTATAATTCACCTGGAGTTGATCTTGCTGTACGTTACTAGCCTCAGAATAATACCCTTGCTGTCAAACACATGTTCATGCAGGCATCAGTCTATTTCTGAGCTTTTTATTCTGTCCTATTGGTATATTCATCTATCTTTATATTAATGATTAGTTATAATAGCATTATATTAAGAGTTCATCTTCAGTAAAGCAAGTTTCCCTACTTTTTTTTTCTCTTTTGGATTATTTTTAAATCCCAGATGTCATATCATTTTATGTAAATATAATTTAAAAAATTCTCATTTTTTTTCTTTTTCCCAACCATAGTACCATTATTATAAAAACAGATGAAGAGAAAATAATTAACAATAATTCCTCAAATCAATATAATATATATATAAAAAATCCAAAATTCAAAACACTTCTGGTCCCAAGCATTTCAGATAAGAGATATTCAACCTATAAATATTTTTATGTATACATACTTTTATGTGAGTGCATGTATATATACTTTATACTTATATACACACACACTTATGTATATATCCTCTTCATATATGCTTATGTAAACACATATACACCTATCTTATGTATATATGGTTAGTGTATGATATCCATGTATATGTGTGGTCTTAGTCTGTGTTGTTATAAAAAATACTGAGGCTGGGTAATTTGTATTTAAAAAAGGTTTATTTGGCTCATACTTCTGTTGTCTGGAAGGTTCAAATCTGGGCATCTGGTGAGGGCCTCGGACTGCTTCCCCTCATGGGAGAGGGAGCCATTGTCTGCAGAGATCACGTGGTAGCAAGGAAGCAGGAGCCGGGGGAGGTGCCAGGTTCACCCTGTTTCCCCTACTACTAACATCTTGCATTACTATGGCACATTTGCCACAAAATAATGAACAAATCTAGAATGATCTAAAATTCATACTTTATTCAGATTTCCTTAGTTTTTACTTAATGTTTTTTTCTTTTCCAGAATCCCATCTAGGTTATCACATTATTATTAGTACTATTACTATGTTATTATTTACACATCATGTCTCCTTAGAATTCTCCATACCAATAGTTTCTCCTACAAAATTTCTTTGTTTGTGATAACCTTAACAGTTTTGATAAGTATTTTGCAAAACATTCCTTCCATCTGAGTTTGTCTGGTGTTTGCCTCATGGTTAGACATGAATATGAGTTTTGGGAGACAGACTACAGAGGTAAAGCGTCATTTACATCACATCTTACCAAGGATACATACTATCAGCATGACATCACTATTAAGTTTACCCTGAGCACCGGCTGAGGTAGTATTTGTCAGGTTTCTCCACTATGCAGTTATTCTTTTCCCCCTACTGTATTTCTTTGAAAGAAATCACTGTGTGCATCTCATACTTAAGGGATGGGGATTTATGAGGGTAGGAAATCCACATAAATTATTTGTTGTTCTTCTGTATGGGAGATTTACCTACTCTCCCCGTTTACTTATTTATTCAATAATTTAGTTACATCAATATGTACTCATGGACATTTATTTTATGCTTTGGGTTATAATCAAATGCTATGTTATTTATTTTCTGCTCAAATTATTCCAGCTTTGACCAGTGGGAGATCTTTTAGTTGACTCCTGTATCTTTTTCACATAGCTCCAACATTGTGTTTTTTGAGCCCTTCCTACTTTCTGGCACCACACTAATCTTGAATATCCGCTCCCCTGGTCCTAAAATCAACATTTCTCCAAGAAGCTTGATTCATTTTAGTGGTGAATGGTATTAGAAATAAAGATCTGGAAGCTGGGTATGTTCATTGTGAAAAAAGATGCTGCTTCTTCTAGGAAACAGAGGGAATGATTCCATGCCATCGCACACAAGACATGCAAGGAATATAGTAACTACTAGAATTTCTGAGTCCTGCTTACACAGGATTTCTAATCAAGTTTTCACAACATTTTAAAAAATACCCATCCACCCATCCATCCATCAATCATCCATCATCCATCCACCCAAGTGCACAAATGCACTAATCCTTAACTTTCAGGAGCTGATTATACGGCTGAGGCAGAATGACAGAGAAGTAACAGCTGCCTTCAGCTAGCTGAGGTAAGTTTTGTATACATCAGTGGAACAGAAGAAATGGACATGCAAATAAATAACAGGTTTCCAAGAAATACTCAAAGAATGGAGAAAGGGTAGTCTCTTTAAGAAATTGTGCTGGAATAACTGAATGTCTACATGCAAAAGTAATAACAGCAATCTCAATCATTATTTTACATCATATACAAAATTAATTCAAAATGGATTGTAGACCTTCATGTAATTTTCAGTACTATGGAAAACATAGATCTTTGTGACTTTGGGTTACAGTCAGATTTTATTTTAATAGGATGAAGAAAAAAATGTGATAAATTAGAGTTCATTAAAATTAAAAATTTAGCTCCTCTAAGGATCCCTTTAATAAGTTGAAAATGCAAGCCAAATATTAAAAGAAAGTATTTGCAAAAGGCATATGTCTGATAAATATCCTGACTATACAAAGCACTTTTATAATATAATTGTAAGGTGACTTGATTAAAAAATTGGAAAAAAATTATCATACCTTTCTTCGAAGAAGATATAAAATGTAGAGGCACATGAAAAGATGCTCATCATCATTAGTTGGGGGAAATTCAAATTTTCTCTCATTACTGTGGAATAACACACAATATTCCCCTAATATGGTACTATATACTGACTAGAATGGCTAACATTAATACCACTGACATTATCAAGTGTTGTAGAGGCTTGAAAACAACTGGAACTCTGATACAGTGTTGGTAGTGATGCAAAATGGTAAGCCACTTTATAAACAAGTAGTTTCCTATAATCATACACTTACCCAAAGATCTGCCCAGAGCTCTGTATGTGGATATTCATAACAACTCTATTCATTATAGCCCCAAATTGGAAGCAGCACAAATGTCCATCAATTCGTGAATGGATAAACTGAGTTCTATATATCTATGCAATAAAAAACTATTGAGCCATTAAAGGGAAAAAACTACTGGTACATGCCACAATATGAATGAATCTTTATGAATAATATTAAATTAAAGAATCCAGGCACACAAGAATATATACGGTATGATTCCAATTATAGAAAATTTAGTTTATTGAATAGAATTCATTACCTATTATACTATATATAATTATATATTTTCATATAATAGAATGTATATGAAATTCTAGGAAAGGGTGGTGAAAGCATAAAGGTGAGTGGTTGCCAAGATGAGAATGGGAGTAGGGGATTTTTTCTGCAAAGGAGCAGATTTTGGGGGTGATGGAAACTTTGTATCTCCTATTTGTGGTGTGGTTACATGACTGCATTCATTTGTCAAAATTCATCAAATTTATCAGTATTATTGTATGAAATTATGCCTCAATAAATTATGCATAAATATTTTAAAATGAGTATCATTTGTCCTATACTCCAAGGGGCTCTGTCTAATGTCATAGACAGGCTGGTAAGAAAATACTAATACCTATAATACTGGGTGACCACTGCTATATTGTTGTATGCACATATACCTATTTATTTATTCACCTGGTCACTATGGGACTGTGACTGTGCTTAGCACTATGATGACAACTATCCTCACAGAATTTAAGGTCTGGGAAACATAGAACAGGAAATAAGTAATTCTACCTAAGATATCAGAAAAGACTTTTAAGAGGTGATTTCTGAGCAGAGCTTCAATAAAGAAGTTCACGAGGCAGAGAGAAAATTATGTACAAAAGTACTAGGACTATTAAATTTTATGGCATGTCATTAACATAGAAGGTAGCTTTGTGTGGCTTTTCTTAATCAATGGAAACATACTCTGTGTGAAATCTCAAAATGTTGAATTTATATATATATATATATAATATCTCTCTAATAATTCGATACCATATCAAAGTTTGTGTTTTCTGGTTTTGGACTCATCTTTCAAATCATTACTGATAGGCTAGGAAAATACGACCCAATTTAAGTCTTACCATGAAACGACAGGGATTTTCCAACAGGTAAAATTTGCCGGTAGCAAAGTGTTTGTAATTTCTTTTCTAAGAATGGAACAGAACAGAAAATCCAAATATAAAACCATCCTCATATAGCCATCTAATCTTTGACAAACCAGACAAAAACATACTCTGGGGAAAAGATTCCTTATTCAATAAATGGTGCTGGGAAAACTGGATAACCACATGTAG
>CM052447.1:11395933-11461459 GCA_028533085.1 Varecia variegata
AAAAAAATCATTAGAAATAATTTTAAATAGCTCTATATTTTACTATTTATTACTAAAGCATATAATTTATATTTAAAACATAATCTATATTATATAAATTATTTTGAAGTATAAAAAATGTATATTTACTATTTAAACAATTAAAATTATTTATTGCATTTCTATTTTAATAAGTTCCCACAAGTGCACAGAAAACAAGTAATTTCAACTGACATATGAGAGATTAAAAAGCAGATATACTAAATATTATAGCTACCACCTATACAGCAGTAACTAGTTCTAAACCATGTACTAATTATCTAATTTAATCCTACCATGCTTTTGTGATATACATAACTAATAATATTATTATTCCCACTTTACAAACAAGAAACTGAAGCTCATATACATTATGTAACTTGGCCACAATCACACCACCAGTAAGCAGCAAGGCCGGGATTCAAACCCAGGTAGAATAATTCCCAGTTCATTCTTTTATCCTGTTATCTAGAACTGAGCCAATGAAGTAGCAGAAAATGGTGGAAATTTTACCCACCTGAACCAAAGTTCAGCTCTGTGGGGCATGGTGCTGCTGGCACTGTGATCTGCACTTGTTAATCCATGAGTCAATACCTGTTAAATCAAAAAACCAAGAATATGGCCTGGAGTTAGAGAGAAAATCACATTTTACAGGAAAGACAACTTAAGGTCCTCCCAATTAATCCAACAATCCTCCCAACAATAAAGGAAAGACCAAGTCACATGCTCCTTGGATCCATCTCGCCACAAATGGGAATCCTCTGACTTTCATTGTTCAGGTTGCAACTAAAAAAATGGCTAATTGCACATTAAAGCAAGAGTTCTTTTTACATATATAGGACCAAAACCAACCTTCATGCTCCTACAAAAACTCAGTTATTTGATATTTAAATTAATTGGTTCTCAACTGGTAGCTATTTTGCTCATCCCCACCCCTGCCAGGGGACATTTGGCAAATTCTGGGAACATTTTTGGTAGTTACCACCAGAAGGGAAGGGGAGGGTGCTTCTGACATCTAGTGGGCAAAAGACAGTGCTAAATATTCTACTACACACAAGACAGCCCCCAATAAAGAATTACCCAGTCAAAAATGCCAGTAATGCTGAGGTTGAGAAATCATGAAATATATATGTATGATTTTTAATTGTGATGAAACTCTAATTTTTATTAACAAAAATAGAAGACCGGAATAAATGACTTGTGAAGTTAAATAACCTCTCCTCTCCCCCATTTCCTAGCCCAAGCTTTAAATGATGAATGGGGAAAATAAAAGAAAAAGAAAGAAACTCAATGTTCTACAGCACTATTTTAGAATTTAGAGAACTCGGATGGATGAAAACTACTGATGACATGCTGGCTATTTGTCTTGAGTTTGATTCCCAACTCTTCCTTCAATTCTCTTGTCTTTCTGAGGATTTCTAAAGAAAACCACTTTTTCTAAAATCTGCCTTTCATGTTTTGCTTTTCCCTGCACCCTGTGACTCCTAGAATTCCTCCCTTTCTATCACAAACAAACAATCTGGCTGTGTTTGCTTACTGCCAACATCTAAAGTCCCAACCAACTCCCATTATGAAATGTACAGAGGGAGACATACTTTTCTCAAGTCTTTGGAAGTGCTCATTTTTGTTGTCTGGGGAGCTATTTCTGTTCCCATTAGCTATTGCTAAACTTCAGAGCACGAATATGGTAGATTAAATAATATATTAGAGCTGGCTGTGAGCTGTGGGAAGGGAAGTATTAATGCACATGTACTTGGCTATTTTCTTAAATTACTTTTATGAAATGGTCTGGACTATTCCACTCCTACCCCACCAATTCTATCATGGCTCTTGAGACTCTGCTTCAGGTCTGCATCTTTATTTTTACACTTTCCCCCAACAAAATATATCTGCTAGACATTGTGTTTAACTGTTCACATATATTTGATACATCAAGAAGAATTAGCTGGCTTTCAGTATTGGCAGGCTAGGTTATTTGGATCAACCAGACCTCTTGAAATAAAAGCTAAAGAAAAAGTTTGTTTTGGTATTGAGCAAAGCAGGATAAAAGGTAAAAGCTGTGCATTGAGTAGGCTTTTAAAACTGTGAGTACAGATGGACCTCACAGGAATTTGTGCCCAAGATTAGGCACAGCCTGGGTCAGCAAGGAAGCTCCAGCCCTGAAATGGTTGGGGCCAGAGCAGGACAAAGCCATTCTGGAAGTATGAGGATACATCCTTAGCCATGAGGGATGCCAGAAATAATTTTTCAAGAGCAATAACCAGCAAGCAGTCTAAGATAATTACATCCAAAGAAATAAGGCAACATAAAACAAAATCTAGGTGAAAACAAAAGATAGCAAAAAAAAAAAAACAGCACACAATTTAGATACTGTAATCATCAGATACAGAGTTGAAACACAATGCCTACTATGTTTAAAGAAATAAAAATACAAATATTGCTAATTATAGTAAATTAGTAAATTGAGTAATGGGTAAATATTCAGTTAAAAAACAATTATAAAAGAAGAGAAAAAATCCAAATTATACCTTTTTACTAAAACATACAGATACAGAAATATAAGTGTGTTGGTTAATTTTATGTGTCAACATGACTCCGCTAGGAGATGTCTACATAGCTGGGAAAATGCTATTTCTGGGTATGTCTGTTGAGGGTGTTTCAGCATTTGAAATCAGTAGACTGAGTAAATAGGATCCTCCCTCTCTTGAGAGCCCTAATAGAACAAAAAGGTGGAGCAAGGGTGAATTCTTCCTCTCTTTTTTTAAGAGAAACATCTATGTTCTCCTGCCTCCAGGCATTGAAGCTCTTGGTTCTCCTGCCTTTGGACTCTAAGACTTACATCAACCAACCCTTCTCCCCCTCAAACTTCTCAACCTACCCTGAAGTTTCTCAGGCCACAGCTTGAGACTGGGAGTTACATGATTAGTTTTCCTGGTTTTCAGACCTTCAGACTAGAACTGAATTACACCACTGGTTTTCCCGGTTCTCTAGTTTACAGATAACATTCTGTGGGAATCCTTGGCATTTATCATCATGTAAGCCAATTCCCATGATAAATCTTCTCATAGACTTATATATAACCTGTTGGCTCTGTTCTCTGGACAACTCTAATAAAGTAAAATGATTTTTTAAAAAGACCATTTAAATAATAATTGAAAGAAAGATGGGGTGGCTATACTAATATCAAACATATATTAAAGCAAATATCATAATTGGCGATGAGTTTCACCACTTAATGACAGACATTTTAGTTCAGCTGGAATATTTCAAATTTTGTACTCATATGCACTTAATATCATATCTGAGGAATTTATAAAGTAATAGACAAATTCACAATCACATTAAGATATTGTAATATTCCTTTCTCAGAAACTGATAGAAGCAGGAGAAAAAAGATATCAGCAGAGATAGAGATTTGATTACTATTAACACTCTTGATCTACAGATAATACTCCTCCCAAGAACTGAAGAGTATAAATCATTTTCAAGCATGCATGCAATATTTTTATAAGTTCATGTTGTTGAAATATAAAACAAAGTCTCAAAAAATGTCAAAGAATTGAAAAATTCTACAGAGCATAATCTCTAACCACAATAAAATTCAGCTAGAAATTAATGCAAAGACAGCTAGAAATTTACCATATGTTTGACGTTAAGAAATGTGCTAAATAATACACAGGTCAAAGAAAAAATATAATGGAGATTAGAAAATATTTTTAACTCATACTGCATATCAATACATCTAACATGTAGCCAAAACTGAAATTTGAGAAAAATTTAAAATCTTAAATATATATAATAGAAAAGAAGGAAAGCTAAGCATTAAGAAATCAAACATTATCTCAAGAAGAAAGGAAAGATCAGTGTAATAAACCCAATGAAAGTCAAAGGAAAGAAATTTTTTAACTATCAGAAGTTAATGAGGTAGAAAACAAACATAAAATAGAGGGAATATATAAAGCCAACATTGACAATCATCTGGCAAGATTATTCAAAGAAAAGTCAGATAGATAAATTCCAAATGCGGAGTAGAGCTGATCAAAGCTGTATTTTTTTTTCCCTTCGGGGATATATGAATTTCAACAGGAACTGCCCCATAATCCGAAAGAATAAAACTCTTGGAATTTCATGTAGCTCGTACCTTAAGATTATGATGATTTGCCTTCTCTTGATTCTGCCAAATTGTAGCTATAAGGCAATAAGGATTGTCCTCTGAAATTTAAAAAATAAAACCAATATCAAATAGAGAAGATTAGGTAATAAACAATACCTTTAAGAGATTGAGGAGTTCTCAGGGCTGAAGAAAAGTTGGATTTAACCTGATGTAAGATAGCAACGTACCTCACGAAAGACCTTTGAACAGAACAGAACTTGATCAGACATAGAAGCCTTAGAGATTTACCCCGAACACAAACACTCAGAGTGCACATGCAAGCCTGTCTGGGAAGAAGAATACCCTTGCCAGACACAATGATCCTGTCTACCTGGAAAGTGTACCTGCTTTCTCATGGTAGTGCCATGTACCTTTTCTCACTACCTCCCTTTTTTCTGATTCTGTGCTTGTCAAGTAATTTTCCAAGAATTTTGTTTCACTTGCAGTTTGCCTACTGCACAGGGTCTTGACTTTGAGAATTGAAGAAAGCTTTGGCCTTCTTATGAGAGGAAAAAAAAAAAGTTTGCATATATATATGCAATTTTTCATGCAATTTTTGAAGATGAGTATGAAGACCATCTTCATGATCCAAAGCTTAAAGGGGGAGAATGTGCTAAGTCAGAACAATAGCTGGACCCCATGACAATCCTATTTGTTAAGATAAATTAATAAATTAACAATTCTGGTTTAACCTTTGAGTCTCTTATGGATCTTTCCAGGAAAAGTCAGTGTCTCTAAATCTGAGACCTCTGGAAAACTGAAGAAAGCAGGATTCTGCATGACCCACTGCCAAATGGAAATGGTTGGTGTTCGTGTCTTGTATTCAACATTTGAATTTATTGAGTTTCAATGAAGGAATTTTAGTCATCAAAGTGACTTCGAAGAGCAGAAATGCACCTCACATTACCTGTATTCCAGGCAAGTAATTACAATGGGCAAGACCAACTTAAATTAATAATTAATCCTCAGAACAGGCTCCATCTTTAAACTTTAGTTTTGTTTGATCTAAAATGAATAAAAAGAGGTTCATTTGTATGATTCTGGTTATTTCCCTTACCCATTAATTTCCAGACTTAGATATTCAATTTGTAACCTGATAGCTTAAAGTGCCAGTGAAACAAACAAATAAAAAAAATGTGAACTTGTTGAGTATTAATTTGTTGGGGGCTTCTTGAGGGAGGGGTGAAAAAATGAGTGAATGATACTATGTATATGAAGAATATTAAACAAAAGCATGAACAGATTCTCAAACAAGTTTTTGCACTTAATTAACTAATCAATTTTCAAGAGTTCCAATGAATATTAATAGCAAAAGTGTAATACCAATGCATAGTAAATAACCCTAAACGTCACTGCTGTGTGCTTTGAAATAGCAAAGGCAAAAAAAGGAAAAGGTAACTTAAGCTAGCAGATTGAAAGAAAAGTGTTGAAAGTATTAAAAGTAACTAAGTAAGCTGTCAGTTTTTCCTTTTGTCTCCCGACAAAAGAAGATATCACAGGACTGGTTTAATTCAAATATTTATCCAACCTATGTTACTTAAAGGTTATATAGATTTCTAGGAAGAGCAGAGAACACGGGAATGCTTTTCCTTCATGTTGCCTGTGGCATTGGTGAGATCTAAATGACCAACCAGTGTACCTCCGACTCCAAATGTTCAGCCTATATTTAGAGCAATCTAAGCAAAGGAATTGATTTGTCATTTTCTCCTTATTGTTCTTACTCATTCACACAGAAGAGACCTCACACATTATCATAAAAAGAATGAGAATTAATTTTAGGCCAGAAGACATATTTCTACATTGAAAGTCTCAAGTTGCACACCTGAATAACAGAACATTTATTTGGTGGTGATTGCAATGTGTCTGGAAATTGATTGAAAAAAACTGTAATGTAAGTTCTATGGAGAGGATCTAGTCTTACTAGGAGCTGATCATTGCAGAATTCCCTAGAACAAATATTCTTTTTAAGGGAAAATTGACCTTGAACTGATAATAGTGAACAATTTACAGTACAAAAGCCTCTAAATTTACAACAAAAATTTTCTCAAATATAGATACCAAATCCAAATCTTTTTTGGTTTTGTTTTTTGTTTTTTTAGAGACAAGTTCTTGCTTTGTTGCCCCTGGTGGAGTACAGTGGTACAATTAAAGCTCGCTGTAACCTCCAACTCCTGAGCTCAAGCGATCCTCCTGCCTCAGCCTCCCGGGTAGCTGGGACTAGAGGCACATTTAAACTTAATCTATCAAGTCAAATTCTCAAGTTCCAACTCTTCATTTTCTCTTATGGGGCCTTGCACATAATTCTATGAACTCTTCAATAAACACAGATTGATTATGACAATGAGTAGCTTGCTTTGAAAGCTTTGAAGTCAATCGATCCTTAGGAAATGTAAAAGTGATTGCAAAGGAGAGAGAGTTTTTTTTTTCCATTCTAATAACTGCCCATAACATCCACAGTTTTCCCAGGACAGGAAGAACCACAACTCATACATGAGGGACCACCACTCATAAAAGAAAAAGGAAGGGATATATGTGGTGACCACGGACAATTCAGTGTTAGTTTATTCCCAAAACCCTGTGTTTAAGCTATAGGCTTTAAAAAGAAGTTGAACGTGAGACTGACAAGTTTGCACTTTTTTGAAGGGGAGGAGAAGGGAATTCAATATTTTTGATCAAAGGCGAACACAATCTTAAAAACATTCTCTATATTCACAACTTCTTTAGCTCCCACACTTTCCTTTACTTATTATAATGTGTATTTCACTTTCACCAGACCTTCCAGCTGTGCCACTTAACTCTCTTTGTGGCTAATTCCAATAGACGTGTCTTAGTCCTTCTCTTGCTTGACTTTTAGATAATATTTGACACTACTCACCCTTCATTTTTTTGAAACACTCCCTCGCTTTTGTTTTTCCTCTGTTTTGGTTTTCTTCTCCCACTCATCTCTAATCGTTGATGTTCATTAAGATTTGAACATAAGACCACCTCCCTTTTCATTCTACCCACCCTACTTTTGTGATCTCATTAGAATTTGTGATCCTCAACCTATGTCTACAACCAAGATTTCTCATCTGAGCCTCACACCCGTACATCCACATGTCTAATGAATTCTGAGCTCCTTTTAATGTCTTCCAGGCCCATGGAATGCAATTTAGCCAAAGCTGAAATTTACTATCTTTCCCACAAACCTGCTCTTGCAGATGTACTAGGGAATGAGGCCATCAGTCACTTATCCTAACCAGAAATCTGGGTTAATGATGAGACACAGATTTCTCCACTATAATCTGCAACATTAACACAGATTTCACAGTAATCTTTTTAAAGTGTATTTCATGATCCTACTTCCCTTAGAACCTAAGACTGATACTGCCCACGGATACGGTCCACTTTACTATCCCCTTCGGAACTCTTTACTGCCTTCACACTAGGTTTCCAGTCTTGCTTCTTGTCTTTCTGTAAGCCTTTGTGCTCTAGTCATGCTGAACTAACTACCTTTCTTCAAACATGCCAAGAATTTTCACACCTTTATGATTTCCCCTCTATTTTCTCTGCTTAAAATACCTGTGTATCCCCTCATCAAAATCTTATTCTTTAAGAATGAAATGGAAACATGGGAGCCTCAGACAGAGCTAATTCTGTCCTGTCAGAGGGTCCCAAGGCCCTTTGCTCAATCCTCCATTCAGCCCTTCCATGTGCCTTTAGTGAGTATGTGAGCCTCGCACGTTGGAATACAAGCTCCATGAGTATAAACACTCTTGTTGCCTTTACCCTTAACGTCTCATTATTTAGCAAAATGCCTGATGCACTTAGTAAACTTTTAATAAAAGCCAAAATTCAGTGGCAGCCTCCCAGTTCACCTAACTAAGCCTCTCATGCTAACAGCAATTTCAAGGCAGAGTTGATCCCAAAGTAAACATGCAGGTTTTTTATTCTTGCTTCTCATTCGTGGGCTCAGGTTATATCTCTGTTTCTGGTCTTTCGGAAATAGAATTTTTTCATTCTAGGGACCCTCATTCTCAGGGAAGCGGTGACTCCATTGTCAGCTGATTTATGTGGCTTCAGGGAGGCAGGACTTCCAGGAGGGTTCTGATGGCACTTTCTGCTCACTGGTACCACATGTATCATTCAGCCACAGCTCACAATGCTATAAAAATGTCTCTGCCTGCATGATGAAACACGTCTATCCCAAGGTGCGCCGGAGATTTGAAAATAAAAAGTAAATCTCCTCCTTGGGTGGGATCCACATTATCATGCAATTTGTGAGCTTGCCCACGTGAGCCCGTTTCAGGCACTTTTAGATCAGCAGAGCAGCTATTAAAGTGCCATCAAAGCATTTTTGACTCCATAGAATTAATCATGAAATCTGTTCCTGCCAGCTCACTTATCATATTCGAAATATTAATTTAGAGCAAAATTAAATCGGACACCCACCGACAGCAACATTTTGCCCTTCAGAACTCCCCTTCATATTGATTTATTAATGGCTGCCAGAACAGTGTACTAGAACAATTTATTACTTCTTTCTGGATGTTTCTTTGTGCTTACAAATAGTCTTTGGGGAGGAGAGGTGTTATCTGACAGTCTTTTGACAGGGGTATTTTTCAATTTGCATAACATTTGGGGGATTTATTGGGATTTAAGGAGGAAGTATCACTTTCGTCTCAGTGTCAATGGGTGATTTGCTTCAGGAAGTTTTAAAGCCAGGGTCGCCATTTGACTCTGATGTAAGTCGGGGATAACATAAAAACTGAGTGCATCACTGAATCCACTCTCCACTGTGATGAGGTGCCGTAAAATGCAGAATGGAAGCATAGGGTGTCCTTTTATGAACTATGTAAATATTCTTTTTACTTTTGCTATTAAGTTCTTAAATACCCACATCAGCATTTGAATACCATGAACGTGCAAATGATCAACCGTGACAGTACATATTCCAGGCAGTAAAAGCAAATATAACAGTTTCCTAATCTTGAGACAAAAGCCTTTTTACTCCCTGGACCTCAGGGAGGAATCACACTGAGTTGAGTCCCTGAACAACCCTGAGGAGGCCCACATTCCCCATCCCATCTGTGTATATGGTGTTACCAACACGGATGCAAATAAAAGCCAACCTCGACTGGGCTACAGACACTGCACTCATTTATTCAGTCGTCCAAAACATTTTAATTGAGTGCCTACTACGTGGCGCTGTTCTAAACACCGGCCATACCATGCTGAGGTCCCTAGCTCATGCAGAACTTGCATTCTATTTGAAACAAGGGGAATAATGACAGAAAATTCTTTTAAAAAAACTAAAGGGACAATTCCAAATAGTGACAGGTGCTGTGCAGAATACAATGTAGGATAATGGCACAGTCAGTCGGTGTGGGGTGAGACAGATTATAGTTTAGTGAAGCAGTCAGGCAAGGCCTCTGTAAGCAGCTGAAAAGGCAGAGGAAACAGACAGTGTAAGGTTTTTGAGGGAGGAGTGAATTTTTGTGTATAAGAGACAGAAAAAAAGCCAGTGACAGGAGGATGGTGAATGAAAGGGAGAACACTCCCAGATGAAGGCAGCCAGGCAGGGCGCAGATCTTTGTGGACCTCGTGGGCCTAGGCAAGTGATACAATGTGGTTCATGCTTTAAAATATCACTCTGGCTGCTGTTTGGGGAGGAACTTTAGATCTATTATCCTGTTGAATCCTCACCATCATACTATGAGGCTAAGGACTATCACCACTACTGTTTTAGAGAGGTTAGGCAGATTACCTAAAGGCACAAGTAGTTCGTGAAAGAGCTGACATTCCGTCTATACCAGACACCAGACTAAGTCTCCATAATCACTGCTGTGTATGTCTTCAAGTGAAGCACAAACATGTTACAACTATTTCAAGTTGTTTCTTCTAGATCCAAGGCAATCAGTATTGTGTGGTCACAGGTGAACAGATTCCTTTTATAAAGGCGTCACTCTATGCCCTACCTAGGTTCTGCATACAAAGCCAGATTTTACAGGTGAATTCTCCCATTCATTGCCTTTGGGGTGGTTACTCGGGATTTGTCCTGTGCTCCCAGCTGTCTCCTTCATGATTGACCATATCCACTCTCCAGCTCCCTGACATATTATCATGTTGTTCTCTTCTGAACACAGCCATGATTCAGCAATGATGGGCCCTGTCCTCTTTAGTCTCCATAAATGCTGTCTGTGTGTTCATGGGTGCAATCCCAAAGTTCCTCATTATTACATGTCCAACATGAGTTCAGATATCTGCAGAATTCTCATTATGTGCAAACAAAATAGTTTGACATATAAGCTATTCTATTAAGGTTATTTGTCTCCTTATTTTTACTTTTCTTCTCTATTTATAAATATATTATGAATCTTACATTAGAAATTGTATCACAGGAAGACTATATGAAGTGTGAAAAGTAAGAATTGCCCCAAGTTAATTAATAAATGCAGCATTTGCTAGCAAAATTTATTGCTCCTTTAAGTTGAGACATTTTGTATTATATTTTGAAAATCCCTGAGAGTAGATTTTAGGTGTTCTCATCACAAAAAGAGGTAAGTATATAAGGTAATATGTGTATTAGTTGGCTCAAATGAACCCTTCCACAATGCATACATATTTCAAAATATAATGTTGTACATGATAAATATATACAATTGTTATTTGTCAATTGAAAAATAAATTAAACAAATAGAGACATTTAATAAATAATATTATTAAGGTTAAGGATCATATTAATTTTATTTACCTACTCATCCTTCTATTTTTATATATCTATATCTATTGTGAACTAAATTAAAATCTTAAGCCTCCCAGCTGACTAAATGACCCCCTCTTGGTCAAGGGGACCCTCCATCCAAAAATACCTTAAAGCTGAATTGCCAGCTATGAGGAGAAGGGAGGTCAGATGCTCCTGGTTCTCCCCTGTCCCTTTTGGAGTTATTCTTTGTAACAATAAGATATAAAATCATTAATAAGCCTAAGGCCATGTAAGACAAAGATTAAACCACATCTGCAGGTCATCCATTTACTTAACAGATCACTTGAGCTTCAGGATATGTCCAGTGGCTCGTCTCTGATTAGTAGACTTCCTTATCTTAACTTAAAAAATCCCAAGCCTTTAGACAAAGCTTCATTTCTTTAATCAATCACAAATCAAAGAATCATTAAACCTACTTATAACTTGAAATCCCCCTACTTTGACATATCCTGCCTTTTTGGGCTAACCCAATATATGCCTTTCATGAATTGATTTATGACTTTATGTGTAATTCCTCTCTCCCTGAAATGTATAAAACCAAACTGCAACCCAAGCACATTGAGTCCACTTGCTCAAGGCTTCTTGGGTGTGACTCTCCATGGTCACCCATACTTGGCTCAGAATAAACCTCTTTAAAGTATTTTACAGAGTTTGGGTTCTTTTCTGTTGATACTATTGATACATTTACTTATAAAAATTAAAAAAATGCCAATGATAGACATCCTAATTAAACTATAATTACAACCAAAATTTAAACAATGACTTCTTCCAGAAACTATCAGCTCTTGTGTTTAGACATTGCAATATGTGTAGCCAAGAACTATTTGCCTAAAACCAAAGTAATATTGCAGCATTTTTTTTCTGCTTTTACATATAAGTGAGAGCAACATCAGAAATGAGGAAAAATCAACAATTAAATTTACATACTTAGAATTTCTCCATCCCTTCTACAAACTAGAGCAACAAAATCCCCGAAACAGACAAGAAGATAAAGAAATGAAAAGAGAGAGAGAAGGAAATCATAGATCTCAGGCAAGAAATCACTTGAACTGTGGCAAGAACACAGACTTGGGAATGTGAAAATACTGTGCTACTTTGACACGGCGCCTACGACATTTCACCTCATTGTGCCTTGTTCTCCACGGTAAATGCCTAACTGAATCGTTCCTCACCTACTGTACTCCACTGATCCATACATAAAGTTTAGAAATCCTGCACAATATTAGATGACAAATTCTTACTCTTGACTTTTTTGGCCTCCTCCCCCAGCTTACTATCGGCCACCTAGTATCATTTTAGAGCAAGAAGTGCCAAAAAATTGAAAAACCAAGGTAAATAATAAGTTAATCTGATATGTTAAAAAATCAAAATTGAGCTGAAATCCATGGTGATGAAAATATCAAAATATCCAAAATTTAAAATAAAGACAGAATCTGTGTTACTGATTTTTCATTTTGCCTCAGGCTCCAGCATGGCACTATAGACTTTTTTTTGACATTAATTTTGATTTTTTTTAAATATTATATTTAAATATTACTTATTTTGGTTACTGAGTTTTTGGTGTCCACTAAATGTTGTGCCCTAGGCAAGTTCTTCACTCACCTCACTAACCCCAGACCTGTCTGCCAACCAATTCCCTAGGGACTCTGAACAAATCAGTCTGTATTATAAATGCTTGGGGATCATGCATCCAGGCTTACAGAACTTTACTTTCTTCCTCAAGACAGCTGGCTTATCACAAAAGTTTCCAAAAAGAGGAGGAAAAAAAGCTTTTCCTTAAGAAGAAATCTCTTACCAATTTAACTTTTCTCCATCCTTCTATATATATGATGAAAGCATAAGATACATTATAAGGGTCAAAAAAAGCTCCTTTATGAGCCTTTGTCCAATAAGAAATTGATAATTTTTTCTCTTCTCATTTACTTCTTAATGCCAGCTAGAAGTTCTATCTAAGGTAACAGAAGTGGCTTTATCTCTTTCAAGTTACTTTCTTATTTTTAATGGTGACCTTTGCTCTGAATCCTTCATTCTTTCTGATAGCAAATAGTTAGGGGTTTTCTCTTGATCTCTGTGGGAAGAGAAATACAAGAAGCAAGACCATGGGAGAGTCCTGAGGTTCATGTGTGGTACAGGGGAGAAAAGACTGGCCCCGATATTGGTCTCACAATACTAGTGACTAACAATGAAACCAGGAGCCTCCCTTTCCTGTACCTCAGAGTGCTGCTGGGACTGACACCAGAACTCTGCTTCTTATTTCCCTGAAACAGACCTTAGCGGTAGGCAACCTGAGATACACACCTCTCATGCACTGGAGCTTCATGTCTTGGAATTTGCTGATTTCTCTGGCTGGAGTGCCCTTCCTTTCTCCACCTGCTATGGTCTAAATGTGTGTGTCCCCCTCCAATTTATATGTTGAAACCTAAATTCTCAATACAATAGTTTTAAGAGTTGGGGACTGTGGGAGGTAATTAGGTCATGGGTGTTCCATGAATGGGATCAATGCCCTTATAAAAGCAACTGGAGGAAGCCTGCCCGCCCTTCTGCCACACGAGGCTGCAATAAGAAGGTGCCATCTTTGAAGCAGAGAGCAAGCCCTCACCACACACTGAATCTGCTTGCCACCTTCATTCTGAACTTCCCAGACTCCAGAACTGTGAACAATAAACAAATCTCTGTTGTTTATAAATTACTTCATCTAAGGTATTTTGTTATAGCAGCCCAACTGACTAAGATTTTGCCTGACAGTGCTCTTCAAGCATTGTCTTTTAAGCAGTCTTTTAAGACTGTTGAAAAGTCATCACATGTACCCCATAAATACATACTACTGGGTACCCATGATAATTAAAAAAATAAAAGTTCCTCTCTCTAAAAAGGTATAATAGTTTCTTATCACTGCTCCAACAAATTACGTAAAACCATACAAATTTATTACCTTATAGTTCCAGAGGTAGGAAGTCCAAATATGTGTCTGCAGGGCAACATGTAGGCTCTTGGGGAAAATCTGGTTTTTTGCCTTTTCCAGCTTCTTGAAACCACCTATATTGTTTGCATTTTGGCTCCTTCTTCTTTCTCATTAAAAGCCAGCAATATTTGAAATAAATTTTCTCCTCATCTCTCTCTTTCTCTCTTCTATTTTCACATCCCTTTTCCTCTCTAACTCCATGCCTGTCCTGTATAAGGAGTTTTATGATTATGTGGGATAATCCATGATAATCCCTTCATCTCAGAATCCTTGATTTAATGACATATGCAACGTTCCTTTTGCCATGTAAGGTAACATGTTCACGGGCTCTGGGACAGGAGGTGGGGCTGGCATTATTCTGTCTTCTACAGAAGCTTCTCCAATTTTCCGCCATAGGGTAAAACTTTGCCATCCCTGGCCACCACAAATCCTAAACTGTGCACATGCCCCCCTCAAAGCCAGGTGCGTGTGGTAGCCCAGGGTAGTTATCTATACAAGATGTTAAAAATGACACTATATGTGTCATAAGTTGGAGAAAATTGTATTTGCCGGAAAACCTTCAAGGAAGGCAGTGTTTTTGGTTAGAGGGAATACTTCAATAAGCTACTTAGAGAGGAGGGAGGAAGAGGAGGCTCTCAAGAGACATACCCTGGTAACAAAATGGTTGCAGATTGGACCAAAGGATGCTGCCACTGCATCCTTTTCTGCCTTTCCATCCATAGGCTCAAACTCCTTCCTATATAAACAGTGAATGAACGTTTAAACAACACTAGTTGGAAGAGAATCTAAACTATCAGCCAACACAGAGGATCTATGCATCCCAGTTGGGCACCTGTCTATACTTTAGTGTAGATCACTTTGCTATAAATTTCCTCATCTTCAAAATGAGGATAAGAACATTTCTCTGTATGTTACTGGGAAGACTAAATATGTAAAATGTTTAGAACAGTACTAGACACATAGTGAATGCTCAGTAAACCTTAACTATTCTACTGGACATTATGGTGTTTGTGTGAGGGTCATCCAGTTTGATAGGCTGTGTATTCTTCAAATTCCAGTGTTAATCATTTCTGCTGTGGCTGGAACTTCATTGTTCAATAAAATAGCTAGTATCCACACTTGTCCATTTACATTGACATTTAAATAAGCTTAAATTACATAAAAAATTAAAATCCATTTCCTCCACCACACTAGCCACATTTCAAGTGCTCAGTAGCCACAGATGGCTCGTGATCACCTTATTAGACAGCACAGATATAGAAGATTTCCACTATCACAGAAAACTCTACTGCATTCTGCATTGCACATTTAATAAACAACCCACTGTGAAGGAATATTGTAAGGTCTTTAGAGGGGTGGAGAATGTTTAATGTACTCACAGAATCACAGACGAGTGGCAGTTGTAGTTCTTTCATGGTAAACCTAAAAACCATAATAGATCTGAAATCAAATAAACATAGCATTTTTAACTCTAAGGTGAGTAGGATCTATGGGCTTTGAGGTTCCTGATATTGTTATGAAGACACCTTCTTTTGGCCTTCACCCTCTATCACCAACCAGCCCCAAAATCTTATTGACCTTGTAGTATTGACACCATTTTCTCATAACCTTTAAAACTCTGGCCTAGATCAAATGAAGCAAAAAAAGAGGGCACTTATAATTGAGGTTATGTTCATGTTAAGCAGGGATGAACAATATGCTCCATTATTCTGAGTCTCAACATATCACCTAATTTACTCTAACATGTTTTTTTCTATTCTAGTCCCAGTGATACTGCAGAATTTATACTTATCATAGGTCTTCAGTATATGAAGTTCAAAATGTAGGCTAACGCAAAAATGCCAAGCATGTCACCAGTCCACTATTCCATAACCACAGCAGATATTGCTAATCAATCCATGACATTACCTCCATTGCCTTGGATATGGCATCAGAATCCTTCTTAACCCAAGGCTGTAGGTAGCACCTACCAAACAATTGATATTTGTGTTTGACTCTAATTTCCTTCTCATTCCTGGGTCAAAGGATGTTAAGTGGATAGCAAGAATCAAAGAAACAGAAGAAAGCGAGTTTTCCCTTTTAAGCAATGCTACTTTCTTTAAGGTACACTCAGACTTCATTTCTTTTCCTTTTTTAGTATAAGAGAAATGCTCTTTAAGCAAGAACTCAGTGGAGCAACAGTGCCACCCAATGGCTGGTTAGGTTAGTTTTGCATTTAAGCGTTAACCATTTTAACAGAGAAAACTGTCTTCCACTCATAAAAATGGGAACTGGAATTGGCTGTTAGCTATTCAAGCTGTTATTCCTGCTTTTTATTTTTTTTTTTAATGATAGATATGCAAAAGGTAGGGGCCACTCTGAGAAATGGGAATTGTCTAAAGACAAAACCCTCAGCTTGTTTCTGCTATCAAACAGCTCAACAAAAGGAAAGGTTCCATGTGAATTTACAAATGAACAGGACGGATTTTCACTTCTTCCTTATAAAGAGGTGGAATAAGCAATAGTTCCCCACCCTCTCCCCCTTGCTGCCCTTTTCCTATTTTTCTAATAAATTATTGTGCTAAACATAGCCTACTAGAAACATTAGAGTAGGTATATGTCTTGCAGCATTTTATATGCAAAAAGGAGTGTAAAGGCTATGACAAGTGTTATAAATAGAACTATTATTTAGTTTAAAGGGAAGCAGAATTTACATTTCCCAAATCGGAGACCACTCAAGCTTTGAGATTCAAGTAAGCAAAATAAATCTGAACTTTTTGCAGTGTGAAATCGAAGCTCTAACTCTATTAATAGAAGAGGTGAATAATAGAATTCCCTGGTTTAATGGTGGTGGGTTTTTATTACCCAATCTTCGTGATCTGCATAGCTCACCAACCACTCTCCCAATGTGAGGCGACAGGGCGTCCCCAGGCACTGAGGTTGCATGTTGTTAAGTGCTGGGGGTTTTCTCCCTTGGAGGGACTTATTTGAAGATCTAGAGAGCTCCCCACAGGACTGAAGCCCAGGGAAAGGAAAAAGTCTGCTCTTCTTTTTAACTTCCAATCAATCAGAATGTTCACAGAATCTTTCTGTTTTAAAACTACATTGATGTTCTTTTAAAAATTCCAACACTCAAACAGAATGAGCTGGTGCTGGCTTCATCCGATGTTTTCTTAATGTATAAAGAAGTGGCACACAAATATTTATTACTGTTTACCAGGGATTGCTATGACTGAGGACTTTGTAAAAAAATAAAATTTCCAATCTGGCACGCATTTGTGCTTAAAGGGCTTCTGCCTAGGACTTTTTAATTCAAACTTTGTCCTCTCATTTCATTTAGTTTTTATTTTGGTGACTTGGACTGTGTTTTGCTGATAAATATGATGAATTGGAAAAATGACTCTGGCCTCAAAAAAAGAAATTTATAGGCTGAACAGAAGCACATAGCAAATATTTCATGTAAAGACCAAAAATATACCACTAGTGAATCTGAGAAGAATATTCAATTAAGTTCAGGTCTCTTCATTGAGCCAGTAGATAGGAAGTGCAATTATAAGAAGTTCTATGGGTTATTTGAGTATTTTTTAAGTAATTGTAATTTGTTCTTAGAGTGATGAAATTGTATCAATAGCTGTGTAAGCTGCTATTCACTGCTTTGTAGCAATAGTTCAATGAGAGGCAGGATAATGTGGGGTGTAAGTGTGTGAAAATTTTAGATCATCTGACCTGTGCCTGAATCCCAGTATAGCCAGAAATTATGTGAGTTTGAGTAAATTACTTAACAACTATGAACTTCAATTCTCCAATCTGTTAAATGGAAACACCAGTAGCACAAACCCATAATATAATTATGAGGATTAGTGAGCGTTGCTTATGGTGAGAGAAGACAGAATATTTAGAGACTATGGAACCTGAGTGGCAAGAGAAGCAAGTGAAAGGAAGACTTGCAATGCAACAACGTTAATAATTTTGGAATGCTGGCGCATCTTTAGGCTTAGTGTGTGTGGCTGCAGACTGATAGATTCATACAGCCCGTGGCAGCCTTGCAGATATGTCGTTTGGTGACATGGTATTTAGTTTTTGGAATGTGGCTACTTCGAGAAGGGGCATGTATTTGCCATTTGCCACTGATGGCCCCATGATTTTCTACTGTCTTCACCCCATCTGGATTCTCACATTTCTCTCTCTGGTCTCTCCTGGCATTGGCACTTTTGACCCATGGTTGGCAAATAAAAGAAAATAACTGTTTGAAATGAGTCCTGAGATTTCAAATGATCAATTATATGGCAGAATTCATCTTATGGCTCCTAATTTGATTGGCAGAGAGGTTTCATCCTAAATGCCAGCTCTCTTGATTGGCAGCAATTTCCCCACATGTTGTATTATCAAGGTTTTTGAGGCTGCTGCCAAGTTCAGTGTTATAAAGGGTGAAAAAGAGATAACACTGATCTGTCCTATGCGCTCCTTCACTTGTCCTCATAATACAATCACGGGAGCATAAATAACATATTATCTGATCTTTTCCTGTGCTGTTCAATATTGCAGTCACCACCCACATGTGACTACTGAGCACTGGAAGTGTGACTAATCCAAGTTGAAATATACTGTAAGCTTAAAATACATAGCATATTTCAAAGACTTTGTATAGCAAAAAAAGAATGTAAAATATCCCATTAATAACTTTTAATATAGATATGATAAAAAGATAATTTTTTATATGTTGGGTTAAATCAAATATATTATGACAATTAATATTATGTTCTTTTTAACTTTTTAATGTGGCTGCTAGAAAATTTTAAATTATATGTGTCTCAAATTATATATCTATTGGATAGGATTAATATATATGTTTATGATGTCATAATATTAAAAGTAGTTTCTTATTCATTTATATTATTTGTATAATTTTTAATAAACTATAAGATTCCACCAAATTATTATTTTGGTCAAAAAATCAAAAGAGATTTATTTCCTATTAACTCTTTTTTTTTTTTTTCTTTTTTGAGGCAGGAACTTGCTTTGTTGCCTGGGCTAGAGATCAGTGCTATCATCATAGTTCATTGTAACCTCAAACTCCTGGGCTCGAGAAAACTTCCTGCCTCAGCCTCTCAAGTAGCTGAGACTACAGGTGTGCATCACCACACCTGGCTAATTTTTCTATTTTTTTGGTAGAGACGGGATCTCATTCAGGCTGGTCTCAAACTCCTGGCCTTAAGTGATCATCCCATCTCAGTCTCTCTAAGTGCTGGGATTACAGGCATGAGCCACTGCACCCAGCCACCTATTAGCTTTTGACAGGAAAAGAGATGAAAATTTCCAGTAGATATGCTCTTGACCTTTGTTCTCAATGAATTTCTCAAAGTGCCCTCCTCACCACACACAAACACCAACTGGGAATCACTGCTCTAGAAGTGGGTAACCAAACTACAGACAATGGAAAAACTCCACCAGCCACATATACATGTTTACAGATTGTCCGTGACTCCTTTTGCATTACAATGGCTGGATTGAGCAATTAGGACAGAGAGGACAGAGAGGGTGCCCAAGGGGCTCTCAAAGTCCAAATTATTTACTATCTGGCCCTTTACAGAAGAAGTTTGCTGACTCCTGTTCTTCAACAATAATTCCAAATGGGCTTTCCTAAATTAATCCTCATAACAGACATTTAGGACAGTTAATAGGTCCAAAAAAACTGCTTAGGAAGAAGTTTGAATTACCAGTGTTACAAACCACAGATGCATTCAGAAATAAAACTTTACTTTCTGGCTTCTAAAAATCTTCAAATTGTTTTCTTTGAAGTCATGCTTTATAAAATGAGATCCTAGGGGCAGTGTTAAGAGACTGAGGGTTATTTAAGGCTGCAATGAACCAGCATAAAAGGGATTACTTCAGGTCTTCTGCTGTGCTCGAGACTCCACAGAACTTCATGTTTTCCTGACACATTTCCAACCTAAAAGTGGACATCTGACTTCATGGCAAATTACTGAGAATTTCCTTGCATAGGTCATAAGCATCCTAAACTTTTGGTTGCTTAGCTAATAAGATATTTTTGTGAGTTTTGATGAGAAAGTGAGGCTATGATATTATTACCTTTGTAACTCTTTTTTTTTCTAATTTTTTTTAAAGGAGTGTGAGGGAGGTGCATGCAAGCCTGCAGTGGGGCCCCGTCCCTACCTTTGTCATAATATGTTGTTTTTTTCTTATAAGTTGACTCTAAATCCGGTTTTGAGACTCCATGACAAAAATCTTCTGGTTTGTGTTTTATGAATGATCACACAAAAGATACAGAGCTCCAATATCAAAACTGGCATTATGTTTAGAAAAATAAACTCCAGAGGTTAATAAAGCATTGTGTTTCATCCTTCTAAGATCCAGTTATCCTATTAAAAGTTGCAGATGTTCATTTCCCACTTTTATTAGCTTTCTTCACAATTGGTTAAAAACAGAAAGAGAAGAAATTACAATTCTAATTGTGACTCTACTTAACTAGTTCAAACTGATTTAAATATGAACATCTGAGAAGCCTGAAAACTCTGCAATCATTTAAAAGTCTATTTGAGCAGTAGATCATAATTCCTGGGAGAAATGGAAAGGTGCTTTATAGTCTAATGCTTCCTTTTGAACTGTATATCACTTTTTCTGTTTAGAATTCATTTGAATGCAGAAATCGAGCTAGGTTCCCTTCATTGGAGACACTCCAAATATTTTGACAGTTATTTGAATACCATATTGACAAGCCCATTATATTTACTGGTCCTAAAACAAATAATTTCCACATATCCTAAGCTTTAAAACTCTTTAGTACAAATTATTAAAAGATTATAAAGTGTTTGTCTGTGCATTTTTAAAGGGAGGGATTTGTGACTTCTTAAAATAGGAAAATATTTGAATAGCAGCTATAATTCTAGTATATTCACAAATCAGTCATTAAAATGCATAGAGCAGAGTTGTTGCAGCTGTATACAGCTTTTATTATTCAGACTGCTAAATGGGTGAAACATATATTTTAATTTAATGTATAATGCACAACTCAGAATGAACCAGAATGATTTCCTCCTCCCATCTCTCTTGTAAGGAGAAGGCAGAGATCCTTCGACAGGCTAGTGATAATTTCTCCTGGACAACAGCCAGTTGAGATTTATAAAATATGTCAGCATCTCTTCATAAAATATTGCAAGAGCTGACAGAAGTTTAGTCAAAAAACCAATCCATGACCTTTCTGCTTTTTTTATTTATATATTTTCATTGAGGATTTAATTGCTAAGCCTTCAGCTTTGGTTGTCAATTATGGCCCAATGGGAACTTCAGTTCCTATAGAAATTAGCAAACAAAGAGATTTCCTCCATTTCGTTACTATGGGATAGAAGACTTAGGTGGGTAAGGGGAATTTGAAGATATGACCAAGGTCCCTACAAAGAATTACTTCCATATTTCTACTAGAGGGGAAGAAAAGGTAAAGAAAGGGTGTGCATTCCCATTTAGCGATCTCAGTAAGTCAGTGAAGGGGTGCTTATAAAAGCAAAAGAAGTTGCATGACATGGCTTCACTCGGGAGGTGATAAGACTCCTCTATTGTGAATAGTCCAGACTGGTGTCTGCAGGGCTGTGACTGGAGTGTACTTCTGTCTACTTAACTGTCACATTTTCTCTCCAGCCCTCCGGATGTCATCTTGAGCCTCTTGCAAAATAAAGCCCCTCCCATTCCTTTTTTTAGAACAAACATAATTGCATTTAGAGCTTCTCATATCTCTATGAACCCCTGTAGTCTATTTTCTTTGATGAAATGTAAGATTCTCTCAGATATAATTTCTTTCTTTTTCTGAAGGTCTCCAACAAGCTCTCACTGTAGTTCTAAACCCTTCTTCCGTGAGACAAATCTCAGTGGTAGAGCTTCACTAATTTACTGTGTTTAGTCAAAGACTCTGCAAAATAATTTTCTTACGTCTTTTCATGTCTAAAGATTTACACCCGCACTTAGTCTCTTAGAAAGGACTGTGCTAAACGTCATGTCAGTTCTGTTGGCTTTTGGATTTAGTCAATTCATGATGATATCAAGAGGGGATTGTATCAAGAGGGGACTGTATCCTTTCAGAGAGAGGAACAAATTAGGACTGAGGTTAAATGGTTTTAGGAGACTCTGCAGTTGGCTTAATTGAATTGCTAAGGCAAACAATAGCCTTCAAAGCCATGAATGCCACGGGATTCACTTGCTCTCTCCAGCTGCCACAGGCTTGAGGCTAACACCTGCTGGAGTCTAGAGATCTGCTTCTATCTTCAATAGACCCAGACTCAACACCAGGGCCTATGGTATCTCTTCCAGTTTTTGATTATTTTTGTAATCAGTAATCAGTGATATGGCTACATACCTCCCATATTTAGACTGGTTCTGAAATATTCTCAGTATTTATTCATGTTTATCTACTACTTTATGAAAGGGATTTGTGATGTCCTTATAATAAAGGAGATAAATCGCATAACCTTAATAAAATATAAAAGGGATTCAGGACCACGGAGAGGTAGAACAGGTGAATCTGCTACCTCCTGGAGCTTACAGAGTTGAAATTGGACTTGACATGTGACTTGTTGTTTCTGGCTGACCGAACAAGAGGAACACTAGCCGTGATCCACACTGACTGCTACTTGCCCTCATTCCTAAAATAGATTTATCTTTATTATCCACATCAGCATAACATTGTAGCTGAGTGCCATCTATGACAAAAGTCCATAGTTTCATCATATCAATTTAACTAAAAAAGAAACAAGAAAAGAATAGGGGAGGTCAGTAAGATTATTCTTACTAACACTAATTCGTCCTTCCTTTATTTATTAGAGAAAAATCTGATCTGAGTCCCTTCTAAGACCACCTCTGACATCTGTACTATTAGTCTCATTCTATTTCTCCTGGAACCTTCTTCATCATTTGGCTAATTTCTATCTTGTGCATCCTGACCCCCTCTCACCTCTTTTGTTCTGTTTGTAAATCTTACAAATATCTCCTCTAATAAGGAAAAGCTTTCTCTCACTCAGCCTCATTTTCAAGCTCACTATCCCCACCTCTCTGCCTCTTTTGATTATCAAACTTCTTAAATGAAGAGAGCATTCATTCACACAGACTACTCATTTGTACTTTCTTAATCTCCTGGATGCTACAGCCATAAACTCTCTGACATTTTTCTAGAAAACCTCATCAATGACTCCCTGTTTGCCAAACTCAAAACCTCTTCTGGCTTCCTCTCCAGTCGGGGCTCCAGTTCATACTTGAAATATCTCAACTTCTGCCCCCAGTCTCTCCTCTTGCCAATGCATTGTCATTATTTCTATCAGAGTTAACTTTCTAAGCAACAGTTGGATTGTATCACCTGGAAATCGCGACACCTTCTCAGCCTGAGTTTGGCCTTACCTCTAGATAGCTCTCACATGCACAGGTACACTGCTGAGCACACGCACACCCAAATGTGGCTTTAGCCTTTCACAGCCCACTCCACAATGACATTGCTCTGCCCAGAATATCTTTCCTCAACTTGTCTACATGGCAAAGACCTGATCTTTAGCTCTCTCTGACTTCCTCTATCTGGGTTTGAAAAAGTAATCCTGTGTGCTGCCTGGGCATTTGATTAGCTTGCATGACGGTTATTTGATTATATATCTATCTCTTTCCTCCTAAAATGTACACTCATTCAAGGAAGAGAAACTGTCTTATTTGTCTTTAAATCTCTGTTACCTTAGTTAATGTCTAATAACTATTTATCAAATTATCATGTTACTCTAATGTTATTATTCTGCTGTTGATCCTGAATATGTGTGTTCTTGTAGTATTGCCAACTCTCCTTGCTGTCCAGAACTTGTCATAGATACATTTTTTACTATCTATAGTCTAACATTGAAATGCAGGCCAGAAATGACAATCATAATATTTTAACAATACTACAATCCATGTTCATTTATTGACTATGTGACAAGTGCAGTGCCCGGTACTAGACACTTTTCGTCCATTACCTCCCTTCTTTATCAAAACAGCCCTATGATGTAGGTATTGCTGTTGCTATTTGCATGTCAGGAAACTAAAGTCTAGAGAAGCTAATACTTTTCCCAAGATTCCATAGCTCTTAAATGACAGTGCCCACATCTGGATCCAAGCAACATCAACCATGCGTGCTTACCCACTTGGCTGAAAAGAAGATAGTAATCTCAAGGGACCATTTTATTCTGTTGTACTTTGCCTGCTTATCTGTTTTGTTTTGTTTTTTAACATGAGCAAGTTAGAGGTACTTTGGGAAGACAATGTCCAGCTCTTTTTCTAAAGAAAGGTGTGAACCTCTATTCAGGCCAAGGGTGAGAGAAAGGAGGAAGCTTGAGAGCATCTTCAATCTTTATACACACCATGTAAATCTCCCCACACTTGGACTCTAAATGTAAGTGCTAAGACGAGGTTTCAGTTTTAAGTTTGTCTCTTTCTGACCCTGCTAATAAGTTTAGTCTGTGTCTTTTGTACAGTACCTAGTTTGGTGTCAGGATTAATTAAAGTTTGTGCAAATTAATAATAAAGTAGGTAAATCAGAACCTTGAGATTTAAGATCTCTGTTCCATCATCTTTCCCTCTCAGCCTGATTGAAACCAGGCTCATTATCTTTCTGCAATTAATTCCTTATTCCTGAGGCTTATTCTTGTTATCCCAAGGGATGAACCTTCTGGATGGAGAACCTCATCAAGATGATTAGGTCACACTGCATTTGCCAATTAAACAATAGTTAGTTATTGATTTCTACTGAGAAATGAAAATGATTAGCAGACCCTTTACAGAAAGAGCTATCATTCTAAGAGGTTACCATTTCATAGTTCTATTTCTAGAGAATTACTTGGCATTTTCTTAAGGTCAGATGGGATACCATAGTGCTAACTATTTAAGAAGATAAATCTGTACTTTATCACTATTAGAGAGTGCTTTCAGGGTCATTGTTAAAACTCATCATATAGACACAAATATTAAACTTTTTCATGTATGAACAATGCAATATTACAGAGAAAAGTACACTATTATTTCTTCACTATTTGCATTTCTTTATGGCCTCAGTAGCGCTCTCTCTCTCTGCATATATACACACGTGTGTGTGTATATGTGTATATATACATATATATGTACGTAGGTGTATATGCATGCATTATGTATATACTGTCTTTTGTGTAAAAACATTTTATGTTCTTAGGACCAAAAGTGTCAAATCAATCTATAGTAAAAATTATTTCTGAATAGATAAACCAGATGAACATAAGTTTGCCTCAATAATAAATGGCTATAGTTAGTATGGCTTCATTTATTTCATGCCTCTCTCTCTTTTTCTCTCTCAATATGTACTTCTAGTTTTGCATTTGGAAATAAATAGTTTTGGTTAGATTTAAAGCTCCAAGCAAATAGAACAAAACTGCCAACAAACATGGTATACATGACACTGACATTATGAGAGGGGTTTTGGGGTGACACATGTACAACTTTTCATAAGGTTACATGTTTATTTTATATATGGTGATAAAAATATTAAAAAGCACATACAATTAATGATTTTATAGATGTAAATGTTCAATATAAAGCCAAGTAAAGATTGAACTTACTTATTTGATTTAAGGAAATATTGTAGGTATGGAAAAATTATGAATGCAAAACAAAAATATTAAGAATAGATATAGGGGTAGAAAACATTACATTCAGGAAGAAAGAGTATTAATAATAGTTGATATGCATATGACATTTACATTACATATATTATTTTATAAATCCTACCATATCCTTTCAAATATTAGAAACTAAGACTCGGTGACATTGAGATTGCCCAAGTCCACGTAGCTAAAAAGATTGGACTTTAAACCTGTCTGGATCTAAATCCTTATTCTCCGCACTATAAATAGAGAAAACCTGCTTGTCCTATTTCTCAAAAGCTTAATGTATTCTTTGTTTAAAAAGCTACACATATTTTAAAAAACAAGTATGTACAAGCTGTGGAACTTGCTCAGAAGAGTGAAAAATCATCATAATTTTCCTGAGAATAACACCTAGATTCTGGGAACATTCTCTCTGTGATATTAAACATCGGAGCAATTTTTCTCAGAGTGTGATATCCTAGCAAGATTAAAGATGCTTGTTCATTGAGTTATTAGAAAAGAAACTATTCTCATTCTTTTGAAATGAATATATACTTCCCAAATTCAGAGGCAGAATATAGGCCATATGTATAGGTGAGGTCTCTGTGCTGTGACTCACATCGGGCACTGTACGCTGCCTGCTGCCCGAACGAGGAGGAAATGATGGCTTTTGTTTCCGAGACCCTCATCAACTTACTGTGAATTTAAAAATAGAAATCACCTGCAAAAATGCATATTAATTTTCTGAAAGGAATGATTCAGACTATGTACATTCTACTTTTTAGTGAACAGAAATCAATGTTAGCCAATGTATCTGGGCAAACACTTTAGAGAAGGAAACATTATAGTTTGGAGGGGACATAGAATATGTAGTATTGACATCATGAACTTGGCTATCATCATAATAACAATAATAATAATAGTCAACCTGGGTTTATATCCCAGTTGGCCTCCATAGTAAACATCTGTGGTTACTGCCACCCTGTGCCCATTCTTCTGGTAACAGCTTCCCATTTTGCTCTGAAAATCACCCCACCATTATTCTAAGTCCCGCGTTTGGAGGAAGGGGTTCATCTGACCCCAGCTCCAGGGGGAAGGTGAATGACTGAGGCCTAACCCTCTAAGAATATTCTATCTTGTGAACATCTAGGATGGCTATGCGATGGTAATGGGTCCAATCAGAGCCAGCCCCAGTACTTTCTTGGAAACTGCTAAGAACAGAGGTAATCACTGTCACTGAGGATGATGAGTAAAGCCTCTAGGTCTTGCTGCCAGCCGCCATCATACCACCACAAGGGAAGCTGTCCGAGAATGGAGCCAACACTTAGGGAAGCGAAGACGGGCAGTATAGAGGAGCCAAATTTTAATGAACATTCATGTGAGCTCCTTGAATCCAGCCATATCTGAAGCTAGCAGTGACCCCTGAATTTTTGATTATATGAATCAATAAGTCAATCCCCCCATTGTTTTCTTCTATCAGTTTAAGTTTGGTTTTTATTACTTGCAACCAAGAGTGCTGACTAATATAGCTAATTACCACTGGCATGTCCTTGGACAAGTGATCTACCCCTTAAGGTTTTTATGAGGGGTTTTTGTAAAATACTGCACGTAAAAGATTCAGCACAGGGCCCCCAGCACAATTTATTATCCTCTGCCAGGGAAAGTATTTGCTGAAGAATAAATAATAAGCTGCACGGAGAGTTCAGAAAGCCTTATTTGGATGCCAAACAGAAGTCCAAGAGAAGAAGGGGCCAGCAAGTGTGATAACCTTGCTCTCTCCAGCAGATCCTCTCAATTTTCAGGTCTAAAGAAACCAGTTTGGAGTCTAAAGTGACAAGGCTAAGAACAGGGAGGAGAAATAGGTTAGGTCACGTCCATTTATGTCAATCACTTTCACATTTCAAGGTATAGTATTTCAAATGAAAAGCCTTAGACATATAAAGGAAACAAAATAGGTCACTTGGGCCACAGTGAGTCTTTCAGGAAAACCTGTTCTGGCACAATCAGGCTAAACTAAACTGCATTGTATAAAGCTATCATATGACTTGAGAATAACATCAATGGAAGTAATTTGGGGCTTTTTGTTGTAGTTCTGTGGCCTATTTTTTACACTTCTCTATTGTAGGGAGAAATTAATAATGACACAAATTATTTTAATTATTTCCTTCTAGTGCATAATTTGATAATCAACAATTTAAATAATGTGCCCGCATTAAAATGTTATTATATTTACAGATATTTTTGAGGTTCTATAGAATTTAAAGTGTGTTCTTAGGTGTTTATTCTCAGTAAATAAGGTCAGTCCCACCATGTGTGCCCAACAGCACAATCAGTACAGTGGGGCTGGAGTAAAAGAATGAAAATTCACTTATGTGCTTTGGAATCAAGATCTAAGGTGTACATTTGAAGTGAAATTCAAAATTATTATAAGCTAGCTATTTATGGTATTTCTTTTGTAATTTCTTTAAATAAAAAGTAGATATGGCCTCTTTGTTTATAGATATGTAATTCAATTAGGAAAATTTAAAACTTTATGTTTATAACTACAAAGTCAACCAGTAAATTAAACAGCTGTCTTTTCCTATTGCATTCTAGGACAGAGATTCTTAGAAATTGTTCCATGAGATGCCAGTAGTATTCTTTCTAAAGTTCTATTTCAAAAAGGATTGGGAAATAAGTTTTTATGGACAGTTTTTGATTTTTTGGCAAACTTTTCTGAATATTTCATATGATTAAGGACTTGTGACTCTCCAGAAAAAAGATATATTAACAATATATCCAAAATTTATGTGACCATGGAATCTTTTTTCTCAAAGTATTTCACAGGAGTGGTGTTCCACATATCATACTTTGGGAAATGTACTAGCAGCTAATACTTTTTTTTCCCCTGCCAACTGAATCATAAAACTGACTTTGCACCGAAAGCTGCATATACTTTATAGTTCTTGCACTTTTATTTGCCTTCTAAATCACAGTAACAAATTCTTTCCTTGCTTCAAATCTTTCTGAAACAATTTTGTATCAGCTTTCATAATTTTGTTCATCCACAGTATCTTACAATCTGTGTAAATAGAATTCTAAGCAAAGAAATAGTAATTAGAGGCACCAAAGGAAGAAAACCATGTTTTCAAATAAAACATTCTCGGAGCTTCAGGTTTAAATAAAATTGACTATCCCAGGTTTGAATTAAGGGATTAAGTTACTAATAAAAAAAAGAAATGCAGAATTTTAAAAAGTCCCATGACAAAACTGAATACCCATTTACCATGAATCCTTATATAAAATATCAGTTCATTAAATATGAAGATGAATTATGATTCCTCATTAAGTTGCTCAAAATCACAATTTTAAAAGTCACAAGTAAACTAAGTGTATGCTAATGTATTGAAGAGCAGTCAAGTTACTTACAAAGGCACATTTCTCAGATCAATCTTAAGATGTCACAGTTTTGGAAGGGATTGAATTAATATTTTCCTGAAAGATACTCAAATGAAATGTGAATAATGAAACATATATTTTAGGATTATAGCCTCCCTCTCCTAGGCTTGCTCAGTGTTTCCATAAACATCAAGAGCTTTTTATCTGAATCATAACAGAGCAATCACTGTATAGACCAGCTAACTCCTGTTCATGCTCATCTTGGGAACTATGGCAAAATTCCTGGGTTTTCTAAAGACTTCTTTCATTTTTTTTCTGTCTAGAAAGAATTACAATTCATGAATTCTCAGGTTGCAAACTGTACCTGAAATTAAAATCAACGGGGGAGAAGGAGAGGAGAGAGAAAGAGAATGATTTGAAGAGGACTCTCTTCTCCCCAACCTCATTTAAAATATGTAACTACATCTCTCGTTCTAGTATAATACCAGTAATAGAACTATAATTTTTCATAATTTTAATAAATTTAAGGTAACTACTTCCTGTTCTGTATTGCATGCTTCTTTTACCTATACCCATTCAACATAATAGGGACAAAGATGGCTAGATGGATAAATAGATGGACAGATAGATACCTCAAAAATGAATCTATTATTCTATAAATTTTAATTAATTAGATTATCTAGAATAAAAATCTGTGGGGCAAGGGCAGAAATTTAATATTCTGTAATTGTGTAACAACTTCCTCTGAAGACTTCAAAAAATGTATAATCTTTGCATTTTTGAGGCCCATTTTTTAAACGGCACACTGAAGGTAAAACACATCTACAATACCAAGACACTGTTTGACATGCCAAAAGTTTAATTAGTTATTTGTCCATCAAATGCCTGCCAGTCAAATGTACTGATTTTTTATTCACTTATTTGAAATTGTTGGCTCTTTAACAAACCTTATTTTTATATCCTAGTTACTTGACATTAACTCGCCTATATTTAATAATGTAAAGAGCAGACAACATTCACTGGGAATTGAGTTCCTGTCCTAAACATAACTCAAATCCAGTCAAATACACAGTATGCTTTTAAAATATCCCAGTGGTCAACAATATCAACATCCTAGTTGTCACGAAATGGAGGCACAATTCAGATTTTGTTACTTAAAGTTAACAGCCTCAATCTAAGGATCTCTAAAGAGCTCCAAGCCTCAGAAGCTTCTCTCTCCTTCTGGAGTTCAACTGACACACAGCCTCAGCAAGCTGAGAGATAATTGCCCAAGGTCACTCATGAGCAGCAGTAGGGAAAATCAAATCCAGGGGTTGCATGATCTTATAAATGTTTTCATCTCAACAACACTGAGGAAAAAAAAAATGTTTTGCAATACGCCAGCCCTCAAGTGTATTTATTATTTCAATTTAATAATCATCCACCTAGTAAGAATCCAAAAGGCCAAATGAAAATAAATGATACTTATTAGTGAATAATGGTTTGTTCCAGTCTCTGGGCCTGAAATAAAGTAACCTCATCAAAAGATAAATACCAGCACTGGCCCTTAACAGTCAACAGGTAATGGTAAATAGGAACAAATGGAAAGAAACAAGAAAAATAGCTGAGAAAGTTGGGAGATTGATTTTCTTATGTGAACAATATATTCCATTTTTTCCAGCTGTTTGATTGGCTAGCACAATTACATTAAATATAAGAATTTCTTTTCAATAGAATTTTGGTCCATCTAGATTATAGATGGGGCCTCACACAGGAAGAAAAAAAGTGAAATGTTTCTGATAGGTATAACAAATTCTGGGAATGAAAAATGACATTTAAAAAAAAAATGAATCCTTAACTTTACTTATTTATTTATTTGAGACAAGAGTCCTGCTCTGTTGCTTGGGCTGGAGTACAGTGCTGTCATTATAGCTCACTGCAACCTCAAACTCCTGAGCTCAGCAATTCTCCTGCCTCTGCCTCCCTAGTAGCTGGGACTACAGAAGGTCATGGGGGTTGGGCACTGCCACAAGGTCTCACTCTTGCTCAAGCTGGTCTCGAACTCCTGGCCTCAAGCGATCCTCCCTCCTCAGCCTCCCAGAGTGCTAGGATTACAGGCGAGCCATGGCGCCTGGCCGTAAATCCTTAACAGCACCTGGTCCCCAGTGGTCTTCTCTGACCTGCGGTGGCCCTCGACATCATCATGGCTGTCATCCTCATTACTATCACTGCCAGAATCTTCCATGCCTCAGAACACAGTCTCTTCACTGCGAGAGAGGCTGGAATCCCTGCCGTCTCTGTGGCTGGGAGCTGAAGCTCAAAAGGAGGGCTCCCCCCGCCGCCCAGCCCCCACATGCCTCCCATACCCGCTGCACACCGGCTCTGACCCCCACCGAAAATCGACATTTTTCCATTTCTATAGCTTTTACATGATCTTAGACCTAGCATTAGTGTGGCTGGCTCATAACCCTCTCAGAGAAGTTGCTTTCATGCAGTAAGTTCCATTTATCTTTAGAGAAATGTCTATAACAGATTTCTAATAGACATCCTGAGGTCTTGTTTAGGATGTTTCTAATTATGATTACTGCGTAGCTGAGGAAAAAGATGGATTTCATTTACAGATACATGATTATCTTGTGGAGGCCAAGGTCAGCAAATAAGGCTGATCTTCATAAAGACTTAGAACCAGGAGCCAGAAATTAGTTATCATTGTGACATCTTTTCTCTTCCTCCCTCATGTAGCCTGTGTCTGCTCCTAGAATTACCTGATTTTCTCCACGAAATGGCTCTTTGTCTGATATGTACCTCTTCCCTAATCACCCACAAAGTCAAACCTGGCCAAAAAACCAGTGGCAATTCTAGAGGTTGTATCATTCCCTAAGTCCTGATTCATATCTACAGTAGACATTAAACCCACTGATATGACTTTATTCAATTAAGTGAACTACTGGAAAAGTCCGATATAGTAGGGAATTTAAATATATACATGTAATTTATAATATGAATTATATCCATGTAATATATAGTAATAAATATATGATTATTAAAATATGTACTGTAAATGTATATAAATACTCTTAATCACATTAACTTTTGGAGTAAAACTGATTATATGTATATCATGCAACCAGTTTTGACAGAGGGTCTTGAACTTGGAGAGGCGGGGTGAGGCATGATTTGTACCTTTCCCAGATAGGGGCTGGCTCACCTGTAGGGAATGTTGAGGCAGAGATAGGACCAAGGACACCATCTCTTTTCTTAATGGGCCAAGAATACAGTCTTATTTTAAGCTGGTTGTCAGTGTTTCTCTGGCTAGCTAGCTAGCAATCTGTGAGTGACACTGTGGGGGCCTCCAAGACACACATCTCTGGTATGAGAGCATCTGTTCTAGCTATTTGTCCTCCTTTGGTGCCCCAAGAAGACAACCCTTATCACACTCTTACTTCTGAGGCCATTCTCTTTGCAAGAGAATCTCCTCCCCCGACAGGATGGCTGTGCTCTCAGCCCAGGCCAGGATCCTGGGTGGTGAAGTTCCCCAGCCTGCAACACAATTGTGGGGACTTAGCCAGTTTGGGTTCCTGCCTGCCCGCAGACATTGAAGGGGAACCACAGAGCAGGCGAGTGGGGAGAAGAATGAAACCCACTCCTGACAGCCAGATTGTGAATCTCAGATGGCCCCATCTCCACAAGCAGGCTTTGGGTGGGGCCACTTCAGCTCCTCCCTGGCAGCTTTCCAAAGAAGCTGGGTACAGACTTTTGACCCCTGCTGAAACAGCTACATAGCCAGCTTTTGTGGAGCCTGAAGGCAGGGTCACCCAAGCCAGCCCTGCCCAGACTCACTCCCCCAACCCCCTCTGCTGTGGCAGAGAATAGGGACTCACCTGGAAGTTCCAAGACCCTACCCACCACCTGGGACGTTTGAATGCTCCTCCTGAGGTACTAGAGCCAGTCAAAGGTCCCCAAAACAACACTGCAGCTTTTGCCTTCCAGCAAGCACCACCCACTAACAGGGAGGTCAATTTGTACACCCTTTACAGCATCTATTGATTCAATCACACAGGGTGTGGTTGATTATCACCAACAAACACCACCTGCTGTCTCAGAGATTAAACTGAGCATGCCAATATAATTAATAGTTAAAAAGACCACAAGGCTGGGGAAAGAGAAATGATTGCAAAGACCTCCATCCTCCCTCATCAAAGAGAGACAGGGAATCTGCCCACATTCATAGATCACCACTGCCACAGCCTACAAACAACTAGCAACTGAGAAAACCACCAGACTAAGGATATCTATAATAAAGGCATCCATCCAGAAACTAGGGCACCACCAAAGCACCCAGAAGCAAAGCCAAAGGATTTTAACCAACATATGCTACAAGCCACAACCATACAAGTGAAGGGGAAGGAAAGAGCCCCATCAAAACAGAAGAAAACCCAAAAGTAACAAGCAACAGCTGCTGCGGGTGAGAAGGAATTAGTGAAAGAACTCCAGAAGTAGGAAAAATCAAAGTGAAAGAACATCCCCAAAAGGAAACATCCGCTCTCTATCAATGGACACCAACCAAAATGAAAATATTGAAATGACAGATAAAGAATTCCAAGTATGAAAAAGAATTTTTATGAAGAAGACCCCAATGGCAATCATGGCAACCACAAAAAATAAATAAATGGGACTTGATTAAATTAAAAGGCTTCCATACAGCCAAGGAAATAATCAACAGAGCAAATAGACAACCTACAGAATGGGAGAAAATATTTGCAAGCTATGCATCCAATAAAGGGCTAATAACCAGAATCTACAAAGTACTCAAGCAAATCAGCAAGAAAAAAAAATCAAACAACTCCATTAAAAATTGGGCAAAAGATATCAACAGAAGCTTTTCAAAAGAAGATAGACAAAATGTTGACCATTTTTTCATAAACAGATGAAAAAAGGTTAACATCACTAGTGATTAGGAAAATGCAAATTAAAACCATAATGACATATGATCTTACCCCAGTTACAATGGCTTTTATTAAAAAGTCCAAAAAGAATAGATGCTGGTGTGGATGCAGAGAGAAAGGAATGCTTATACACTCTTGGTGGCACTGCAAATTAGTACAATCTCTATGGAAAGCATTATGGAGATTCCTCAAAGAACTAAAAGTAGACCTACCATTCAATCCATCAATTCCACTACTGGGTATTTATCTAAAGGAAAAGAAGTCATTTTATAAAAACACACCTGCACTCAAATGTTTATTGCAGCACAATTCACAATTTCAAAGATGTGAAATCAACCCAAGTGCCCATGAGTGGATTCATGAGTGGATTAACAAAATGTGGTATGTATACATACACACACACACACACACACACACACACACCATGGAATACTACTCAGCCATGCAGAAGGATGACTTAATGCCTTTTGCAGCAACCTGGATGGAACAGGAGACCATTATCCTAAGTGAAATATCTAAAGAATGGAAAAACAAACAACACATGTAGTCACTATTAAATTGGAACTAACCAATAGGTATACAAGTGCATAGTGGGAAGTATAACTCAGTGGAAATCAAGCAGGGGGAGGGGGGAGGAGGGGATGGGCAAAAACCTCCCTGATGGGTACAGTGAACACTAACTGGGTGATGAGCACACTTATAACCCTGACTCAAGCATTACAAAAGCGATTCTTGTAACCAAAAACATTTGTATGCCCCTCCTCCATAATACTTTGAAATATAATAAAAAAGAAACACTGGTTCATTAGAGGCCTTCAGCTTCTGCCTGAGCCTCCTAGAATGCTTGCTCTGGGAGAAACCAGCTGCCACATAAGAAGTTCAGTTACTCTGACATAGCCATGTTGCAAGGAATTCCATGCTAGACATCTAGAGAGAGCTTGAGAAGAAAAAACCAGATGCCTGATGAGTTCCAACCATTCCAGCCTAGTAGGACTTGTGAGTTAAAAAGCCTTCGTGGACATTCTAGACACAGACATAACATAGAAAAGAACCAAGGAATCCAGCCAATGGCAATTATTGAAGCACTTGGCATGTGGCCACAATTGAGCCACCCCAGCTAAAGCTCAAGTTATCGTGGAGCAGAGACAAGTCATCCCAACATCCACAAAATCATGAGTATAGTAAATGTTTGTTGCTTATGCCACTAAGTTTTAGGGTGCTTGTTACACAGCCATAGATCACCAGAACTACTATATGACCCTCACGTTCAAACTTTTGTTCAGCTATTTTCAGGTATTTACATATATTTTTGTAGTGGCTGAAGTTGCCTCAGTAATAATTGACATATAATGTTATTTTGCTAAAAATAATCTTATATCAGCTAAACTAGAATCAGTTTTGCTATCATACTGACTTAGTTTTAAAATATACCTGCAAACTATGTGATCTTGTACAAGTAACATTAACTCTTCTAGATTTTATTTTACTTGTTTTTCAAATGAAATAACTTCAGCCATTTCATGGGACTCCATGGGAATTCAATAAAATAAAATGCAGAAAATGCTTTTCACAGTTTCTGGCACATCATCGGTACTTAAAAAATAGTAGCTCTTTGGAATGATAGTATTAATATATTTTCATTTTCATTACTGTCCTTCATAAAAGCCAGATGTGCACAAATACCTAAAGGAACTATTTCTGACACAATAAAAAATAAATTTGCATTTAAAGGAGTAAAATCTGTGGAGAAATTAGATTCTTGCATCTGCTTTCAGACCATTTCAAATAAGCTTGAAAAATTCTGTCAGTCATTCCCAAGTACGTCTGCCTGTTCTACCAGGAAGAAATCGCTTAACATTTTGAAGTTATCCCATCCTTACTTGAGACATTTGTGAAAAAAAAAATATCTCCACATACACAATGAGAAAGTAAACAAGGATAAATCATAGAAATTTAATCTGCCACATATGTAATAAAAAGAGAAAAATTGTGGGGGAGGGAAAGAAGAATCTCACAAATATTTCAATCAAATTAGCATCGAGCATAAGTTAGACAGGACTAGGAAGATAATTACCTGCCTAGAAAAGCAATTAAATTAAGGATTTGTCTTTTTTTCCCCCCCTTTCTTTCTTTCTTTTTTTTTTAAACAGCACATGCTGCTGTTAGAAAGAAATCATAAAAAAACATTAATTCAGATAATATGATATTTTAAGATTTACTTTTTCTGGAACAAATTCCTATAAATATAGAAATACGAATGCTGAGTGTGAACGTAAAGCTATGCATAATCAAATACTCCTGTGGAACTAAGTCCATCCTCACACAGGCATCCCATTTCGCTAGACCTTGATTGGATATTATTATTTTACCTTCCCATAATAAAATGGTTCTTTTGAAACAAGTATTATCTTCCAGCAGTTCCTTCTGTTATATTGGAAAAGCAGAGTCTGTGAATCCTTTCTTGATAACTTTAGGCGATTCATCTCGACTGATTATTCGTTTTACTTGAGTCCTTCTTCAAGAGGGTATCAAGGACTTTTATTTTTGTCATAGAAACCATTAATTTGCATTTGAAGGATGGGAAGTGGGGAATAAAGTCTTCAACTAATTATAATCAGTGGCTACATCTCTATGTCGAAGCCTGTGCAGTCACAAAGGATCGTGTTTTCATCAAAATTGTGGAGAATTTTCATTACTCTCTTCCACATCTCATTTTTCATCATTTCCTATCTTACTTTTATATGTGAAACACGCTTGGCCTTTCAAATAGTCAATATTCTAATTCTCTCTATTATAATTAATTGCTCACTTCTTCTTTCCCTTTATCTTTCTTTGTTGTCTTACTTTTCTAATCATGAGAAAAAGCACAGGACAAAGATGGGTGTGAGAAAGGTGAGACATGAGTATGTTATATTTTCTAATTTGTACTTCAACAGAAAGTAAGAAAGATATATTCACTGAATATCTCTAAAGAAACAATAGGCATAGTATAAGTAGTTGGTATTTGAAATCACAATTAGCTTTTATATCTATTATATCTTTGAAAAAAATCTATATTTCTTTCTGCTAAAAGATAAAGCAGACTGTGAAATATCAAAATAAAATTATAAAAGCAAGCCATCTATAAATATGAAAAAAGAAAACTGAAAACAATATAAAAAAATAATGCAACAGTGAACAGAAGCTAGTTATACAATCTCCAGTAGATGAAGAGAGCTGAGTCTATAGTGGTAATAAACACTTATTATAAAAAAAAGTGTTTGCAACAAAACAGGTTCAAATTTCAAAAGGCAAAAAATATAGAAAAAAATCATCCATGACAGAAAAAACAAATACATTAATATATTAATATGAAATAAGATCTGTTGAAGCAGCTCATATTAAAAAAAAAAAACTTTAAAAATCACAAACATCCATTTAAATTTACTTAGACTATTCTGAACTCAACCCAGAACCTCTATTTTATATTTTGATAGATATACAGAAGTATTCTGGATCATAGCAGAATTTAATTTTTTGACATTCTTAAAGAGCAAAGAGTAAGTGCAATGTGATTGTTTAACTAAATTACAAAAATCAACACAAAACAAAGCTCAAGCGAATTTCTGAATGTAAAAATAGGTAACATTTTAGGGTTGATTCCATATAATAAATCATCCATCAATATCAGCATACATTTTTATCAGAAATACACCAAAAGAGACTTTGGATCTGATATTTGATAATGCTGGTAAAATATTCTTTAGGTGTGATATCTGCTCTAGGAATATGCTAATAGCATTTGACCAACATTTTCAGGTCAGAAGTGCCTCTAATTCCAATTATCATGAAACAAATTTAAGTTAATTACAAGCCTGTGTGTTTTACAGTCTAATTTTCATTAAATGAAATTTTTTAAAAAATCACTTTTGCCTCTGTTAGTACTGTAAAGAGTCCCACTAAACATCCACAAGCAAAGCAACAACTACAAGAAAAGACATATTCAGACATTGATTGATTTCTTATCTTCAGAATTAGTTTGGCAAAGCCAACAACCAATGAACGAGACAACTATTGCACTAATGAATACTTGAACTGTTTCCCTTGGAAATGGCAATGAGACTAATAATAGCATGCAATAACAATAATGAATCTTATTAGCTTTTCATGATGATCGTGATGGTGATGATGATGATGATTACTCTATGTTGAAAATAAGATTACAACAAAGAATATTATGCAAGATGTTCTCTGGAATTATAAATGAAATATGTTCTCTTCTATATGTGCAACATTTCTTCCAAACAACAAGCAAGGTAGCACTGTTTCTCTCATGCAGAATAACAGAAAGATCATTGCAACCACGCCAATTAAATTTTGGTTATCAACACTATGAATGTATATACTAGAATCCCACATACATATGTTCTTTTCCCATATCTGCAATATTATTACTTATCTGTAAGTCAGTGAGAAGTCCTCTTGCCCACCATGCACAGAGAAATCACCTAATATCTGACAATGGATTAAGCCATCCTTAAAGTTTGACTTTTTCAGGGTAAAATTATGTATAATTTTTGCCCTAGGAGTTGAGTTTATATCAAAAACATCTAATTTTTAAATGCCCTAATGTGTAATAATATTGCTCACCTCATGCCATTACATTTGTTTAAAAATAGCAATCCTCTATTTTCAGTAAAATTGATGTCAACCATGCAATCCCCTTAATTGTTATAACTACATAAAACAGCAGGTGGTTTTAGGTCATTGTCATTCCAAGCACTGTTAAAGTACTGATAGAAGTTTCTGTTTCAGTAGCATTAAGTTATTGTCTTCTAATAGAACCTGTACTGTGTATGATTATAGCAGTCTTTAATGTTATGAAACTCTGTAGAGCATTATATGTGCATATATATTTTTAATATATACACATATTTATTACATATATATATACATATATATATATGTATATATGTATCTCCTCCCATCTTGACTTACTGAAACTTCAAAATAGAGAATGGATATAGAAGAAAGTAAGATTAGTTTAACAGTTTGGGTAATCAATGTCTAGTGTGCCATCTAAATCTTAGCCAATATATTTAATATCTCTTCCCATTAAATGCAATCATTTAATGAAATTAATTGTAGCTTTCCTTATGATCACACAAAATTCTTCCCCTCTCCCCAAAAAAATCCATCCTCAAGCATTACATGCATCCTTCAAAATGGGATATAATGGGACTTGTCTGTCTTTCTCACACATCAGAAGAGGGTCATCCAGTTTAAAAAGAAATATTGGACCTTGCCCAGGGTAAATAATTATTTCTTCATCCAAAAAATGTCTCTAGGGTACCATTTATATGCCAAGCACTTAGTTCTTCTAGAACTCCCCCCTATAAAGGCTTATGAACATTTCTTTGATATTTGGAGCTGCCCCATATTCAATGTGAACCTTCAACAGAAGTGTGAGCCTCTTTTAGGTGGTGAATGGAAAAATGATTTGGACCAGGAGCCAGTAAAAATGGCCTCAAATCTTGCCTATGTCTCATGCTTGTGATCTTGGGCACTTCACTAAACCTACTTGGGCCTCAACTTCCTCATTTGTTAAGTTAGTGAGTGATGACGATGGCCCCTCAACATTGAGATTATACCATGCTTCCTTTTAATCACTCTCATGCTATCTTGTATATGATTCTAATATAAACATTTTTCAATTAACAGTGGTTAATATAATACATTTCCAATGATTCTACATTTTCTATTCCTTCTTCTGCTCACCATTTTGTCTGATGGCCATATATTTTACTTCCTAAAGCACTTTTTTCACCATATCTAGGCCTGTGGTTCTTAAAATACTTCAGGTAAAATTTCTCTGATGGAAGCCAAGGATTCTTTCCCCAGAATAATGCACATGTCCATACAGACATACAATTTTTCTCATTATTTTCAGAATGGGTAAGAGCATGCCCCACTTAAGGAGTTCAGCTGTTACTTGGCTCTAGCCAATGGTTATTAGGCAGAAATGTTGGTACACACAATTTTAAAAAGTTGCTTATTTTAAAAAAGGACTCAGAAATAAATTTTTTTAAATATGAAATCTAATTTTAAAATCTTACCAATAATTTAAAAAATGAATACTCCATGTGGACCAAATACAACCCGTTTCTTGAGACAAATTATGGCTCATGGAGTATATTTCAAGCAATTTGAAACCCTAGCTTTAAGGCTTCTAGTGTATTCCAATTGATGCCCAAGGACTAAACAGTCACTTTGCATTCTGAGATGCACTACCATAAACTGCAGAAGTTTGCAACCACCTAACCACTTAGCAGATTGGCAGTTAGCCCAACCCACTCATTTTACATGTAGGAAAACTGAAACCTAAAGAATTAAAATACCCTTCCCAAGGTCAGATGGCAAGTTGGTAACAAAACTGGAACAAGAATCCAAGTCTCCCACTTTCCAGTAAAATTTCCTTTCCTCTATATCTTATACTCTTCCTCCTCATTTTTCCAGTATGTCCCTGATAGAAAAATCCCATGCTTTCAAATTGCAAGCATAATTTTCTCATATATGGAGCTGCTTTTCTGTAGGATCATGCTGTTGTCTTCTTTATTTATTATAAAATTGAATATCTAATAAGAAAATATACATAATTTATAATAAAATATGCAGGCCCAGATATAGATTATAGATAGAGACACATACAATATGAGGCTTTTAACAACAATGTGAGCTCTCTTCACAAAATTTTTAATTCTTTGTATACAAGACAATACTTCCCTCATTTTCCCCATTGTGATGAACAACATCTTTCCCCTTCCTAAGTTCTTTGCCTAAAATATGTGGTTACTCCCTGTTGGGCACTGTTCAAATCACAGTGGAAGAATGCTAATCTTGACAGCTCAGAAAAAAAAAAACACTTGGATAAGTCAAAATTGATCCATTCTTTTAGATGCCTTGTCATTTTCAACCAGTAATTTGAATTTGCCTTCTCAAATACAGACCACTATGAAAAACACAAGGGGCTGATGGTTGTCAAAAAATTGGAGGGAGTATTTTAATAAAAATAGCATGGCAACAAGATATAATCTTTATTTTTTTTCTTTTAAAAAGTGTAGCTGCGTTTGGTATTTTTTAAGCCGCAGTTATTGAAACGTTACAGGAAAAAATGTATACATGGGTCCTTTTTATAGTATTTCTCAGCAACAATGAAAATTAATGATTAGTAGAAATGGAAATGAATATCTTTGGGAACATTCAATCTATTTGAATCATTTTTAATCTACTTAAATCATATTCTCAAACATAGGGTATCCAAAAACTATATTCCAATTCTTCTCTTACAAACTACAGTCAGAGGATGAAAACTAGGAGTCCGCAAGCCAGATCTGTCCTGTACACATTTTTGTATGTCATATGTGCATAAACACACACACATGCATAGATATATTAATGTATTGTTTGTAATTATTTTTGTTGAGATTACTGTTGAAATTGCTAAGGTGCCTACTTTGAAAATCAGGAGATTTTACATACACACTGGCTTCTGACTTCTCTTAAATAACTAGAAAATCCGGAAACAACTAACCAAACCTAAGTCACTCCTCTCCCTTGAAATGGAATGGACATTTCCACTTTTCTACATTCTCCGGCATTCTTCCTCCAACACTGAGCCCATTTAATAACTGCCTTGTACCCAAACCTCATCATTCATTTAACTTTTGGGACATCTGTAGGGATTTATAATTGTGAATTTTTTTGCTTTAATGAATGTTGTGTATGCTTTGCTAAAAGGATAGTGATTGGCAGTGTGTATATAAGTCCAAAGTAACCAGTCATTTCAATGTAAAAAAGTAGGAGTTCACATCAAAATCAAGTGCTTCACGTAATACCACTTAAATGAATTTCCCAATCAATTCAATCCAAGTGGTAGTGTTGGAAGATAATTCTCTTGGGTCTCTGGCATCTCTGCACATCTGTGAGTAAGGCACTGATTTCCTTCTTGTTCTGGAAAATTGTCTCAAAGATATTTGGACAGTGAACAGCCTTGGGAAATAGAGATGGTATCTCCCACCAAAGCAAGCAACAGACAGGCTTTTCCATTCGAAAAGATTTGGTGATGGCTACACTCAAAGCCCAGACTTCACTGCTATGCAATGTATCCATGTAACAAAATTGCACTTGTAGCCCCTAAATCTATAAAAATGAAAATAATAAAATAAAAGATTTGGGTTCCCTCAGCACAGATTTCTCTTTTACAAAGCAACTCATGGTGTGTGCAGACATCAATCTTGGCCCTTCCGTGCTGTCCCTCCTGTCTTCTGCCAACAACCATGAAACTGTTACAGGCCAATCTGTTACCCTAGACCGGGGTAAAACTTGAGGTCTCTCATAGTTTTTGACAAGGAACCTCAGTTACTAATTTTTATGAATTAATTGAATGCTTGGAGTTAACTCTAATCTAAATCATACCATATGATTTCAAATGCACTCACCCCTTTATTCTTATGTCCACATAAGAAAAATGGTTTATAAACCTCCTGCAGGTGTTTGGAATGTTCTGGGTAAATTGTTCATGATCAGGATATTGATACCGTAGAGGGATGAGCTGTGACTATAAACACAAGCCTTCCAAGGAAATAGACCAGATTTTAATTACTGGTTCCCTTGCTTATTAGCCATGTGAACTTCGGACTGTTGCTTCACTTTCTTGAGTCTCAGTTTCCTCATCTATGAAACAGGACAATAATTCCTATAATATAATGCTGTTATAAGTATTCAATTCAATGTTTATAAACTTTATCAACAAGAATTTTTCTTTAATAATTCTTGTAGTGGGGTAATTTGTTGATAAGTTGTTTCTTGCTAGTATAGATTTACTAAGAAGGAAAGAATTAGAATGCTCAAATTTTTCTCTCCGTCGCTCTCTCCCTCTCTCTTCTCTTCAGTGTTCAGAATAGTCAGGCCTATCTATACTCAAAAATTCTAGGTTTTTCTTATTCCTGGAAGGTATTTTTTTTTAATTATTTCTAAAAGGTCAAGAAATCAAACCCTAACAGGCCTTTAAGCCCATGGCAACAGAATGTACACTTGGGGAATCGAAGATGAAGGAGTTGAAGGATAGATTCTAGGTGTGTTGGATTTGTTGAGATTTGACACTGTGAGTGGAGGAGCCCTGTACCAGAATAAAAACCATGTTCTCAAGGTGGCAGAACATTGGTAGGATAGGTCTCTGGCAGATTTATCCTACAGGAAGTGGTGGACCGATAGAGTACCCTGCCCTTAAATGCCCACCTGGGCCTGGGGGAAAGAGCAGGTGCCAAACAGTCGAATGTGGATTAAAATATGGCCGTTCGTATTTTGCATATACTGCACATGGGAGAAGAAAGATTACCAATGGAAAATGGCTATTGACTTCTGGCCCAGTTTTGGAAGTGAAGCCATCAACTTAGGTTGTTGTGATTTGCAAAAATTTATAAAGGTGGTGTTTATTTTATGAAGATCATAATAGAGCAATTTGAACCTGTTTAGCTAAGTGCCGAGAAAATAGTATGTGCTCAGTAAGTTGGAGCTTTTATTGGTGTTATTATTCTAATCAATATAGGCCATTCTTATTTAAAGTTATCAATCCTATGACACAAATCTTTATTCTTCTCAGACTCTTGGGACAATAAATGTTTCTAAGAGGTCATCAAGACTAATCTATTATTCAAGGTAGCAACTATTTGTGAACTTCTCTGACAGATGATTATGTACTCTTTGCCAGAATTCATTGACATGACCTTCAGAATTTTTATTAAGTATTCTTTGTGAAATTCCTATCCACCTGCTTTAAATTTTTTCTAGAATAATTTTCATAAGGTAAAAATACCAAATTCCCAGATAAAGATCATTTTTATGACTATACTTTGTCCTAAAGAATATTGAATAGTTATAGCTATAAAACAAGAAATACATAGGAACAATTAATATTAACTCACTCATTAAATTATTTGTACAGGACATCGACTTTAATGTGTAGGTAGGTGTATATCTATTCTTATTGTTAATGTTGCATATTCATATTTGAGTTTTTACATATATAGAATTTGGATTCTCTTTAAATGTAACATTGACTGTAAAGAATTAAGAAAATCTGATGAATTACACAATAGAGTAGAATAGAATATCATTGTATCTTAGCAGATCATCATAGATGTCAGCTAAGGTAAATCTCAATAATAATTGAGGATAAATAGTAATACATCAGGGAAAGAATCAAAAGAAGAAAATAATCTGTTTTAAAATTTTATGAGTTCCCCCAAAAGTTTTCTGTGACATGAATCTAATTCAAACTTAATTGGGTACAAGACTTCAGGATAACTTATAGATAGGCATGTTGAAAATGAAGTATGGAGTACAAAGGCTCACATCTTAGGGGTGTAGGCGACAGATCTTATCTACCCTGTGCCCAGAGTATGAGAGGAGTAATATTTAAAACTGAGGGAAGCAGAAATCATTTGCAGCACACTAAATTAATTTGCACCGTCTCTGCTGAGACCCTTCGAACTCATTCTACTGGGGAAAAGCTTAAATTATAGGTGGCGTATTCTCTGTACAATGAACCTAAGTTATTAAAAGCACTAACTAATCTTATCATCCACCTATTGTTAGCCAAATTGTGAAATTCATTATACTATTTTCCCACAGAAAATTTTCAAGCAATTCAGCCAAATGAGTTTATTTCAATTCAGAAGCATTTATTGAGTGCCTATTTTTACTCTTGCTGAAACATTGTGGTGAATGCACAGCTGCATAAGACTTAGTCCTCCTCTTTTTTCACCTTCAAGTTTTCATCTCATAGAGGAACTTTTTTGATAGGGGCACAAAATACTTACACTAGAAGGTATAATAGGAAAAGGGACCATTATTTAAGAAAATATGGGTTCCTCCAGGACAAAGATTTGGTCTCATGCATGAACACATTCTCTACTTTAAGCATGAGGTCCAACTTGTTGATTGAATGAATGATTTAAAAAGTGGAGAAAAGAAAGATGGATCAAAGTTGTGTATAAAATGAAAAACAGGAAATATTTCTAGGCATCACTGAGGGAGAAATACAAAAAGTACTTGAGCTAGGTTTTTGAAGAATGAAGAAGATATTGACAAACAGTTATTGAGGGAAAGAATATTTAAAAACAGACTTCAGCACGAGCAAGTTTATAAATATGAGAAAGAACAAAGCTAAATTCAGTGAAGAGCAGGGAGCATCTTTGACTGTAAATGTTTAGGAGTAGATACCTCTGGGAAATATCATGTGAAGATTTCACTTGACAGTGGGCCGGGTGGAAAGCATTGTTTCATTTGTGTTTTTATTTTTGTCTGGCCAGCATTTATCTTATTCTGATGAGAGCTCACTGATAAGACTTGGAATACTATCTCTTTCCTACATTTATTTGAAATTGAGGTATAGTCCATGTTCAGTACCGTGCCCAAGTCATACGAATTGTTATGTATGTATATGTAATTAAATATGTAATTACCAATCAGATCAAGATATCTAGAACCTTGGAAGACTTCCTGTACCATTTGTCTATGAATGCTCCATCAAAGGAGATCATTATTCTCTCCTTTATTACCACATATTAGTTTTGCCAGTTTTTGAGTATCACATAAATGCAATCTTGCTTCTTCAACTCAACATGTATCTATGAGCTTCATCCATGCTGCTGTATGTGGCAGTAGTTCATTCTTTTTTCTTTGCCCTGTAGTATTCCACTGTATAAATACATCATTGTAGTATTCCACTATAATCATACTTATTTATCCATTTCATGTTAGGAGAACATTTTGGTTGTTTTCAGTTTGAATAAATCAAGTTAAGTAGAGCTTTTTGTTAGGAATAAAATCTTCTTACATAGAGCAACCATATATATCACAATTTACCTTGATCCCAGTCTACACATATTTTTCTGGATTGTTAATAGTCCCCCCACCTTTTACTCTTAAAAAGTGATACGGGTTGTATGATAAATTACCTGGTAATCCTTTATAAAAATCAGATTATACAGTTAACAAATATAGCATGTTCTGAAATGAAAGATTAAGAATAACCATCACAATAGCAGCAGTTCACTGGATCTATAAAATTTAAATTAATTAGAAGAGTCTCCAAGAATTCCAGTACTGTATAGTGATCTTAAGTAGTTCATTATTACTGTGGATAATGGGCAGTGATTTATTCAAGAAAAACTTTAGAACTTCATTATGTACATTACTAAAATTAACTTCTTAAGATCGTATGAGAACAGAACTTGAGAACAATAGAATAAAAATAAAAAATTACAGCAAGAGCTACTGAACAATTTTTTATCCAAAAACACTTTTTTTGAGAATTTCTGTGGGAGGGTAACACGTTTAATTTTATCTCTCAGTGGCCTATTCATTTCATACATACACAGTCTAACACCAAGAGAACAGAACTCACATCACAAAATTTCACTGAAGCCATTAGCAACATCTACACGTTTATTTTTTCCTCCCCTTATAAAACTTTATATACTTTGAAACATATCATGACGGGACTTGATTTGGCCATTTCCATTTTATTCAGTGCATTTATTATTGATGCTTTTTTAAATTATTGATTGTGCTATTTATTTAATATTCCCAAGACTTAAATATTAATAAAAGAATGTTTCCCCTAAGTAACTCAAATTTAACTCCATCTTCATCTCTCCTCTAAGCACTAATTTAATCAATGATTGCCACATACATTATACATTTCACTCATCATCAATGAACTGTGCATTGAAATACCTGTTTTTAATTTCTTCTTGAATATATTCTATACCCTAGACCTCAAACCTAAGTGTTGATGATTTTTACTGTTATATTAGAGTGTCATAGATATAATCTGTCACCATTAAAATCCTGTTATTAAGGATTACTTTTCAATCAGTTTCTGAAATTTAGCCAATACACACTAGAAGGCATGAAAAATTGGCAAATGGTAAAAGCTTGATGTTCTTATTTAACAAGGTGTTAGGGTGCATTCATATTAAAGGTATTAAATGGATTTAGTGCCTCAAAGGAGTGCTTGAAAGAGGCTGTAGACAGAAGCAAGAAGAAAATTATGAATGATGTCTTCCTAACTGTTCTATGATAAAATAAAAAAGAATTTGGAAATGTCTTTTAAACAATAATGGAAGAGAAAAATACTTTTTTTGATTCAAATAATCCATTATTACAAAAGTTACTCCATGAATTTGTAGAAATCCAACAAGAAAAATGGTGGAAAGATTTTCAAAAATAACAACAAGTATTTCTATTCTCTCTTTGTTAGAGATATTCTTTCCTGAAAATATATTTTCTAAAGGAGGAATTTACCTTTAGCATAGTTATGGTAAAATATGATATTTATAGCTAAAATAGATAATATTCCATATTATTTGCTTATAAATTTATTACAATAGTTATTTTGAGATCATTTTTAATTCTTTTTTATTTTGGTGCAGCTCTTTTCTTTCTTGCAACAAAAAATTAACTATCTTTGTGGAAGCTCAAACTTTAAGGAATCAAAACATATAATTTGGTTATTGCCAGATTTCATTGTATATAGTGATAAAGTTTTTGTTTCCTTGTCGGCTTTTACTAAATAAGTAATGTGCCTCTGTTCTGCATTCTGAATTTCATTACATGTCACTCTGACCAGCACTCTTTTAAGTTAGTCAAATTAGTCAGGCTTCCAGAAAAGGATTTTGAAAATGAATTTTAGCCTGCATCTTAAGCCATTCTCTCCAAAAAAAAAAAAAAAAAAAAAAAAAAAACTTACACATTGCAATGGTCCAAATGCTGAGATTTTGTGGGACATATTTGAACTCTTTCACTAAATATAAATTTGCAGGCCTCATCTCTTAATTTCAAATAATAATATTTCTAGACTTCTTAATGGATATTAAAAAACACTGCAAAACTTGATCATGCTTCTTCATAGAGAATTCCCTGACATAAGACAACTAAACTAAACACTACCTCTGTTGAAAACATCAAAAAACCATGGATAGTCTTCATCTATGAATTCTTTACCTTAGACATTCAAACATGCTTTTGGGCATTCCCAGACCTCTCCTTGTGCCCTCTTTGGAAAAGATTCCAGTCAGTCCTGATGTTTATTGACCTCAGTAGTCAAAATCTTCTGACCAACCCGTGACCCACCTGCATTTTCTTCACAAAGAATGGCTTTTTTTCCTTTAAGAACGTGAAAAAAATCTCCCGGAAACTTTATGCAATCTTTCTAGTAAAGCACACATTTAATGATAAACAGCATTAAAACAGTGGAAAATAGAACTTCCATACACTGCTAGGAGGGAATATAAAATGGGGCAACCGCTTCGGAAAATGGTCTGATATTTTCTCAAAAAGTAAATACAGTTACCATATGACCCAGCAATTCCAACCCAGGTATATACCTGAGAGAAATAAAAACATGCATCCATACAAAAACTTGTACATGAATGCAGCTGTAATTATAATACCTAAAAAGACAGAAACAACCTCAATTCAACTTAAGCATCAGTGTTCACAGTTAATACTCGATTTTCCCTGGGTTAGCTTTAGTCATTGAGAAGTAAGAGGAAGTTCCAGGGAGGGGCTTCCAAGATAGCTTTGGAGTAGGGGCGGAGTCACTTGGCATTCCGTTTTGGCCCTTTGTTCTTCACTTTTCCCCTTTATTGTTTGTCTAGAAGGTAGACACCATACCTGAAAAAGCAGCAGCCGTCGGGCATGAGGCACAAGCCAAGGATGCCAAAGTAGGAAGATAACAGGATTTCTTATGACACCATGGAGCAAATGCATTAGCCCTGGACACTGTAACTATAACTAAATCTCAATTGATTAAGCCCCTGTTCTGTAGGTTTTATGTTTGCTTAGAGCAGAGCACATTTTAATAATTTCCTTTTCTGATATAAGCCGAAGATAATGATTAGACCAATCTGTATTTTTTTTGATTAGCACACAAAAGTGTCAGCAAATGTTAACTACTAATATTATTAGCCAGGGTTCTTTCAAAAACCTTAACAGACACCTCTGAGCTACCTAGTTTCTGAGGCAAGACATGAGTGGGGCAGAGACATGAATATGTGAACTCAAATATATATATATATATATATATATATTATAGCTATTTAGTCTGATAAAATCTGATTGGTTTCTAGTTACACCTATTTTTAGCTAGGAAAGGCTTCTGCATTATAAACCTAACCTTGGAGCTATTGCCATTTTCCCATGGTCTCGAAGAAGTCAGTAAGTAATTGATAAATTTTCTGTCACTGTGGGCAATTAATAGGAGTTACACAGCATCGGTTACATCAATTTCCCTGTATCTGAGGAGCAAAAAATTGATTTCACAAGCTTACTGGTGCATATTGATTCAATGCCTATCCCTGGGCCATTTCTATTTAACGCTTTTGTGCAGTCATTGAGAAAAATCTCAGGACTGTCAAATAAAATCTACTTCTGTGGAGTTTTTATCTATTACTCTGCTTTGCAAGTATTTTGGGTATCAGTAATGCACTTTCAAGTTGGGAGATGTGGTTATTCTCTCTCTTGAAATGTTTTCATATTTGGAAAATAAGAATAGGAATAGCTAAAATTATTATTCATTGAAGTCTAAAGTTTGAAAAGGTATTAGAAGTCTGTGTTTTTTGAAAAAGAATAGGATTTGTGTGTTTTAAACCCCTCTCGTGGGTTTCAATAACTTGTTTGAGATAAAGGAAGACAAATATATTTCCAACACTTTATTTTGGAGGGTACTCTACTTTCTTATCTTCCTAGGAAGGCCTGAGGTAGGAAACAGTAACATTCAAAGAGAAGGAAAACACCTGACTATAGTAATGAGCCTTAAAAGCAAATCCAGACGTGTGTTTACTCAAATAATTCCCTGTCAACAAATATAGATGAAACATCAATGCAGGTCAGGTACATTCTAGGTCTTAGAAATAATATAGTGAGCAAGACAGACAAGACCCTTTTCCTCATACACCCTACGTTCAAGAGGAGTATAGATTGACGAAAAGGAGAAGATAGAAAAAAATAATAAACCAATAAACAGTATAATTTCAGATAGTGTTCGTGCTGTGAGGAGTAATCTAGCAACAGATGAGAGAGTAGGTGGTGTAACTGGGAATTTTCCATCAATATAGGGTGGTCAAAAATTCTTTTCAGAAGAGGTGAAATTTGAGCTAAAACCTGAACAACAAGGAGACAAAAGCTGTACAAAAACTGGATGTAGACAGTCTAGAAAGAGTAGCCTGTGTAAAAGGCCTAAGGCAGGAAAAAACTTGAGTTGCTTGAAGACCAGATGGAAAAGCTAGTGGCTGGAATGAGCAAGGAGTGAATGGTGGAGGGTGGGGTAAGATCGGTCAACAGAAGCCAGATCATGAAAATCTGTATACTTAACAGACCTCAGTAAAAACATATGGATTTTATTTTACACGACATGAGCGGTGACTTTAGGCATGGGAGTTTCAGAACACATCTCATGTTTTGTTTCTTCAATCCCAAAGTCCTTCATTAATCCTATATTTCACAGAAATTCGTTAAGATTATAAAAACCAATAAAGAATGTAATGTTATAATTCCTCAAAATTCAAAAACGGTTAACTTTTCTTTTCTGTAAAACACTGGTTCTCAGCTGGGGGTGATTTTGCCTCCCCAGGAACATTGGCAATATCTGGAGACATTTTTGGTTGTCATCATTACAGGGTGCTAGTAGTAACTAGTAGGTAGAGGCCAGTGATGCTTTCAAACAATACATAATAGCCACCCCCACAAAATCACCTTATTTAGTCCAAATGTCCGTAGTGCCTAAGTTGAGAAACCTTGCTTATTACAAATGAACTTAAACAATCGAATTTGAAAGATACTGACATTTCTCATATATAAGAAATAATTTTATTTGACTTGTTGGTCCTTTCATTTACTCAACGTTCCAATATCTCCCCTTTAAGCAAATGTATAAATATATACATAGAAATAGAACAAAAGCAAAATAATTAATTTTTGGTGCCATGGACTGAATTGTATCCCCCTAAAATTCATGTGTTGAAGCCCTAACCCCACATGTGACTATATCTGGAGATAGGGTCTTTAGGCAAAAACGAAGGTTATGTGAGGTCATAATGGTGGGTCCCTAATCTGATAGAACTATGGTCATATAAGAGGAGGAAGAGAGAAAGAGAGAGAATGAAATCACTCTGTCTATCCTCACCATGTGAGGACACAGTTACGAGGTGGCTGTCTGCAGGCCAGGAAGAGAGATGTCCCCAGAAACCAAACCCCGTTGGACCTTGATTTGAACTTTCCAGCCTCCAGAGCTGTGAGAAAATAGATTTTAGTGTATGTATTTTTTTTTTTTTTTTGAGACAGAGTCTCGTTCTGTTGCCCGGCTAGAGTGAGTGCCGTGGCATCAGCCTAGCTCATAGCAACCTCAAACTCCTGGGCTTAAGCAATCCTCCTGCCTCAGCCTCCCGAGTAGCTGGGACTACAGGCATGTGCCGCCATGACTGGCTAATTTTTTCTATATATATATTTTTAGTTGGCCAGATAATTTCTTTCTATTTTTGGTAGAGACGGGGTCTCGCTCTTGCTCAGGCTGGTCTCGAACTCCTGAGCTCAAACAATCTGCCCGCCTCGGCCTCCCAAGTGCTAGGATTACAGGCGTGACCCACCGCGCCCGGCCATTAGTGTATGTATTTTTTATGGCAGGTTAAGCAGACTAAGACACTTGGATATGAGCTTTCCAAACAGCGATCAATGTAGAGGGAAAGGAGAGATTAAGAAAGCATCAGTAACCTCTGCGACGCACTTCAAAGTCACAGAACTTCCAACCCAACGCTTATCAAACATATTACATTCAACTTGTTGGACAACAAGAAAATGTTTTCCAAACTTTCCCTCGTGGTAGAAAATATACAGGATTCCAACACCCCTTGACTTATTAGCAGCACCCTCCCGAGATCAGTTACCTAGCAGATGACTAGGCGAACATTCAAAACATATGGCCACATTCCATAAGTAGCAGTCATGCTATGTATATTTCCATTTCAGAACAACGACATTTATAGCGTGGAATTTATTCTCTAATTGAAATTTATTATCATTTCATCCTGAGACATTTTTTTCCTGAAGATATAAAAGTATTTTATGTTTCAGCAATTGCAATTTTATTCTTCATAATTAATAACACAATTGCTGTGTATTTCTCATTTTTGATGCATTACAAGAGTCTTGACAGTTGGAGGAATTTGCAAAAATGTGTTATGTTGTGTTGCTTAATATAATACCTTATTGTGGAAACTGACTTGTCTCCAAGGCAGTTCCATTTGCCACATTACAATAAGACAGTAAGTTACTTTGACAGGGAAACAGGAAAAGGAAGGCTATACTTATAAATATAAATAAGAGCCCAGACAAGAGAGAATTTTAAATTATTCCATAACTTACATGATGATTGAGAATCCTGATCATCATAAGCATAAAACTCAAACACAAGGCTATTTTCTTTTTCCTCTGATATCTTTATGAACATAATCAGAACTTTGATACAGTCTTTGCTAGCCAATATCATAAACAGTGTTAATGTTTATGAATACATATGACTCATTTCCATTTTTCACATTTACATCTCCCTGAAAATAAATGCCCTGTAATTCTGCTCAACTTAAATATTTTTAAAACTCTACCAGAACCTGTTCTGCTCTGTAAAAATAACAAAATAAGCTTATTTCATGGTTATGTGTAATTATTCTAGCATAAAAAAATTATAAAATTGATTGTAACATATGACTATTTTCTTCAACATGTAATCTAAGACATAAGGAAGGTGAGGGCAGCAAAATGTTGCTCATGATGGAGATTGATTATGTTGAAATATTAGAAAATTAAATAATTTTCAGGCCAAGGGAAACAAAGTATTCCACTTTCCTGATGAATTGTTACAGTGTTAAAGTTGATCAATTTTGTTTTGTAAGTATTCCCATGTAATATTATTTAATCATCTTTACCTTGCAAAAAAACTTTAGTTTCTGCTTCTCTTCCTCTCTCAAAAAGAGAAAGAGAGAGAAGAAGGAGAAATAAAAGGAGGAGGAGGAGGAGAAGGAAGAAAAGTAGAAGAAAGGAAAAGAAAGGAAAGAAAGGGAAAAAACATTGGGAGCTGGGAAGAAAAGCTTGGACATAGTTTAGAACTCACCTTAAAAAAAAAAAAGAAGAAGAAGAACCAGGTTTCAGATTTCTTCAGGAATAAAAAAAAAAATATTAGGTATATCATAAAGTCAAACTGTAGTCAGACCTTCCCTTTCAGTAATGACCATTGCACCACATGGTTTGTCAAATTTCACAGCCCGGTGGAAGGAAAGATTACATTAGTCATAATCAGATTTGTGCCCTACTGGGCCAATCTGCTTGAGAATCTGATAAACCAGGTCTGGGCACTCAGCTTCAGGTAGTTTGGACAGCATAATAAGATCTGGTCTGCTTATCCATGGCAGTTTTTGAATACCTTACATTGCTGCACAACATGTCACTCTTTAAAGATAAAGAAAGAATACCTTCCAGCAATCATCTTTCATCAGTCATTTGGGGCTCAGTAGAAATTAGGTTCAAGTTGCCAGGGCCTGGTGCGAATGTTCCTTTGTAAACATACCTGGGCTTCGTGCTGCTTTGTTATGTGGCTACTTGCATGATTTATAGACCCAACACTTGGGCCGGATTGTAGGAAATCTATGCCCAATGTCTACATTTTGTTCTTTCATTTGGCTGAGCATTGACTTTAAAGAGATGATCTTTAATAATGCTATGTTTCCACTTTTCTTTAAATTGCTTTTTGTGTTTAAATAAATATTTAGTACAAATGAAAAAAAGGAATTTATTCTCCTTTCTACATTTTTAACCTACTCTTCTTTCCTTAGTCCCCAAACCAGGCAAAAAGAAAAATTTCACTTCTTCATGTCGCATGTTGATTGTTCTAACCACAGATTAATTTTTTATCTTCATACTACAGGCCCCATTTAGTGAACAATGTGCATCTTTGTATAGGAGATTATATTCTTCCTAGCATCCCATGTATACATTTCAAATGATTTGTTCTCTTTTAAAAGTAAAATTACTGGAGCCCATTGCCAAACCATTAAGAATTAGAAGAGAAAGTAGCATTTTTGTAGGACAAATGAATCTAGAGATCTAAAGTAGAGCATGAGGACTATAGTTAATAATATTACACTGTATACTGGAAATTTTCTGTGGGAGAAGATTTTAGCTTCTCTTACCACACACAAGAAAAGTAATTATATGAGGTGATGGATATATGAATTGTCTTGACTGTAGTAATCATTTCACTACATATGTCAAAATATCATGTTGTGCCCCTTAAATATAAAGAATAAAAAAGAAAAAATTAGAGGAGGAGCTCCAAAAATGTATGCATAGAGTATTTTTTAAATTGAGGTACTGCTAAAGTATATATATTTATATATATATTAAATATATACAATTATTTATTATTTGTATGATTGATTACCTTCATTATTACATAATCATAACCTTAAATCCAAGTGCAGTGAGGAGTAAAGGCAAAATTATGACTATCATTGATATTTTTACCTACCATAAAATTTGTAGTCAATGTCTTTGCATGTGCTCTACTCCTCCCAACTTAAAGGAAATGTTCTGGCACTTATTATTGTTTTAATTGCATCTTCAGAAACCATCTAAAAAGCCAAATAATGCAAATAAATGTACCTCCACTGGTAGAATTCCTGGCATTCCCAAGATGATAGTAGTGAAGATATAGTTCTTATCAGTAAGAACTTCATATCATCTCAACTAAAACTATATAAATTAAACATCCATCAACAAATGTAATGTTGAATCAAGTTATCAAAATGTATTTATACATTCTAGACTTTTGTCTTGTACACTGTTAATGAGACAAGTAAAATAAATTACTGACATGTGGCTATCGCTATATCAACTCACATAAATATTAATATATATAAATCAAAGGAAGAAAGTGGAGTACATTGTTCCTTTAATCCTGATTTTCCTTTGAGATATAAAAAGTGTTAAACCACCTTAAAGACAAATATAATATGCAACAAAAGCCAAACTGTTAGACTTTCTCCAGACATCTGCCACCATGACACTTTTTATAAAGAAGCAGCAAAAATAGTAGCATTGGCAAAATCAAGTTTCCTAAAACACCATCCCTGTTTTAAAAAAAAAAAAAAAAAAGAATTTCTCATTACTCTCTTCCTAGAGAATGAAAACATCACCACTGTGGCACGTTTCTGCAAGATTCCAGGTAAGTGGAAAGACCAGTTTTAAATGCACAACTCCATTTCAGAGCAACTGCTCATTTAGTATCCCTCTGAACAAAGAATGGCACATGACATGATTTCTTTCCACTTTACCTGCTAGTCCCTTTGAAGAGTTGCAGTTGACATTCCATGACAAATCACCTTCCTTAAGGTTTTTCACATATCACCTACTGCAGGCAAGGTTTAAATCCTGTAGAAGAGTATCACTCTCGACCAAACCAAAAATGTACTTTCCAGGAATCCTGACAGCCTTCCCAAAACCTGAGCCCTGTGCAGCTGGCTTCCTTGGGGGAGGCCTTTAAAATAGACAGAAAATAACTTCATTCCCCTATCTCACAAAAGAACCCAGGAGAGTCTGTCAACTATATTTACTGGAGTTTTCTCATAGCAGGAAAATATATATTAAAACATGAATTTACCATGTGCTAATTATTTTTCCTTTGTAGAAAATGAATTAAAATTAGTTAAAATGATAGAATCCTAACACTATTTCTATACAATCAGTGAAATAAAATATCAAGGTAAATATATACCTCTAGGAAAGAGAGATATATCAGACATCAATTTTGCATATGCATGTTGGTGGAAGTTAAGGAAATACCGCAATTTAAACGTTTCCATCCAATTGCAAATTTGGAATGTACGAGCAGTCAGTGATATAAATGTAATCTTTCTAGGGTTTTTGTTATTATTTTTAACAGTGTTCCTCATATTCTTCACAGTATGTGGATCAACTGACCTGGTACCTAAACAGTTCTGTAAAAGTATCCCCTCAGTACAGCAATTCCTCGTCTACATAACATGGATGGCTTGGGTGATTCTGTGGGTTTAGAAAAATAAAGTGACTGAATATTTTAGGTACAAATAGGCATTCACCAAGAAAGTCAATAAGGTCCTAAGAAATATAACAGAAGTTTCTGCCAAGATTTCCATTGGTCCCACCCTCTAAGTAGGCAAGAAAACATCTGTACCATAGAGAGTTTCCAGTTTCTGCAGCCTCCTCACATTTACCACGTGGCTTAATCATCTGTCATAACTTTCCCAAACCAATCTCTTTCTTATTTGTATGTGGAAGAGAGGCATTCCCTAAGGAAATATACAAAAATGAGGTGTTTTATAGGTGCAGTCAGCACGTAACATGACTTATGGCAACCATCTGAAATGTAACAATTTTGCATTTTGCAAGTCCATTTGCTATACCCCTGCTATAATACTCTGGAGACATAACCAAGACCCTAAATGTTTTATTGTGTCCGGAAGACACTAAGAGATGAACTTTTTATAAAGTATTAAGTTTCCCTGGGCGTATCTGTTGCTTTCAGGTAACCATAACTATGATGGTCATTAATATAGTGGTGGTGGAAATGCCCTGAATGTCTCGGTTGCAATTAAAATAAATAAAAGGATGCCAGGAGTTACATATAACCCGCCTTAGCCTCTAGGGTAAACCACTGTCAAGCTTTGCCTGGTGTAGTTTTTATCCTATGTACCTCAGTCTTTGGAAGGATAATTATATAGAATAAAGGAGGTTTTTAAAAATCAACTGTTATTGATAAAGTATCCACATTTCAAATATATTTAATAGTAGACAGACTTAGCTACATTAAAATAATGAAATGCTATCTTGATAACATCCTAGCTGGTTGCCTTACCTCTGAGAACTTCATTATGTAATTATTAAATTAATCTTCCTAATGCTTAGGATATACTACTTCCTACTTGGAATACTTTAATGCCTCCTTACTAAATACTGGATAAAGTCCAATCTCCTGGCCTAGAACTCAAGATTTGACAAGTCTACCCCACCTGCCTCTCTAAACTTAACTCCCACGGCTGTGCTAGATAAATCTTCTCAGTCAAATGCTTCTAATTATTGCTGTAAGAACAAGATGTCAACATTCCCTTAGGAACTTTGCTCACACCATTCTTTCTGCTTTTTTGCTTCTCTCTTTTGCATTTAGAAGGGTCGCCCTTTCTTCAAGTCTTTCACAGATGGTGTCAGAGTTTGGCGATGGTAACAGTATCAGCTTCTCAATACACAGAGCTCTTCTTATTACCTACCAGTTGCTGTGCTTGGAATATCTTCACTGTATCAGAATTTCATCCTCCATTAATATTTAATAGACATCAAATTTTAGAAAATCATTTCTAATTCTCATGAATTTCATTCATTCGGTCCACATATATTCACCAAGTGCCTATGGTGTAGAAACATCATGTTTACAGAAGCTGACATAGGCCTTGCCCCCATGAAGAGCATTCTGGAGGGTGGGTGGGGGCAACAACTAAACTATGAATCAGGTATCATCATGATTCCATTTCAAAGGTGGATAAACTGAGGCTTAGAAAAGAGAAATTACTTAGCTACTGCACAAACTAAGCACAGTTGGGCTTTATTGTCCAATTTTGCCACTTGCTCTCTCACTTTGTAGTCTAACTCTATTATCTAAATTCTAATGGTACGTGTGTATGCGCCATTCATTCAGCATTTACTATATGTTGTTTTGCATTGATACTTAAATTTATATGTGCATCCTTTCTTTCCAAATAAAGTATTAAAGCCCTTGAAGATAATGATCCCATCAAGTATCTTTTGTATTCTTGAGGCCCAAGGCAGTGGCCAATCTGAAAAGCAGATATGCATTAATCTTGATGATGATATGTATAGTCTCTCATTTGAAGTTATATCTCAATAGATATTAAAATAAGTTAAGCCACAGTGATACTTAACCCTTAGCAAGCATGAAGACTATCTACCTGGATACATTGTCAAATAGTTTCATATGCTTTATTTTAAAGCATATCAATTATGTTTTCAAGCATATCAAATTATTGAAATATGAAAATTGACAAGGAAATAAGACTATTCTCTCATCCATAGACTTTATTCAAGATTTCACCAATTGTCCCAATAATTTTGATAACAAAAGAAAATCTAAGCCCATATCTTATATGCAGTTGTCATGTCACTTTAGTCTCTTTTAATCTGAACAGTTATTGAAACATTATATTTCATGACCCTGAAATTTTTACAGAGTAGAGTCCAATTAGTTTGTAGACCGTCTCTGAATTTGGATTTGTGAGATGTTTCCTCATTATTAGGTTCGACTTATGCACTTCTGGCAGAATCCTCTCTAAGGGAATGGGATAATGCAAAGTTCCTCTTAAAGTACCATATCAGGAGGTACACACTCCTGATTAGTGCTGTAACTGGGACTAATTGGTCAAAGTGGTGTCTGCCAAGATTCTCCACTGAAAAGTTAGCATTTAATATTTCACCCATTGAAAGTGATTAGTATCTTGTGAAAAGGTAAGTTGAGACTATGTAAATATTCTGTTACTCTAAACTTTCACCCATTGGTTTTCATATCCATTAAAAATTCTTGCCTGAATCAATTATGACAGTGGCCAAATGGTAATTTCCTAATTCCATCATTATTTGTACATTGATTAGTTGTTTGAAGAAAGCAAACTGAGAAGAGGTTTCTTTTTTATTTGTTTAGTTAGTTGTATCAGTTTGGATTTATGGGTTCATACTCAATAAGTTAAAATTCTTTACTATCACTCTCTTATCTTTAGTTAAATTGTCCAAGATTTGGCTAGTGGGTGCCTCTTCAAAATTGTTCCTGTGTCTCTTGGAAATAACAATTATTTTTTGAGTACACCTTACTTTTTGCCACACGACATTCTAGGTTTATCTTGTATTTTCTCTGTCCCAGACCTAGAATAAAACATTTCTTCAAAGAACCCTGGTTCCTTTTAGTGGAGAATGGTATTTAGAAACCAAGACTGGGCCCATTTTTCTTGGAAACATCTCCGGTCAAGCTTATCAAAAGACTCCAGGTTCATAAATCAAATGGTCATTTCTCAATCTCAATACATGCTACAGCAAGAGAATTTGACTTGATTATTCACTCACTTGAAATGCTCTCCTTTCTTGGCTTTTCAGAAAGCACTTTCTGAGTTCTCTTCTGACTTTATGGGTTTCCTTCTTGGTCTCCCTTGTAGGTTCTTCATTTCCCTGACCTTTCTATACTGCATTACCCTGGGAACACATCCTTATAGTTCTTTTCTAGATACACATAGTTCCTAGAGATTCTAATGTGAGGGGCCTTATAGCATGATTCTGGAAGTCAGTCTGCCTGAATTTACATCCCAACTCCACTATTTACTAAGTGGATTATAGGGAAGATAATTAACCTCCTGTGCCTCAGTGTCTTCACCCATAAAATAGAAATATTAATAATCCCTACCTTATATGATTGTTCAGAGAGTTAAAACTATTCCTAGCTCATAATAAACCATATATATCATCATCATCATCAAGTCCTACATTCTTAAATACCATCATTGCCTCTCTATAGCCCCATCCTCCCCTATAGTCAGAAATATTTCCATCAGCTGAATACATAATGGTGACTGGATGTCTATAGAAATCTGAAAATTAACATATACAGAATGAAACACTGAACTTGACTCATCAGACCTCATACCCATTCCCCCCCATCTTCTTCATCTCAGAAAATAACAGCCAGAGGGACCGATTTAAAAACATAAATCACATCACATTACCTCTCTACCAGAAACACTCAAAAGGCCTGACTTATTATTTAAAATTAAACCTAAATTATCTATGGGCTCTATGTAGCTTTGCCCAGCTATGTTTACAACCTATGTCTCTTCTTTGCCTGCGCCATTCACGCAGGGACTTAGCAAGCCTCTGTTCTTCCTGCTTGAAGCTCTCTTCCTGTCCGGATCCAAATGTCTTATTTCCCTACAGTCTCTATTAGTCAGGGTTCTCCACAAAACAGAACTAGCAGAAGATGACATAGATATAGATATAGACATAGATATAGATATAGATATGTCTCTGTATATATAGATATATATGGAGACAGAGAAAGAGAGAGAGAGAGTGAGATTTATTATAAGAAATTGGCTTATGCGATTATGGAGACTGACGAGTTCACAAGCTGGAGATCCAGAATAGTCAATGGTGTAGTTCCATTTTAAATGCCAGCAGGCTCGAAACCCAGAAAGAGCCAATGTTTCATTTTGAGTCCAATAACAGGAAAAACTGATGTCCCAGCTCAACGGCCGTCAGACAGGAGGAATTCCCTCTTACTTACTCATGGAGGGTCAGCCTTTTTATTCTTTCCAGGCCTTTATATGATTGGATCATGTCTATCCACATGAGAGAGGGCGATCTGATTTACCCAATTTATCAATTCAAATGTGAGTCTCATCTGAAAACAACCTCTCAGAAACACACAGAATAATGTTTGACCAAATAGTTGGACATCTTGTGGCCCAATCAACTTGGCACATAAAATTAACCATCACACAGTCCTTCACAGATTTGCTGAAATATTATATCAGATAGGGCTTCTTTAACCATCTGTGTAAGATCACAATCACATTCTGTCTCTATTTCCCTTATTATTCTTTGTGTTTCATTCTTTCACTCATCACCAAATGATGGATTATATGTGTTCTTTATTTACTGTCTCTCCCCCTCCACCCACCCCACCCCCAATACATTTGATCATAAGCCCCATGAAAGCACAAACTTTGTTTTATTCACTGCTCTATCTCTAGTGCCTGGAACAAAGGAAGCGATCGTTACACATTTGCTAAATGAATGAATAAATATCCTTCTAACCTGCCATCGTCTTTAAAGGATAAACTAGCCTGATCTTTTACTACAAAGGGGAGTAATATGGCACGGAATCCAGTCAACCATGTCCACTAACCTAGGGATGCTCTTCTACAAGGCAGCCACTGCTAACATGTGGAAATTGCTTTTTGTTTTAGGATATACATGTTATGTGGATTATCATCACCACTCTTAAAAAAAAGACATTTATTTCTTAGTACTCACCTAGGCAGTAGCAAAAACTTCTGATGAGCTTTTATGAAATTACCAAGTTCAGCATAATTGTCAGAACCGTAAAAGCATTGATTTGTATTTTAAAGGTTTTGCTCATTTTTAAAAAATAGATAATCTCTCAACTATCCAAATAACAGTTTACACCAGATAGGTACTAATTGAAAAGTTATGATGACTGCCTTTCTGAATTAAAATGTGCTAACACACTTATTGTTAGCTAGCACACTGATCAAGTTAACAAAGGGTGTATACAATGCGCCTTAGACTCTGATTTCTTGATGTTTATCCTGACAACTATCTCCATTCTGTCACCTAGACTCACTTTATAGATAAAAGAAAAACATTTTTCTTTTTTTTTTTCTCCCAGTTGTTGTTTTTCTCTTATTTGATCTCATTTCTATTTTTGACTTCTCTTGGGAAATGGAATTTTGTATATTCAATCTACAATGCCCTGTATTTTCATCAATTTTGGTTCAGCAATACACAAATCTGAAAACTGATAACTGCAGCCTGTCAGAAAGTATGTCTAAAATAAAGGAAAAATGTCTAGGGTTCCTTTTTATGGGAAGTTTCCTAATGAATTTTTAAGCATGTATTTTTTCATTTCCAGCATCAAAGTCCATTATTTTCATAAGCGTTTTTGGGGATGGTATATCCACAGGTGAAACTTTGATAACATCCTTTATTATGTTCTTAGCAAATATAGAACTCTATTATTTCAAAAATGTTCAATTAATGTTCTGTTGCTTTTTCAAGCTGGTCAGCCAGTCTTTTAAGCTCTTTGCAGAAATAACAGGAGCTTAAAACCACATAATGCTTGGTGTTTGAGGAGAGGAGTGTGTTTTGAAAGGCTCAATTCTCTAGGCAAAGTAATTCTGAAAACTGTTTTCATTTTCTTGATGATAATCCATCAATTTTATAGTCTTTAAAATAATATAAAGCCGTTAAGCCATGGGGCTTCTAGCCTTACCTACCACTGGAAGTAAGCTTAAGTCCTGTTTGAAAGACTGTAAAAACATTTTTTTTAACAAAGAAAAATTAATAACCTCAAGCATTTGGATAAGGATAAAATAATCTGTATGCTCTAATGTTTTGCTTTACTTGAAGAGCTTTCAAGTGTCAAAAAGGAAAAAATAAATATCCTAAAGATTCCTTGAAAGAAAAATTCTAGGTTAATTTATATATTCATTTATGGTAAAGATAGTTTCCAAAGAATCAGAGTCAAAATGGACTGTCCTAGCATATGATTCCAGAGGAAACTGCTTGGTTTGATAATTATAGGAATGGTCCAAGAAGCTACAAAATAGACACTACAATAATCTTGTTATCTCTAAGATTATTTCAACAAAAGTTTATTTGAGGGCAGCAATAATTACAAAGCTTCTAGAGTAGAGTCAGAGGTCATCAAACCACAAGTCATGGATCAAATCCAACTGTGGGCTTGCTATGGAATGACCTTTACATTTTTAAAGGGCTGGGAAGGAAAGGAAGGAAGGAAGGAAGGAAGGAAGGAAGGAAGGAAGGAAGGAAGGAAGGAAGGAAGGAAGGAAAGAAAGAAGGGAGGAAGGGAAAGAAAGAAAAATATGCAACAGATACTGTATGTAGCCAGCAAAACCTAAAATATTTATTGCTTCATACTTTACAGAAAAAGTTTTCTGATCCTTATTCTGAAGCGTAATCTTAAATGCAAACTTAGGATTTACTTTTCCTTTACCAGGGAAAAAGCAAACTAGTACATAGAGAACTAGAAGGAAGGAGAAGTGAAAATGCCGTATCTACCACACACACACACACACACCCACACACACACGTGCGCGCGCGTGCACAGAAATCATTATAGGTATCTGGCAGAAGCAAATGCAAACCTCCTTAAAATATGAATCATCACAGATAAAGGCCTTCTAAAGGAAAGTGCACAAAACACAAAGATACACAATACTCAAGGAAGTAATAGACCATGAAGAAAGTCAGCAGACCCAACACATGCACAGAACTTCAGATAATAAAGTTATCAGATAAAGTTTGAAATGATTATATTAATAAAAAATAAAATTGAAGGCATAAGTTCCAATCAAAAAGACATAATCAAAAAATTATAAAAAGATTGAAAATTAAAGAAGAACATAAAATTCTTAAAATAAAATAAAAATCACTGAAAAGAGATTTAGTCAACTGTATATGTAAAGAATTTGTCAAGGTGTGAGCATACCAACATAGATAGAACACTTGGGAAAAAAGTTAAGACACATTGGGAATGAGAAGGGCTAATACATATTTAATACAGTTATCCAAAGAATAGGATCCAAAAACAGGGGGAAGTGATATAATAAAGATTATTACTGAGAACTTCCTATAACTGACTAAATGCAAGAATCCTCAGACTCAGGAAACATACACAACATATTGGAAGAGAAGTAAAACAAAATCCACACCTGGACACAATAAATATGAAGAGAAAGAGCAGATCCTAAAAATAGGCAAAAAAAAATGAATTACCTTAAAAAAGGCAATTATATGTTTAATATTTTATCAGTAGCAACAATGAGGTCCAGAATATATTGGAATAAAACTAGAGTGTTTAGTGAAGTTATTGGACCACTACCCAGCTAAACTATTAGTCTAGAATGAGAAAAAAATAAAAGAGTTTTTAGTTAAGAATAAAGGAGAAGGAGGTTTGTTATAAGAACTACCAAAAGATACACTTCATGGAAGAAGAAGTTAAACTCAGAAGAAAGGAATGAGTAGCAGGAAAGAATGGTGAGAAGTAAAAGTAGTGTATGGATTACTAAATTTAAAGAAACATTGACCATAGGTAATCCACTAGGGCTGCCATTACAATGTGCCATAGATTGGGTAGCTTAAACAACAGACACTTATTTCTCACAGTTTGGGGGGCTGGAAGTCCAAGATCAAGGTGTCAGTGGGGTTAGTTTCTGGTGAGACCTTTTTCCTTGGCTTGCAGATGGCCGTCTTCTCCCTGTCCCCTCACATAGCTTTTCTATGCACATCCTTAGTGTCTCTTCTTGTTATAAGGACACCATTCCTATTACAGCCCCACAATTTTCACCCCCATTTAAACTCAATTACCTTTTTAAAGGCCCTATCTCCAAATATAGTCACACTGGGGGTTAGGGCTTCAACATATGAATTTGTGAGGGACACAATTCAGTCCATAATACTATATAAGACAATGAAAGGGGTAATTTCCAAAGGGAAGGAAAAATAATATAAAATTAAAATATCATAAAACAATTAACAAGTAAAAGTATTCATCTTTGAGGAAGATAAGTAAATTAACATTAGATTTTTATGTCTAATATGTATGTTAAATTTTTCAAATGTAGTTATAGAATATGTAACTTCTATAAAGGGGAAGGAAAATAAAAGTAAAAAAGAAACTTCCTCAATCTAATAAAATAAAGATAAATGGAGACAAAAGAATACATTTAGATTTACCCTAGAAATTTAAGGTAAAATATCAAAATATCTTAAGTAATTGATTATTTATTTTCCAAGAAAGTAAAGAATATTCAGGCCCAACCTAAACAAAGGAGGAGTCCAGACAGAAAAGCAGAGCACTGATGCTCACTTTTGGCTTAAAGGCTTTTACTGAACGAAGGGAAATTAAAGTTTGATTTTTGTGGCTTTAAGAAGCTCAGAGAACAAAAGAATACAAGCTAGTAAGTGTGGAAGGAATGACAGAATATGAAATCACAATTTTTCAGCTCTAATGTAATTGATTCAGACAAGATTTATCAAGCCTACCAGGTGAAATGTTGCCAGCCAACAGAATATTTCTAGTTTGTCTAATTATCATCCTACAGACTGCTTGTTGATTAAAAATAAAATAACATTTTTAAAAATGGGCCTGAAAAAATGCGAAATATAGTGGTCACCATCTTAATCAAATGATCAAAGGAAGCATCTTAGCAGTGAGACAATCTAAGTGCCCTGTGGTGGGTGCAACATGAGGTGTGTAGTATCGCCTATGAAGTACTCTTGCGGAACACTGTGGCCATGATCTAATCTAGCCTTCAGCTCTACCTTCTAGCTTCTTGGAAAGACAGGGCATAGAAAAACAAGTTCACACTATGGGAAAACAGTGAGACAGTACAGAGTGGAGACTTTGCATGACAACTGGCCAAGTGTCTTCACAAGTCAGTATCATTTCAAAGAAAAAGAAGAAGAGTATAAGAACCACTCTAGATGAAATGAAACTAAAGAGAAAATTTGAATATGGACAATATTAGAGCATGATTGCCAGTTTTCATAAATGTAGAAGAATATATTTATTTTTGGAATATGTACACTACAATATCTAGGGGTGAAGTGGTTTGATGGTTTGCAACTTAGTTGCAAATGGTTCAGCAGAGATAAATAAATGTGCCTCTGGAAGCAGTGACTCGTGCCTGTAATCTCAGCTACTTGGGAGGTTGAGGTGGGAGGATCACTTGAGCCCAGGAGATCAAGACCCACCTGGGCAGCATAGCAAGATCCGATCTCAAATT
>CM052447.1:11461959-11478413 GCA_028533085.1 Varecia variegata
GGCAAAAGTATACATAGGGAGAAACCTACAAAAAGAATTAAATGGATCAATGAAAGAATTGCTAAGTTTGGCAACATAAATATTGAAGCAAGAAAAACTAATAGGCTTTCGAATATCAAGGCTTTTATTCTGTATTCTAACTCCTCATGAGAAATGGTGGCTTTCCATGAAATACAGAGCTTGGAAATAAGATGCCATCTGGTCTTTGACATATCTGTTATATCTACCCCTTTCCATATAGAATTACTGTCTTTATAGCATCATAACTGAAATAAACTTTCTTTTTCTTGCCTCCTGTCTCTACAAACCCTTCTGAATACTATTGTTCTTCTATTATTAGGTATCTTGACATATGTAACTTCTATATGAAAAATAAGTGGGGGTAAAATTTGAAAAGAATTTGAGAATAACATTTTGAGGTTCATATGATCAGTATCCCCATTTCACAAATGAAGAAGCAGAGACTCAGGTAGGTTCAGTCATGGACCAAGTTCTCAGAGAGAGTAAGGAGCAGAGCAGGAACTCAAAACAAATGTTTGCCAGCTCCCGGAGCTGCAATCTTACTTCTAGTGAGGAAATTCTACCTCAGTTAGATATGGCTTATTCCTGGCTATTCCAGAAAGTTCTGCCTTAATTCCTGCCGCAGTGCTTCTCCCCATGAGATGCCTCTTGCCTGAAACATCTCTCAAACACCGGTGAACTTACCTCCGATCTGGCTGAAGCCTCTCCTGACCATTGCATGGACACGTCCCTGTCTGTGCAGTTGACCCTGAAGCTCCCCATGGGGATGGGCTTTGAATAGTCCCCCAAATCCTGATCTGTTTAAGTTTTGAGCTTCCTATGTGGCTGTGAGAGAGAACAAGGAAAGGGACCAAGACAGGGTCTCAAACTCAGGAGACAGCCTCTCCATTACTCACACAGGACACCTGGGGGCTTTGGAGACAAGAAACAGGAACAAGCTCAGCTATTTGAACCAATGTTTCCTTCCTAGGCCCCTCATTCAGGAGCGCAGGCAGGGCACAGGTGTCAGGCTTTGTAAACCAAGGGGCAAAATTAAGGACCTTATATAGGTACTTGTATAACAATAGAAAAAAAAATGTCCTCGTATTTTTATTGACAAAATTTAAAATATAATAATAATTATATTTTTGAGACAGAATGAGAAGAATTGATTTTTGTTTTTGCTGGAGGGTTTAACATTTCACTTAAATGAGGTTCACAGTTACCATTCCCTATGATAATAATCAGCTGTAAATGTTCACCTGTTAATGGTGATATGTAATGAGATTTCACCTATTTTTCTTTAAAAATGTCTTTTTACACAGATAAGTATTTCCAAGTACTGATACTAATTTATGAGCACATAATTTTAATTGAGTGTATTCATCCTTGGGAAGGCATTTATAAATTCTATTAGATTTTTCTCTTTGATATTTGCCCTTCAGCATGCCATTACAATGTATATTAATCACTTCCAATTAAAGGTTAGGTGGAAGATCCACAGTTGTACCGTTAAATGTATTTTGAAATATGGAAATTCCTTCACTTGCATTGAGGTCTGCAAAATTCTGCTAAAACTCTAATGTGAGTTTGGAAAGTATATCTGCAGCAAATTGGTGGGGGGCTGGATATCTTCTTGTTATAACTTTTAACAGAAGTGTATAAAGCAGCTTGGCATCACTTGTGATTCAAACAATATAGTTATTGTCCAAATACCTTTACTGCATTATAAATTTCATACATAAGTGCCATGTTGCCTTGTAATTTTTGTTTTATATAAAATATTATCAAGTCTTCATCAAAAGCAAATGAACTTTTAAAGCATGCAGTGTTTCAGAATCACAGTTAAAAATGGTTCTTCTTGTTCAGAAAACTTTTGATATCAGACCTGAGAGCAAATAACTGCAAGAAAACTTTAACGCTGTTAAGTTTTCAGACCACTGTGATAGGGTAAGTCTGAAATCTATTCACAAAATTGACAATGATTAAGTTCATAGGAGTGAATGATATTCACCATTGACACTACAAGTTCAATAACATATGATAGATTCAGATATTTTCTGCAAAATACTTGCCACTTAATAATACAATGAATAACCATAGGCTTTAAACACCTCACATTTTCACAAGCTTTGTGAATTTGTCTGATTACACTCCTTCAAATATATTTTTACCACTTTCATTTATAACACATCTTAGCAGATTCCACTTCAGGTTGTATAGAATTAGCGTTTTCTTAAATTCTTTGAAAAAATTCTTGTCTGTAAATGTTCTACACACATTATTTATTCAGTCTCTTAAAACATGGTATTGACTCTTCACATAAACAACTGAGCAGTATGATAACATTCATCAACTCACCAATAACCAAAAAAATCCATTCAAAATTGTCTTGTTTCTAAATTGACTATTTTAATTAATGAACTATGTTTTTCCAGATGTCCTCAAGCTCAAGCAGCTGTTTTCACTAGAAGATTAATAGTCATAAACAAGTTTATTTTCTTTGGTTGTTTCAATTAAACATGAATTAATTAACTCACCATTAGTAAGTAACTTTTCTTTCATAACTTACAAATGAGTCATTCAAAATTTTACTTTGTTTGCATATTGTTTTTGTTGTGAAGAATTTCTACGAGATGAGATATTTTTTAAATTTTTCTAATTTTCCTGACCACCGTTTTTCTGTGCATTGGGAATATTGTGATGAGTGCTTATTTTAGTTATTGCTATTATATATTGTAGTCTTTTTAGCATATCTGTAGTGGCAGTGAATAATAAACACAACGTTCTGGCCTGAAATTCAGTAATAAAAATAATTCACACTCCATTGTACTGTAAATGTGTAGTATTCTGTATTAGTTTTCCTTGGCTGCTGCAACAAATTACCACAAACTTAGTGGCTTAAAACAACACAAATTTATTTTTTTTATAGTTCTAGGGGTCAGAAGTCTGAAATGAGTCTTGTGGGGCTAAAATCAAGATGCTAGCAGTGCCAGTTCCTTTTAGAGGCTCCAAGGTAGGATCTGTTCTTTTCCTCTTCCAGCTTTTAGAGGCTGCTGGAATATTGTAGCCCATGGCTTGCTTCACTCCATTCTCTGCTTCCTTCATCACCTCACTTTCTCTCTCTGAGTTTCATATATCCTTCTTATAAGGACTGTTACAATTACATTGGATACACCTAGATAACCCAGGATAATCTTCCCATCTCAAAATCCTTGATTTAATCATATCTGCAAAGTCTCTTTTGCCATATAAGGTAATATATATGTTCTGGAAATCAGGATGTCGACACCTTTGAGATATTCAGTCTACCTTAACATTTGAAGTTCACTTTTCTCTTCTTTTCTCATTTTGACATAAGGGGTTTGCACTGATAATAAAAAGTGAGTAAATTAGACATTATATAATGATATTCATTTTGAAATACCATCAAGTTATAACAACATCATTGCAATTTGTAGTGCACTGATCATGGTGAAAATAGGGTCTTCCTTGCAACTATTGAACTTTAGTCTTGTAGCATGAAAGCAGCTATAGACAATTTCACATAATTGTCATGTGTCATGAAATATTAATCTTCCTTTTATTTTTTTTAATCATTAATAAAGTGCCAAAACCATTTCAATTGAGCAAGCCATACAGAAATAGGTGGCAGGCTGTTTTGGCCTTTAGGTTATAGTTTCCTGACTATGACAAACCAGCAGACAATACAACAACCAGACAATGTACAGATATACTTTAGCATGACCTAGTGGTTACAAAGATAATAATCTGACATTTGAAAATCAAGGAAATTCACATGAAAACCTTGATTTCTGTCTCTTCTTGTAAAATCTGAATATGTGGTTATGCTGGGTCCACCTGACAGTAATCCCACAAAGCAATAATTGACCACTTTAGATAGAACATGGACTTCCCTTCTGGCCTACTTTTATCTTACATTCCCTTGAGTTTGTGATGTAAGTTTCTTATTACCCTAAATTTCCTGTTGAATTAATTCCTTCTAGGCCATAATTTCTCAGTGCTCTCTCATCTCAACCCCTTTCCATTGCTTCATAAAATTCTGTGTCCAATACAAAACGCAGTGCTTTTCCTACTTAGCACAGACTCAAAAACAGTGTTTGTAACCCTGGCTGTACATTAAAATAACTTGAGGACACTTTGGGGAACAATTCCAACACTGAATCTTCCCCTAAATCAGTCAGAGGACTGGGCCCCAGGTGTCAGTATTTAATGTACCCCAGGTGATTTTAACGTGAAATCAGGTTCAAGAACCACTGAATTAGAGCAGTAACATTCATTACATCATCTTCTCTTATTCTGGGCTCCGTGCATTCAAACCAGTTTTGAACTTTTGAACTAAAAAAATACCAGTAAACTTATATGTATCTAGAACAGTTAAAAAATTATGTAATATTTCAGTTTATTTTATTTCTCATTTACATTTATTCATTTTTCATTCAATAAGAATGTGTTAGGTATCTACTTTTTTCCACACACTAGGCTTGAATAGATAGTTACAGTGAGAATGGCTTAGTTAATTTGCCTTTCAATTTGTTGACCTTGACTGAATTTATACTACTTTAATAGCTACCACCTGTTGAACACTTACCTATGTGGCAGGCTTCATGCCAGTCATGCTTCAGGGCTTTCTCAGTTTGTTCTTACATATAGTAACATACTATTACACACACACACACACACACACACAGACTTATCCTCTACAGAATACAAATACAAATGATGATACTGAGGCTTGATGGGATTAACAACCTCTCTACGGTACCACAATTAATAATTTGTAGAAGCCAGAATTTGAACCAAGATTCCAGAGCCAAACTCTCTACCACCCTGCTAACCTGCCTTAGCATGTGATAAAATCTAATGCATACTGAATATAATGTAACATTTTTAATGATATAAAGCACTTTAGGTTCATATGGTGCTTCAGACTCACCTCTGAACAACAATTATCCTTATTCATAGAGAGACCATATATCCTATGCCTACTATCTGGACAAATATTAATATACTAATAGACATGCTTTTATACTCAAAAGTGTCTTGGTTTAGGCAAGAGATTATTTAGTCTCTTAATTTTAAAAGATTATAGCCAAGTACAGTGCCAGTAAACTCTAGGCACTCAAATTTTGTCTTGTTGTTTAACAAATAAAGGAATGATGGTGAGGATAAGAAATTATCCTCTGCATATGGCTTGGAAAGTTGTTTGTGTTCAAGTTACCCACAGTAGTGTGTTTCTTTATCATGAGCTCCTCTTAAAACTTCAGCATAAGAACATTCTAAATATTTTAATATTCAGAACAGTACGGCTTTACGATTCATGGGGAAAAGTTGCTTTAGGTATAATGACTGCCTCTTTTTGTCAGTGAGGAAGTCAGAATACTGACAAGCATTCATTTTCAATCAAGGCTACTTTTAGAAGCTTTTTGCCCTCTAATTATACTTGTCCTGTTCTTAGAGTTTCTGCATGTGAGACAAGGGATTTATTTATTAATTATTTTATTTTATTTTATTTATTTATTTATTTTTGAGACAGAGTCTTGTTCTGTCACCCCGGGTAGAGTGCAGTGTCATCATCACAGCTCACTGCAACCTCAAACTCCTGGGCTCAAGCGATTCTCCTGCCTCAGCTGCCTGAGTTGCTGAGACTACAGGCACACACCACCATGCCCAGTTAATTTTTGTATTTTCTGTAGAGACAGGGTCTCACTCTTGCTCAGGCTGGTCTCAAACTCCTGGCCTCAAGCAATCCACCCCCTTCAGCCTCCCAGAGTTCTAGGATTACAGGTGTGAGCCACCATACCTGGCCAAGGTATTTAAATACACTTCTTCCTGCCAAAGAAACAACACAGTAGAGAAGGATGTTTTTTCATTGCAGTCTCTTGTCCTGACCATGTCTAACACCTTCATTATGCTGTGACATGCGGCTAGGGTCAGGATGTAAGCTCACCACCACAAACTGGAGAGATTTGCTCTTGATTGCTCCAATCATTCCCCATAACTCATCTTACACGCCATTAGACCATTTATAAAAGGATCATGAAAGACCGCCATCAGTGTATTTTCTAAATTATATGTAGGCTAAAGTTCAGGTGAAAGTGTATGTGTCCGTGCTTACTGATGTTGCAGGTGTTTGTTATGAGATGAGATGCTGCATATTTTCAGAGTTCTAAGAGTGCCATTGATGCAAACACCTTTCCCCACATTGCATTTCCTTCTCCAAAATTGTCCACACTCTTATTTGACTTACATTTTCTACCCTGTGACTACAGTTATATGTATATTAAAAAGTAATACAAAAAACGGTTCCCAATTGAAAAAATAATATAGAAAGATATGTTTCTCTCGTCACTTCTGATTAGCTCTAATCTGGCTCTCCAGAAGGAAAGGACATGACATTGAACATTGAGTTTCTCTATTCAAAAAGCTGATCTTTAATAGTGCTGAGGAAAAAAATGATTCTTTTGATCTTGTATTTTAATCTTAAATTTTAATTTGCACCATAAAATTTTAATAACTGTCCTCTAGCTTTCAAAGTGAATAGAATTAAGTATTTTGCACACGCTGCATATTACATATGTAACTTCGGATTCTTTTGTATCTGCAAACGCTTTGAAGACTGCTTATTAAATTAGTAATGACCACCAGTCAAGGGCTGTCAACCTTTTTGTACACTCATGAGCCTTGGTCACACATCAAAAATAGATGCTGAGCTCCTTTTTGTTCACAAGAATAATATAATGGTATGACCATGATTAATAAACTCCATGTTTAACATGGGATTATAAATAATCATATCTTGTACTTGTCCAAGCTCTGTGTATTACACACAAATGAATAAAGATACCAATCGTTTATACTTTCCAAAAGGCTGTTGATCAAGTTCCAACACTACAAAAATAGGACCACTTCTAAGCAGCATGGCCCTATCGCTATTATCCAAAATAATAGCAAAGTTAATATTCCCAAAATGGAGAAGCATTCATAATCCAAGCCTATTTAGAAGTGTCATTTCACTTTTGTTTTATGTGAAGATTAGGATTTAAAACTAAAGAATACCTTTTTTAAGAAATTGCATTCAGTATCCCTTGAGTGCATCTAAGAGAAGATGATTCTGAGTATATATACTTACAATTCAATTTGGAAGCAAACACTAAAAAGACACAAATGTGCAATACAATTGACAAACATTTTATATCTTTCCAAGACAGTACATTTTTTGTTCATTAGTTCACACAAGGAAGATGCACGGAGCACCTGCTATATGTTATGCATTGCACTGGGAGCTGAGGAGACATAAAATGTTATAAAACAGGGAGTTTTGTCCAGTAATCCACTGTTTATTAGGAAAGAGAAACATGGGATCCAATAGTCACACGAAAGCGCGGTATGTGAAAGAATGGAGGAAGAGCAATAGACCCGAAGAAAGGTGATAAAGCATTTCCTCGGGGAGGCAAGAAGCTAAAGTGAGGACCTCAAACTCAGGGAGGAGCTCACCAGGCAGACAGTGGAGCAAGGACATTCATTCCAGGGAGACCTCGAGTGATTAAAAAAAAAAAAAAAAAAAGAGCATGCAATGTAAGGCCCTTTAAGGGATTTTTTAGTTATTTAGTATTTCTAGAGGACAGGTGGGAGACATAGGAGAAGATGCTGGAGACAAAGTTAGAATTCTACTCTGTGTGTGTGCACACACATGAATATGGATACGTTAGATTTTAGTTTCTGAGAATTAAAATGGTAGCATAAACTATTTGTGTATATTTAAAACATAACTATATAAGGAAAAAAGGGAGTAAGAGATTGCCATAATATTCTCTTCCCACCCTCAGTGCCTCAACACCCCCTTCCCAACACACATACAAGCAAACATGTCATTGACCCAGAATAGGGTATTCAACAACTAAAATCCAAATCTACTAGTGATCTGGTAAAACACAAATTATAATAGACTCGAATCTTTATTTTCATGTTGATTAACACTAGTGATTGATTCAACAAATTGCCTGATAGACTTTGTTTATTGAGTTATAATTTACACATAGTAAAATTAGATCTTCTTAGTGTAAGATTGTGTGAGTTAGAAAAACACACACAGTTGTATAACTACCACAACAGTCAAGCTACAGTACAGTTCCCACCCCTGCCCAAAAATTTTTTTGTGCTTTTTTGTAATCACTCCTTTCCCCACCATTCCTTAACCTCCAGCCAGTGGCAATAACTGCTCTGTTTTCTGTCTTATATATAGTCTGTCCTTTCCAAAAATGTAGTATAAATGGAATCATGCAATCTGTAGTCTTTTGAGTCTGGTTTCTTTCATTTAGCTTAAAGTATGTGAGATATATCCACATGTGATATACATTCATATATACATGCATATATCAATAGTTCACTGATTTTAATTACTGAATAGTGTTTCATTGTATTGATGCACCACACAGTTTGTTTATCAATTCACCAGTTAAAAGGCATTGGGTTATTTCCAGGTTTTGTTAATTATTAATAAAGCTACTATAAACATTACATAAAAGTTTGAGGGCGAACATGGTTTTCATTTGTCTTAGGTGAGGATTTTGGAATGGTATTACTGGGCCACACAGCAAGTATGTTTTTAACCATATAAGTAACTTCCAAACTATTTTCCAAGTCACTACACCATTTTTTATCCCCACAAGCAATATGTGAAAATTCCGATTGTTCTGCATCTTCACCATCACCTGGTCTTGTCAGATTTGATTAAAACATTTTAACAGATATAGTATCATATTGTAATTTTAATATGTATTTCTCTGATGACTAATGATGTTGAACATCTTTTTATGACTTTTTTGCTATCCATCTATCTTCTTTGTTCAAAACTTCTGCCCATATCTTTAAATGAGCTGTTTTCTTATTATTGCATTTTGGAATTTTTTCACATATTCTTAATAAAGGACCTTGTCAGTTATGTGTTTTGCAAAGATTTCTCTCAGCCCACAGATTTTCATGTCTTAATAGTGTCTTTCACAGAGCAGAAGTTTTAATTTTGATGAAGTCTAATTAATGATTTTTCCTTTTTTATTGTGTTTTTATGTCATGTCTAAGAAATACTTGTCTAACCAAAGATCACAAAGATTTTCCCCTATATTTTCCTCTGAAAGTTTTAAAATTTTAGATTTTACATTTAAGTCTCGGAATCATTTTGACTTATTTCTATATAAGATGAAAAGTCTGGACCTAGGCTTTATTTATTTATTTATTTGCACATAGATACTCTTATTATTCCAGCACCATATTTTGTTTTATTTTTTTAATTTTTATTTATTTTTTATTTCAGCATATTACTGGGGTACAAATGTTTAGATTACATATATTGCCTTTGCCCCACCTGAGTCAGAGCTTCAAGTGTGTCCATCCCCCAGACAGCACACACTGCACCCATCAGGTGTGTATATATATATACCCATCCTCTCCTCCTCTGCCCCACCTGCCCGACACCTGATGAATGTTACTACTATATGTGCACTTAAGTGTTGGTCAGTTAAATCATTTAATATCAATTTGATGGTGAGTACACGTGGTGCTTGTTTTTCCATTCTTGTGCTACTTCACTTAGTAGAACAGGCTCCAGCTCTATTCAGGATAATACAAGAGATGCTAGATCACCATTGTTTTTTGTGGCCTATTAGAACTCCATGGTATACATATACCACATTTTATCAATCCACTCATGTATTGATGGGCACTTGGGTTGTTTCCACCTCTTTGCAATTATGAATTGTCCAGCACCATATTTTGAAAAGACTCTTCTTTATCCATTAAATTTCCTTTGCACTTCTGTCTAAAATTAATTTGACCGTTTTTGGCCTCCTTGATATACTTTTTTAAATGAAACCAAGAAAATGATGACACTTACTGATACTGAAGTTCTACAAAGCAAGCTGCCTAAAATATACATGGAGAATACAAAGGCCAAATAGATATTTGAGGAGATGGAGAGAACACTGGAGTTTCTAAAATTATGAGATGCCTAGATGCTAATACAGAGCTATTTTGTTTGCTTAACTGCTATTTCCAAGCATCTGGGCCACCTCTGTTTATTAAAAATATCAGATTGGACTCTTTTTTATGGATTCATTGACTTAAATGGAAGCTGACACATTATGCAAGAAAGCAGTGGGCAAGAGGATTTGACTCATGGTAGGCAGATCTATTAGGAGCCAGCATGCGCCTGAGTAACATAGGATGAATCAAGAATATAGAGTTTCATAGCTCTGTGCACAGATCTTGCAAGGTGTTTCTTTCTTTCTCCCGACTCACTTTACACATACTTGTAGCACAGTCTCTCAAAGAGCACTTAACTGAGAGAGAGTTTCCAGATTTAAACCCTCTGTCCTTAAGCAACAGTTTTTGATAGTTTAACTGTCCACATCCAAATCCCCAGCCAACTTCTGTCTGCACGCCATGTTATTCTGTATAGTTAAGGACATAATTCACATAAAAGTCATCTCTCTCTTTCACAGGCTATAATTCTCCTTTAATTAGATTGTAATTAAAACCAAATAAGGAAACATGCAGATGAATAACTTTATAAGTTTTTCTTTCTCCTGGAAAATGGTTATTTTTTCTTTATTAATCAAGCCTAAAATAGATTCTGAAAATGGTTTTGTGCATTTTGATTATAAACCACTTTCATGTGTGTGTGTGTGTATGTGCGTGTGTGTGTCTTTTCCCCTGAAAGACTCACACAGAGAGCATTTTAATTTTCCATGGTATTGCTATTTTGACCTCTGAGACCTTGCAAAGTAAAGTATTTATGATCCTAGGCTTTTTTATGGTATTGTTTCAATATTTTTGTAACATTTGTATTTCTTGCTGATGTTTTTGGCATTAAAAATCACTCAAGCTGTGCTGAAATATAATGGTATTCACTGAACCATACCATGGAAGGATAATTCAGTTCAGTGAGGTTATTCTAGCTCATCATGTACACAAAGGATTGAAAGAAATTGTAGAAGATTCTCAGTTCTCTACATAGGCAGCATTGAATCTTCCCCCACCCTCCTTTCTTAATAACTTGACATAGAAAAAACTCCACTTGAATATAGAAATATCTAGTTTTAAGTCTTTGAAGTAGACCAAAGGGAAAATACAATGGCCCAAGGTATAATGAAGCAAAGTACTGGTGAACAGTTGCTCTGGATCACTAATTTTCTTTACCTATAATGCAGACAAAATCAAATTTTACAAACAGTGAGCTTTCCTTCTCAATTTCAGCACAGCCCTATGCAAGCCTGTAAAATGATGTGGTCCTAAACTTCATTAGAGTAGTGAATGTGCTGTTGCAAACATAAACCAGGGATGAGTTTATTCTACATGTTTAAGTTGTCCCTAATTATGGATATCTTAATATCTGAGTGCCACGCTTGTGCCATTTTCTATTTATTTTGAAATATCTGGCCCAAGAATAGATCAATGAAGAGCCGTTCTGTTTTTTGTAATACTCAGCCTGAGATGTAAATTGCAAGATCACCCAATATTATTTGACCTTGTATATTTGATTCAAGTTTGGCCTTGATTATACCACGTAAACACCTAAGGGATGAAGTACAAAAGCTGACTGGTCAAAGCACTAATAATTACCTGCTTAAAGGAGATATACATACATATGTGTATGTGTCTGCGTGTGCATGATATACATGTATTTTCTTCAATTACACAGGCCAAATATGTTTTGAACTACAAATGACTGAGACCTTAAATTTAGTGTATCCATCTGAAAAAAGTCATAAAATCCTACCAAATAAATATAAAAAGCAGATCTTTTTATACTCCCTATAGATAAGTAAAAGTAAATGCTGTTGCAATATTCAAAGGCAGGAGCATGCTTAACATACTGGGCTCTGGAGTCAGACAAACCTGCATTAAAAGATACCACCACTACATAGCTGCTGGTGATTTTGGGCAAGTTACTTAGTCTCTCTAAAGTTCAATGTTATCATCTGCAAAGTGGTAATCTTTTGGATTTCAGTTCAGCTGCTATTATCACAGACTATAAAATGATACTGACTCAAACAAAACAGAAGTTTATTTCTCTTTCAGATGACACTCTGAACATAACATTCTAATATAACATCTCCATGGTACCAGGGACAGAGTTCATTCTGTCAAGTTGCTCTGCCATCCTTAACATATAGCTCATACATTTTAGCCAAAATTTCTGCTTAAGTTCCTATTATTCTGTACATATATCCATGAATGGGAAAATTAAAAAGGAAAAAAGTATTTTCCTTTTAAGGCTATAACCCAGAATCAGCATGTAGCCCTTCTCTTGTGCCATTGGTAAGAATTTAGTCATATGGCCATGCTAGCTGCAAGGGAAGCTGGCAAAGATAGTCTTTTGCTGGTTTCTCACGTGTCCAGCTATAGCTAGACACCTTTGGTTATTAAAGGAAGAGGAGAAGAATCTATATTGGGAGGCAACTAGTGGTTTCTGCCACCTCTACTTCTTTGGCTGGTTGTGAGCATTAAATGTGAAGTATTAATAAATGTCATTGTCTGGTCCCAGTGTCTGGAACTCAGAAATTGCTCCTCCAGTGTTTGCTGTCATTTATGTTCAGAATCAGAAATAAATGACATTTGCGTAAAGGGTTACAAAGACTAGTCAGATGTATCAAATTCTCCATGTCTATTTCTGGTTCATCCCTGATCTTCCAGCACCTCCTTCATTCTCCTAAAGTCAAGTCAGGAACCACATTAGAAGAAGATCCACAGAGAGAACATAAAGAGTGACACTGAGACACTGTGTCTACTGACATGATGCAGACAAAGCCTGGATGTCTATTAGAAAAGATGAGGTAGAGTTTGTGGCATAAAGCCAGGGGACAGGACTAAAGAAAGTTCTTTCAGTTTTATCATCTGTCACTGTATAATAAATACAGAATGTCTCTGGGCAACTGTCAAAACTCAGAGTGGGAAGGGTTTACCTTTCTTTCCTTTTTTTGGTACTAGGAGTTTTGTTAAATAAATATTTTAAAAAAGATAGTGTGTGGTAAACTATCTCGGCCTTGAGAAGAAAGGAAAAAGAAACAGGTGTCCATTTCCTGCAGCCAATTTATGTGTCTCTTTCCAATTTTAAAGCAAAAGAATTGAAAGACAGGAGTAGAATGAGAGACAGGCTGTGGGAAACTGACAGAAAAGAAACTTAAAAGAAAAACTTCTGAAAACAATTTGATAGACACACACAAACCCCTCTCCAATAAAAGGTGATCATCACTTATTAACCAGTTAGATGATCAGCTAATGGTAACTGTAGAATAAGTAAGCAGTCAATAAACAAGCTTTAATCATGAACATATATTTGCCTGTATTTTAAAATGTGATGTTTTGAGTTATCCCCTAGACTACTGGATGGCCTTGCACTTGGTTAAAATCTGTTAAAATCTGTCTGAGTTATCCTTCTCTCCTTCCAGAGTTTCTGCCAGTTCAGAATTTGTTATCATAAGTCAAATCCTGAAACAACCTGAAAAAGTATAACTGCGGGACCCTGGATGGAAGAAAGATTAAATAATCAATAAGTAAAGTGACACATGCACAAAAGAACGAGACAGCAGTGAGACGCAGGGCAGGTGTGGGCCATCGTGTGAGTGGCAGTATTTACAGAATGTGTCCGATTGAGACGCAAGGAAAGCCTCAAGGTCAACAACAACTAGAAAAACAGAAAGACCTAAGAAAGAAGGCTTTGTCAGGAGCCATACATGGGTATGACCTAGAAGCGGAGAAGGGGGTGCTCAAGGTGAGCCAGAGAGTACAAAGGACATTCCCAAGGAGAGGGACTTCGGAAACGGGAGAAGCACCACAGAACAGGATAGTGGCACAGAGGAGGGAAGAAAGATGGAGAGCTCCAAAGCAGCACCTTTAGAAACACTTTTTTTATTCAGAGTGATTAAGAAGCAAACACCCATAGTATTTATTTTAAAACATGAGACACTGTCAGGATAATCCTATCCAAAGATTAGGAAATAGCAATATAGTACATAGGAAAAATCCAATCAAAGATTAAAGTGTGATGTCCAAGAGATATGTCAGTCTTTCCAGAGGGTATTCGGAGGAGTTCTTGTTTCTCCTGAGGGTAACAGATAGTATACCAAAAAGAAAAAAAAAAGAAACAGGGCTAGGTTAAATGTAGTCTAATAGATTTCTTCACCACTGAGAATAGTCAGCACTAAGGTGCATGGCAATATTCCAAAAGGGAAGTGTGTGATACATACCTATTGTCTGTTCCTCTCTCATCACCCACTTTTCCTTTGCAGAAAAAAATTCTGTTTGCATTGGGATTTTTCATCAGAGCACCCAGATTATTTGGACATGTCACCTAGTCCAGGCCAATCAGGTTCTCCCCCCTGAGGAAATGCCACTTTTTGGCAGATGGACACAAAGGTAAAATATCAGTGCCATGAAACATCACTGCTCTATTCCTGCTAATGGGATATCTACCCTTCCTTCCTAAGGTCTGGTGGTTCAGGTTTCCTTCGTTGTTTCGCACTGCCCTGTATCCTTCCAATAAATTCCACTCAGGCTCAGTAGTCAGAGTTCCTTTGTTTGTAACCAAATCACTCTGAGGGGAGCAATTTGCAACACTTCACAAATACATTTGGCTATGGACTTTTTTTTTTCCTTTTTGGCAAAATAACCCACTGCATGGGTTATCTGCAGAACACACGCTGCTCTAGATAATAATAAAAGGCTTTTGGAACATATTAAGGGAACATAAACTGTACTCAATGCTTATATTTACTCATCGGAAATCACCAAATATGGAGCATTAATGCATCTCTCTCTGCGTGTTCATGCCACAGAGAATGTTAAAATGGCCTTGCTAATCATGGTGAAGCCACCACACAAAGGCACTGTATTTGCAGTAAGACCATCAAGGATCAGATGACTACTACTCTGGGGAGAAATGTAATGTTCTCAGCAAATAGGATTTACCAGGGCATCATATTTAAAAATAACCACAAAATAGCACCTTGAGCTTGCCACAAGGTAGGACCTTCCTGGAGAGCAATAAGCCTGGTTTAGGGGACAATTTCCGCACCTCTGGAAGGGTAGGGAGAGATGGGCAAAGTACCCCTCCCAAAGCTTTGTAATGAGGTGGTGTGTATATTTTAGGAAATAAAAATAACTCTTTAAGTATATTCACTTAAGAAAAGTAAAATTACCCTAAGACAGAGGCACAAGAAAGAAATATCCCTTCGTTGGAAAAGGGAGGGGCAAGTGGAAAGAAGATATAGAAAGGTGCTAAAAGCACACATTCAAGTCATGTTAACTCAATATTTGTGTTTCTGAACGATTTCTGCAATGACCAGTACAGAAATAACAACAGCAATAATATTTGTAATAGTAACAGCAAACACTGAGCATATGATTTGGGTCCTAGTCTATTTATATTACAAACCATTATCCCCATTATGCAGATGAGAAAACTGAGATACGAAGGTAGGTTAACAGCACATAAGCCTGCCTCTTTTTTTAACAATTTAACTTTGTTTCAGCTAATTCTCTTACCCTAAACTAATTGTCTTCCTCCCTACCTCACAAAAAATGAAAAAATGCAAACATGATACAATCCATAGTGGTCATAGTGATGCCAAAAGATTGCATACATGTATATATGTATACGCTCATATACATACCCACACACATTAAAAAGGCTGCATGAAAAGAAACGAATAGTAGAAGAAATAAATAAAAGGTAGGATAAGACCCTGAAGGTATAGAAATGAGATATACAGACAGACTTGAAGAACTCTGAGGAACACATCTTTCTCTAAGTCTGGAGGACAGTAAGAATAGTTAAAGTAAATGTTTTGTGGTAAGTAGGAATTTTGAGGCAATTCATGCTGAAAGCCTTTCTTGTAGGGCTATCTGGGGAAAAAAGCATGTTTTCCAACTGTTTGAATCTATTGGTATGGGTTAGCCTTTCCCCGCCCCCCAAAAGTCCACCCTTTATCCATGTAGGATATGGATATTTGCCTATGGTGGGAGTTAAATGGAAGTTCATGGAGCAAATCAATTATGTGTGGTTGCACTGTGTTTACACAAATTCTAACCAACCGCTCTTTCCGGCTTTCACAGGAATATTTTTACAAATATTTTACACTTTTATGATGAACTTTCAGTTTGGTCAGGTTGTGTCAAGAGTTCTAATATCTTTGTTTTACTTTTATTCTAAAGTCAAGAAGAATGTTTCAAAATTAAAAGACATCTGGGTTAGGGTCCCCAAAATCAGATGACCCCCCAGAATCTAGGCAAATAGCATAAATGAATGAAGCGATCTGCATGTGGAAAAAATTGTGCAGCCATCTTGGTCTGCCTCTTGTACCCACTTTTCATAACGGCATGAGTGCAGAAAATAAGAAGGCTTACAGCAAAAGTGCAGTGATAATGACAAACCA
>CM052447.1:11478913-11494356 GCA_028533085.1 Varecia variegata
GCATTGCACTCATTATGTAGGTATACACCTATCCCCTCTGCCCCCCACATCTGCCCGACACCCAGTTAGTGTTATTCCCAAATGTGGACTTAGGTGATGATCAGGGAAACCAATTTGATGGTGAGTACATGTGGTGCTTGATACCCAAATGCCCATCAATACATGAGTGGATTAGTAAAATGTGCTATATGTATACCATGGAGTATTAGTCAGCTATAAATTTCAGGTTTTTTAAAAAAAAAATTCAACATTTACAATTAGGATATATCTTAAAATCAAGGTGTAATTTAATGTGGGTTGCCACTCCTCAAAAATCTATGAGTTATCTTCAATAACATAGAGTAAAATAAATGTTGAGGACTGTAATAGAAAATAATTTAAATTATACAGGTCTAACCTTACTGACAATTCATGCAAGGACAAGTCCCATACTATTAAGGTTTGAAATGATCAAAGAAGCTTTTGTGGAGATTTGTGCTCAAAGAAGTCATTGAAGAATGGGAAACATACAGACTGGGAAGAAAAAGCAAGGAAGCATTTTTCAGGAATTTTTTACAGAATTTCTGTGGATGCTTACAGTACTTTTATTCCCTTTGCTTCTACTTCTGTGCCCTTGCTTTGAGCCATATTGGACACATACATCTGCTGCATATAATCATCCAAATAAAAAATAAAGAATGAGGCCCATGTCTTTGCCTTTTATAAGTCACACATATCACCAATACAAATACCTGTACATCATTCAAGATAAACTGGATAAAAATAGAGTATATTTTAAAAAAATAAAGGATGACAGAGTTACCATGATTCTGAGTCTATTCATATATAAGCAATAATAGCATTTATAGGAAATCCAAATTAATAAAATGATTTTACATTTTGAATAACTTATCTCATCCTCTTCAAGTATTCTATCCCCAGCTACACAACCAACTAATCCCATAAAACAATATAGGATAAGCTCAGGCATTATTTCCTTCAAAAATTATACAGAATAGTATTAATTGTTTTTTTTTTTTTTATTTTAACTTTTTTTATTTCAGCATATTACCTGGGTACCAATGTTTAGGTTAGGTATATTGCCCTTGCCCCACCCGAGTCAGAGTTTCAAACGTGTCCATCCCCCGAATGGTGTGCACTGCACCCATTACGTGTGAATAACCCATCCCCTTCTCCCTCCTCCCATCTGCCCAACACCGATGAATGTTATTACTATATATGCACTTAAGTGTTGATCAGTTAATACCAATTTGATGGTGAGTACATGTGGTGCTTGTTTTTCCATTCTTGGGATACTTCACTTTGTAGAATGGGACCCGATCAGCTCTATCCAGAATAGTATTGATTGTTAAGAGCTCAGGCTGATTTCAAAGCCAAAACTCTATCATTACTAGCTATAAGATTTTGTGTGTATTCCCTAATTTTTTTGGTTCTCAATTTCCTTATTTTAAAGTGAGAATATTATCTAGATGTGAGTAAATGGATATTTTTCATGGACTTCATAAAAACTCAATATCAGAACAACCCAAGGCTGGGAGCAGTGCCTCATGCCTGTAATTCCAACACTTTGGGAGGCCAAGGTGGGAGGATAGCTTGAGGCCAGAAGTTCAAGACCAGCCTGCACAGTATAGTGAGACCCCATCTCTACAAAAAATAGAAAAACTAGCCAAGTATGGTCACCCATGCCTGTAGTCCCAGCTACTCAGGAGGCTGAGGCAGGAGAACTGCTTGAGCCCAGGAGTTTGCGGTTGCAGTCAGCTGTGATCACACCTCTGCACTCAAACCTGGGCCACAGACTGAGACCCCATCTCAAAAAAAAAACAAAAAAAACACTCAGATAAAAGGCTACTAAACCAGAATCAAGGTAGACTTCAGAGAAATGGAGTTTTGTAGAGTTCAAAAAACCTAGAAGCTATAACTCTTTCTGCTTCCAGATAAGGATAGAGGCTTGATGTTACTAAGTTTGGTTACTAAGAATCATAAGGCTCCCATCAATTGTAAACATCCCTAGAAAGGGAACACAGACATTGTTTGTGCACCTTTCTGGATGGTAACACAAAATGACCGTGGCACAGTGAAGATGGTACTCTCAGTATGGCGAGTTCCTACCTTGTCAGTAGATCCAGGTGACCCCCAGTGAGAGACTCAGGGACACCTGGGAAGCTGTGCTAAGAGACACTGCACCTGGTCCTGCTGTCTCTTAGCATCTACCTCACTTACGCAAAGATTTTGCATCCCTGACTAATTAACTCACAGTCCCAGTCTAACCTACAGAGGGTGTTTGCGTAAATGCCAGTTTCTTTACAGGACCTGGAACTCCATATGCTATTTTGCACACAAAACCATGTAATGCATTTAAAGTGCTTAGCAGGGTACCTATTATAGAATAAAGCCCTAAATAAACTTTAGTTAGGATGATGATGATGATGGTGTTGATTATGAAATGAACAGACTCATAGATGATATCAGCATTCTATTCTGATAGATGATCAATAAGACAGAAGTAGGGAGAATGCTTTCTTTACTCCTCTACAAGATACCACTGACATAAAAGAATAGGGATTTTAGTCGGTCTTGGAGCACCCTGCTTCTCCTCTTTTTGGGAGATTTTAAAGTAACGTTATTAAAGACAATGAGATGGTCCAGAGATTACACCAATGGACACTTTTTTCCTTTATCTTTAAAATATAAATGAAATGATACTGATGGATATTAAATTAAATTGGAGCTCTTGAACATCTGACATCCCAAATGTGGTCATTTTTGTGATTCAGAGGGATTCTGTGTTGCCAGTGTTTTTAAATACAACAATAGCTCTTTCACTGCAAGGTCATCTGGAAGACACAGACACAACATCCAAACTCCCCTCACAGTGAGAGTAACGTAAACGGATGAATTACTTCAGGCCTTTGCCTCTGTCTCCTCTTACACGAAAGCTCGGCCACAAGCAGCTCTATGGCCTAGGCACATTACTTAACCTCTCTAAGTCTCATTACCATCACTTGTAAAACGGGAAAGTAGAAGAAACTTCAAAATTTGTGAGAATTATTATCATTTCACCATTACAAGCATTATCAAAATGTCTTAATTAAAAAGAAAGGAAGAAAATTAAGCCTAGATTATTCAGAAGCCATGACATAGTATCCGTTTTCCTTTCTAGTTCTATCCAGATACATTTCAGATGCAGCAAAATAGTAATTGTTCCTTAATTACACGCTAATTCATTCATTCGCAACCATTTGTTAAGCACCTACTATCTTTTAGATCACTGAAATAGTGTTACAACTTGGACCCTGTCCTCAAGGAGTTCATGCTCTGGCAAAAGATTGTTATTATTCCATAATTTACACTGCCCCCTTAACCTGAACATAATTTTCTACAACCAACTTCACTCAGGAAACATTTTGCAATACACCCGAGCAGTCTGTATCTATCTGCCCTGTTTTACTAACATTTTATTTTTACCTTGAATATAGCACCTAAAACACTGGGTCATACAGAACAGTTCATCCATATATATGGAACATATATAAGTTCCATTATGAAAAGAAAGGTGTCTTTGTATTTAGTATCTTATTTATTTCTCTGTTTCCAACAGCACTAGTAGCTCTGTCAGCAGACATTACACATACGTAAATGTACTTGGACAAAATAATAAAAATACCTATATTCCTTTGACATTTTATATTTCTCAAAATATTTTCTCGTACACCTTTTCTTTTAACCTCACAGTTACTTCTAAAATGTATTAATCTGAAAGGGAAAAAAAAAGGCTGCTTAAATAAGTTGCCAAAAGTCACCAAAAGATAGAGCTGGGAGTATATAAGAAAAGACTTCCAACTCCTGCTCCAGTGATTTTTCTACCACAATCTTCTTGCCTTCTGAGAGCTGTCCTACAATTTGTCACTTTCAGATGGATTTTGAAGGAACATTTAGGCAGAAGATTGGAATTTAGAAATAAGAAAAATCAGGAGAGTGAAAGATTTACTACTTTCTTGAAAAGGATGAAAAAGCTATGGTTAGCAAAGCACAAGCCTAAATACTAAATGGAATTCCAGTCAATAACTTCTGGCACCATTTACTTACTAAAATATAACCTAAGTCAAAACCTGTTTACCTCTTTGAGCTGCCAACATGTCCGACTTCATATTCTTAGCAGTCAGGTTCAGGTCTATGTTCATCTCCCAGTAAACCTTATGGTATTGGTTACGATGTTTACAAAAGACATGAATCGATTTCCCCACATATATATGTTAATCAGTACATATATATTATATGTATTATGTGTATATATGTATATACGTGTGTGTATATAATACACAATTCCTTGTCATTGTAAAAAAGCACACTAGACATGTCTCTAGTTCAGAGAGCTCTCTCACCAAGAATTCTACATGTTCACCTGGAGAAAGGAGACAGTTGAACAGAATCCAGTGATATGAGCCTGGAAATCATGAACTATCTTTTTTTGATCCAGCAGATCCCTTACATTATTTAATCTTTTCTTTGTTGATAATATAGATCTGATTTAAACAGTTATTTTCAAAATGTAGAATTTTCTGGTTGATGTTGATACTAGAAATGAGGCACACTTAAGAAGCCATTTGGCTCAGGCAAATATACAGGCTCAGGTACCATAACTTCCTAAAACAGATGGGGTCAAAGTGGCCATGCTTTTACATTCCTAAAGACTAACAGACGTGAGACTCGTGAATTCCACTGACCCCTGCTCCTTTACCTGGCCAGCACCCCTAAAGTCATTTGGACAAGCCCACCCAGGGAAGCAAGAACTTCCCACAAATGCTGAGCTTATCACTTTCTCCTAAACTTCAAGGTAACAGAAGGAAAAATATATCTTATTGTCTCCCAAGATAAATGGCTTTGTAACTGAGGAATAAAAAGAGAGAGACAAGAAGATGGATTTTAAAGCAAAAAGGTATCCCTATCTGTTGGAAATTTTCTAGGTTCAAATTATAGTCTACACACACAGCAAATGTGTCTTTTTATTTTACCTCTACTGCTTCATGCAATAGACCATCTAAAAGGACCTTAGTCTCCAGGTGGTTTTTCCAAACTGTCCCAATTTTTAATCATCAATTCACATGATGGGTCTAAAACCAAGTGCAGAACCAGATTTATTGCTGTGGGGACGAGGTTCTGTGCATAAAATATCAGCCCTGTTGGCCAACTGGCAGCTCTCTTGTTTGCATACTCTTCCAATTACTTCCAGGTCATTAGGCTCATCTTGAGTAGATATTTTATTGTCATTAGCAAAAGTGGTGTAATGACATTCAGTGATTTCATGATTACAGCAATAAACGTTAGGGGGTGGTGATGACAAAAAAGAGACTTATAGGCATTGAATTTGAGCTAAATTTTATAGGAAAAAAATGTTAAGAAGAAAACAAGCATTTTCATATATTGATTATTAGAAGATTTGCTTCATTCAGCAAAAACATATTTGTTTATTCAACAAAAACAATAAGTCAGGTCAGATGCTGTTCTGGGTAGTAAAGGATAGAGTTTTGAATCAGACTGACAAGGCCCCTGAATTCACAGTGTTTATTTTTAAGTGGGATAAAATAAACAAATGTATAGATACACCAAAAACTATTAGTTATAAGTTCTGTGAAGAAAATAAAACTAGACGATGAGATAGAAAATGACTAGAAACCTAATATAGTCCTTCCTGAGGTATCACACTTAAACTTAGACCTGGATAATAAAAAGTACCCAGTCCTTCAGAAATCAACCAAGAAATGGGATAGCTGATACAAAAATTGTAAAACAGGAATAAATTTTGCATGCTTTTGGAAAAACAACAACAACCAAAATCAATGAGGCTAGAGAATATTGACCTAGAGGAAATGGTTGGCAAAGTAGGCAGAGTCTAGATCATTTAAGGCCTAATAAGCCCCAATTTGTGCTAAATATTTATTGAAAACATATTGTGTACCAAGGCACTGTTCTCAACCCCAGAGGTATATCAGTGGAGGAAAAAAAAGAGCAAATTTCCCTGATTTCAGAGAGCTCACTTTCTAGTTGTTAGAGACAGATTATAAACAAATATTTAAAAATACAAGTGCTATGAAGAAAAATGAGATAAGGAAAACATGGTGTGTGGCTGGGGGAGGCATATTATATTATATAGAGTATGGCAGTCAACAAAGGGGCCTGCAAGTTCCTTGCCACTCTGTACACTGAGAGGTTGAGTCTGATTCCCTTTCCCTCGAATCTGGACTGGCCTTGGTGACTTCACATGATCAATAAGATGCAGTGAAGGTGATGTTCTGAGACTTCTGAGGCTAGAATCCTTGCAGCTTCTGCCCAAGAACGTTCTCCTAGAACATCCTCCCCAGGAGCTCTGAGAGCACCATGCTGGACATGTCAAGTGTGCACAGTCTGGCTGTGGTAGGCAGCATCTAGCATGGCTCCCAACAGCCCCTGCTTCCTGAAATTTATATCCTTGTGTATTCCCCTCCCCTGGAGTATGGGCTGGACCTAATGATTCTCTTCTAACACAGAGAATACCACCAATGTATTGGGATACCACTTCCAAGAATAGGTTACAAAAAACTCTATCTTCTGCCTTGATCTCTATTGCATGCACCTGCACTCTCTCTCTTTTCCTCTCTCTCTCTCTTTTCCTCTCTCTCTCTCTTTCTCACCCCCTTTCCCTTTCAGATCCCTTTGTCTGGGGAATACAAGTTTCCATGTTGTACGTAAACTTACGGGAAGGCCCGTGAGACAAGAAACTAATGTCTCTAGCCAACTTCCAGCAAGAACTTAAGACCTGCCAACAGCCACACGAATGAGTTTGGGAATTGGTCCTTCCCCAGCCAAGATGAGATGATTGCAACCCCAGCAAACACCTTGATTGCAGCCTGGTGAGAAACCCTGAGCCAGAGGACCTAGCTAAGTATTGGAATCTTGACCCACAGAAACTGTGAGGTAATAATTTTTGTTATATTAAGCCACTATTTGGGGAGGTAGTTTGTTACACGGCAATAGACAACTGGTATACTGGAAGACAATCCCAGTTGAGGCCAGCTTTCTATATTCATTCCTGCCAAAGTGCCAGGCATGTGAGCAAAGCTTCCCTTGGAGCCCATCCACCAACTGGATACCACCAAATGCCTTCTGTCAAGGCCCCTTGCACTAGGAGATTCAACTAGCCAAGCCCTACTCAAATTCCTGACTCACAAAATTGTGATCTAAAATGAAAATGGTTATTTTAAGCTACTGTATTTGAGAGTAGTGTGATATGCAGCAACAGATAAGTGAAACAGGTGGTCAGGAATACTTCTTTGATAAGGTAACACTTTAGCAAATGTCAGAAAGATATAAGGGATTGAGCCATGCCAGTATCAGGCAAAGGGGATGGTGAGTCCAACACCCAAGTGAAAACACGCTAAGGATGTTCAAGGAACATCATGTCCCTGTGGCTCACATGGTGTAAATAAAGAATAGAGTGTTGAGCTCAGATGATAGTAGATAATGAAGGCCATTTGCAAGGACTGGCATTTACTGTTAATGAGTTGCAGAGTTTTGAGCATTGGCTCAAAGTTTTGAGCGGAATATTCCATCATGAAATTTTGTCTCTTAGTCCTACTCCCTATCCCTATAATAGCTATATCCAATGGGAGGAGCCACATGCCTGCAGCAGACACCCTTCCTCGCATCAAGCGCTCACCATCAACCCCCCCCCCAACAAAGAGAATGTCTCACGGACTCCAGGGTCTGTGTGTGGCCTGTGCCTTCTCCTCTTCCCATTCCTCTTCTTTGCCTGGCCGTATTTGCAGTTCAGCACCGGTGCTTTCATTTTCGGAGTGTTTACATTAACTTGAAGTTGTTAACCTAGTTGTGTTGCAGAATGTTTCAGACAGTGCCAGAGGCTATAAATAAATAACAGTTATTTCAGGTCTGCCTGGCAAACAAGCGCCTGGATTCTGCTGAGACCCCAGGGACTGTGAACGTGGCCGTGCTGAATACCTCACACAGGGCTAAACGCAGGTATTCTCAAGGAATACTAAGCAGACACACTCCATGTGACACAGTTATGTCTCCCGTCAACACGGGCCTTCTGACTGCCACAGAGACCAATAAATAGGCCTCTCTGTCATACCCACTTGGAATAAACTGCAGCTAACTTGAGCCCAATTATTCCACATTACCAGCCAGATTTCTTAGCTCCTTGAACTTTAGCAGATAAAAAAAATGACCAAAACAAAGTCTCCCAAGAAGCTTATTTTTTTTAATTTATGCTATCATCTAGAGCAGTAAGTCCCAAATTTTTCAAGTAAAAAGCTATTTTTTAATCTCCTTAATTACCAATACCTGACTATATAAACGTGGACCAGATCAGTCGTCTCTCTGTACCTAGCTTTCTCTAATTGTAAAATGGGAAAGAAATTACCTATGCCATAATGTTAATAAAAGTTTAAATGAGAAAATACATGTAAAGTGCTTAGAAAAGTATCTGACCTATAATTAACAGTCACTAATAAATTAGTTCATCATTTTAAAATATTACTGACTATTCTTCTCACTATATAATTATAATTATACTGAGTTTTAAAAAAATCATGATAATCATGACCTTATTACAATGAATTCAGTAGTATTTATAAATGAATATACAATTCATTACCCATTAGAGCAGTGGTCCACAACATTTTTGGCACCAGGGACCAGTTTCATGGAAGACAATTTTTCCACGGACTGCGGGGGTGTAGGCAGGATGGTTTTGAGATCATTCAAGCGCATTACATTTATTGTGCAAACCTCTCTGCTAATGATAATCTGTATTTGCAGCCGCTCCCTAGTGCTAGCATCACCACCTCAGCTCCACCTGAGATCATCAGGCATTAGATTCTCCTAAGGAGCCACAACCTAGATCCCTCGTGCACTGTTTAGAGTAGGGTTCACGCTCCTATGAGACACTAATGACTCTGCTGATCTGACGGGAGGTGGAGCTTATGTGGTGATGTGAGAGATGGGGAGCAGCTATAAATACAGATGAAGCTTCCCTAGCTCACCTCCTGTTGTGCAGCCAGGCTCCTAACGGACCAGGGACTGGAGGGTTGGGGACCACAGCATTAGAGAATTGCATACACTGGAAACATAAGATATATTTGAGAAAGACAAATTGTTTATTGAATCAGCTGTGCCTCAGGAATATGTAGCTGTCACAGAGTTTGGGAATTTCTGGTACAGGGGTCAAAGCTCATTTGTCTCCATCCTCTTTATCATTCACATCTCCAGCATTATACAATGAAAATTATTATTCAGAATTATGATTCGTTGCCCCACAATGAGTCTTACTTACCAAAAATATACATAAATTTTACATTAGTGCATTAGTGCATTAGTACATTAGTGCATTTTAAGATGAAGATGAAGATGTAGAAAATTTGAATTTGGGACTCTAGCAACAAAATTGAAACAAAAAAAAATATCCTTCTGATTCAGTTTCAGTTAAGTAGAATATTCAACAAATCAAAATTCCTCTCTGCATGGCAATCTAGCTGGTTAGGATTTTATAACAATATCATTTCATTGGAGCGCCTCAGTATACAAAACCGGTAGTAGCTCGGTGTACGTACTTTATTATTTTATGCAACTTCATCTTTTTACAAAATGTCACCTAACATGTAGACTAGAAGTCATGGGAAATGGCTAAAGGTGGTCAATTTTCTCCTTATAGCTAAGCTGTTTCTGATCTTCTTATAGCTGAGCAAATTATTTATGGAAAAATAACATGTGTCTCATCTGATCAAATTGTTAGTCTTAAATCAATTTCAAACAAGAATCAAAGTAAATAGTATCTTCCAATTTACTAAACATTTACTAGGTTCTTATGTGGGAGGGAAAGTAGAAGAGAGAAAAAGCTGTTAATGTCACCCAGTCCATGGCCACAAGTTTAGCCATGAAATTATATACTTCATATTTTAATTAAGGCAAAGTCTTAATTAATTACTAGCAGTCAGTTGCCTTTATCTAGTTTAATTTCATTGATGTTTTTGAACTTGATATGGTAGTAGAAAGAAATACCCTCCAATGAATTATTATAGGAAAAGGTTGTAAAAGAGCAAAATAAAATATTTTAGGAAAAGGGAATGGGGGTAAATCAATACAGTCTTAGTGTTGGAACTATTTATAGTATCATTAATGAATCTACTCATCTTTAACAATTTTTCCTTCATAACCATTTTTACATTTGCCTTTCTTAAGAACGTACAAGATTCCTTATAGACAAGCCAAACTGTAAAATTAAATATCATGACATCTAATTACGAAGAATGATTCTGTCTTAGGAGCAAGAAAACATATTACAACTAATCTTCAGTACTGAATCTGGATCAAAGTGTTGATTTTTTTCTTCTTAAAATTAGTTGGCCACACCCATTTAAAGTGCCTGCCTTTGTCCTCTGCTTGTCTTGGAAGTCACACATCCCTAGTTGCTGTTTCCAGGGTGAGGTTGTTCTAGGAATGCTTCACCCAGGCCTTTACTGGGAGAAACTCTTGACAGTTTGGGTTAATTATCTCTCATCTCACCTCCCACTACCATTCACTCAATTAAATACAAATTTGAATGGAAAATCAGTTTTCTTCCCACACAGATGTTTGTTTTTAGCCTAATGCACTTTCCAAATAACTGGTTGCCATAGTGGCAGGCACTTTGGACAAAGTGTCTCAGAGTGAGTAAAGTTCATTAAAAAGGACTAATTAGCCATCAGATTGGAAGCTGCTATTTTCGTGCTCAGGTGAGAACCAGAATTTTTCTTGCAAATTTCAAAACGGGCACATAAACTGGGAGAGAGGTGAAGGTAAAGAAAACAATGTTTTCTTTTATCATTCTTTCTCCCTGATCAGAACTCTATTTCAAAAGCATATTATAGGCTACAAAAATTGTTTGATCTTCTTGGTTACCTGAGTACCAATTACTGCTGCCTTTCTAGAATATCCATCCAGTATCTGACCTTTCATGGGTCAGTAGTTTGTGATGTATATGAAAAGAATGTAGACATTGGTACTTTAGCCATGATTAGATTCTGCTACTTCCCTCACCAATTCAAAGCTCACGATTGTATTTCCAGAGAAATGTTTCTAAGCACAAGGTCACAGAGACACTACCAATTTCAGTTTAACCTGCTTCTTCAATTGACTACTTAAACTGACAACTCTAATTGTCCACTAGTGGACACATTTGTGCATTAAAATGTCTGGTTACATTGTTCTAAACCAAAGTATAATCTGACTTCAGTAATCAGGTCTAAATTTAGAGGCTAATTGCATCTCATCCTTTAACCTTTAAAATGAGTTGCCCTTATAATTTAGCAGAATCCTCTGCACATTTGTCTAAAACCAAAGATTCCAAAGACATGAAAATGAAAAAAACAGATTATTCTATGTGACTGAAAGGTGACAAAGCAATGACACCCCCAAGTCTTCAATTTCAAAAAGGTTATGAAATCTATGTTCATATTGTGTACTTATTGGATTTATAATTTGTTCATTGCCCATTGCTCTCATTTGCATGAGAAAGGGAGGAATAGGTCAATATGTTCCTTTTAAAGTGTCTGAACTTCAATTCCAGAAGGCACTATTTAATGGATGGTGTCTTCTTTTTGCACTCTCTCTCTCTCTCTCTTTCTCCATCTCTATCCAAAAGACCCAACCCCAAAGTATAGATCTATGTTTGGTTTCAGAAAAATCTGAGTCTTGATCCTAATTCTATCCTAAGATGTCAAATAACTCAGAGCAAATATCATTTTTTTCAGTATTGTTTGTTTCGTGAGTGTAAAGATTATTTTTACAACCTACTCATTTGCTAGCAGAATCTTCCATATGTTTAGCAAATAGTCATTACATATTTGTGTGTTGCTGTATCACCTGGTACATTTATAAAAAGCTGAATAGAAATGAAATAAATTATGTATGATTAATATGAACCACAGTCACTGCCCTCAAAAAGATTATAACTGTACACCTACCCAGATTAAGGAAGCAATGAAAATGTATCCTCAGAGAAAGATGAAATCATATGTAAATATCAGATGTTATTACTTGTTTAAATTTCTCTATCACTTGTCTGATCTGCTATATAAAAGAAAAAATAACTTACAACTCATGAGCTTTTCTTCTGATTCCTAAATTATAAATTCTGTCATTCATTCTGATTGTTTCCACATACAACTTTCAATTGGATAATATTGGTGAAAAAAATGATAATTTCAAAGAAAGTAATGCATGAATATGCTTATTTATGCCTATTTGATTGGACCATTGAATTGAATGGACAATTTGAATTTACAACATTATTTCTACTTAATGAATGAAGATAATTCCTTTTTTTCCGATCAGAAATGCTCCACCAAAAATGTAAGAAAGTCTAGAGGGGCAAATGGAAGGTTTCTGTTCAATGAGTATAGTTTCATTCATCCAAAATGAAAAAGTTCTAGAAATCTGCTATACAACATTGTGCATATAGTTAAAAATATTGTACTATACACTTAAAAATCGTTAAGAGAATAGGTCTCATATTTTATTTCTTTTAACCACAATAAAAAATAAAAGTCTAAGAAAGTCTCCACTCCATGGATGATTAAGAAACCATTGGGATTTGAAGGAAACATTTAAATAATCGTCTGTTTAATCACTAATAGATTTAGCGATAATCTGCTGACCTAAATGAAGAGGCTCTTATTCTTTATTTCCCACAGTGATCAGAATACACTTGGTTTCCTTGTTTGATGTTCAGTTTCCAGGACTCCCAGAGGTAATAATTCAGTAGATTAGCCTTGTGGTACCCAAATCTGCCTTCATGGATTCATAAACAGAGGTCTACAGACCACACTTTGAGAAATCTGTGGTGGTGTGTCCCTTTACCCCAAATGCTGAGGATGGATTTGAGGAATCCATTTGTATCACCTTTCACAGTTTCTGTGAGACATGCATGCACTTGGGAAACATTGTCCTGAGTATACTTGGAAGCTTAACATGGTGTAATATGAAGGGGTCAATTCTGGGAATAAAATCTATTACTCTGGCACTATTAATACCAACAACCGGTTGCCATGGTGACAGAAACTATGGTGAAAGTCTCTCACACAGTGAGTCAATTTCATTAAAAATGATTAATACACCATCAATAGAAAATTTGCTAAATTTATAAATAGCTATAATTCATGGGCAACTTAGCTTAATAGAGAAAATAATAAAGAGGAAAGAAACTGCTCTTGAATCTGCCAGATCTCAGAGGCTATATTTGTTTTAAGATTCTTGCAAATACAATGAAACATCTAAATGGTGATTTTGCAGCTTTAATCTTTCATTTGGCTCCTTCCAGTATGACAGTACTAACTTTGATCAAGATATTAAAGTTCCATGAGTTATTCTAATTTAAAAAACATAATAAGGAAGGCTAATGATAACAAAGACAAGGATAAAATATATCACCAGGCCACAGGACATTTCAAGCTTATAATTCTTTTATTACAATGAAAACTTTTTTCCACTCTAAAGTCTTTAAATCACATTCATGACACTTTGGTATTCTTGGAATATTCTTCTCCTTTATATAATATTTAATGATTGTAAATTGAAATCATCAAATAGAATCATACTGCCAGACAATAATTTCCTGGATAACTAACCTTGTATATTTTAAGATGTCTTAGGATATGTAAAAAATCTTCCTTCCCTAATCAGACCTGCTTCAGCAGAAGCCTAAGAAAGTCTTTCATACCACGCATGATTAAGAAACCATTGAAATGTGAAGGAATAATTTAAATAATACAATCTTTATAATACTGGAAAGTTGTCAAATCATTCACAGATCACTTGCATTTGTATTCTTCTTTCTTTGTATATATGAGCTTCCACAATACTCACAAGACCAAGTTATCAATTAAAAAAAAATTGGTCTCAGACAAAAATTTAGATCTAGACCTTAATTCATGTATCTCCCTTCCTTTAAAAAAGTTTATCACAGTTTTCTCTCCATCAAAAATACAACCATCAAAAGAGAAGTTGCCAATTATAAGTACTATAAGTAAAGTCCAAAACCATAGTGCATTTTCACAATCCAAGGAAATGACTTCACACTAAAGGCAACAATTTGAAGAGCTTAAAGATTTTGTTTCATTAATGCAGCAGGCACTGATTGAGTGATTATGATGTTAGCCCACATGTTAGGCAATGAAAACGAGGCTAAGCAAACAGCCTCGAGGAGGCTGCATTGCAGCAAGCCTTATCATCACAGGGCCAGTTTTAGCCAAAGCAATGAGAATTACAATCCAGGTATGCAAAATATGTGTGAGAGCATACATGAACTTAAGAGTGACTCTTACGTCTAGGAAAGTCACTATTAAGTGAAATATTTATTTGATGAGCAGTAGGTCTTGGACAAGTAGAAAATATTCTAGTGTAGAGAGGCATTTGTGATGGAAGGAAAAATTTATCAAGACACAAAAACATATGGACTGTTTCTCAGGGTTGAAGGTTGGAGTAAAGGGTGGGCAGTAGCAGATTAGAATGCAAAAGTCTTTCCAATCAAAATTTTTCAAATTGGTCTTTTTTTTTCAGTCCACCAGCATTTTCTGAGGACCAAGCATTCTCCTTTCAAATTGTTTCACATTGTAGCACGCACACAAATGAAAAGATATATACGGTACATTGAATCAAAAGACTAGAACTAAAGGAAGCAAACTTCAGCAAACCTAGCACACCTGAGACTCATTCCCACCCCACCGACAGGAAGCTTCAAGTCAAAGAAAAGCATGCCCTATTAAGAATCAGACTTTGGAGAATTAAACTCTCTGGATTCAAACTCTATTCACTATCTGTGTGAGCTTGGAGAAGTTTCTTAACCTAGCAAACTTTCTGTTTCTATACCTGTAAAATGGAGAAAATAACATTTACTTACCCATCTTGTAAGGATTGAATAGCTAATGGAAGTGAGTAATAAAATTTAACAATTCACCAAATGTTAATCACTAATATTATCATTATCAGTTACCATAAGGAATAAGAGAAGAAATCATAATAAAAATACCTACTTTACATTGAAAGCCTTCTAAAAGACAGGAGCTACTTAATCTTCATAACATTCCATGACAGAAGCACGATTGTCATTCTCCTTTTTACAGATGAAGACACTATAGCACAAAGAAGTTACGTAAATTGCATAAAGTTGCACAGCTAATAAATGACAGTCATTGGAAACATGTTAGGAAACCTGTCATTCCAAGAAGACCTTCTAGCCCATAAATGAAACTTGCTCTCTTCCTTAACAAATGAAAAATAATAGTGTATGCCCACCCTCTCTTAATATGCATCATGCCATTTCTAAGTCTTTCTAAAACTTCTTTATGTTCATTTGTGTTTTCTTCTTCACTGTCTGCTAGTGATTCTACAGTGTTTTCCTTTCATTTTTTCCT
>CM052447.1:11494856-11522097 GCA_028533085.1 Varecia variegata
AAATTCAGTTTGAGGAAAGAGAATTTGCCTCAAACTTAAAACACCTTGGATTAAATTTCTAACTAAATTATTTGTTAGTCAAGTAACCCTGAGAAAATAACCTTTATGTGCATCTGTTCTTACATTTTTTAAATGGAGATAATATTATGAACTTGGTGGGGTTGGGGCAGTAATGTACAAAGACATGTAAAGTTCATGGCACAGTGACAGAGCCCTGACAAAGTGTGTTTATGGGCTCGGATGCAAGAGGGAGGCAATCAAATGTGATCGACAGAAGAATCCAGAAGAGAATCTGTCATTTCCTAATCTAGTCAGGACTTTCTGGGTTGTTTTTGTTCCAGTAATTTCTCTTCTTTGAAGTATACAGTAACAAAATACAGGAAGATTAAAAAGTGTTTTAACTTAATAAGTAAAACCAAGAGGTAAATTTGAGATATGGAATGGGAGTGAGAAGAATCACTTTGATAATGGTGGGAAGGACGGTTGGTTTTCCTGAGAGGCTGAGGTGACTAAAAAGGAAGTACTTCTAGAAACCTAATCTGAACAGCTGGGGAAACATAAAACAGGGACTAAGATTTTTAAAAATTAAAACACTCAAGAGTTGGGGGTTGCTAGGAAAAATATAAGCACCCCAAAATACTTGGTTAGTACTAGGACGAACGTGGAGTTCCTGGGTGAGGTAATTGTTTTGATTTACCTTTGTTAATTGGAATTCTTCAGTAAAAAAGAGCTAGCCCTTCTTCCCCATTTATTTATATATTCAAGATACTGTAAGTGTAGATAATCTGTGCAGACTCATGGATATTTCTTTATTCTGTGAGTTATAATACAATAACATCATTATTTACTTTGTTGTCCAAAGTATCCCAGCTTTGGCCATTGGGAGCTCCTTCAGATTAATTTTTGTATCCATTTAAGATGCTGATATGATTTTTTAAGCACTTCCTTACTTTCTGGAACCACTTTCAAGATGTTCCTAGCTGATCTTATATTTTCTCTCACCCAGCCCTGGAATTATACATTTCTCTAAAAATCCCTGATTTTTTTTTTATAGGAGAACATTTAGAAACCAGATATTCTGGGTATTTAGAACCAAGACTGGGAAGCTATGTCAGTTCATTGTTCTCTGGGTATCACTGCATCTAGGCCTTCTCAGCAGATTGAGCTACAAACTGTATACTTATAAACACATTGTTGCACATCTTTATGTATCAGAAATTTATGAGAAGAATTTTTTTCAGGACCTGAACTGCTGAACTAACTTCTGTCTATGAAAAATCAAGGTCACACTTAGTGATAATAAAGACCATTGACTGAAAATATAAAGGCAATAATCTAATAGTCTACAGATAGATACATCCATACCTCAGCTCCTTAAGAACTTACATTAATAAATATTATTTATATAATTTGATGTGAAACAAATATGAATAACAACCCTAGTAAGTTGAGCAAACCATTCGGAGTTGCTTTCCAAAAATGATTTTGATCTGTAGTTAGGGACCTCTTGTGACACGGGATAGCTTTTTGGGAAGGCCTTATCGTTGACAGAAAGAAGCTGCGTGCATTTCTGGTAGGCAAGGAGTGAGGCTGAGTTTTCATTATTTTAGATTCTTAATCTGCATTTTCCTTCTGCTAATACTCCTCCCCTGAACCCAGACCACCACCAGGCCTATCTCAAGTTTTGGGCTTGATTATTGTGATATAACTTTTGAAAATCCATGAGTTCTGAAGAGGAACTGAAACTATTTAGGCCTATAATCCAGATATACTCTCTGAAGAGGTGTAGCTCCAGACAGAAACACCATTTCAGCAAATATGTAGGTATAATTTAAATGAGCAGCAGTTCAAAATGACTTTTTGGAAATTTCTCTTCTGTCCTTAAGGTTGTCATGCATAGAAGAATGGAATAAGTGTGGGTTATTGATATGAGGGACAGTGGTGGGGACATTTGGATTTATAAATTACTATAATCTACTTAACTAAGCCTCAAAGGATGTGGTAATTGTGTTATCCATTTAAACTAGGATTTAACAATAGAAAAATGACAAACAGTCTGTGGTCTAAGAACATTCCTGTAGGTTATTATGTAATACTGAATTTATATTAGAGGACTTCTCAAATATTTGGTGGTTAGAGCTGGATAATACAGACACCAAAGTTCATGGTATTATTGTAACACCATAAAATATCAAGTTTGAAGATTCAACTTACTATCATTATTAGAGCTGTTTATTAAATGTAGAATTTAGAGAGTTTTCTTGCTTAACCATTCTGAAACAGTGCCAGATAGTATTGTGTATGGGCCAGCTACAGTCATGTTGGTAAATTTAACTAACTGCAGAATAAAAAGCTGCTAGCGGTTGGTGAAGAAAAACAATAATGTTTCCATTAAACTAACATGACAAGGAATTTGAGAAATAAGAGATAAAACCAAAATTAAATTTCCCCTAGAGTACCTTAACTTTTCATTCAATTGTACCAAGAAAAAAATTTATAGTTTTCAGCAAAGAATGTTCCAGTTTCTAAATAAGTAATATACGTCGTCTATTTTTTTTATCTCCACTGACTTTTCGTGGGATGCTCTCCTAACTGATCTCCTTGCCTCCAGCTTTGCATTCCTCAATATATTCTCCATGGAATAGCACCAGAGTATTTTTGTCAAAAGACCAAATAAAATTACTCTCCTGTCCTGCTTAAAACCCCTTCAAGACACCCTCCCCCTATTCCCTCAAGATAAAGTCCAAACATCTTAGCATGGCATACACGGGTGTTTGTGATCTGGTACCTCTCCAGAACCAGTGCTCCACTCTGCGATTAAACTATTTTCTCTGAACGTATTAAAGTTCCCTGAATGGGTTACTTTCTCTCCTTCCCCTAAAACTTCACTCATGCTCTTCCCTCGGCTTGGATCACCTGTCTTCAACACTTCTGTCATTAGTTAACTTCTACTCATCCTTTCATTCTAACTGTAAGTGCTCCAGGAAGTTTTCTGTTACCAACTGGCCTGCCTCCCAAAGACTAAGATAGGCCAGTGATGAGTCCATTTGATCCAGGAGTTATGTCCCATGTTATATAACATGTCACTTTTTTAAAAATCATACTGTGAGATTCTTTAGAGCAGGGAAAATTTCTTGTTCACTATTGCATCTCTAGCAATCAATACAGTCTGACAAATGATTGACTATAGTTAAAATTTGTTATTTAGTAATCTAGAATCCAAATACCTCCTGGCTTTTGGTGCAACCTCCAGTGCATGAGTCTTGGTAACAGTAACAGTCAAAGATGATAGATGTCATTTGAAACTAGAAATTCTCATTTTCTGACACCTGGAAGTTAGGGGGTGAGCATGAGATCTAGGCTTGGCCAATTGGACACTGCTGCCCAGGACTATGAATCCACAGTAAAAAGCATATGAGATAAAGATTATTCAAAGTGGCACCTGTACTATCAGGAGTCTTTGGAGACTATGATTGGCAATCATAGTCATAAGAAAGAAAATCATGAACAAGCTTTGGCACCTACCTGACTATGGTCTGTGGTGTCTTCCTGCCTTGTCTTCTGAGTTCAGGTCTTTGAGTCTATGAACTACACAGTTTTCTATAAATAAATTCATTTTCTGCTTAAGTTAGTCAGTACTGACTTCTGTTATTCACAACCAAGACACTTGAATGAGAAGGAAATAACTCAAAATTATAATAAATGGATACTCAGATGAATGGACTGATACATAAATGATTAAATTAATGAATGAGAAAAAGAAACAAAGAATCAAAGAAAAGCTAGGTTCAATTTCCGTGACTTTTGCCATTCTTTCTTTTCCTCCACCCATGACTTGGTCTCCCAATCTTTTCCTCAACAGCAAGTAATTTTTAGAACTGATAAACAGTCTAGTCTCCTAGAAACCTTTAGGGTTCTTACACAACTTATAATAATTATTTATAAGATATTGATGTAATAATATTCAACTAGACTGTAAACTAGTTGAAATAGGAATCCTGTATCCTCACCTTTAAGCTTATTTATTTTTTGAAATTAAGGAAGAGGTCAGAAGGGAAAAAACTGGCACCTTTCATTCACAGAAACTAACTGAGCCTAGTGCAACATTAAAGCTCACATTTCAATAAATAAATCTACTCATGATTCTAAATAGCAATTAGATATCTTCCTATGAATATTCATCAAGTACCTTAAATTGAATATGTCTTTAAAAATTAATTTATGTCTTTACTCCTAAACATCGTTTATAAATTTTGCTTATACTTCAGGTTTCAGATGAAAACATGAGATCATAGATAGACTTCCAGCAATTTTTGCCACTAAACTTCCTTACGATTAATTAAAAAAAAAAAAAAAAGTGGAAAGCCAAATCTGTATTACTGCTAGAATTAAAACAAAATAACAAACTTCTATACCATGCTGGATATTATGAGGCAATTCTGTAAGCAAGAGAAGGAAGGAATAGAGAGTAGAATTTCCAGCAAACAAAGGAAATGCCAGTGTGTGGAGTAACTGAAGGAGTTCTCAGCAGAACCGTCCACAGACTCCTCCCATTGAGACGTGGGAATCCATGAAATTTCCCCTTTAATCAGAGTAGACTTGTGACTACTCTGACCAATGGAGTACTTCCGAAGTGACTGTATATGTCTTTGCCCATCAAAAGACATCAAGTAAGCAAATAAACATATTTGCAGCAGCACATATCCCTGATAAAGAACTTGTATTTAAAGAACTCCTACAAAATACCAATACAATTATCCCAAAACTCCCAATTTAAAAAAATGGATACAAGATTTAGACACTTGACAACAAAAAATATTTAATTAGCCAAGTAAAACAAGAAATTATACTCAGCATTATTAGTCACCAAGGGTAAGCAAATTAAAATCACAATGAGATACTACTTCAAACACTCTAGATAGCTAAAAAAAAAATAGAATGTTGGTGAGGATGTGGAAAACTGGCAGTCTTATTCTTCGCTGGGGATAATGTAATGAAATGACTATTTTGTTGGACTGTTGACAGTTCTTGATAAATTAAACATAGATCTACCTTATAACCTAGCACTTCCATTCTTAGGTATTTACTTAAGAGAAAAGAAAACATATGTCTACACAAAGACTTACTCAAGAATGTTTACAGTGGCCTCATTCATAATAACCGAATAGTAAAACAACCCAAATGTTCATGAACAAACAATGAATGAACAAATCATGGTTTAGCTACACAATGGGAATATTACTCAGCAACAAAAAAATGAATTAAGTATTTAGTATGGATACTCCTTGTTCCATAAATTCTACTTTTAGCAATTGCAGAGATTAGTTAATTTAAAATAGTCATTGCAGCATGTTTTTAATAGTAAATAATTGAATCAATCGAAATTTCTTAAATTAGGAAATAGGTTACATTAACTGAGGCTTGTACATAAAGTGGAAAAATATAAAAAAGTTAAATTGATGCTATAGAATTTATTTTTATGGAAAACTCATAATATATTGGGTGAACAAACCAGGTTACAGTGTAATAATCTATGGTACAACATGTTGGAGACAACTGGTGCATGCCTACATACACATATACTTATGGTAAGGTTTGTGTATTTGAATGTATGTGTACAATTATGTGTGTTGCTTGTGTCTTAATCAGTTCAGGCTGCTATAACAAGATGCCATGGACTAGGTGACTTAAACAACAAACATGTATTTCTCCCAATTCTGGAGGCTGAGAAGTCCAAGATCAAGGTGCTGGCAGATTGTCAACTCATTGTATCCTAACATGATGGGGAAAGAGAGAGAAAGAGGCAGGCAGGGCAGGGTAGGAGAGCAAGCTCTCACCTGTCTTTTCTTACAAAGACACTAATCCCATCATGAGGGCTCCACCCTTATAACCTACCTTTGGGGGCTACTCCAAAGGCCCCATCTCCAAATACCATCATAGTGGCTATTAGGGTTGCAAGATAGGAATTTGTGAGGCATACAAACTTTCTGTCCATAACAGCATGTGAGTCCCAAGCATGTGCACTAAATGTGAGTGCAACTATGGAGAGGGCCTGTAAAAAAGTCATGCTGAAACAATGTTCTGGAGTTTGTCCCTTCAGTGACATTGATGAATCTTATTTTGTTTTTAACAGATGTTAATTGCAAATATCATTAAAACAGACCCTAATCCAATAAAAATTCAGTGTTCAAGTCAAATAAAAATATGCTTAATTATATGCATCTTATATTAACTTACTCATTAAAATAAATCATAAATTTTCATCAGATGCTTTCCCTATAATCAATGTACAACTATCATTTCTCCTAAATCTGATATGAAGCCAGCCCATATATCTGTTGAGAAAAACCCAGAATGAGGGAAAAGTTGCAGATTTGTTTTTTATTGGTTTGTGATATTATGTAGCTAAATGATAAGTCTACACCCCACAGCCTTCTACCTTTAGCAGGTAGAAGATACTGTTTCCACTGACTAAACTCTCCTTAGCACACTTTTTAAATCACTTTCTCCTTATGTTAGAATTAGCAAACTTTTTCTGTGAAAATCAGATAGTAAATATTTTGGCATTGTGGCCTATCAGTTTCTACCACAACTAAAAAAAGTGTGTTGTTGTAGTGTGAAAGCAACCACAAACACTACACAAATAAATGGTGAGGCTGTGTTCCAAATAAAACTTTATTTAAAAAAACAGGCAGGGGGCAGATTTGGCATAATGAAATCAGAAGTAAACAGAATAGAAAGGCATGGATAAGACAAGATAAAGATTAATAAATTTAAAAAATTCTATGCTTTGAATACTCATTTTATAAATACGAGATATTTTACCAAAATATTAGTAATGTTTTTTCTTATATTAATATATAACCTCCAGCAAATAGTATTGAAATATTTAAGTCAGAGAGAAATTCTGTAGTGAGAAGAAGAATCACATTTGAATTATTTTTTTAAATATAGATATATATCTTTGGAAAGGTAACTTGCTCAGATAACTTGCCAATGGCATTTATCTGAGAATTAAACTAATAAGTTGGGTCACCATATAATTCATCACTCAAACTGGGGAAGTTGGGTAAGTAAAAGCAAAGCTAAATTATTAAAATTATATTTTTGAAACATTTATTGAACAACAATTTTGTTTGAGTACATTATTAGATCTACAAAATAGTTCTATTCAAAATCTATTAACAAAAATGAATAAAATTCCTTCTAAAAATGAAAACATGTACACATGTTCATTTAAGCACATTTGTTTCTATTAATTTCCTGAACATTTAAAAATAGCATAAGAAGAATAAATGTCCTTACCTAATACGGATCTCATATCATGTAATGGGTCTTATTCTGAAGTCTTCATTCTCTAATATAATACTATTATTAATTTATTAATAAAATTTCCTTCAATTTTCTCCAAATTTGCATTTTATATTTAATAAATTTGAAATTGTTGACATTTTAAATTGACTCTTCTGTGTAGACTATGTTTTTTAAGACTATATTTTTAATTAAGAAATTATCCTCCATTTAAGTTCCAAGGAAAGCAGAAGAAAATCTCCTAAATGGAGAATATCCTCATTTCTAATTATGTTTCCATGTTGAACTTTGTAAATATTTAAGTTCAATATATTTATAAGTACCGACTTTTTGCCTCCATTAGGAGTACCTTTCTTCATGACCATTTTTACAAAATAAAACCTTTCAAATGTCTTCTCTATGTTTTATATATTCTTTACAATTTTCACCAAATATAAGTGCTAAAAACTCAAAGAACAACTTAATTTCTATCCTTTTCAGTACAGAATATAAATTTATTCAGTTGAAAATAGGAACTCAATCAAAAAAATGTTTTCAACAATTTGAAATATTCCAAAGTGCAGTTATAAAATTTCAAATTTCAATCATGTACACCATTTGAGGAATAATAATTTGTTCTGCTCTTCCCTTGCTTTTGTAAGGATGCATTGCAACAGTTTCCTGTTCATAAATTTTGTTTTGAACACTTGCAATTTGCTAAAAACATTAAGAGTTGCTGCATTTTGCTACTCTATTCATCAATGCATTGATTAAATATTTCCTTCTGATTTTGAATAAAATGTAACAAAAATTTTAGATGACTCATTTTCAAAAATAGCTCAATATCATAGTGGTTCATTTAGGTTTATTTCCAACATTTTCAGAACCTAAAATATTTCTAAAACCTGACTGATGATGGGCAGCAAAGATGAAAAGCACATCTGCCAGCTAAAATTATTTTTTGTTTTTATTGAAAGGAGCTTCCCACATAAAAAAAATTGTATTCACTTACTATAAACTGTGTATATATTTAAAAGTGTAGAAATTTTGACAACTCTTGCTTCTATTGCCATTGATAGAATTTGATTAATAGTATTAATAAATTATGTGCCCATCATAATGAATACCAAGCACATAGACTCAAACTTACTCAATTTGGTAACTACATTGTTTTCCTGGGGTGCTGTGCTCCACCATTTGTAGTAATGCAGCAAAACCAAATAAACTCAAAATTTTTAGTAACACAGCAAAACCAAATAATTTTATTTTTAATCTTGAAACTTTTAACTGAATTTTACAAAAGCATCCGCCATGATATCAGGTGTTTCACATTTGACAGAATTAACATCCAAAGCCTTTACTTTGATTCCATAAATTGCATAGAAGAAAGATTGATCCACTATTGGAATTAACTAGTTTTCCGTTTGAAAGGATCCAAACATATTAAATAAACCTGGTGTCATTTAATAATTAGAGAGATAGTCTTCTGTGAATGTAGCCAACATAGTCACAGCTACTGCTTCAGTTTTTATATGTGCACGGGAAAATATGGAATAGAAAAAGGAGAAAAAGTCATTATAAACAGTCATTTGATTACCCCTAAATCAGCGGTCCCCAATCTTTTTGGCACCAGGGACCAGTTTCATGGAAGACAACTTTTCCATGGACTGGGGGGTGACAAAGGGGGGACGATGGTTTCAGGATGATTCAAGCACATTACATTTATTGTATACTTTATTTCTATTATTATTACATTGTCACTTGCCATTCACTGATAGAGTTTTGATGTGTGTCTGCAAGAAATTGATTTATTATGGTCTCTGTGCAGTCAAACCTCTTTGCTAATGATAATCTGTATTTACAGCTGCTCCCCAGTGCTAGCATCACCACCTCAGCTCCATCGCAGATCATTAGGCATTAGACTCTTATAAGGAGCATGCAACCTAGATCCCATGCATGCATAATTTACAGTAGGATTCATGCTCATATGAGAATCTAATGCCACCACTGATCTGAGAGGAGGTGGAGTTTATGCGGTGATGACAGTGATGGGGAGTGGCTCTAAATACAGTTGAAGCTTCATTTGCTTGCTCACCCACCCACCCACGGCTTACCTCATGCTGTGCGGCCTGGTTCCTAACAGGCCACAGACTGGTACCGGTCCCTTTCACAGCCTAGGGGTTGAGGATCGTAGATCTAATTATAAACTATATTTTATAAAATGATATGTAAAAATATCATCTGCAGCTACAAATTAAATCAGAGTCTTTAGGCACATTCTTCTTAATATTACTATTAACTTTTAAAGTAGATGCTGATGCTTCCTCGGCATATTCATCCTCTGTTGTTGTGTAGACATTGATATCACTGTAGTCCCCATGTAAGTAGTAATTGTCAACAAATATTTTGCATAAGCATAACTTACATGTTCTTCATCAACTTTTTAAGAAAAAAACAAATTTAATGCCAAATTTTTATAAGCATGCACTTTCAGTTTTCTAGCTCATTGCAGCCCAAATTAAATATATCAACAAATATTAATAACAAAATATATATCTGTATATTTATCCATATAACAAATAGCAATATCACTGTAGCAACAATGTTCAGAACACCTGCAATATTCTCAGCCTCTCTTTGCCACATATTTCAAGTATATTTAACCAATAATTGTTCATGTTACTCACTGATTCTTCCAACTGTTGATCTGGCAATTTCATGCATTTCATAGGCCATGGCCTGGCCACAGCTCAACTGTCTGGCACATCAAGGTCAAAGTGGAGGTGTACAAAGCCATAAGAGACATACTTTTCCAATGGTTAAAAATTAGAATTAAATTATACCATTTACAATAGCATCACAGCAGGAAATACTTAGGAATAAATTGACCAGGATATGTGCAAAAGCTAGACACTGAAATCTACAAAGTATTGCTGATAAATATTAAAGAAGACCTAAATAAAGACTTTAAAAAACAATGTTCATGGATTAGAAAACTCATTACTGGTAAAACGTCAGTACTTTCACAGCTGGTCTACAGATTCACTGCAATTTCAATCCAAATCTCAGCAGATTATTTGTAGAAAAAGAGGAGCTGATTCTAAAATTAATATGGAAATATATAGGAATTTTATAAACCCAAACCATTTTGAAAATGAAGAGCAAAGCTGGAGAACTTACAAGAGTAGATTTCAAGACATCCTCGTAGGCAACAGTAAACAAGATAGTATTGCACAGACACATTAGAGAACAGAATAGAGGAAAATACACACACATGCATATATTTGTATGTATGCATGTATATACATGTATAAATGCACACATTACATACATTTTGTGATATGTTATATATGTTATAGAAATGTTATATGTGTGTATATATGTAATGTACAAATGTATATAATAATATATGCAAACTATTTCCAACAAAATTGGACGGTTCTATAGGACATGTATAGTATTTATTTTTTCAGTTTTATTGACATATAATTCCCATATAAAAATTGTATATATTCAAAGAGTACAATGTGATGTTTTGATATAAATATACATTGTGAGATGATTACCACAATCAAGCTAATTAACATATCCCTTGCCTTACATAGTCACTTTTTGGTTGTGTAGCAGAAATGCTTAAGATCAACTCAAGTAGCAAGGAAACATGGTCTTTAAAGGGAACCTCCAGTTTTACTACATGTAACAATTAACGCAAAGTGGAGGAATCATAGACTTAAACACAAAAATTAAAACTATAAAATTTCCAGAAGGAAATTTAGACAAAAATCTTTGTGACCCTAGGTTAAGCAAACATTTTTTAGCTATGACACAAAAAGCATGGACTATAACATTAAAAATAGGTAAATTAGACATTACCAAATTTAAAAATTTCTGTTATATAAAAACCATGGAAAGACAGAAACAGAATGGAGAATATGTTTGCAAAACATACAGCTAATAAAAGGTTTTATCCAGATTATAAAAAGAACTCTTACAACTCAATAATGGGAGAAACAACTTAATTTTTAAAATGGGCAAATGATTTAAACAGACACATCCAAAGAAGATGTACAGATAGAAAATAGCTCAACATCACTAGCTGTTAGGTAAACACAAATTAAAACTAAAATGAGATACTACTACATACCTAGTAGAATGCCTAAACACTAGGACAAGAGGTATTAATAGAAGAAATACTCCCCAACCCAATTACTAGTGAAGATGCAGAAGAACTGAAATTCTCACCCATTGCTGCTGGGAATGAAAAAATGGTATAACTATCTTGGAAACCAGTTTGACCCAGCATATGACCTAGTAATTCCAATTCCAGGTATTTACCCAAGAGAAATGAAAACATGTATCCACAAGACTGGAACACAATTGTTTAGGGCTACTCTTTTTCATAATTGCTAAAAAATGGAAACAATCCACATTCACCATCAGCTGGTGAATGGATAAACAGACCGTGGTAGGAATATATAGTGAAATACTATTAAGCAATGAATAGGAATGAATTATTGACACATGCAACACAAAGATTTGATCTCAAAAGCACTCAGGTGAGGGAGAGGAGCCAGAAACAAAGAGCATTTCATGTTTGAATTTATTCACATGACATTTTGAAAAAGACAAAGCTATTGGATCAGAAAATAGATCAATGATTGCCAGGGTTTTAAGGTTAAGTGTAAAAGCTTGACTACAAAAGGCCAAAAGAAAAACATTTTGTGGAGACAGAAATGTTATATCTTGACTGTGTTGGTGATTATGCAACTGTAAACATTTGTCAAAAGTCATGGAATTGAACACTTTTGCACGGGGTGTTTTATTGTATGTAAATTTTACCTCCTTAAACCCGACTTTTAAAAGAAGAATAAGAAGGAAACCTTGGTTGAATGGTCACCTCCTCTCGCACATCTTTCCTGCCTCCATTATTTTCAGCCTGGTGTATCCTTCCAACGGATGAATGGCCGCTCTCCTGTTTCCTATCAAGTTTGATATGCCTCTCCCCTTGTGCTTAGCACACTCGCTTAAACACACTGATGTTCTTGTCTGTTTTCCCCCCACTGGATTGGGCCCCTTGAGGGCTTTTTTTCCTCCCCAAAGCTACATTTGCACACTTAAAGTTGTTTAAAGTCACATCTAACATATAATCAATAATTGTTGGGAGAGGGGAAGAAATAATAAAAGAAGGGACAAAGACACTCTTTTCATTACAACTTTTCTCCCACATCCCCCTTGGGGTGAGGAGAGGTTTCTTTTGTCATCCAAAGCTAATCTTAACTATAAAAATGTACTGGGTTTATGTTTTAAAATGAACCAGGATTTTGAATTTTACTAAGGTGTGGTGAGGGCAGCGGATCAGGAGATGATTGAAAAGACTGTCATTGGATCATTACTGACATTTCCCAAGAGGATAGGCCACGCAGGGCCACATAGGGGCACATGGAGAACCACCAGGGTCAGTCAGGAGCAAAAGGAGCAAGGGAAAAAGGTGAGCAAAAGTGGTTTGGGGGAAAAGAAATGGGTAAGGCAGGATAAGCAACTGAGCAGGCTTAGGATTGGGTAGTTTGAATAATCTTGGCAAGCTCTGAGCTATAGGGGTGCTCTCTAGTTGTCCAGTATCTGGCCCTGGGGTGATTTAGGGCAGAGGGATAGTGTCCCCAACTTTAGGAGCCTGATAAAAGGAGGCAGATGTGACTGGGGTGTGGTGACTCATGCCTGTCATCTCAGCCCTTGGGAGGCCAAGGCAGGAGGATCACTTGAGACCAGGAGTTCAAGATAAGCCTGGCCAACATAGCCAAACCTCGTCTCTACAAAAAATAAAAAATTTAGCCAGGTGCAGTGGCACCCGCCTATACTCCCAGCCACTGGGGAGGCTGAGGTGGGAAGATCGCTTGAGCCCAAGAGTTCAAGGTTATAGTGAGCTGTGAATGTGCCACTGCACTCTAGCCTCGGTGACAGAGGGAGACCCTGTCTCTAATAAAAGGTGGCAGGTGAGCGTATGGATTTAGGATGGGTTGCTTTGCACATCAAATGGTTGCTCACAAGCAAGTATTTGCTGTCTCTAGGAAATATTAATAGTTACCTCCAGGAGGGGCAATTTCTTCCCCACTCAGTGAGGCCCCACATGTGAGAGTATTAAGAATACAGAAAATAAGAAAATATAGTTGATACAATTTATGTAGCATCTTTCCTTTATACATTATAGTTTATTCAATAACCTTAGAATAAAATTGGGTGTGCCCTGTGGTTATCGAGGTGTTAGCAATATTTTTAAGTCTCTAAAATCAGTCTAATGTCTTGCTAAATATCAAGTGAAAAATAGCTTAGATGATGTGCTAAGGCATATTCCTCTATATTCGGCAATAAGCACTATATAAACATTGAGAGATATATTTAATTTGTGTATGGAAAGATGGATTACACAGTCAACTTCTTTAACTTTTATTTCCTACTGTGAATCAACAGAAGCTACGCTTTAGTGCCTTCTAGGATAAGTAATAGAAAATGCCACAGACACAAACTGCTGAGTTATCTTCACCCTTGTTCTTTTATTTAATATAATGTCCATGTTATTTCATTTAATAAAAGATACAAGGGCTGAGAAAACGCAATAGTGTGTCTGTGCATGTAAAGATATAGGAGAAATCAATTACAATATAATAGAAAGCATTATATTTTCTTACATACATTTTGTCTAAAGTATTAGGAAAAGGTCACACTATATTAGATTTCAAAGCATATTAAGCTTAAATTAAACCCCACTATAACAAGAGAAGAAAACATTTATCACTGTTCTAAGATCACTAGCAGGTTTTCATTTCTGACTTTTCTCCTTCATGTCTGTTTGTAGCCATAGTCAGGGTTAAAGTTGGGAATAACAACAATTAAGTGTAAGACTACCAATTGCTGTCATCCATAGGGGTCTTGACTGCTGTGTAAATACACAAAATAAAATATTTATTTAGGAAACTGTGTTTTGCGTCTCAAATGGCCTTTCTCAGCTGCCCTCTTATTTCCAAGAATCTCAATAAAAACATTGGCTAACTTTATAAAGAGTTTTTAAACATAGCCCATAGTAACAATAGTAATTTTAAACAGCTAATATTTGATATCTCAGTGTGTGCTTAGTCAGCATTTAACATACAATATCTCATTTATTTCTCTAAACACCACATGAGGGATCCATTCATGCCATTCCCACTTGCAGATGTAGAACTAAAAGAACAGAGAGATTAAGAAACTCAGCTTGTAAGTGGTAAACCTGGGATTTCAATGAAGGGCTCTCTGAGTCCTGAACCTACATATTTACTCAACCACATTGTATCTCATGTATTAATATAAACTGCTTAATAGGAGCATTTTCCCCTAGAAACCATGCTATAGACAATATTTATAGTCCTATGAGTAACCACAAAGTGCATTGTATCCATGTAAAAGTACCAATACTATTATATAAAATCTGACCATGAATATGTACAGTTGTTTCCATTAGACAATACATTCCAAGATTTTTGTACTTGGCATAGCAGGAACATATTTTCTATTTATGTAGTTGGACAATGGAATCTCTTTCCTTTTCCCTTGTGCCTTATTAAGCCTGAATATAGCTGATTATGTGGGGCTTTGTGACATAATAAGAGAGTAAAATAAGAATCATTTTCACCATTGAAGAGACTGGGATAGACAATTCCAGAAAGGCTAAAATAGTTATAATGGATGTAGTAGATGAGAACCTGTTCCATGTCTATTTTCGAGAGAATACGTTCCTATCACACATTATGCACTCCTAGTTTCTAAGCCATTCCTAGATATTTTAAAGATATTACCTCTAGTCCTCACACATCCTTGTAAGGTGTATACAAATGACCTCATTTTATAGTTTAGGGTTAGCTGAGACTACAAGTGATCCTGGTGGGCCCAGCTCCAAAGATTCCATTATTGTGTGATCATTGGTGAGTGAAAAGTCTCTGAGAGAGGCAGTAAACTGAAAGTCAAGGTTATTCCACAGTCATATTTTATTTGGTGCATCAGTGTTTTAAGCAATTTTTAAATGTAAGTTCCTGTGCACACTGATTTGTTACAGTTCTCCTACGGACACTCTCACACTCAGCTTTCAGCATAATTACATTAATTTGATGGCTCTTCAAAGGATTTAAGAAATCTGGTGAAAGATGATGATGATGATGATGATATCAAGATAGTATACAGAAGCACTTCACTAATTTCTGTGTATATATAGTATCTCATTTAATCTTAAGAACTACCCAATTTGTTAAATTGGGTAATCTTAAGAACTACCCAATTTGTTAAATTGGTCATTCTCATTTTACAGGCAAGAATATTGATTCATTTTCCTAAGCCCAGTATAATTCCCTAGTGGTAGAGCTTGGATTTGATTCCAAGTCTCTATTACCCAAATAGTGTGCCCCTAACTACTAGGCTACATTGCTTCTACTAGAGGGCTAGGTTGTAAATATTTCTATTAAAAATAACTCTTAGCTGAAAATATTGGATCATGTTCTAAGAACTAGCAAAGCAAACTGATTAACTTGTTCTTAATCAGTGACTCTTGCCCTTCCTTTGAAAAAGAATCAGTCAAAATTTCAATTCGACCCAATTTCAAACACCTCATATTGAAAAAACCTTCACCATAGGAAGTTGGCTTAATTGTCCAGAGGATTTGAGACTAAATAGTCTGTCCTTTGATTTCACTCTTGAATCAATGGCCCTCATGTTCTTCTGTCACTGTGAAGACGATGGCTTCTCATCTCTAGACAGCAGAAGAGTGGGTTTGCAAGAAAGAGAAGCTCGCTGATGTATTAAAGAGAACCGTAACCTCTGCAGAGGATTGATGGTGGCTTCAAGAGAATGTGCTCTCCTATCCACTCACAAGTGTAATTTAAAGAGGATTTTTCAAGGCATGGATAGACACCATTACTCACATCAATTCCCACTGCCTTCTCCTCCTATAACTCTTTACCAATTCTGGTCCACAGCCACTCTGCCCTGTTTAATCAACAGCATGCATTTGAGAAGTATTCTCCAGCATCCCCAAATGAATTTCTTATAATGCAAATTGAATGAAGTAGTGAAAGTGATAAATATGTCTGCAGTGTAACAGATCTGTTTCAAGCTGTGTGATCTGCCTGAGGGTGAAAGGAACTTCCCAAACAAACTATGCCAACTCCAGATTTGAAATGATCTATTTTAAACAGGAACTTAGCTTCAGTATTTTCTCTCATGGATTTTTTTCTATGAAAGTTTTTATCTACCATATTTTATAATTTTGAGGTCAATTCTCTGCTCTGAGAGCAAAGATATAAATAAGTTCAAGGACATAACTTTATTCAGGACAAAGATTTCACAAACTAGAATGCGTTTGTGATTCATGATGTTTTTCTAACCTTTTCCCCATATTACAATCATGGTAAACAGAACAGTATATCCTCAAACATGCCCACGTCCTAATCCTTAGAACCTGGGAATATATTATGTTACATGTCACGGGAATTAAGTTTATAGTTGGAATTAATGTTGCCATTCAGGTGACCTTGAGATAGAGAAATTATCCAGTTATTTGGGCGGGATTGATGTAATCACAAGCATTTTTATAAGTGAAAGACAGGCAGGAGACTGAGTGTCAAATGGATGTGATGGGAGAAAGATAGGAACTATGGGCCAAGGAAGGTGGGAAGCCTCTAGAAGCCAAAAAGGCTGAAAATGGGTTCCCCTGTAGAACCCCCAGAAAGCAATGCAGCCCTATCACTATCTTGATTTTACCAAGTGAAAGCCTTTTAAGATTTCTGAACTTCAGAATCGTAAGATAATAAATTTGCATTTTTAAGCCACTAAATTTGTGTTAATCTGTTAGAGCAGCAAAAAGAAACAATATACATAATGATATCTGAAGTGAGATGATATCTTAAAATGTGGAAGTGGTTTTGGAAGTGAGAAATGGGAAGAGAATGGAAGAAATTTGAGGAACATGATAGAAAAAGCCTAGATCGCCTTGAATAACCTGCTAGCAGAAACACGGACGATAATGACTGTGCTGGAGAGGACGCAGAAGGAAGTGAAGAGAATGGTAGAGAAGCTATGTTGTCTTGGAGAACACCTAAATAGCCATGAACAGACTGTTGGTAATGAAGCAGTGAGTATTATGTGTCATTATATGCCTGCCAGACATGGGAGATAAATCTGATATTAATTCAGCCTGCACATCTATGTGTTTGGCATCCTTGGATTCAATCAAAATATTTGAATATAAACAATAAAAAATAACAACACAATAATAAGAAATAATACAAGTAAGAAAACAATAAAATATAACAACTATTTATATAGCATTCATATTGTATTAGATATCATAAGTAATCTAGAGATGATTTAAAATATACAAGAGGCTATGCATGGGTTATATGCTGAAACTATACCATTTTATATAAGGGACTTGAGTATCTGAGGATTTTGATATGGGGGGGGCTTCCTGGAACCAATCTCCCATGGATACCAAGGGATGACTACATACATTATATATACTTTATTATTATTTTTTAACAATTCTCAGGGGAGTCAATAAGAATTTAAATAGAAACCTAGGAAATAGAAGGTAAAAATAAAAAAGTCTTTCCCAAGGGAAGTAACCACAAGTATAAATCAAAAAAAGCAAATATGTTACATTATAAAATTCAAACTGCGCTTAAAGAGAATGCTTCACCCAGGCTCCAAATCCAGATGAGTTTAAGTGTGCAGGTTGGGGTGGAATTTGGGAGGGCAGAACTGTTCTATATGGTTACGGGTGAAATTATGTTGGGGCGGTGGGGACCTCAGAGAAATGGTCCAGCAAGGTGGGACACTGCATAAGCAGGGATGGGGAGTAGGAACCATAAATCCATAAGTAAAAGAAGTCATTCTGAAAAAGGTATAGACTGTATGATTCCAAACATATGATATTCTAGAAAAAAGCAAAATTAGGGAAGCCATAAAAAGTTCGGGGGTCATCTAGGGTGAAGGGGAGGAAGAAATGAATAGGAGGGGCACAGTGGATCTTCTGGACACCGAAACCATTCTATATAGGCCAGAGTATGTGCAGAAGCTGGAGTTAAGGACAGAGAGGAAAGCCCTAGGAATCAGCCAGAAATCCTGGGAAAATGTCAAACTTTTGAAGCATGGAATTAGGGATTCCAAAGAGGAGAATGCCATGGGGTAAAACTGGACCAAGTCCATATACAGAGACATATTGAATAAGTAGAAATCTGTACTAAGGTACACATGTGATATGATATAAATTTGGGCATGGAAAAGAGCCAGGCCCAGAGCAGGGTGGGGGGATCTGGCAGACCAGACTGTGCTGTGGGGCTGGATGGTGGGGCAGGGGCTATGGGCCCACCTTCCCCTTCCTGCTCCTCTGCCCTCTTGAGGGTCCAGAGCTACTGTCCCCTGGCTCAGGGATGCAGACCTGGCTCTCTAGCCCAGAGTTCACAGGTTCAGTGCCCAGTGCCTAGTATGGCCTGCTGGAGGAATGCACCATGGAAGTTGGGGACAATCTCTGCTTCCTGCACAGCTGCAGCGCCCCCTGGAGGAGATGAAGCGCAACCTCCACGGGCCATTTTATCTATTTCATTCTTGCTGTGTGCTGCGCGGCTCTTCCTTCTTTTTCTGTATTTGCCCCCGATGAATCCATTCTTGCAAAGAGAAAGCAGGTAAGGGAACCCTAGACCCAGCCCCCAACACGCATGGACACTGTGTTCTCTCCTCCCCTTCCCACTTTTCCTGAATCAATTATGTTTTCACAAACAACCTCTGAGATGGGCCTTCTCAGGAACAATGAGGACATTTTCCTTTAAGGCAACAGGGTGAGCAGGCAGAGGGCCTCCATCCAAGCTCACAGACTAATGTGGGGATGGTAGAGGACTCCAGGTAAAATTGCAAACACCGTGACTCCGTGTCCTCGGAACGGATTGGCGAGAGTGCCGGATGTGTGTGGGGGCGCAGCGTCACAGGGTGATTATCCATCATTCCCCCTAACGTGCCAGGTGTCTGTGGCGCAGCCCTGTTCTAGGGCTGAGCTGAAGAGCAATGCCAAGGCTCCGGAAGCCGCTGATCAGATGCTCAAATCTGAGCTCTGTCTGCAGGGAGCAGAGTCCCACCTGATGGGGCAGACAAACACCTAGAGGTTAGACATTCTGCACCTGTCCTCAGCAGAGGAAAACTGACCGGAATCTCAAGAGAAGATCATGTACAAAACGTGTTTCTTTGCGTTTTCAAAAAAGGAGCAATAGAACATGTTTTTGACCCCCATAGAAAGACTAACGGGACAGGAACGCCGAGTCCGTGAGTTTCAGGTAGAAAGGCACGTTGTACATTAGCAGTGCGGGTCTGAGGTTTGTCAAAGGAGAGATGCATGAGAACCGCGTCCCAGACCCTTAGTCCTTCAGGATCAAGGGGAGTCAAGGGCAGGACGTTCTCCCCTGACCCCACGCCCTGGCAGGAACTCACCTTCTCACCAAACTCACCCACTGACCCCACTGAAGCCTCCTCCACACCCAGCTCCTCCCCTGCCCCTCATTGGCCACCTCCTGTCCCCGGGTCCATCTCCAGGGTGTCCCTGTGGGTTGGCCTCTTGGATCCACTCTCACACTCTCAGGCCTGGGAGACGCCTGCCTGCCCATCACAGCCTTCTCCCGGGGGCAGGTATCTGGCAAGAGCTTGTCCCTGCACCTTCTCACACTGTGTTCTCCAAGAAGAGCATGTTTCTTTCCCTCACTCACAGGCCCCTCCCTGGGGTGGAGCTGCAGCCTGTCACGTGGTGGTTAGAACCTTCTTCATCCTTCTGCTTGCTGGTGGGGAGCATCTGGAGCTGCGAGTCCTAAGGATAGTGGACAGCCAGATGTGGTTGGAGAAAGAAGAGGAGGAAGGGTCATTTCCAGAACAACTGAGGCAAGGGAATGGACTGAATCCTGTGAACACCTTAGAATGACTGTTATTGAGCAGGACACTCCAGTCCCCATGTCTTCCTGAGCAGTGAGGATCCAACAGAGCAGTTTTACAGGTTGTGGAGTCCACTGCTCCCAAACCCAAGTCATGGCACTTCCTGAGAGCCCGTGACCATAGAACACAAGACAAGTGACCACTACAGATCTTACTAACAATACGAAGGTAATAAGAAATTATCAACACCTTATGCCAGCAATTTCAACAACGCAGATAAAATGAAAATAGTTCTTGAAACATACAAGTCACCAAATCTGCACCATATGAGAAAAAGAAATGAGACAGCACCTCATGCCATATACTAAAATAAATTCTAACTGAATTATATATTTAAATGTGAATAACACACAGTCTACTTGTAGAAAGTAATAGAGACGAATGTCTTCATGACTTCAAACTAAAAAGAAAAAAAAAACTAAGAGCGTCTGTTCATGAAAAGATATGTTTAAGTGAAAGGCAAGACATATAGTAAGAAAAGATAAATATAACACATATAACAAAATACCAAATAAACAATTTTTTAAAAAACTAATAAGAAAAACTACATAAAAATAGAAAATAAGTGAAAGATTTTAGTGGGCACTGCACAAAAGGAGTTATCCCAATGGCCAATATAAATTTGAAAAGATTCTTGGCCTCATTAGTCATCAGGAAAATATAAATTAAAATCAAAACTAGATCCCATCGCCTGGGGTGAGAAGATTGATAATATGAAGGTTAACAAGAAAATGAAACAATGGGAATTCTCATAAACTACTTTTAAGAAGTAAATTCTACAACTCTAACTTAGCAATTTCACTCCAGAGTATATACCTAAGAGTAGCATTATATGTCATAGCTCCAATCTGGAAACAACCAGAATGTTCATCAAAAATGGAATGGATGCATCATTTGTGTTATATTCATTCAATGCAGTACTACACAGCAATAAAAATGCGAACTACAGCTACACACGACTACTTGAATATTGAACATAGACTCACAAACACTATTGAGCTAAAGGATCCTGACACAAAAGAATCCACGCTGTGGGACTGTTCGCATAAAGTTGAAAAACAGACAAAACTATACTATAGTGTTTAGGAATGCAGATTTAGGTGTAAAATTATAAAGAAAAGCAGGAAAGTAATTGCTATAAAAGTGAGCATGGTGGTAACCTTTAGTAAGAGGCATTGAGAGGAATGAGAAATGAGAGTTCAGGCATGCTGGTAATGTTCTATTCCTTGACCTGGGGAGTGGACACTCAGGTACTCATTACGGTTTCATGTACTTCTCTGCATGTGGGTTATACCTCACAACAAAAATAATGAAAAAGAGAAAATTTAAAACTGCAAATAGGAAAACCACAATGCCAAAGTTCCTCAAAATCACTGCAAGTAATTCTGTTTACATCTTAGCTATGTTTCTCTAGGACAACACAGTTATGGGCTCAAGCTATGATTGTTACTCCATGGCTGTAAAACATTACCATTAGGCATTAGAATGCATTTGGAATTACCTTTTGTAAATGTGCATGTATGTATCTTTGTGTATCTTTAAAATTTTTAATTCAGAGAGTATTCCAGACTTGGGAACAACAGCACAGAATGTCAGTTCCAAAATGTGTCACTGTGTTTATTATCTCTGTGATATTGGACTTGGCCATCACAATTATGGACCCCTAACTAAATTAGGAAGGAAGAAAAAGAATATGTTTTTAAAGCAATAGATCTTCCACATACAGTGTGCATGAATAAATGAATAATTATAAACAAATGGAATCATATTTATTTCTTCTAAAAGTTACTGCAACTAATCTTACACATTTAAGCCAATGAATATTACATGATCATTATTATCTCTGGCAGTAGTTTCAGGTGCCCAAAGAATAAAACCAAAAACCTAACCCTCTGATGAGACCTTTACACGTATTTCCTCGGTACAAGGGAATACAGTATCAGTATTCCATGTGTAAATAAGTTCAATTAACAATGAATTATAATTGCATGGGGAGATGAAAATTAGTTTAAACAAGTCAATTAAATCATAAACATTTCAGAAATAAGAGGATGTGTTTGTAATCCAATTAGTGTGTTAATATACTAATAAATTTACTGATTTGAATAGTATCTTAATTGTATAGTAGGGCACCAGACAAAAAAAAAAAAACAAGTATATCTTAATTGTCATAAAGGGAGCTTTGGCTGCAGTATGACTACATAAGTTTGGAGAAAATTATCCATGTTAATGAGATCAAAATGCTTCTATCTAGAATAATAAATAAGGTTACTTGATGGTTCGGCTAATAAAAATGTATCCAAGGGACAGGGGAAATGGCTGAACACACTGTTGTCTGCCAGATGCTAATTACACTAAGTTCCTGATGGGAGAAAATGGAATATTTTATACTATGACCAAAAAAACCACTTCCATAGTTTAAACACTCAGATAATCAAGGGAATAAAATATTCCAGGGGTAATTCTTTATTGCTACCTCAATTACCACAAATTAAGCTGATATTAATACACTTTACTGCTGCTCAGCCTTAAGTGAAATCAGTTTCACTTCACTGGTGACTCAAGGGAACGAGCTTCTCTCCTATTTCTGCGTAATTACCTGTAATTTACGGGGCACAGAGAGACCTGTGCAGCCTAGTCAAGGTCACGGTAAGAGGGTTGAATTGCATTGTTTTCAATCACCATCTGTATCTGGATTGAGGTTGCCACCTCCTCAATTGCCACAAGAGGAAGGGACCCCTTCTTGGCACAGGGGTTGTAGTGCCAAATTCTCAGGCCAAGGAGCAGATTGATCATGAGCTTCATACAAAGTGTGCATTTTAATGAGTACATGGCATTCCGATTAAAATGCTGAAATAGATAAATAATGGTTTTTAGTGCTAATTGCAACAATTTAAATCAATTAGAATGCCTGCAAAGAATGTTGACAACCCACTCTGGATGAATTCCAACTTACTTATGCAAACTTGCCCTGCTCCTCAAGCCTTCAACTCTAGTGCTGGAGACATCTGTAGCAGCCTGTCCATATCTCTCCAACTTGCCTAAATCTCGAGGGATTTGAAATATCACCCAAAGCCATTATACTTTCATTAATATTTCTTAATTTTTACCTCACTCTAATAAAATTCATTGGGAGGATTTTCTACTTACTTCCGTGCTTTTTTGTTAGTTTGTTTAATCAAATGAAAAAACATTTGGGAAATGACATGCAAGGTAAATCACTAAATCCAGTGATAAATTGGGAGTAGCATTTCATAAGACAAAATGAGGAAACCAAGGTAGAGAACAATAGCTCATTAACTAATTTACTGATATGTAATAAGGACGTGCTTTGTGCTGGCCACTAGAACACATAGCCCCTAGTGGCCTGGAATTCACAACTCCAAATTTATTGCTTGGATGACAGATAAACCAACAAAAAAGCAAATGTAAAATACAGTGATAATTGAGAAGTTAGAAAACTAAAGCAAGGGAAGAAGAAAGGGAAAGCAGTAGAGGAAGGGGTGAAGGTTATTTATGGTGGTCACAGAAGGCCTATCTACTAAGAAACATCTGAGCACAAGTAAGAGCGAGCAAACCATGTGACTATCAGAGAAGGAATGTTTCAGGCAGAAGGAAGAACATGAGGTTGGGCCATGAGGTGGAGGTGTGCTTGGCATGTTTGAAAAGGAGCAAGGAGGCCAGAATGGGGAAACTCATAGGATGGCATATCTGAGAGATCTCAAAGGGCCATATACTAAAAGATATTATAAGCCTATGTAAGAAAATTTTCTTTTGCTCTGATGTTGCCATGTAATTGGAAGCCATTGGAACATAATGTGATCTGACATGTTTTAAAAGAATCATTTAACTGCTGAATTGCAAATGGATGTTACTGTGTCAACACAGCAGGCAGAACGGTTAGGATGCTATTGCAATAATTCACATGAGAAAGTGTAGTTGTTGAATCAGGAAAATAGCAGTGGAGGTAGTTAGAAATAATCACAATTCTATATATCAGAAAATATATGTATATAATAGAATCAAATGGATTTTTTTAATTTATTGGAGGTAGGATAGGGGAAAAAGACAAGAGTCATGGACGAATCCAAGATTTTGGCATGAATCACTGGAAAGATGGAGTTATTCTTGACTGAGATAGAGAAGATGGAAAGAAACAAGTTAGGATGGAGAGAATTGGCAGTTAAGTTGTAGACACATTAAGTTTGTGAGGCCAATTCATCATCCACATAGAATTGTTGAGAGGGCAACCAGTTATATGACTTCATATTGGCCCATGCTGGAGATACAAATTCAGAAGTCATAGGTTTCTAAATGGTTCATAAGGAAAGAGTCTGTCTGAGATCACTTTGGAGTGAGAGTAAATAGAGAAGGGAAAAGATCCAAAGACAAAGCTGGGAATGTGAGAAAACACTAGCAAAGGAGATGAAGAAGTGTCTAGTTACCTAGGAGGAAAACTGTATCCCAGGATCTACATGTTGAATCTGAGGTCAAGAAAGATGAGGACTAAGATGTCACTATTGGATTTAGGAGGTCATTGGTGATTTTTGACAAGTCTCTTCAGTGGCATCATGGGGGTAAAAACGACTTTGAGTATGTCGAGAAGAATATGGGAGCAAGCAAACAGACACCTCTTTCAAGGAGTTTTGCTGGAAAGGGGGGAAGAAGCTGGAAAGAAATGTGAAGTTAGAAAATGTTTTCTCATATGTGAGAAATGACAGCATATTTGCATGTTGATAAGAATGCACCAGTAAAAATAAAGAAAGATGCGAAAATTTCTGGAGCACAAGTGTTGGCTTTGGCCTTAGAGAATAGCACAGAGATTTCATTCCTAATAATGAAAGAAAGGCAGATTATATGGTTATAGTTTCAAGTAGACTGGCAGATGTCAGAGCAGGACCGTGTAATTTTAAGTGCTTCTACTTTCTCAGTAAAATAGGAAGCAAGGTTATCGGCTGAGAATGAAGGGGAAGTATATGTTAAAAATCCAATGAAAAGAATATTAAAAAGAAATAGCTATTTAGGAGAATAGAACAAATGGACTGGGAAAACACGGTAGGATTTCCCAACAGTAGAAGAGCCCCTTTGAAGAAAGTGGCCATGGATTTCGAGTAAGACTACTCAGCATAGTTGGAGTTTTCTTCAGTCATGTTCAATTATTCAGATCCAGAAGCAGAGTGAATAGAGAGTTGGATTCATCTTCTACTCTCTTGGTCAGTTGTTGCCAGGTTAATATGATGACGGGATACAGGAAGAGTCGGCAATGTAGTTGGGAGTGTATGCAGGGAAGTTACTAAAATTATGGCCCTACTAAAGATAACAGAAATATCAAAACTTAATTTATTAGTTTTCCAGGCAAAAGAAAGACAATTCATTCTGGAGCGGGAAATGAATTCCCCTGAGCATGAAGTCCTAGGCTAGATATAGGGCAAGAAGGACAAAATTCTATCCAAATAGGACAGGACTGGATTCTGAAAGACACTTTTTGATTACAAAAAAGAAGGTAATAAAAGTTTTTCTTGGGATCATTCATTATCTCAGCATTGCTGGTCATTTGGGAAGGAATAGAACAGAGCCCAATTCTGAACTAGATGGGATAAAGTAACTTAGTGTCAAACTGGTTTAGAGTTAGGAATTATCCAGTTCTTATGTGCAAGTGCAAAATTGAAACAGACTTAGAATCAAGCAGTAGTCAAAGCCTGAAGTGCTAGTGTAAGGTCTGAGCAGAAATATTTCATAATTAGACCAAGTAACCCAAGCAAAGGGGCAAGAATGGCAGTGAAAATGTGATATTAGTGCAAAGCCTATGGAGTGAAAGAATTATTGATGTGACTATTAGAGGGAGCGAACTTGAAGATAAGAGGTGACAGCTGAAGAGTAAAACGCTTGGAATAAAAATTATGTAAAGGGTATCATTTTAGAGAATCTCAGGGTCTGGGTTCAACTAAGAGAATATATGGTAATGTTAATGTAGAGGACAAGATCCTTGGAAGAGAAGGAGTTGAACTTGGAAATGACAGTGGTAGAAGAATTATTAACATTAAAAGCCAAATCCATCACAATGATGATGGGATAGTGTTAGAGAAAATGACAGTGAGCTAGGAGCTAAAATCATCAAGAAATTTGGAAGTGATGGATGTGTCCGTGCAATACTGCAACAAAGGCAGAGAGCAGGAGGTGTGAACTGACCCTTCAAGTTTCAAGACTGGAGACCTCTTGGGAGGAGAGAGACAATGATCTCTAATTGACAATGAGAAACAAAGAGACAACATACCTTTAGGCAGAGTAGAAGGAGCCAAAGAGGGGGAAGATGGAGTCAGATAAGGGAATGTGCAGATCCAAATGGGGATGACAGTGCAGGTCATGAGAAATGACCTGGGAAGTCTTAGGCTTCTTTTGCAGAGGCTGAAATATATAGGAATGAATGGCACGATGAGGTTATTCCTGGTGGGCTTCAAGTCCATGTGCAGAGGAGAGACCATTGGTGTGGAGAAGACAGAAGCTGGGATTTTACTAGGAGCACACTGAGCTCTGGAGCTCCATTATAACCTATTCCAGCTGTCTCTTTTAGCTTTCTGCATTAGCACTGCAAAATGATTTTATCCTCTAAGAGTTTCCTTGACTACTATCCCCTGCTTTAAGTAAAACCTTGCATAAGAGACCCAGTCCTTCCGTGAAGTCAGATAGTGCATATCTTCAACAAAAACCTGGATTGCATACCACTTTTGTCCAGAACCCTCAACTATACATTACCAAGCAAGTTATATCCTATTATAAACATTTATTTTTCACTGAAGCAGGATGAAGTGTTCAGCTAAAATCTGAAGATGAAACTTCATCTTCTGCCTTTCCTTGTAATCAATATTCAGTAAATTCTCAAACAAACTTTTCATTTTATTTGTAGTAGCTGCCGAGTTCCATAGTGTAAATACTTTGACTATGGCATAGTTCAAGTTACCAA
>CM052447.1:11522597-11541961 GCA_028533085.1 Varecia variegata
AAAAAAAAAAAAAAAAAAAAAAAAAAAAAGCCTTAACCTACTGCCCTGAGCCTCAAAGCAGGACCCAGCCCACAAGAACAAACTCAGTTACTCAGACCGCACTCTCCAGAACATTGCACATCACTCCAGGCCCCAAGATACGCTTATAACTGCCAAAAGAAAGCTTTTATCACTGAATATGTACTTAGTTCAAAAGACATCAAGGTAATAAACTGCATTCAACTTTCCTTTTGGTGGAATTACTTGACACAAAACCAAAACACTGTGCCATTGACGAAAAATATGTATTTAGCCATTTCCACATTAAACTGGAAGCTCTCTAAGGACAAGGTCTCTGTGTGTGCCACCAGGTCCAAACCCACAATCAATATTTGCCTTTTAAATAAACAAATGTATCTTAATTTCTCATGGAATAAAATAGGAAATTTCTTTGTTTTTTTGTTTTTCTTTTTTGGAAATTTCTTTGAATGAATGTCAAAATAATACCTCTCATTATTCACTTTTCACGGTGGAAAAATCTTCAAGCTCCCACTTTTTCTCCCATTTTGGGGGGGCATATCAAAGAAAGAGAAAAAGGATTGGGAGTCCGGGCAAAAAAAAAAAAAAGAGTAGTAGAAAGGAAAGATACAAAAAAAAAAATGGAAAAATGTCACTTGGGACCATCAATCAGATCAAAATCCTGAGCTCCAAACCCCAAATAGCTATCTGTGTTTGTCTTTCTCTCTCTCTCTCTCTCTCTCTCTCTCTGTGTGTGTGTGTGTGTGTGTGTGTGTGTGTGTGTATAGTTGATTGAACTATGGCTCCATGTGGTGAGCATTGTAAGAAACCAGGCAAAGTAAAAAAACTTTCCTTTGGATAAACCAAAGTATTCCAGGAAACCCACTTTGCATGCTGACACAACCTGAGAGCATTCATTTAGCCAACAAATATTTATTGAAACCTGCTATTTGCTAAGCACTGTGCTTGGTGTTACGGATTCAACGATAAACCTATAATGTACATCTGAGATTTTTTGAAGGTCATGGATAAATTTAAGAATCTTATAATATGGACCCTCTCCCCAGAGGGGAAAAACATATTTAAACAGGTACATGTTTTGCATACAATTTCAGGAAAGTTGTAGATCCCCCAAAGCCAATTTGCAGACCCAAGATTTTTAGATAAATACACAGCAATCCTACCGATTCCACTGCCCTCTGCCCAAGCAGTGATCCAACATGCTGCTGCTATATTTCATCCCTTTTTATTTCAATTAAATTAAGATTATTTTCTGGACAGAAGCCTCCTGATTAGAACAAGTTACAGAAAGAAGTTTTTAAAGGCAGGGCAAGACAGCAGGTGGTCTCACTCAGACCCTTCCCAATTCTAGAGAGCTTCCTGAAGTAGCTTGTAGAAATTAGTAAATCATTTTAATATTGTTTTTAGAAACCTTCCCTAACCTAATTAATCCATTTGTAGCATTTTCTATTTAAAAGGTTTTACTCACTTAAGACGTTTTTGCATTCTCAATATGTGAATAACAAGCCAGGTATGATGCAGAATCTTTACAAAAAATCAAGTCAAGTTGCCCAATTCCACGCAGAAAGAGAATGGCTAGCTAGGTTGACATTTAAAATACTTGTTTGCACAAAAGACACTTTTTTTTTTAATTTAGTTATCCTGCTCTCACTTGCTTTATGTATTATAATTTATGGATTACTGGAATTCATAATTGAATAATATGTAGATGTCACCTAGGGGTGCTAAACCAATTCTCCTACTTGGAATTGCCTGTCTAAATAAGAATGACACTAACTTTAGTATTTTCTCTCTGATTAGAGACACTATAGATTTGCAGTCACCTCCATGTAATATAAATCAATAAAGAATAATTTTCCAGGCAGTAAATCAATTGTCAGTTCACAGACCCTAATACCCCTGTGCAGGATTTATTGAAAAAATGAATGGCAGTCTTGTTAGGAGATGTACGGCATGCTTTATAGGGATATAATGGTGTAAACCCCAGACTATTACTTTCACTACAGTGAGGAATCCAGCAGGAATAACCCTTTCACTTCCATGGAACACAAACTCAAGTGGGTTTTCCAATAACAAAATGAAAATATCAAAAAGATGATAGCAAGATAATACACCTCTGGACTGGGAGGATATGTCAGTCTTGAGGCCACCATTGCTCCTTTGCTGGGACTTTCTGTACCTTGGGTGTGGTGGGCCTGACAAGTTAATGATATCATAAACCTTTATCATTCAGTAGGATATCTGCTAGCCACATGGGACTACTGAGTATCTGCAATGTGACTAATCCAAATTAAGATGTGCTATAAGATAAATACTAGATTTCAAAGACTCAGCCTATCACAAAGAACATAAAATATCTCATTAACAATATTATATTGATTTTTATCAAAATGATAATAATTTGTCTATATTGGGTTAAATAAAATATATTGTTCAAATTAATTTCAACGGTTTCTTTTTATCTTTTTATGTGGCTGCTAGAAATTTTAAAAATACTTGTGTGGCTCACATAATCTTTCCATTGTGTGGCACGTTCTACACAAGGCATTTTGTAAGGGAAGTCTCTTAACCCCACAAAAGAGGCTCTGGGAAAGTGCCTAAGACCAAGGGGTATACCAAATATATCTTCATGGGTAAGTCTTTAGGAGTTTGGAAAGAAGAATGAATAACAGCCCAGAACATTCAGAATTAAATTGGTAAAGTGGCTTAGGTGGCTGATTGAAAAATTACATCACAGTCAGCCACGATGACCCAGCAAATCCTCGGATGAACCAGGTAATTAAGTAAGGTAATAGAAAAAAGTGAGGCTCCTGTTTTTAGAAGGGAACACTATGTGGGTTCTCTGAAGAAGTGGGAAGAAGATAATGGTTGGATATTCGCTGGGGATGGAGAGACACCCCCCCCCAAAGGTCATACGGTAAATATTATTATTTCAAATACCAGGCAAATGAAACTAGTGAATCTGAAAGAAGAGAAATACCAGACCTGTAAATAGCTACATAACCAGATTTCGGCTGATGAGAGGCATAGGGAAGACTATGCCACGAGAAGTCTGATTAATGCTTTGCAAGGATATTTTAAATGTATTTGTGTCAAAATATATCTTTGGTTCAATAGTTACAGTCTTATTCATTATTGTACGGCCAGAATCTTGCATAGATACAGAAAAACACGCAATAAGTGCTTGCTGAATGAATGACTAAATAGAAAGAAAAAAAACCTTAATTCGTGATTTAAATTTTTCTATAGCACTGAACTAGAAATATCCATGGAATGGAATGGAGACATTGGAACTCTAGATAATGAAGGAAATATTGAGATGCAATAGCTTTTTAGAGACAAGAGTGAGGAAGAAGTGAAATGCAAATAGCATTAGTGAATCCTAAATCAGGGGAAGGTAAACAAAAGTTATAAAATGTAAATAGTGTTAGGGTCTAGGCCAATTCTCTGGCTGAGCAAGGTAAGTCATAGCTTTCTGAATCTGAAATTTTGAATGTGTATAAAAGGCTTTGAAATTGATTATAAAATTCCAGCAGTCTGTGATATCACTGATATAGGGGAAGTCAAAGGATGCAACAATTCCAAAACCCTCAGGAAGTTTCTTTGACAGATTTAACATCAAGGAGAAAATGCATGTAAACTTTAGGGCTTCTCAACCGGGAGTGATTTTGCTCTCCAGGGGAGGTTTGGCAATATCTGGAGGGGTTTTCTTGGTTGTCACAACCAGGAGGTACTACTGACATCTACTGGGTGAAACCAGAGATGCCGTTAAACAACCTGCAATACAAAGAACAGCCCCCGCAACAATTACCCGGCATAAAATGTTACTAGCACATATTTAAGAAACCCTGATCTAGAATGATACAGAAATAGTATTTACAGAAGCCAATGAGGTTGAGACAAGACTATCCCAGAAATTTCAGAGCACTCTGCTGATAGGACAAAAGAATAGTTTGTGCAAGACTTAAGCTTAAAAGAATGAAATAACACCTAAATTCATTATTTGCGCCAGGTTTTCCCCTCTCAGTATCACTTCAGATATTTGCTAGAATTCTTCTTAATAAATCATCTAAGAAAATGAGAAAAATAATTCAAATTTATATGGGAGACGTATGTGCATTTTATGAAAAGGAATTAAAAATTATGCTTGATTCCATTATGAATAAAAAGACATCATAAATTTAGACTGGGTTCATTTCTCTGTGTTTAATAAAGCCTGCACACAAGCACCTGAAAAGAAAGTTGATAGAAAATGTACCCACTGAAATATTCACCTTTCCAAGTAACCTAAAGTGGTAGGAAATATATAGTCTTAATTATCTTCTTAGATTTTAAGCTATCATTGAATTTGCAGTTCTACTATACTTGAAAAATAGAAAACAAGTTCACTACCAGATTTAAATCTACTGTTTTAAAAATACTTTCCTTTGGGCTACATACTATAATCAACTATTCTCTATCACCATGAGCTTTAGTACATTAATATGATATAAAATATACTTTAAAGATATATTCATGATTTATAATAATTGCAACTCTCAGAAACTAATAGCCAGAACCATTTGACTTTTACCTTCAAATATTCTCACTCAAATCCAGTTAGAATACTGTCCAGATTAGCATAAGAGCTTCTATAGTAGGTTTTAGAAACAATCATCAGTTTTTAAAGAACCCTGCTATTATGTTAATAGTTAATAGCCTGATGTGTTACTCTTCCCAGGTATCATATTTTTATTTTGATAGAAATCTATTAATGATATGCTTTAATGGAATTCTAGTGGTGACACTTTCAAGCACCCAAAGCTGGACAGTATATATGTACATGAGTGGGTGGGAGTAAGGAGGTGAGTGAGGGGCAAGTAAACGTTTTAGAATTTTTTTTACCACATTAGTTTGCTGAGGGTGCTGTAACAGAATACCACACACTGTGTGGCTTAAAACAACAGAAATTTATTCTTTCATAGCTATAGGGGCTAGAAATCTGAAATCAAAGTGTCAACAAGGTTACTTCCTTCTTCAGACTACAAGGAAAAATCTGTCCTATGTTTTTATCCTTGTATCTGGTGGTTGCCAGCAATCCTTGACATTAGGTGGCTGTAACAGCATTTAACTCCAGTATCTGCCTGTGTCTTCCTGTGGCCTCTTCTCTGTGTCTCTGGCTCTTCTTTGCCTGGGTATCTCTGTTCTTCTCTTATGAGGACATCAGACATTGGCTACAGGGACCATCCAAATTCTGGGATGATTTCATCTCTAGATCCTTAATTAATTATATCTGTAAAGACCCTATTTATAAATAAAATTACATTCTGAGGTTTTGGGTAAAAGGAAAGTATTTTGGGGACATTATTTCAGCCCACCACATTCATATTTTATTTGTGGCCAACTATTTTGTTTAAATATGGTATGACTGTCTGTGTATCCCTCTCTCATTTTCCTTATAGCACCAAGCTTGAAATTATATATGCATCACCCTTCCTAAAAACCTATTGATCTCATCTATAAAATGGCCTTGGCATTAAGAGATGTAAATGCAAAAAACCAAACTGACTTGGAATAAAGCGGTCAACATACCAGTCTGGGCTTTTTCCAAAAATTGGTTGGGAATATTAGATAAGTGATTCAATTTCTCAATGTCTGTGTTATCAGAAAGATACAATGAATTAACCATGATATAATGTACTTGGAGTTTGATCCTAGCTCTTCCAATGAATGGTTATTTGACCTTAGACAAATTACCCAATTTCCCTTGATCTCAAGTTCTTTATGTGTAAAACCAGAATAATGTAGATTTTAAGGATAAGACAAAAATTCTATGTATGAATACACTTATCACTATGGATCCAATGATTAGCCAGATGACAAGTTTTGCTCGGTCAGCACAATGGAATTTATTTTTTATTTGAATTTAAATGACTTGAGGCAGAGCAGGCATTCTCCAATTTGCCCGAGGCACCATTCTCCCTTGTCTTAAGTGGGATTTATCTGTACTGAGAGGCCTTTGAGTTTGTGACTACAATGTGCACAAACAGCAAATATTAATAAAATGAATGTCAGAAGCTACCTGCCCCCATACTGACCATCCAGTTTAGGAACAGAGAATTCACCATCTACAGAGAAAGCTCATTCCATTTTTTAAGAGAAGTCCATTTTCTGGTAAATTCTTCCTTCTGTTCCTGTAACTTTTATTCACTGATCTTAGTTTTTATCATCAAAACAATATTAAATATATCTAATCCTGAATCTAGTCAACCATCTTTTATTTACATAAACACATCTGTTGTGACTCCTCAATACATGAGATCATTTCTATGACAGCATTCACAGGCATAATTGTAAATTACATTTAGTATACACCATTGAACCATTCATCTCACGCTTGTCAAATATTGCCCAAGAAATTGTTCATTCCATGAGATGATTATATTCCAAGCTAATAAATAATCAGCCCTCCTTTATTTTTTTGACTTTGTAAGATATGATGGGAGAACTCCAATTAGTCACTCCCAACATTTAGAGGAATAAAGGACAGAAATATATTCCATGTGAATTTAATAAAAGCTTTCCTTCAACCACTTTTCTTGGGCCCCAGGATATATCAGATTCTTCATACAAAAATATTATCTAAATATAACTCTGACTCAGGTGGGGCAAAAGCAATATACATTAACCTAAACATTTGTCCCCCATAATATGCTGAAATAAAAAAAAAAATTTAAATAAACATAACATTTAGAGTTAACAATAGGATGTAGTGTGCTTTCCCCCCAACTCCCAAGCCACTTTTCCAGTTCCAGGAGCCCTATGGAAAAGCTTAAAGCTTGGGGTACAATGAAAATGCTAACATGAAACTACTCACCATTGGTAAGATGTCAGGAGTTTGGAGAATTTGACAAGGACTCTTGGGCACCCCTGGTATTCCCAGTATTTGGAATGTGTGAGAAGGAAATACCAATCACCTTGGACAATGATTGCTCATGCTAAGGCTGCAATTGCCAAGTGATCAGAGGTCAACATAGTCAGCTCTCTGAAAGGGTTATAGGAATTCTGTGGAGTCTGGAATGTTGAGATACTTATCTTGCTGATGGCAAAATCAACTAATGTCACCAAGTCCTTGATATTTAGGCCCCATTGAAGATAATTCACTTTGGATATGGCAGTCCAAGTGTCCTATACATTAACTATTAGTGATAGGAAAGACAAAGATGACATTGCCAGTAATTTTCAAAGTGTGCCATGTTTATGTTTCTGTCCTTTTCCCCCATTCTAACCATATATTAAACTTACCCAAACAATCCATTGATTAATAAAATGGCTACATTCAAAATCTCCTAAATCAAAATTCTATGAAGTCAGTTGGGTTAACCTAATTCATCAATTACAAATTTAGAAAAACAATTCTGGTACACCAAAGGGCTTTTTAATTAATATTTTCACAAACCTATATAAAAACTGTGCATTATAAACAAATACAGCAAAGCAAAAAAAAAAAAGGATAAGAATCACTAATAATCATAACCAAGAGCAGTAACAGGTGGCAAAATTTCAATTTTCCATAGATTTTTTTTCAGACAACCAAAGCCTTATGACTTATAATGATGGAAAATAAAATGATTATTGACCTAAGATGGCATGCCTACAGTTTATAATCAGGGCAGCATTTTCTACTACCATTTTATCCAACTAGACATTTTATGAAGTCAGCCTTCAAAAAATGAATTTTTCCTATAGTGATGAGCATTGAATCTACTCTCAAAACTTCTTCCTCCTTGTTACCATATAATTCCTCCTACCTGAATATTTAGAATAACTAGTTAAATTAGCCTACATGATAATAACCACATTTTATTGTATGTAATAACTAAAGCCACATAACTCAGGCTTTAAATTCTTCATGTTCAAGTAGCCCAGTTCAATAAAAATGAATTTGGAACAACCTAATGTTTGATATTTGATATACTTATCTAGATTTTTAGAACAAGACAAATTTATTTGGCAAATAGAGGCAAATTAGGCAGATATAATCAAACATATTTCAGGGATTTTAAAACATTAATAAATGCATAGTTACAGTAACATTCGCTAAGAAAACAAAAAAGATGTATTTAACCAAAATTATTCCTCACTTCCAGTGTGTTGATGAACTGTAAAAGTGCCAAAAGGTAAAGTAAAAAAGTTAAAAAAAAATTGACTTAAAAAGCCATGGTAATTGTAGTTAAGGTGTAATAGGTATTTAGAAAATTACAGTTCAAAAATTTCAGTCCATAATTCAAAGAGAAGGTGAAACAATCCTAACAAAGACATTAAATCATATTTAACAAATATCAACAGTGGATAAAAGACATTAGAATGATCAAGAGAGTGGGCCCCCTACCAAGGTTAGGACTGGACACTGTGGATCGAGGATGCCAGTTGAGGCATCTCCCGTAATGGGTACCGCTTTTGAACATGAAGAACATTTTATATATTTTCTGCATTTCAATTTCCTTCCGACGTCATCAAATCATTGGTACTAAGTGAGCGTTAAGGAATAAAGATACAAGAGGCTACTAAACCTCTATGTAGCAAAAAGTACAAGGGAAAAATGACAGCTAAATGGAGGATGACCTCTAGTTCCGAGGATAAATGATGGGGAAGTCCAGAGTAGCAATGCTGAGCTAGAAGTGAAAAGTGACCAGCATGAAAATACAAAATAAAAAAAAAGGTAGAATGCCAATGAAGTGGGAAGATTTACACCAGCAGCAGACTAGGAGAAATCCCAACCACCAGTCTGGGCTGATACATAGTCAGAGCTGTACAAAGTAGCCAGACCTTTTGACATCAGGCAAATTTTAAAGACTATGTATTTCTGTATCAGCTTTCTATTGCTATGAAACAAATAACCATACACTTAGTGACTTAAAACAACATTCATTTGTTCTATCGCAGTTCCGTAGGTCGGAAGTCTAAGGAGGCTTAGCTGGGTTCTCAGCTGAGGGTCCCACTAGACCAAAATTAAGGTGTCAGCTGGACTGGGCTCTCGTGCGGAGGCTTTGAGGAAGAACTCACTTCCAGGCTCATTTAGGTTGTCAGCTGAAGGTAGCTCATTGTGGCTTTAGGTGCAAAGACCTCATTTCCTTGCTAGATAGCTGGGGACTGTTCTCTGCTATTATAGGCCACCAGCATTCCTTTTCAGGTGATCTTCCCCCCCGCACCCCATCTTTAAAGATGAGTTTAAACCAGCAATCCCCAACCTTTTTGGCACCAGGAACCAGTTTCATGGAAGTTAATTTTTCCACGGATTGGGGGTGAAGGAGGAGCTCAGGTGGTGATGCAAGTAATGGGGAGCAGCTGTGAAGACAGATGAAGCTCCGCTTGCTCGCCAGCAGCTCACCTCCTGCTATCATGCCCAGTTCCTAAGTTTCCTGGAAGACAATTTTTCTGCTGACAGATAGGGTGGCGGGTGGAAAAGGGCGGGTTGCACGCGGAGCTCAGGGGGTGATGCTCAGCCTGGTTTCTAATCGGACCACAGGTTTAAGTGATAAAACAAATTCTCCTTACACCTGAAATCTCTCAAACCTGGAACACCCTCTTCTGCTGCTGGTTAGCAAAGACGAAATGCTTTTAAAGGGCTCATGTGATTGGTTAGGTCCACTACATAATTCAAGATAATCTCCCTATCTTAAGGTCAGTCGATTGGTAACTTTAATTACATTAGCAAAGCTTCTTTTGTGATATAACATATTCATAGGCCTTATAATTCATCATACTTACAGTCTTAGGGACTAAGATGACAAATGTTGAAAGGTCATTTTTAAACTCCTGCCTAACCCAGCCTCCATAGTAACAGGGACCAGATTTGCCCTACTGCCTAAATAAGCCAAGTCAATGGATAAAATATATAGAACAATGGTTTTCAAGACACTGGACATCAGACAACAAAGAACAGTGCTCTCTCAGAAATGGAAAACAAAGTGAGCCCTACAATTTCCCCAGTTTACAGCCTTGAAAGAGTTTCCAGGAAATGACTCAGGGAGACAATCCCACTCCCTAAGATGACAAGATGAAGCCGAGAGTCCACGGAGACCAGACAAATAGAGCTTAAAAGACAAGAGTACCAAAGAGGAGAGAACTTCAAAGATATGCAGAAGGTTCCTCTCAAATATTCAACAGAGTAGTGATCATCACGTGCGTGTGAAGAAACTACCCAAGACCAAGGAAAGAACAATCCAAAAGGCAAGAAGTGTTCAGTAATCATATAGGACCAGGAATAATGCACCCGCCTGACTCAAAAATATCATAATTATGAGACATCAATCAGATAGAGGACTCAGAAGTATCTTGCCTGAATAGTGGGGAGTAATTAGCCTTTGGTTAACAGTGCCCTACTTTTGATAATGAGTCCTTAAAGCAAGACACAAAAGGATCAACCTGATTTCAAGTAACTTAATTACATCCCAGAAATAAAACATAATATTTGTAGGATACAAAAATATCCAACACCAAGTAATATAAAATTCATAAAGTCTATCATCTTATCAAAAATTAACAGGCATACAAAGAAGCAGATTTCATGATAACTGCTTTTGGCATAATAATAAGTTTTGTGAAATGCTGGCCTTGTGTATCTCTTAGAATGCAAATTTAATAAAGTGTGTGTACATGCATAAAAAAAAAGAAGCAGAAAGATATCATATGTAATCAAATACTGACCCAAAGTTGACATTGATGTTAGAATTAGCAAGCAAGGAAAACAATTTTTATCCAGTATCTTTTGTCTGCAAAAAAAATAAATAAATAAAAATAAAACAATTTTTATAACTGAACAGCAGATTAGATACTGCAGAATAAAAGATTACTGAACTTGAACACATACCAATTAGAATCTGTCCAAAATGAAACACAAGAAGAAAGAAAGAAAGAAAAAAACAAACAGAGTATCGGTGAGTCATGGAACAATTGAAGCATAAGTGTGATTGGAGTCCCCAAAAGGAGAAAGGCAAAAAAATATATATGAAGCAATAATAAACAAAAATGTTCCAAAATTTGATGAAAACTGTAAACCCACAGATCCAAGAAGCTCAACAAACAACAAGCCCAAGAAACATGAAGAAAACGACATCAGGGAACATCACAATTAAATTTCTTAAAAACAGTGATAGTGAGAATATCATAAAAGCGGCTAGAGAAAAAAGACATTTTATGTATAAAGGAACAAAAATAAGAATGACAGCAGATTGGTCATCAGAAACAATCAATGCAAGCAAGAAGATGGTGATGCAACAATTTTAAGTACTTTTTAAAAATTTTGATACATTTAGGGGTACAAGTGGTTTTTGATTACATTGATGAACTTTGTATCAGTGATGTCTCGGTTTTTAGTGTACTCATCAGCCAAATAGTGTACATTGTATTCAATAGGTAGTTTTTCTTCCCTCACCATCTCCCAGCCTTTTCTCTTCTGAGTTTCCAATATCCATTGTACCACTCTGAATGCCCTTATGTACCTGTAGTTTAGCTCCCACTTTTAAGTGAGAACATGCAGTATTTGATTTTCCATTCAAGTCACTTCACTTAGGATAATAGCCTCCAGTTCCAGCCAAGTTGCTGCAAAAGACATTATTTCATTCATTTTTATGGCTGAGTAGTACTCATATTATATATATAGAATATATACAATATAATATATTATATTATATATTATAATATAACATATTATATTATATATATTATATCTCACATTTTCTTTATCCACTGATCAGTTGCTGGGCCCTTAAATTGATTCCATATCTTTCAAATTGTTACTTGTGCTGTGCCTCTAATCCCCACTTGGGTGAGGCAAAGTCATAAAATGTAACCAAAATGTTTGTACCCTCATAATATCCTGAAATAAAAAAAAAATGGGCAAACAATTTAAGTAGTCATTTCTTAAAGAAGATATATGAATGGCCAATATGTACATGAAAAGATGTTCAGCACCATTAATTACTAGGGAAATACAAATCAAAACTTCAATGTGATAACACTTCACACCTACTTACAACAGACAATAAATAACAAGTGTTGGTAAGTATCCAGAAAAATTGGAACCAATCATACATTGCTGTGGGAATGTAAATGGGTATGGCCACTATAGAAAACAATTTAACAGTTACTCAAAAAGTTAAACAGTTAAAACATAACCCAGCAGCTCCATTTCTATGTATATATCCAAAAGAAATGAAAATATATGTCCACACAAAAATTTGTACATGAATGTCCATAACAGCATTATTCATAATAGTCAAAATATGCAAATAACCCAAATATTCATCAAATGATGAATGGGTAAATAAAGCATATTATATCCATATAGTTAAATATTATTCAGCCATAAAAATTAATAAATTACTTATACATGCTATAACATGAAAACAGTATTCTAAGTTAAACAAGCCAGTTACAAAATCTCACATATTTTATTATTTCATTTATATGAAATATCCAGAACAAGCAAGTCTATAGAGACAGAAAGTAGATTGGTGGCTGCTTATGGCATCAAAGTCATGAAGGTAATTCAGTAGAGAAAGTTTAGTCTTTTCTACAAATGATGCTGAAATTCCTATGCCAAAAAAAATGAGTTTTAATCCATACTTTACACCATATATAAAATTAGTACAAAATGGATTATAAACCTAAATGTAATACTCACAACTACAAAACTTCTAAAAGAGAAACAAGAAGAAAATCTTTATGACTTTGAGATAGGCAAAGGTTTCTTTGATAGAACATACCAAATCTAAGCCATAAAAAAAAATTGGACATCATTATATTAAAATTTTTTATCTTCAAAGATTAAAAAAAATAAGTCAAGCTGCAGACTCAGAGAAAACAGTCAGAAAACATATCAAATAAAGGACTTGTAGTCAGAGTATATCTCTTACAACTCAATAATAATAAGAAAAAAAATCATAAAAACCAGGCAGCACATTTGAACAGATATTCACAAAAATATTTAACTGGCTGAAAAACACATGAAAAGTTGCTTAATATTGTTAGTCATTGTGGAATGGATTAAAACCACAATAATATGTAACTAAATGCACATTAGAATGGCTAAAATTTCAGAGTGATCATACTAGGTACAGGCAACGATGTGGAGCAACTGAAATTTTCATACACTGTGAGTGGAAATATAAAATAATAACAACATCTTTCAAAAACAGCTTTCCAATATCTTACTACACAAGCTAGTCATTCCACTCCTAGATACCTACCTAAGATAAATGAAAGCATATGTCCCTATAAATACATGTGCATTTATTTGTAATAGCTAAAAACTGAAAACAACCCAAATGTCCATCAACTAGTAGGTAGATAAACTGTGGTATAGATATACAAGAGAACATCACTCAGCAATAAAAAGCAAAGAACTACTGTTAAATGCTGTAACATGGATGAATCTCAAAACAATAATGAAAGAAGCCAGACAAGAGTGTATAATTCCATTTACATAAAGTTACTAAAAATGCAAATCTATACTGACAAAAAAGAGATTAGTTGTTGCCTCTGACAAGGGAGATCAGGAGGGGTAGATGGGAAGGATTACAAAGGGAAATGAGGAAACTTAGGAGAGTGATGGATATTTTCATTATCTTGATTGTGGTGATGGCTGGTATATACGTACGTCAAAATATAATAAATTTTACACTTCAAGTGTGTGTAGTTTATTTTATGGGCAATTATACTATGATAAAGCTGTTCTTAAAAGTTGAAACAAAAACAAAAAAAGGTGTTCCTATGAAAAGTGAATTTAAAAAGACGTATTCTAATCAACATCTGGGAATAAGCTAGGGTTAGATTAAAATGCAATAATAATATTTTTTAATTGATGAAAATATTGGACAGTTATAGTTCATTTATATTTACTTTAAAAATTACAATACAGAAAAATCTGTTTCATACAGCTAGCACATCATAAGTTCAACTATTGTAATAAAAGATGCACTTTTAAAAAATATCAACATCTGGTTATACAAGCTAACAATTATTTTATTAATACCTTCTGAGTATTAGCATATATTTCATAAATTTCATAGTAGTTTGGAATTATAATTCTAATTTATGTTTTGATTTTTAAGATTTATTGAGTATTTTGTATCATATCAGGGGAAATCTGAAAAATAAGCACCTAACATTTTGCAATACATATTATACTTTAAATAGCATAAGTCATTCAATTAACATGTCTAAAATTGGCATTCAAGATAAACTGAGTAGGAACAAACCTCACCTTCTCTCTCCACATTCCTATATTTTATGTGGACAGAGAAATGGTTATACAAAGCATAAGAAAGTTTCGCAAAGGTTAAATGCATTTCTCTAATAAATTGCTGGATATTCAACATGTACTTTTTATATGAAATATTATGGGCCAGAGGCCATAGAGTATATTCAGCTGCACAAAATTTATTCTCTGCCCTTAAGGAGTTTATAGTGTAATCAAGAAAATAAGGTTAGCGCATTAAAAGGTATCAATAATAGGAGAACAGACAAAAATTACTAATGTAATTAAGTGCCCAGTGAGTAATCTCTATGAGTTTGAAGGAGCCAGAGTGGTTTGGGATGGTTTCCAGATGATAATGAGTTGAAAGTTTATCACATCCTGTCATAATCGCCTATTTACTTATTAAATTCTTCCCACTATAACGTAAGAGCCTTGAAAGCAGAGATCCTGCCTTGTTATGAGCTAGGTACTTTGTCATTAGTGCCCAGCTCAATGCCTGCACCTAGCATGGACTCTAGTTGATGAATAATATATGAATAACAGAATAAACTTTAAAGGATTTGAATACACAAGTAAGACAATTCAATTTTTGTCAGAGCTAGTAGTATTAAACAAAAGCACGTGGTTGGCAAAGCAAGAGTGATTCAGCAAGAATGGGCAGGCCAATGTACCTGGAGGATAAGATACACACAGAACAGTCAGGTGAGAGAGAATTGGAGTGGGTAGCACAATCCCAATTGAGACGGGAGGTAGCAACGCCACTTAGGAGAATGAAAATAACATTCATGCCAACTAAAGAAGATCTAAGCCAGGGTACAGACAGTGGAAAAGGAAACCAGTTATAACCTGACATCTATTAAAAAGGGAGGACTGTGCTCACCTTGGCAGCACATATACTAAAATTGGGACGACACAGAGAAGATTAGCATGGCCCTTGCACAAGGATGACACACAAATTCATGGAGTGTCCCATATTAGGAAAAAAAAAAAGAATTGTCTGAACGTTTTGACTGAGTTGAGAGGGAGTATAAAAAGTTTGGGAAGGCAGGGATGATCGAGCCTTCAAGTTTGGATCACAGAAAATACAGTGTTGCCTTTCAACATTGCATGGGGAATTAATTTTGATAGGAAAGTGATTAGTTAGGTTTTTATTTCAAATGTAGATTTTTGCACATCAAACAGGAAACGTCAGGGAGAATGTGTGAGATTCTAAGGTAGATCATGGGAGAAATCAGAATCAGATGTGTTTTCTCACAGAACACATGAATCAGATCTTTGGGCTGAATCCAAGAGTAGATCTGAGCTGTAGTGAATATCCACAAGATTGAGGGAAACTGGAAAGAAGAGGAAAAGACCAATGGGAGAAGAAGGAAGAAACTTAGAATGCTGCAGCACTAAGGAGGCCAGAGAGTCATATTAGTGCAGGGGTAGATAACATTGCAAATAGCACTGTTAACAGAAGAAGACCAAGGAGAAGGAAGGCATATGCACCTATGAATTTGACCCACATGGAAGACCCTGATTACCTTTCAGAATGCAATTAAGGCATGAAAATCCTGAAAATATGCTAATAATCAGAATCTAACATTAAAATAACCTAATTGGTAGATCGTATAACCAAATATTGACCTTTTAAAAAAAGTATTTTCTCAACATCTCTCTAAATCTGCTTTGCCCAAAATGATATCCACCAGCCATATGTGGCTATCTAAATTTAAATTAAAATTAATGAAATGAAAAATTCAGTTCATCATTCATGCCAGCTACATTCCAAGTGCTCCATAGGCACCTATAGCCAGTGGCTGTCATCTAGGACAGTGAAGACTTAGCCTATTTCCCTGATCTCAGAAAGTTCTAACAGACAGCATTGCTCTAGACCATGGCTTTTTGAAAGTATGTGAATTAACTGCTAGTTTTCCTGAAATGTGTTTGTATTATCGTAGAGTAATGAATTCTCCTGAGTAAGCAAAACACACACACACACACACACACACACACACACACACACACACGTTTTACCATGACACACATAAATCAAAAACAGAATCCAACTTGCACAGAACCATAAGAATTGATTATAAACCCCCGAAAGTACTGCATAACTGGTGAATGTCTTCTTTTTTTAGTTACTTTTCTTGACACATCAATATGTCAAGCATTTTCAATAAACAGATTTCACAGATGGGTTTCGCAGATGGGCAGACTGAGGCCTAATGTGGGGAACAGTTAGGAGGAACAGCAGGTGCTCCAGTCCGTGTGTTTCTCTCCTTGAGGATTCTCTTCTCCATATCTAGACTTCAGTCTGCTTCCTCCCTGCGTACTTCCAGAGACAGCATTTCCTTCGATCTTTCTGACAGGTGTCAAAAACCTCTCCCACTGGCTATGTCAAAATCACCCATAGCCCAGATACCTGCTATTAGTTGTGTACAATGTATGTGGGTGGATATTTCATCTGACGCAGTTATCCACCAAACTATTATTGCATACAAGTACACTTGAATATCAAGTTTTATAAATAGTTTTTCCAAGAAATCTAACAAAAATTCTTTGAAAAGGCATCTTCTTCAGTTCCGCTTTCTATTCACTATAAATATCATTACTGACTGTTATTTGCATGTGCTTAAGAATGTCCCATCTGTAAATGCATCCAGTGTGGACCCCAGCAACTCATAAAAATCGACCTGAATAATCGCAGGACACACATTTTAAAGGGGTAAGAAGGATGACAAGCATGGCAGAAAAACTAAGAATAATGCCACTTTCCCAGCTTCCCATAGTGGAAGACTGGCTTTTTCTGGGGTCCAACTCCCAAAGAAGTTCTGTATGGCATTTTAGCAACTTGCAAGGATAAAGATGATTGACTATATTCAAAAAAATTGCACTATACTTCCTGGTAATTTTTTTAATTTCTCCTTTTTGTCCATTATGTTGATGTCACTGTATCTAACCGAGTTAAAACTTACACACACACACACACACACACACACACACACACACACAGCTAGTAACCTAAGGGGACAGGCTCCATAATTCACTAGAATTATTATCTGACTGTTTCTACCCATCCCTTTCTGACGGCACATGTTTGTACTCCTAAAATTCTTAAGTCAGTACTTCTCAAGCTTCCTTCATTCAAGAAACTCATGAAATTCAACAACTTCTTAGAAGTCTTTATTTTAGTCAGGGGGTTCAGCAAATTGATTCTCTTCATTTCTAAACCCCACTTCATGCCATTTCCATTCAGGTCAAGGCTAAATATCATCTCCACAATGAGGTTTTACTTGGTCATCTCCTGCACCACCAACTGTCACAAACTCACTGTCACAGCATCTTGTTTAATTTTCATCAGAGCACTTATGACTAGGGGAAATTATCTTTATATAGCTTTGTAATATGCTTGTTTAACATATGTTATCCCCAAATAGAATTTGAGCTTCATAAGTGTAAGGCTTTATCCGTTTTTCTTACCACATGGTGTCTGGAACATTATTGGTATTCAAACACTTAAGGAATGAAATCCAATCAAGCCCGTAGACCTAAATTCCAGTGTGCAGTAAATTCAGGTGATAGACGTACACATTAAATGACTCCAACTGGAAACAATAGGGAAATCAAGAATATGGGTGATCATAAATGATAACTGATCTGAAATCTTCAAAAAGTCAACATCATGGAGAGAACAGGTAGAGGGATTATTCTAGATGAAAAGAAACTAAAGAAGCTTAAAAACAAAATGATTTGAGTGAATCCTTGGCTGAATCCTCATATGAAGGAAAAAACACTATAAGAAAAGACATTCTTAAGAGAAATGCAGATATTTGAGAAGGATTTAAATAGTCAATAATTTCTGGAACTATCATTATTTTCTTAGAAATGATAATAGCATTGTGGTAATTTAGGCAGATGTCTTTATTCTTAACAGATCTACGCTGAATTATTTAAGTAGTAAAAATGTTTAACATCTGCAACTTAAACTTTCAAATGGAATGGCAAAAACAATGTGTGTGTGTCTGTGTGTGTGTGTGTGTGTCTTTAGGAAGAGAAAGACAAAGAGGATGATAATATGGTTGTTTATGGTACTCACCTTTTGACTTATTTGCATGTTTTATTATGAACATTTTCAAAGTTGGGAAAAATTGCCTTTGAAAAAACGACTAGCAAGAAGAAATATAGTAAATTTCTATTGATTCCAGCCTGCCTAATACCCAATGCTCAGGACCCATTCTTCTTCCAATTCTTCATGATAAAAACGTTCATTTATATTAATGTAAATCTAAGCCATCTGTTGTTGACTGTTACTAAGTTATATGTCCTTTGTATCACTTGGTTCAATGATTCTCCTTCACAGAATAAGGTGCCAGGGATTATGTCAGCCAATGCATTTTCAATGCCCAACTAGAATGCAAAGCACAGAAATATAATTAATAAATTATATGGGGGAACAAATATATGCATATCCACTGTCCATTTGTGTAAGCCATGGATCCTGAGTATCCAGATAGAGTTCTTAAAGAATCTCAGGAGAGCTGGCCATAAAAGGGAAAGCAATTAACATTTTCAAATGAAGTAAGTCTGGTTCAGGTCCCAAAGGCTTACCTTGCAACATTTTCCAAGGACCTACCTCAAATGCTACAGTCACTGAAAAGAGCATCTTCCGGGGCCCAAAATGGTATTATTTCAACTAATGAATTTCTCATTTCTTTTGACTTTTCCACATGGTCCACTAGTATATAAGTTGCAGGAGAGCAAGAATTTGGCTATTTGTCAATATTGCTGTATTATCAGTGCCTAAAAGAGTGCCCAGAACTTATTAGATAATAAATATTCACATTCCTGTAGAACAATGGTTTTCCAACTTTAGCATAGATCAGAATCATCTGGAACACTTGTAAAACCATAGATTGCTGGACCCACCCCTGCCCCAGAGTTTCTGATTTTGTACTCTGAGGTGTGGCCCAACAATATGCATTTCTAACAAGCTACTAGGTGATGCTAATGCTACCGCCTTAGGGGTGACATTTTGAGAACCACTGCTGTAGAAAATGGCTCTTTTAACTTTCGACTTGCCTCAGAAAGATGCTTCTTTAGAAAAATACACAGTACT
>CM052447.1:11542461-11577027 GCA_028533085.1 Varecia variegata
TTACCTGCTTGTCAGCACAACCAGCAGAGCTGATAAGTGTTCTGTAGTTTAAACCATGTGGAGCTCCATCTTCCAAGCTTTCTTACCAGACTCCCCTGCCATTATCAGTGTCCTCTTGACTATCAAATTATTATTGACTTTTGGTTGATGCATTATAGATTAATCACTGATCAAACAATCACTGATCTCAAATGGGTGTCCTTGGATGCAAAAAGATATTTATTTTTCTTCTATTTGTAAAAATGGACAGGGGAGGAGAGTGGAGAGGTAGAAGAGGTGGGGGACGAGGGAAGGCATCCCATTGAGACTAGAAGTTTTTTTCTCAGATCTCCCACCCATAACAAATCTCAGTGGACATGGGAACAATTTTCACCAGGGAAATCAGGTCATCGGTACTGAGTTGCTCTTCCCAGCAAAGTTATCCTAATGGCATTTTGGTTTTTTCCTTCACAAAGGGAGCTGGAATATCTACTTCACTTTCTCCAAACTATTTACATCTCAGCCAGTGTCAGATTATTTCTTGCTGTCATGCTTGGCTACCTCCATGTTGTTGACTTAATAAATCAAACTTACCTAAATGTCCCCAGATGTGGCTGGGAAGGAGAATCTGATTTTTTTTTTTTAATAAGAACACACTGACCAACCATTTAGACTCCTCTGCACTTCAAGAGCTAAGGAGACATACCCATTACCTCACAATGTCCCTATTAGTTCTCTCTGGTTTTATTAAAACCTTTTCTCTTTCATTAAAATAAAAAGCCTCTGAAAAACTACAGTTACAGATTTTCTGCAACCCCCAATTTATGGCTGCTACTTGCAACCTTCAAAAGCTTTTAAAAATAGTATCAGCTCTATTATTCTACATTATGGTAATTGTGGTAAAGATTTAAGAGGCACTTTAAGACTTTTTAGCTCTACAGTATATTTCTGTTCCAATTTCTTGCTTAGGCATTTGGGAAAGAAGGCTTATTTAAAAGCTTTACCCTCTGCCCTCTGATATACAGCTTCCCTCTTAACTACAGTAGCTAGACCTCACCACACAATTAGGGAAGCTAGGTCTCCAATTAGAGCTCAGCAAAACATGAGGCAGAGCACATCTTTTCAGAAGCCCGTTCCATTTATATGCACCTGACAAAAATCAAAATTTTTCTCATGCGCTAGTACCTCTGACCCCTTTGTTATGCTTCACATTCCCCTGTTAACTCCCCACCCCTCCTTTGCTCCCATAGGAAATCAGCGCAGATAATCACAAGATTAAATAACTCCAATGCCACTGCCCAAACGTTCAGAGCCATTAATATAACAGACGCCCAAGGGGCCACAGAGACTTATGTAGTATTGAAATTAAACTGACCTCACCCTATCTTCGACATAGATCTGTTCTTCCTAGTTAACCTGTGTTTTTCTCTTGTTGCCCACTCTAGGACGGTGACAATTCAAAACGACCCAGGAAACAGCTAATGGAATTTCCACAACTGCGAGCACGCACAAATCCTAATCTGGCATTGTCCTCCGTAGTCAATGCACCAAATGGGATGAGCATTTTAAACGCAATTCCCTCCACACACCACATGGCGAAGGCATTTTTCTTAGGCACACACCACATGGAAAAACCACACATTCCCTGCTCCTTGCCTTCCCTCTTTTGGGAATTCAGTAGCATCTGGACGGCACAAATCTGTAACAGTCTCCGACTCTGAAAAGAACAGACCCGAGTCCCACACTTTCCTTGTTCGGAGGACAGCCCTCTCGCTGCAGAGCCACAATCTTTTATTGTGTCAACATTTATCAGCTGGGGAGCTTTTTGCATGAACTTTCTAGCTGAGCACATTTCCCCCCCCAAGTCCTAGCTTCCTTCCAAAGCAAAGGATCGCTCTATTCCACAGGCACAGTAAATAATCTTAAGTGTTTCTACTTTGTTTCACCTCGCTCCAAGTTTCCGTGTAAATTTCACAATGGTGAAACACAGAGATTCCTGCCCACTGGTATTTTATGATTTTAATTTGCTCGAAAGCTTTGAATTTCATTATATTTTCCCATTTGGTGCATGGGATTTTTACAGTTAACAGATGTTCACTTAATAGAGCCTCCTAGTGAGCAAATCAGTTTTTTCCCTCTGGTATTCATGTAACTTTCTAGTCCTGCAGTAGCTGTTTCTGGTGCCTGCCAAGTTATCTGGCAGCCGAAGCTCAAATCGAAAAGTGCAAAAACTCTTTGTAAATGTATATTCCCCGTTCCTTCAGTCCCACTCATTCCAACTTAACTCCTTCCTCATTAACGCCATGTGAGAAAGCCCCAGGAGAAAACACCAACTTCAGAAACTAGGCAGGTTTCACTTGCAGATGAAAAGATGTTCTGTGCCCAATAAATATTTTCTTAGCCTCCGGCCACTGCAAATGCCAAAATGTTTAGTGCATCCAAAATATTAAAGGAAGAGTTTTCCAAATAACTGTTTTAGGCCAATCTCCAACTGAGTTATTTGGTATATTTTATTCAAATATGTCTCAGGACATTAAAACAAATCACAACACTGAAGCAAGTCCCCTGTCCTAGGAATCCTGATTTATCTGCTTATAGCTCCTTGCTTACCCAGGAGAAGAAATGCCTGGGTATCTAGTAGAGTCTGGATCATGGGGCCCGTTCAGGTTACAAACACTACCTACAAGTCTGAGTAAGCCAACGTCCCACCAAGACCCCTATTTGATTCAGGATACAAAGAATGATCTCTCTTAAGAGGCCATTTAGACCTCATATAAGCAGCAGGAAGTGCAAGGCAAAATTCTTCACAAAGAAGTATCTGAGGATCTCAACTTGCTAGAAGTCCTCATTGTTATTTCTCAGTAGGATTCCTAAGATTAGGGCTTGGGACAAGAGAGAGATAAAAACAAAGGGGGTGAGAGGAATTTGGGATGTCATCAAATCACATGCTTTCTCCTCTGATTGAAGACTCCTAAACATATGCCACAGATTTGGTTCTCCTTGGATCTTATGGAGAGCGAATGGGCTTCTAACGTAAGCTTTTCTGACACCCTTATCTAGAATATCTGTATGCTGACAAGCTGTCCATCTATAGCCTCTGGGTCACTCATTCCTCAGGACTAAGGCATATTTCCCCCTCCATGAAGTTCTCCCCACTCCCCACCATTTATCCTCAACCGAATTAATATGTATCTCTTTGTAGCTGAGAAAGACTTTATTTTCCAAATGTCTTATTTAATAAGTAGGTAAGCTGACTCCATCAGCACTTAAGGTATGCACCTAATTTCTCATCGATGGCTAAACCCAAGCGTCCAGACTCCCACTTGAAGCACTTTCTACTCTCTCAGTTACAATCTACTTTATCATAATTCTTTTCATCTGCCCCGCTATCCCCATCTCTCTAAGTATTTTGAGGTTTGCTGAGCACCTCTTCTATGCGAGGTGCTTTAAATACATTTCTTCACGTAATCCTAGGGATGCTGAAAGGTGCATTTATCAGTCACAGTTCAATTAGGGAAATAGAAACCACTCTCGGTGTTTCACATGGAGGAAACTGAATGTGTGAGATCCACGATGCAGGGGATGGAAGAGTTGAGAAGTCTAACAGGAATGCTGAGGCTACCCAGAACTTAGCACAGACAGAAAGCTGTTACCTCAGGGCTGGAGGGACAAGGGAGAAGGCATGTCACCAGAGCCATGGGTCGGCACCAGTGAGGGAAGCTGACGCCATAGCCAACTTGTCCTGGGGGAGCTGGAGCAGTGGAAGGCAGACAGCTGCTACCAGAGAGTCTACACAGAGCTGACAAGAGGGGAAAAACTCTCTCGCCTCTCTTCCTCCAGCCCTCAACTCTCCCGCCAGTGCCTTCCACTGGCCAAATCCAGAAAAAGCCAGAGAAGAAGGGAGCTTGCAGGTGTCAGCCCTCCCAGTGATTCAGAGCCAAGGAAGGGTTAAGAATGGCTCTGAGAACAAATAGATAACATCACACACAATCAGTACCATGAGCCCCATTTACCCTTGAGGAAACTCAGGCTGAGAGTTGAGATACTTCCCCAAAGTTAGATATCTAATAAGGGACCAATTCTGCATTCCAGCTTCAACATTCCACTGCCCACGATCTCTCACTGCTCTGTCTTCACCCTCACCCATGAACACAGTCGGTGCTTAATGTTTGACCTGTGAGCTGGACGAAATGCCAAGCAAGCAGCCTGCTTCTGTTCACATGTGAAGACCTCCCTGTATGAGGGGAGACCTTCCAGAGTCTGTTGATTTTAAGTCTAGAAAAAGTCCTAGTTATTCCCCATTTGTTAGAAAGGATGATGCCATTATGCACTCCCAAAATCATGAACTCTCATGGAGGATGGTTTGGCGTCACTGATAAGGGGTTCGTGTCTGAAATAATACCGAATACAGTTGTGTTTATGAGCAAAGGCTTTGGAATGAGACTGAGCTGAACACAAACCTTTCTTTTCCCCTCACAAGCTGTGTGACCCCCGGGGAAGTGAATTCACCTCTCTGAGCATTCGTTTTCCCATAGGTAAAATTAAAATAATAGTGTCTATTACACAGGGCTGTAAGGAGGATTAAATTAGATCAGTTATATAAAAAGAGATGGTATGGTGCCTGACACAGTTCGAGTGCTTAATATATATTAGAAAAGATGACAATAACCGATGCTCAGAGAAACATTCCCCAGGAAGAAATACAACTTTACCCAGACAGACCAAAAAGTGAGGTCTCTCTCGAGTACTCTTGCAATAACTCATGGTTAAGCAATAACTTGGCAATAATAAGCCAGCAACCCCGGTCAGCAGCAAACGCTGGGGTCCTTACTAACATGGTGGGGGCGTTTAAATGTCTTTTGCTTCTTCAATGGCGACAAGTTAGTAACCTAAGAATTAACGAATTCCATTTCTGTGCATCCAACTGATCAATATTCACTCAGCACGCTCCAGCTCCATGCATCTCAGGGGAATAAAATAAATTGTCAGTCAGCAGCACAATTTTGTTGTGATGGTGGTGGTAATTTTTTTTTCTTTTGCTAAATTATTCACCTCGAAAAAACAATTTGATAAATGTTTATTTCTTCATAATACATTCCAACAACCACTGATTTGTGATCCTTGCTGTGGACTGAATTTAAATTGAGGAGAAGTAACAGCTCCACAAAAACACAAAGACAAGGCCACAGACAAGCTCTGAGGTTTTTTTTTTCCCTTGCTCTCAGAGAGCGCCCTGGCCTCCCACAGCGTGAGGGCACTAATTGAATTTAAGAGACGTAATAAGTGAGAAGCACACACACGCACTCCTGCAGGGTGAACGCCAATACCGCAGGCTTGGCAGGAGATTTGGTGGCACAACACAAGGGAACAGCCCCACAGCCAAGCCAGAAAGACCAAGACTTGGAGTTGTGCTGACAAGTGGTCCACACAAGGGGACAGGTGAGAAGATGGAGTCAGGTGAAATTCTGAGTGCTTTCTGGCATCAGAAAGGCTTTCTGACCAGGAGAGCATATCTTAAAAAATGATACAACAAACTCAGGGTTATTGTGTTCTTGCTGCCTCTTCTGAATAACCACCTCACTACCATCACTGAGATGGTTCCCCAGGTTGAGAGAAAGTAAATGCTTCTTGCAGATATTAATAGTTGGGTAGGAAGGTCATACACCCAAGGCATCCTTCTTCCCCTCTTCTTCCCTATCATCGTGATGTCCTTGATAGCCAATGACTGCGTGTTTTCCGCAATATTTTCTTCAAACGTGTAAGAGGATTTAAATTAAGAAGAACTGAAGCTCAGTGTGCCAAGATCAGCAGGACAGATCGTTATTTTCCTTCACACAGGAAAAGTACAGAAGTTAATGCGTGCTGCTTGGCACTCGTCCTTCCTAAGCAATCATGCCGATGGAAATTCCCTCTCTGTAAAGATCCACCACGCACCCAGACTTTTGTCTTGCCTGCAGCATGAAGCAAATTGCTCAGGTGTAGCTTGGCTCAGACTATGAACAATCACATCCATTTCCCATTTTCTGACATAGAAAGTTCTGAAAAAAGGCTCATGCCAAATTTTTAAATGTAATTGGTTCTGAGAATTAAGACCTTATTTTTTTCTTTTTTACAACCATCGTGTTTTGTGTATATAACTTTTCAAATACTGCGGTGGAATTTATTCCAGAGCTAGGGAGGTTGCCAAGCTTTTGTGATCACGGAGGCTACTGTTTTCAGTGGCAGCCTCTGTGCACTTGGTAGCTCACTCTCTAGGTTAGGGATGTGAACTCAAATACCTCCAGAGGTCAGGGAAAATAAATGAGTGAAGCCAGCCACATCATATTAGAGGGTGGGTATTAGAGGCAACGGAGGGAACCGTTGACAACCTGGGAGCATGAGCCCCATCTACACAACTACCACCGAGCTCCAGAAAATTGCCTTCATGGGGAAATGAAATGTCAGCATTGCCAACTCTTCTAGTTTTTCCAAAGAATTGCCAAGGTCTTCTAATTTTTTTAAGAGAAGCTGGAAATCTGGATTTTGTATAAAATCAACTGGCAACAAATTCAATAAAAATAAAATCAACCCAAGTTGAGGCCAAACATGGGCAGCTGTAGTTTGTGATTTCTTTTTTTCTTTTTTCTTGTTTTGTTTTTGCCTCCAGTATGTCTTGGAATGTAGTTTGTGATCTCTAACCAGTATTATCCCCTTCCAAAGTTTACAATACTTTGCATTAGGCTGTACTAGGCAGTAAGGAATTAAACCAGATGCATAGTGGCTGAACACAACAGAAGATTATTTCTTGCTCACGTAACAGTTCATGGTGGTTCCAAATCAGCTGGGATGGTGGGGATGGAGGATTTAGGGGCTGGGGGAGGCCTGCCCTATACAATCATTTAGGAGACCAGGGTGGGGAGTTCTGCCATCTTCAGTGTATAATTTCCAGGACAACCCTGGGGGTCACCTTTGTCCCAGTCAAATATTAGCTCCTCTCTCCTGTTCTTTCAGATGGAGGCAAAGAGAGTGGACAGGGCAGATAGGAGTAAAAGACAAAACCTGCCTTTCTCCTAAAGTCACATTTTCTGTTAAGAATCTGAGGCTCTTAGCCTAGGAGAATCTAGAGAGAAGCTGGTGCTTTGCAAGCATCAATGCTTCCTTTCCAGTTTTTAAAAAGTGACAGATCAGAGATTTTATGATATTCCAAAGTTTGTCATGACACCATTCTCCACTTTGAGATGAAAAAAACAGAAGTTACCAGCAATTGCCAATAATGGGCATCATTTCATGGCCATCTGAGCACATTAGAGCAGGAAACGTATTTACTGATGCATCTCAGCCTCCTGCATGTACAGAAGGGTGTTTGTCAATGGCCACACAACTCCTCTGAGGCAGATGTATCATTAACAAAATCCGAAACCATTGTTTTCTCTCACTACAATATATAGAGTCAAAACAACAATGAAAATCACTTTTCCACATGGCTTAAAGGAATATTAGTGTAAGGTGGTCCATTTTGATATACATAGACACACACATATGTGTGTGTGTGAATACGTATATGTTTCAAAAGCCAATAGCAAAATAAAAGGCACGAGGAATGCGGTGAACATCTGTCATGTTTTTGCTTTCCCAATACTCTTTGTCTCTTCTTCTGGCAACAGCACCCTGGTTTTCCTTTGAGGAACAACCTGTCTGTCCCCCATTCTACATATATGACCCCATCCCTTCCCCCAGCCCCAGGAACAAGCAGCTGTCCCAGTCCTGCAATCAGAGCATTCCTGATATGGCCACAGCGTCTGATTCAGGGATAAACGTGTTCCGAGAAGGCAAACAGACTTCATTCAGGGACTTTTGTTAGATCACTTGGGAAGAAAAAGAAGATTTCTGCTGGACTCCAGGACTAAAAAGAAGGGATGCGCCAGGAGCTGCGAGGCCCATAGGGTAGAAACCCCTGTCTACCCATGAAGCTGAAACAGAGGAAAACAGAGTTACCTGACGGAAGGAAAGTCTTCCATCCTCTGACGTCATTTGAACCTCTGGATCTAGCTATGTGTAATATTAAACCCTTTTGTTGTTGTTGTTGTTGTTATTAATATTTTCTTTAAGTCAATGTGAGCTGGATGATAAAAAATCCTGCTAACAGAAAAAGAGAAATCAACTAGCATATCCTAGGATGAAAAAGTCCAAATTGACAACTTATTTACTGTTTGCGAGGGAAGTTCCAGAGCTTTTAGGAGGGAGAAACAAAGATATAAATGGCAAATAACAGTCACAGTAATAAGTGCTCAATAAAAGTGAGCTCTGTCAAGTGCTGCCGAAAAACTTTATGCATATTAATTCAGGAAAATTCCATAACCCTGTGAGCTAGATATTATCATTATCCCCATTTTATAGGCAAGGAATTAGGTTTACAGAAGTAACTTGCCCAAGGTCATAAAATTAGCAAGTGGTAAAGCCAGGAATCAAATCTTCATTCTATAAACTTCAAAGATGTAGTTCTCATTCCTGCTGTTGTAATATCTTGGGGGATATTTCCTCACAGAGTACATAGGTCCAAAAAAGTGATAAGAGCATTTCTATAAGATATTGCACAGAATAGGACTGGTTTTTCCACTTGTTTGAATGACAATATTCTTCTTCATTGAAGATTTTACTAGTCTGAAGATAAGAAAACTAAAGCCAAGGCAAATGCTAGCCTCTGGACAAATGCAGCCTTGTTTCAGGGCTGATGATCATACTTGCTCAGCCTAGTGCTCTTGGGCAGTGCACCAACCATACAACCAGACACAGCAGCCCTGAATAAAACCGAGTTTAGTGAATTGCTCAAAATCAGAGACCTGGAAAATGACACAGCCAGAACCACAACCAAGATCCCCAACACCTATGACAGAATAGAAAACAATGCAATCTCTTCCTGGGTCCCTCTCTTCACTCCAGTATTCCTCACACAGTATTAGTGCTACAAATGTCTGTGTCATATTTTTCATCCTAGTAAATTACAAGGAATAAAAGCAGCCAATGGTGATAGACAGACTCAAAGCTTCGCTGTCAGGCTGTAATCCCATTTGTTTCTTTTGCTTGGTGTGTGGCTTTGAGTACATTGATTAAATTGTTAAACATTAGTCTGTCCATCTGTAAAGTGGGAATAAATATCTACTCCACTGGGTTGTTGGCTTAGAGACTGACACATAGCAAGTACTAACAAATGGCAGGTCTTCCTTTCACACCTCTGCCCACCCTCCGGGCTCTCTGCTCAGCTAGACTTTCTGAACAGGGCACACAGTTTGGGAGTAGCCAACAATGAGGTCTCCATAATTCCCCATTCTGATTAATGAAGAGCCTGCAAAGCTCAGTGGAACTGTGGCTGGTGTATTTTGATATATCAAAGACATTCCTCCCTTCCCTCATTTATATTTTAGACGACCCAGATCAGACACTGCACACCTAGTTTGTTCCCATAGGATGGAGTTGACCTAGAACTGTAAAATGAGACTCCCAATGATAAGTTTGCCAGTGATATGACGGCAAGGATTAGTGAGGGAAGGGAAAAAGCACTTCTTAGCTGACATTAGCGGGCAACTGGAAGAGAAAATGGAATAACCAAAAATACTTTTAAAACATTCGGATAAAATAATAGAGAAGTTCATGAATCTGGTTAGATGCTATTAGTTTGTATTTAAATAGGCGGAAAACAAAACCAAAAATAAAACCTTCCCAAAGCTCATTGTGGCAAATAGCACTCAGTGATTTTCTCTAACAAAAAAAAAAAAAAAGAAAGAAGAATGTGACTTTTTTTAGGAAGGAAAAAAGTATTCACTATTTTTCTTTTTAGCACTTACTATGTGCTTTCCATGGTGTTACATACAAGACAAACATGTCCCTGCTCCTTGGGCAGACAAGCCTTATGCTTAGACGGTAAAAGAAGACAAACAGGAAGGGAAGGTAATAAACTACATGAGACAAAACATTTTTAGTTACCAGACACTTGATAAACTCAAGGCCCACAGAAATTTATAGAGCGGAGAATTCATTCAAGTCTCTACTCTTCCCTTCCCTTCATACCAGATCCAATCAATCACCAAATCCCACGTTCTCCCCCTCCTCCGTCTCCCTCCTGTTCATTCTTTCTGTCACCACTGCCCCTTCCTTGGGGCTGGTGACCAACATCTCTAGCTTTGACCAGTTCAGCAGCTTTTGCAGCCTCCGGCCTTGCCCCTCTCCATACTGAACTCTGTTTAGTGTTCTGAAAATGCAGATTTAATCAAGTCACCTCCCTTGGTTAAGCCACTTTGATGATGCCTCATGGAGCTCAGGGTAAAATCAAAATTACCACGACTGCAATCTCAGCAGCACTTTGAGAGGCTGAGAGGGGAGGATAACCTGAGCCCAGGAGTTCGAGACCAGCTTGAGTAACAGGGCAAAACCCTATCTCTACAAAAAATAAAAAATAAATTTTAAAACCAAAATTACAGTAAATGATACGAGTGTCCCTCATTCTCTCCCTGCCTCTTCAGCTTTACCTCCTACCATTCTTGCTCATATTCAAGCCCAGACCGAACGCCGAGGCCTCCTGTCTCTGGCCTCTGCCATGTTCTCTTCTCTCTGCCCAAAATGACCTCATTCTTGCTCATTTTCTTATATTTAGATTGTTTCTGCTTATCTGTTTTAATTTAACTTTAGATGTCATCTCCTCCAAGAAGCCCTCTCTGATCCTTCACAAGACAGACAGGTAGAGAGATGGATACCACAACCAACAGATACTCCACCTGGGCACTCCCGTCTTGTATTTACCCTAATCAAGGCATCGCACTGGAATTTCTGCTCCTCTGCTGTCTCTGCATTAGACTCAAAGCTCACTGAGACTGGGAGTGCCCCCATTATGGTAGATTTCCAGTGTCTAGCAGAGATTCTAGCAGACATTAGGTACTCAGAAAATGTATATGAAATGAATGAGTAGGTTGGAGTTGCTGGGAGGGATGTTTGGGAAAAGATAGAGTTGTAAATCAGTTTTAGAGGAGTATAAACAGGTAAAATTGAGAGCAGGGGGACTTTCCAATAATTTTGGTAATCCATAGAGCTTACCAAAATGTAAATATCCTTAATGGTTAACACTAGAAGATACGAATTATTTATCAAAAAGCATGCTCCAATTTAAAGCTAGGCTCTATATAAATAAGATAGAATGTTGGAGAGGATAAACTTTTGGGGAATGTAAGAAAACAAAACTCATTCTTTCTGAACTAAATCCCTCCATTTTAGTCTGCTCTGCCAATCAGCAAAATGTTTAAAACTTCAGTTAGGAAAAAAGAAATTAGATAATTTAAAAAAAAATGTTTCCAAAATACTAGCTACTATATTGTGATTGAAATAAAATGTATCCCTCACAGAAAAACAATATTCAGTGGTCCTCACTATAACAGGAGACCCCTGTGTTCACCTGACCCTTCATATTTCTCCATCTTGTTTTCCTTTATCTCTTTCTTGTTATTATTCTTTTCTCTTCCCTTTCCAGTCCCATGAGATACTAAATATTCCCAGATAAATCATAGTTTTATTTTTATATCTCTGCCTTTTCACATCTTATAACTTTTTCTGAGATACTCTTTCCCTCTCTAGAGCTGATAAACTCACTCATTAATGCCCAATTCAAATTCTTACCTCCTCCTCACCATTCCCTCCAAAGATGACCTAATTCTCTCATTTCCATCCTCCCATAGTTGTCCATCTCTATTCAAATACTCTCTGAAGAGCACAAGTTTCATGGAATGTCAATAGGACATATAGGGACCAAGGGTTTCCATTTCCAGTAAATTGTGGAATATTTGGCTGAAGATGTAGCATTTCTGAGGTCATTTAATATGTTAGCGTGCACTGTCAAACTTAAGGAATTATGGCTTGGTGCATTTCCCAAATTTATGTAGTTATGAAATGTATGAAACCAGGAATCCCCTTTCTTCACAAAATAACTTGTAGGGCTTGTACGCTGCAGCATATTTTGGGAAATGTGGCTTATTATGTGATTATCCACATGTCAGTCTTGCCAAAGAATCTGTGTGCTCCTTGGGAATAGAACTCATTTTGTATTGGTCTTTGTAACCTCAATAGTCAGTACATAGTAGGTTGTTAATAAATATCTCCATGAATTAATTTATAGAAAGAAGAGAATAGTGCTAAAAAAAAAAAAAAAAAAAGCTAAAAGGGATGGGTAGCCCCATATATCTCTCATGATAAACAAAAGAAATATTCACCCACACACATCCCCCTACCTGTGCAATTCAATTTATGTGAATTAATTATAAGTCATAGAAACCCAACTCAATCTCATCTTTACTAAACAGAAATGCATTGATAATATGGCTGAATACTGGTGCAGGTTACAGATGTGATGGAAGGGCTGCAAAAATCTAGGAGCTAGGGGAGAAGAATGGGTAACTTCATGCCTTTGGCACACAAATGCTCTGTCTGTATCCACCTTCCATCACTGAAACACGGTTTCCCTTTGCATTTATGTGCCATGTCCTCTTACTAAAATTGGTTAGTCAGAATGGCAGGAAACATGGGAACCATAGTCAAGACAAGTATCCTTATCAGAAAATGTGAGCCTCTTTTTCGCAGTGTGTATATACCAATCTCACTTAAGGACTCTACTTGGTCTTTGCATAGATCACAAGTCCATGCTTAGGACCTATTTGTTCTATCATCCTGCCAGAGAGATGGATGATAGAACCAAGGCCTGACCACAACTCTGGCTGTTCCTGTGTTCAGGGGCCTCGGTGCAGTTCCAAAAAGGGGAGATGAGAAAGCTTGATGAGCAGACTAAAAAAGAGCTACCACCCTCCATTCTAGCTGATTAAACATGGCTATTAACGAAAAGGCTGTCCAGACATTTTACCCTTGGTAACAGGAAAATAACGCTTTCTTTTCGTTGTTGTGGAAAGGGCAGTATCTTGCTTTCTGTTTTGGCTTCCAGCATCTCTCTCCCTTTCAAAAAATCAAAGCAAAACAACACAGGGAATATACACTTGGCTTATTGAAGTGGAAAGATGCTGAGTTTGTCCTTAAAATGCAAATATATGAACCCTTTTAAAACCCCTGGATGCTGGCTAACAAGAGAAACAACTGTCTAATAGCTTAACAGTAACAAGTTGTTGGGTCTTTATTTGATGTGGGTTTTTTTCCCCCCGGGTAGAGGAAACACAATTTGATCCCCAGACTACCTATAAAATTTGGGTAAAATAAGGTAACTTCTACACAAGATTGTTATAATCTACATAAATCCAACATCATTTAATACTTATCTTTTCCACCATCCTGGGAAAAAAAAAATTCGGAAGAACCATTATATTCTACTTTCCTATTCTGCTTACCTAGACTTTTCTAGTCATCAATGGAGCAGAGTTTAATTTTTTGATAGAGAGAAAAATGAAGAATTAAAATTGTAATTGGAAAAATTGCCTCCATCAGAATTGCACTTCAAGATGCTTGAATGGATGGGCCAAATAAGTTCAGGCATCCATTAGTTTCCAAATTGAATTAAAATATATTGAGTGCTAACTCAAAAATCTAAAGGCAGCCAGCTGGAATAGAATGGGAATGATCTGGGTCTAAAAGGGTAGTGCAGACAACACAAAGCAAGGAAAGATTATGGCATTTTTGCTGACCTGAAAGAACAAAACAGAAATCTTAAAAACCACTGGTAATTTATTACAGACCATTATACTAATATTGCTGTTTACTCCAAGCCTGCATAATGGGGGGTCCCTTTTGATTCCACACATCACAATAGCACAGTTCTAACCCTCCTCTGTGCTCTTTCCATGGAAACCCTTTTTCTCTGCCATTTGCTGTGTGCAGCAGAGGTGACCTGTGGTAATTGCTGAAGACATTTTCACCCATATTTTTTAGCAAATGTAATTTCCTTTTGATGCTGCCACGTCTCTCCCCACCCTGCTGTGACAGCAAACTCCAATAATCATGCCACTAACATTCAGATAGAGATCAAGTAATGCAGCCAGCTGTATCACAACTTTTGACTTTCAACTCTGTACTTACTTGGGTGCACATATTACCATTGAGGAAATGAAAAACATTTTTTTTCTCTAATGAAAATAGCTTTTGGCCTTAGGTGAGGCTGGTAGAATTGTCCTGCGTTTTTATAAAAATAAAAAATAAAAATCTTTTTCATACAATTTGGTTCTAACAAAAGTCTTTTTAAAAAAAAGTGAATGTTTTTTCTCTAACATGCATTTTCAAAGCACCTCATGACTAAAATACTAATTAATATGGTTTTGAAGAAGTGGTCCTAGTTTTTAAGACTGTCCTCCAAATATTGAGTCTTTAAAGTAATTTTTTCAAAGGAAGGAAAAGAAGGTAGAGAAATGAAGAAGAGAGTAAAGGTTGCATAACAAATTATTTCAAAACTTAGTGGCATAAAACAACTATTTGTTGTGTTCATGGATTTTGTGGGTGAGAAACTCAAAACAGGAGACAGCAGGAACGGCTTGTCTCTGCTCTCTGTTGGCTGGAGCTTCTGCTGGAAGACTTGAAAACTGAAGTCTGGAAGCATCTGAAAGTTCACTGATTCAGAGGTCTGGCAGTCAAATGCTGGCATTCAGCTGGAGATATTAGCTGAGGCTAGCGTCAGATGGAACGTATAGGCAGGTCTCTCTGTTGGAATGGGCTTTCTCACTCCATGGTAGCTTGGGACCCATATAATCCCCCGCAAAGGACCAGGTGGAAAATGATATGTCTTAGTAGCACTTTTCTAGAGCATACAGTGAATTGATGGACTAACATCTCATCGGAAACCAGCCAGGAAATATTATATGATTTGACCCAAAGTCACTCTCCACACGATGTCAACTTGAGAAGGAAGAAGGAAGGCTGCCCAAGAGGAAAAAAATAGACCTGATAAGTTGCTGAAATTTCAACTGATTATTTACCCAAAGAAGATTGTTTCGTACCTGAAGACTCTAAATTAACGTTAAACATGAAGTTTAAATGGGGGCTTTTATTTGGTTTGTTAGAACAAAAAAGAAAAAAGATAGTAATACCACCCATTTCCAAGCCCCCTTCACCTATTCTTCCGTACTTAATTTCAAGAATCAGGCATGTCATGCTTTGGGATGGATGTAGCCTACAGTTACCTGGATGTTATGATTTTTCTAGAAACATCTTTCCCATCCCAGGAGGAGATAAAGGACTCGAGTAGGGTCTTAGAGGTTTGCCTTGAGGTAGTGGATGCAATAAAAATCTTAACATCTCAAGTCTCTACCTATAGATCAGAGAGTTTAAAGGGTTTCTCTCAACTTCTGTCAACCTGAGCAGAACCAGTTTCTCTCTGTTGTCTCTCATCTAAAAATAATGTCAGAAAGAAGGTTAGGGGAAATTCCTTAAGTGTTTATATCATACTAAGACCCAAGAGAAAAGAGAGAGGCTGATATTATTGGCCCAACCACTTTATGTTTTTTAGAGATGCAGGAAACAAACTTAATACATGAGAGCATTACTCTGGCAGTGTTCTGTTGACTGGCAAAGAAAAACCACTTTTTAATTTACTTGCATATCTGCAAAATCAGTAAAACCTCTAAGATCAGGAACAATACAAGGATGCCCACATGTACCATTTATATTTAACATAGTATTGAAAGTCCTAGCCAGAACAATTAAATCAGACAAAGAAATAAAAGACCCTCAAATTGGAAAGGAAGATGTTAAATTATCCCTGTTTGTAGGCAACATGATCTTATATATAGTAAAACTTAAAGACTCCACCAAAAACTCTTAGAACTAATGAAACTATTTACTAAAATTGTGGTTATAAAATCAGCATACAAAAATCAATAGCATTTCTACATATTAACAAAGAACTATCCAAAAAAGAAATCAAGAAAAAAATCTTATTTACAATAGTTGCAAACAAACAAACAAAAAATTAGGAATAAATTTAAATGAGGAGGTAAAAGAATTGTACACTGAAAACTATAAAGCATTGATGAAAGAAATCAAAGAAGATACAAATAAATGGAAAGATAACTCATGGTCATGAATTGAAAGAATTTGTATTGTTAAAAGGTCCATACTACTCAAAGTTATCTACGGATTTGATATAAGCTCCATCAAAATTCCAATGACATCTTCAAAAAAATAGAAAGAAGCAATTCTAAAATTTGTATGGAACCACAAATGACCTCAAATAACCAAAGCAATCTTGAGTGAAAAGAACAAAGCTGGAGGTATCGTACTATCTAACTTCAAAATATACTATAAATCTATAGTAATAAAAACAGCATAGTATTGTCATAAAAACAGACATATCAACCAATGGAACAGAATGGACAGCCCAGAAATAAATCTACACATTTATTACCAATTCATTTTGGACAAAGGTGCCAAGAACACAGGGAAAGAATAGCATCTTTAATAAATGGTCTTGGGACAACTGGATATCCATATGCAGAAAAATTAAAGTAGACCTTTATCTCACATCATATACAAAAATCAACTTAATATGGATTACAGACTTAACGGTAAGAACTAAAACTGTAAAACCACTAAAAGAAAACATAGAGGAAAAGCTCAATGACAATTGGTCCAGGAAAAGATTTTTTGGATATAAACCCAAAAGCATACGCAACAAAAACAAAAATAGACTAATGGTATTACACCAACCTAAACGGCTTTTGCACAGCAAAGGAAATCGTCAACAGAGTAAAGAGACAACTGTGGAATGGGAGAAAATATTTTCAAACCAGACATATGATAAGGGGTCAGTACCCAAAATATAAAAGGAACTCATACAACTCAATAGTAAGAAAAAAAGTAACCTAATTAAAAAATGAGTAAAGGCTCTGAATAGACATTTTGCAAAAAAAAAAAAAAAAAAAAAAAGACATACAAATGGTCAAGAGACGTATATGAAAAAATGTTCAACGTCACTAATCATTAGAGAAATACAAATTAAAACCACAATGAAATATCACTTCACACCTCACAGAATGGCTATGATCAAAAACACAAAGGCAACAAGTGTTGGAGAAGATGTGGAAAAAAGGGAACCCTTGCACACTGTTGGTAGGAGTGTAAATTAGTATAGCCATTATGGAAAACAGTACAGAGATTCCTCAAAAAATTAAAAATAGAACCACTATATGATCCAGCAATCCCACTGGTGGATCTACATATCCAAAGGAAATGTATTTGGAAGAGATATCTGCACTCCCATGTTTACTGCAGCACTCCAAGATATGGAATCAACCTACATGTCCATTAACAGATGAAAATATTTTTTAAATGTAGTATATATGCACAGTGGAATATTATTTGGCCATAAAATAGAAGAAAATTCTGTCATTTGCAACAACATGGAAGAACCTGGAGGATGTTCTATCAAGTGAAATAAGCCAGGCACAGAAAAGCAAATGCTACCATAATCTCACTTACACATTTAATCTTCTGTTCATAGAAGTAGAGAATAGAGTGGTGGTTACCAGAATTTAGGATAGAGGATATGGGATGTGTAGGGGAGATATTGGTCAAAGGAAACAAAATTTCTGTTAGATAGGAGGAATGAGTTCAACAGATCAATTGTACAACATGGTGACTATAGTTAATAGCAGCATATTGTAAATTTGAAAATTGCTAAGAGAGATGTTCTCACCACAAAAAAAAGATAAGTATGTAAATGAATATGCTAATTATCTTGATTTAGCCATTTCACAATGTATACATAGATCAAAATATGTTATACATGATGAATATATACAATTTTGTCAATTTAATACATAAATTAAAAATTTTTTTAGAAAAAGTCCTGGCCTAAAGTATGACTAATTCATTTTCTTATATCAGAAGAAACAAACTATAAAAGAAAGTTCTCACAGGATTGGGCAATGGAAGCTTAAACAGTTTGGCTTCTGGGCAAAAACACAGTTTGTAGGGAGTTAGGAGGTGCACCTAGTCATGTCCAGGTTTACCTCCACCTCAAAGCCCTGTTTCTTTCTGAAAGAGAAAGGGAACTAGTGCTTTGCAGGTGAGTTTCTCATTATCTCCTAATTGGGCGTATTGAGACACAAAGAGAAATTCAAGAATGAGCAACTATAATAATCTGCACTCTACCCATTTGGAAGACAAGGCCATGTTCTCAGGGCCACACAGGTAGTAAACAGCAAGGCCGAGCTCAACACATGTGTGTGGTCTTCTCCCTGAGCTATCATTTTCAGGGAAGACACATCAAGGAGAATTAAAGCCAAGGGCAGGGAACAAAGAAGCTCAGATTAGCAGCTTGTGACATCAGAGAACATAAGTAACATCTCCCAGCACCATTGGGGAGGTAGAAGGAACTTAGAGGGAGGGATTTCAGTGACTCGACCAGATTTTGAATATTTCAACCAATTATAAATCTACAAGTCATGTGGGATTCTAGGGTGTTTGCTGAAGAGCCTCTGGATATGTCTTAGGGAAAGAATAGGAATAAATTTTAACATTCACCTCCCAAACTCATTTTTTTAATTGTTGAAGAGTGATATCGCCATTAGAAATTGACATTATATACATAGGAAAATCAGGAGAACTACACAACAAAAAATAAAAATTAGCTTTTTGTAGGAAGAAGAGAGAAATTATTATTATGGGTATCTTTTACTCTCCATATCATTAAATATCTCTGTTTGAATTTTTGACATCTAGCATATAACACTTTTCTATTTGAGGGAAAACAAGATGGTTTTATTTTTTAATCATTGCAAGAAAAAGAAAGATCAGCAAAAATGTTCAGAATATAAAAATAATTTTAAAAAATAAAAGATTTTTAAAGTTTAAAAACAGAAATGAAGACATTTGAGCCCAGGAAAAAGAACCAGGGTTTTAATTACCACAATTCTCTTGTTTTTCACTCTCAGAAAACTAGATAAGGTGTAGTGTGAAGGACATAAGAGGAAAGTAGCCACTTTCTTATTACTTGGAGGAAGAGGATTCAAAAAGAACAAAGGAGCTCATTGACAGGTGTAACTGTAGACGTGTTATTAGAATGAGAAAAAAGAATTCAAAATCATAGACATTTGTTTTATCTGTCGCATTTCCTTCTTCACGGAGACGCAGTGAATTTGCAAGCCAGTTACTAAAGAAGTGTGGCCAGGTAAGACAGAGAGAGGGAACAGAAGTGCGGGCCATTCCCCCCTAGGAACTCAGTCAATTAAATGCAGCCTGGAAGGGATCTAATCTAATATCAAAGATGCTGTCAGGGGATCAGTTCCCCAGAGTGTAGGCTTAATGATGCAGAGCATGGCAGTCTGGCCAAGAGCAGAGAAAAAGAAACCTCACCAAGATCAGGTGTAGCTAGAAAAGACCAAAATAAAATAAAATAAGCATTTCCCAGAGTAATATAGGACCTTGGGCAAAACCTTTTGCAGACATACCATGATATCCTCCGTCGCCGTAGGCTTCAAGAGGTTGGGTTCGCCAACATTTAGCAAGTTTTACTATAAATCAAGGGTTTTTGTATGTAAAATTATAATCAGCATTAAAGACTAACTTTCCCTGACATAATTCAGAAGTCCTGGGGTTTTAATCTAGCAAACTCCAAATTAAGTCCCTTCTCCAACCAGAATCCAACTGGATGCATTGTATTTTATCTTGAAATTTTTGTGCAAAAGAGCTCTGAGATAATAGTCATTGGAAAAATTGTACCCAGAAATCTTGCTGTGAGCTAATTACCTACCAGACTATTGTCCACTTGGGTGAAAAATCAGTGACCAACACAAATAGAGACAAGGGGAACCACTAAATGCTAGGTCTTCCCTGGCTGCAGTCAACAGAGCCCTTCCTCTAAAAGGCTGTGAATTTGTGAAAAGAATCTTTTACTATTTCACAGGTGAAGTGAGAGATGAAGTGAGAAAGAAATGACCATCACCAGTTCAAATAAACAAGCAGACAGGCTACAGCTCATGTTTAGTGTTTAATCTTCAAAAGTTACTAAAATTCATAAGCAACTTTCGTTTTTGGTTTCATAAATTTCATTTCCAGCAATACGGTAGACTTGATATCCTGGAAATTCACTTCACCTGAAGAATGGTCTTCCCCTCTGTCTCTCTTTCTCCTTCCTAATCAGGATTCAGGAATTCCCCTAATAATTAGTTTAGCTGTATGCGCTGACAAGAACAAAACAAATAAATAAGACTACCAGGCCCTTTGAGGCTTTGATGAATGCTATTCTTTTCATTTTATTTAATGCTTTTATTTAACTCTTTTATTAAACTCTTTGATTATTTAACTTTTTCATAATCAGTAAATATTAAGTCAGAAAATAGAAAGGCTAGATATGACAGACAGACAGAGGCCCCTTTTTTTATTTGCTGGAATTATTCTGTGATGGAAATCAAAGAACAAAGAACCTAATAATAGAGCTGTAATAGGCCCTTTAGAAAAAAAATAGAAAATACGGTGTACTCCTCGCAGTTGTCATGAAAGCCTTACCATTACTTAGTGTTTAATGGGTTTGAAAATACTAGTGAGAAGGGATTAAACTACTTTTCCCTTTTGGAAAAGTGTTAACTCTTCTAGGATATCATTCAGAGAGCCCAGTGAGCCAGTTTACTCAATGATGCATTAGTGGCCTCTAAAATTTAATGGACCTTTCAGAGTTTGCTACTTATTACCTGATGAGGTCCAGGGCTAGGTATTGTTAAGGGAAATAAATATTTTTAAAGGTAAGGAAACACAACTGTTCACATTGGCATGTTAAAAATGAGTGGGAGTTTTGCTATAGCCTGTTACCTAATTCTGAGCATACTAATGGTTTATTGGATGACATTTATTTAGCACTTACCAAATACCACACATAGGACTCATTAGCTTATATATGTTAGCATATTTAATCTTCACAAACACCCTATGAGGTAGGTGCCACTATTCCCTCCAATTTACAGAAAGAAATTGAGCTTTAGAGATTAGAAAACCAGTCCAATGAATCCCCACAGAGAAAAATTTACAGCAACAAGGGAAAAAATTACATAATAAGCACACTAAGCATTTTTGTTTCTGGACTACTGCCCAGAGGCCAAACAACCAGTATGTTTCTCAAGATGGTAGATTACAACTTAAAAATGCATGTTAGTACATGATCTGAGGAACACAGTGAATTTCAACCACAGAATTCAGAATAAACCACAAATAGCAGTAGAGAATTTAACACCAAGGGAAAACCACAAGCAATTAATATTAAATAACCTCACATGGACACTGTAAAACCATATTGATGAGATTCAGAATCACAGACCCACTGGATCATGACCCAAGAAGTTTTTGTGATGGTAATAGAACAGGATTGATTAATATGAAACTAAACTATTTATTCATGTCTTCTTATTTGACAAACCATCATATAAATGCATGGGAACTAACGGAAATATTTGTCAATTTTCTTGGTGTTTGGCTTGGAACTTCTCTACAAACCCAATATTCGTAAGATCTGTTGGAAGTTTCTAACCACTGCTAAGCTCCCAAGTCCTTTACCTAGGCAAAATGTAGATTAAAAAGTGTAGGGTAGTCGTTAGTGCTGATTCATTGGATTTTCACATTCACTTACAAAAGGCCTTTAAGCCAGTCATGGGTTACCTTTACCTTGGCTACAGAACCTATACAAGAGCGATGAAGTCACTTTTCATAATGTAGCTTAAAAATAATAGGATTAAATACAAACATGCAGACATACACATATACAAACATATATATGTATACATGTATACTTGCATGTGCATACATATCTAAGAGAAAATTACAAACTCCTGCATGGTAATAATTCTGTGTGTTTACACAAGCAACAAGCCAAATCCTATAGGCTATCCACATGAAGTGCCATCAGCAGGAAACAATCTGATCCTCATCTTTATTTCTCCATATCGTGACCCTCCAGGCAGATAAGAGATCGCCATGTGAGGACCACCTGCAAAACTAGACGTGCTTTGGAAGGCAATAAAAGGTCATTACCAAAATTTACAAAATCAATGGCATGTACAAGGTAATAGATACATTTAAATTCCAAAATGCTAAAGCAAAAATGCTTTTGAAATATACATGGGTTACGTGTATGACAAATAAAAGCATTACCTTCACATAGGATATAAAAATCTTAGGAAACTCATTACCTCAAAAAAGACACAAATCTAATTAAGGAAAATAGGTCAATAAATCTATAAGGAAAATTGGGATATGCCTATTATTTAAGGTTGATATCAGTCCTGAAAGCTCAGTGTGTCCAGCTATTCTTTGGACTTTATTGGCAAAGGCACTCTAGCTAGGGAGGACTATGGTCTGGCACACTGAAGAAATACTGTGTATTTCTTTGTACCCTCCCATCTATCGGTAGGTGCTTTGCTGATAAATATTAATGCATTAGATCTAAATGAAAGAATTATAATAGTAAATACATTAGAAGAGATCATAATTTAGTCCAAAACAAAATAGAAGAGTGGGCCAGGTGCAGTGGCCGTAGGGAGTATTAAATAGTCCAATCATGAGCAAATATCACACAAATCCCAACTGAAGGACAATCTACAAAATACCTGATCAATACTTTTCAAAGCTGTCAAGGTCATCAAAAACAAGGAAAGTCTGAGAAAATGTCACAACCGAGAGGAGCCTACAGAGACATGACAACTAAATGTAGTGTGGTATCCTAGTGGGATCCTGGAACATAAAAAAAAAAAAGACATTAGGTAAAATCTTTAAAAATTTGAATAAAGTATGGATTTAGTTAATAATTATGAATATTTGTTCATTAATTGTGAAAAATGAGCCATACTAATGTGAGATGTTACTAACAGGGGAAACTGGGTGTGGGGTAGAACTCTCTCTACTATCATTGCAACTTCCCTGTAAATCTAAAACTATTCTAAAATTTACAAATTTATTTTTAAAAATCCAACAGGGCTGATATTTTTGGCAACCACAAATCTATAATCTCTACATAGTTTAATGAAAAAAAATAAAGCTTATCCTGCTTATTTCTCCAGGCTCATCTCAAACAACTCTTTCTCCTTTCTAACCATTTTGGACCTCTCTCCAACCTTCAAGGATGATATTTTCTAAGGATTCTGAACATGCTGCTCTGCCAAAAAAAAAAAAGAAAAAAAAGAAAAAAAACCTTCTCCCCTCTTTTCACCTGACACTTTCTTTTCTGTCTGAAGTAATCCACAAGACCTATTTCAAATGCTTAGCCATAAATTCACAAAAGCCAACTGAAAGACCAGAGTGGCAGAGCCAATTTTTCTTTGACCTTGGTGGGACTCAGCAGAAAAATAGCCCTGATCCATAACACAGAGAGATAGTGGGAAATTTTTCTCAATAAGAGACAAAGAGGCCCTAGCGTTAGGAAATGTTAATTTCCTGTTCCATTCTCATGTTCTCTTAAGGGGACAACCAAGCTTTCCCTGCTACCTAGAGCCCCAAAGCTGCCCTAACCAGCTCCTTTGCTCCGGCTTGCAACCAGAGAAGGAATGGAAATAACCAATCAATAAGAGGCCGAGGGCCATTTGTGGTGGAAGCTCTTGAGTCTGCAGAGACTAGGAACCTGATCCTAATAATAAGTAAGGAGAATTGCTGGTGCTGGCCCTGCAGATCCTCATGCCCTTTTCTTGTCTAAGTGCCAGGATGTAGATACCAATGCTTTGGTTTTCCACAAGCCAACAGAGGAAATGTAGTCCACACTTGTCTAAAGAAATAAAAGCAGAAAAAAAAAACTAAGTTGGTACCCAATTGCTTAGCAAGCAGGGACTGATCAGCAAAACCAGGGCAGGGGGTAGGGCAGGTAGGCATCGTTTTACATGGCTCTTTCCCCTTTTAGGACCTAGAATGGGTAGATAGAAGGGCCATGTTAAAGATTTTATCAGTTCCCTTTTCTTCTTTGTAGCACTTATTACATTTGGAGTTATTTGTTAAATATCTACATCCCCTGATATAATATCACAAGGATCATTCCATTTGTTCACTAAATCCTCACCATGCACTGTAATATTGTCACATGGTAGATGCTCAGTAAACAGACCTCCTGCATGACAAAATGTTTATTATATGTCTCTCATTTAGTTTTTGAACTGTTTGAATGCAACTAAATGTATTTTTCAACTCTATTTCCTACTCCTAATAAAGTGTTTAAAATAAATAAGTTCTCCTTTAGGGACTCGGCTTTCTTATCAATGGAATAAAAGAAAATGGTTTTAATTATAATTTCTCAGTCTACATTATACCCAATGACAGAATATTTTAAGCACAAATTTATTTATAATTAATTTGTCTTTTTCTTAAGGCATAAAAAATGTTTGTCAGTCACCTTTGAAAGACCTGGCTAAACAACTCCTTAAACATTCCGATTAATCCAGCCATAGGGAGTATTAAATATTTAGGAGTGTTGTGCCAACTACTTTGTCAGAACAGTTCCATTTAAATTACTCTCCCCTGTTACCAATTGTAGCTGATGATTTAATTAGGTGGATGGAGTTAGTTACAATGATCATTAATAAGCTGTGTTAATGTCATCAAAATTCCTATTCTCCAGAGTTGGGGGAACAGCACACGCACACAGAAACCCTGCCTAGTGTGGAATGTGGCCTATTTCTCAGACAATTCATTCTCTTTCTTCTCCGTCAGTAATTAGCCTTGTTTTGTTTGGTATGTTCACACTAATTACAGCAACAGCTCTATTTTGCTTCATATAAAAGATTGCTTCACTTGATTACATTCACAGAGAGGCAGCATGTGTAGCTATTACAAAGTACCCAAAAGGGCAGTTTTGTGTCCTTTTTCCAAGGTATTCATTAGAGTTGTCCTTATTATTAAAACAGATTCAAATAAATAAAGAGTATCAGTAAACTAATATGTAAATAAAAGTAAGTCTTTAGAGACTGTATGTTGCAATGACCTTTTTAAAACACTATTGTGGAGCCAAGATATGACCTCCAAAAAACTGTTTCTCATCTTCTAAATGAAAATAGAGATGAAAGAACATCTGAGAAGAATATCTTGTAGAACTCTGGATGTACCTCAAAGGCTGACAGCTCTGAAAGAATTTTCCTGAATCTTGCTCAGGGGGCAGCCAGACAGTGATATAAAGTGAGAAGACAGAATTCCATATCCAGTTGTGGCAGAACCCATTGTAACCTGCTGATCATGGTGACTTCACATGGCACCCACAAAGGAAGGAGTTTTTACTTATCTGTTCAGTTGAAAGTGATCTCAGCAATGAGGAATTTCATTTCCAACTCCCCAAATGGTAGCGTGACAAACTCCATACTATTTGCTCATAGGAACAAGAAGAAAAATGGAAATAGGATTGGTCATATGAATAAAGAGAACAGCAGTTTTAAAGTATTCAAAAAAAAAAAAACTAATACAGTACATCCAAATTAAATTCCTTTATACCTGATGGGGAACTCCCACAAAGGATTCATTATTTATAGGGATCTATGCATTGAGATGGATTAAGACTTATTTGTCCTCAGAGAAAGAAACATTAGACAACAAATTCAATAGAAAGGATTAGTTTATCTCTTGAACCAATTAAAGCCACTATCACTTAGAAAAAGTAAGGTGGCCTGAAAAATGTACCACAAGGCTGGTGGCGTTTATTTGAGAGGAGGAGGGGTAACATCAGGACACTCTCACACAAAGATTGCAGTAACAGGGCACACTAGTGAAGTCAACCAACGAGAGACTTGATGGAGATTCACTCATGTTTTTCAACAATTTTTACTGAATACCTAATATGAACAAGAACCTGCATTTAAACTCAGTGGGAGTCGGACAGAAGGTAGCCCTAGCTACACACCACTCACCTGCCAGCAGATTTACCTGCGTTACCTTATTTCTCTCTCATTATGACCCTGCGAGATAGGTCACCTTCTTCATTCTACAGGCGAGGAAAGAAAAACACAGAGCATCGAGTATCTTGCTCAAAATAACACACCTACAAAATGGCAAAAGCAGCATCCAGACTTACTTCTGCTGATTCAAATCACTGTGCTACTTGCTGAAGGAGAACTAAAGACATCACATACACTCCAGAAACTGATTCCTGAACCAGGGAGGAAAGGCACAAAGATCACTGAAATACATGTTTCTGTGACAATAAGAGGCACATGTAGTATTTTTAAAGTTGAAAAATAAGGAAAGATTTGCAAGAAATAAAATTAAAACCCACAGTAGGTTTTGACATGTGACTCATGAAGCATTGCAGAAGGTAAACAAAATATAAGCAAAAGAACAGAACAAGAAGTATAATATAGGTTTGGGACATGATGAATGATCCATTGTGGCTTCAGAAGAGGGTAAGATAAGCAATGTTAGTGGGTAATTTACAGCATCAGCTCTGGAGACTATCTAGATCAAAATTCCAGCTTACCCACTTATTAGCTGTGTGAATTTGTGCAAATTATTTAAATTCTCTAAGTCTCAGAGTCTTTATCTGTAAAACAAGGAGAATTGTGCATATGCCTAGATTTGTTGCACAGATTAAATGGTATGATTCATAGCAAGCTCCTAAAATGGTGTTAGGCACATGGAAAGTGCTTACTAAGTGTTAGCTGTTGTTATTTGTAGAGAGGTTGTGAAAGCTAACCTTGAAATAGAAGGTTGGAATCATACTGAAGACTGGTATAAACATCATAGGCCAAAAATTTGGACATTGTAATATAAGCAACAGAGAGGTAATACTGAGAGTTTTGAGTCAAGGAGTTTTATGGTAACAGTTATACTTTAGAAAAAATAATGCAACAGTGGTGTCCAGGATGCAATGGGGAAAAGTGAGCACTAGAGAATGAATTACCACAAAAGTCCAAATAAGCAAAATTACAGGAAGACACTCACAATTAACATCACAACCATACCACCGCCTAAAAGTGGTAGAATGTAACTAAAGGTAAATGAAGACACCAAAGATATTCCATAATTGTACACAGGGTTAGCCTTCACATAGCCTACTACATAGGCAGTTTGGGGTTAATGACCCAAATATTAGCTGATCCTGTAAATTTATTGAATCTGCAGTAATAGGAGATTAAGTAACAAAATCCTATGACAATGATTGACCATGGAAGTCTGTAAATCATGAATGTCTCCAGTTTTTTTTTACTCTTCGTAATAAATGCATGGGATAGAGTATTGAATGTGGCATTGTTCCCACCCTCACTACACTCAGAGTCTACTGTGAGATCTACTAGTACATATGTTAGTTGCTCAATAAATATTGAATGGAAGAATCAAGTATGATCACAACAGCAGCATTTCTATAGTCAAACAGACCAGAGTTAAAATCCAAGCCCAGACAGTTATTAAATTTTTGACTTGGGTAAATTATTTAGTATTCCTAGCCTTAGTTTTTCTTATATGGAAATAGGTATAATGAAAGCTACAAGTGGACACAATTATGTCGAGGTTTAAATGAGAGCATATCTTTGAAGAATGTAAAGACTAGAATTAAAAAAATTAGAATACAAATTTAAAAAGAATAATGTGTTTAAGGACTTGAAAAAATAAGTTGAAAGTATGAAGAAGAGAAAGATACAATTAGAAATTTTCAGGAACATTTGGAAAAGAATCAAAGAAAATATCTTCTTCCATCCTGTAGGTTATCTATTTGCTCTTGTGATAGTTTCCTTGGCTGTGCAGAAGCTTTTTAATTTGATCAGGTCCCATTTATTTATTTTTGTTGTTGCTGTGATTGCCTTTTAGGTCTTCTTCATAAATTCTTTCCCTAGTCCAATGCCTATAAGAGTTTTTCCAATGTCTTCTTCTAGAATTCTTATAGTTTTGTGCCTTGGGTTTAAGTCTGTTATCCACTGTGAGTTGATTTTTGTGAGAGGTGAGAGGTGCAGATCCTGTTTCAGTCTTCTATGTGTGTGTAGCTATCCAATTTTCCCAGCACCGTTTATTGAATAAGGATTCTTTTTCCCAATGTATGTTTTTGTCTGCTTGTCAAAGATTAGATGGCTATATGAGGATGGTTTTATATCTGGGTTCTCAATTCTGTTCCATTAGTCTATGTCTCTGTTCTTGGACAGAGCAAAGGCAATATATGTAACCTAAACATTTGTACCCCCATGATATGCTGAAATAAAAAAATTAAAAAAAAAATTAAATGGGAAAAAAAAGAACCAAAGAGAAGTTTTGGAACAAGAAAATGTAACAGATAAAATTAAAAATGTATTGGATGGGGTAAACAGAAAATTAGACACCTTTGAAGAGGTTAAAGAACTGAAAAATACATAAAGAAAAGTTTAGAATGCAATACGAAGTGTCAAAGAGAAACAAAATATGAAAAATAAGTTAAAAGAGAGGAGATAAAGTGTAAAAAAATTCAACACACTTTATCTGGAGTGAAAATAATGGAAAAAATAGAGGAGAAAAAATATTTTGATGAGAACATTTAAAATTGTCTTAGGATAGTTATACTTTGGTTTGAGAAACAACAAATCTGAAGCATGAATGAAAAGACCCATCCAAAAAGATACACAGTAATGAAAATGGAATTTTAACAAAGATGAAGAGAAAATCTTAAAAGCAACCAAAGAGAAAAGACAAACTTACAGCTGACTTTACTCCAATAGCAAAGAAAGGCCAAAATCACAGTAATAAAATCTTCACAAAGTTTTTTAGGAAAAAAAGAAAAACCTGTTAGTTTATGATTGTAAATTTAACAAAACTAACTTTCAATTTTAAAAAAAGACAAATGTAATAAATGTGTGTGATGAGAGCATGAAATAAATAATGTTCTTCAATAATAAATAAAATATTTTTTAACGTTGAAGGGAAAAATCAGGAGTGCATTTTACAGCATAACACCATTTATGTAAAGTAAAAACACACGAAAAAATAGCGACATGTTTATTATGGAAATATACCTATATAAGCATAAAATTAGAAAGAGCTATGCCAAATTCAATGAAAAAGATGCTCATAGACGGAGTGGAATCACTTTAAGGAATGAAGATAAAAGGGGAAAACATCATGAAGGAAGGTAAATGATAAAGCAATGATGAGTGTCATAGTCTGTTTTGCATTGCTATAAAGAAATAACTGAGGTTGGGTAATTTATAAACAAAAAGATTTATTTGGCTCACAATTCTGCTGGCTGGAAGATTGGGCACCTCTTGAAAGTCACAGGCTGCTTTCCCACTAATGGTGGAAGGTGAAGGGGACCCAGGGTGTACAGAGATCACACGGTGAGAGAGGAAAGAAGAGAGTGAGGGAGAAGTGCCAGGCTGTTTTTAATAACCAGCTCTTATGGGAACTAATAGAGTGAGGAGGGCACCAAGCCAGTTAAGAAGTACCTGCCCCACCCCCACCCCCGTGACCCAAACACCTCCCATGAGGCTCCACCTCCAACACTGGGGATCAAATTTCCACATGAGTTTGAAGGGACAAACAACCAAACTATAGCGATGAGAGTACCATGAATTGGGTAAGAAAAACTCAACTCTTGCACCTGAAATTCACACTAGGAAAAGCAAAATGGACTCTGGGTTTCATTCTCAGGCACACATGGATGTATTAGGAGAGAAATGACCATCTGTGTCACATAAATAGATGTCAGTTGACAGATTCCGTTCCACCTAACTGATTTCTAGGTAGTTGAAACATTCTCAAATCCAAATGATAAACTCGTACAGACAGATGGAAAGGGAAAATGTTATTTTTTCCTTTCCCCTCCCCCCAAACAAAACAATAAAATGCTAACGTTGGTATAGGAAGAAGCTGCAATCCCTTAACAGTATGCAGCTTATCAAATCATGATTTTATTATTGCCATACTCTGCAAACCCCCAAATCTCCAAAGAAGAGAAACTCATAGATCTCAGATTCAGTCAGGGCATAAGCTTAAAATAGAAGTAAAATGAGGCATAGTTTGTCTAGAGATTTTTTCCTTGGAAAACATAAACTACTCTAAGCAATTATGTTTAGAATTGAAAACTGCTACAGATGGCTTACTAAGACTATTAATACCACAAAACCATTATATGCAATTTTGTCATTAATTGCAGAAATCCCATTGATTTTAATCTACAAAAGTAATAAATCCAACACACACAATAATTGCTTGTATTTTTAAACCCTAAGAGATTAGACATTTTAAATCTTCTTGTCTCCACTCTTAACTTGGGAATTTAAATATTAGAAAATAAATTTAAAGCCTCTACTTTGGGAATGAAAATAAGAATTTTGTCACCAAAACATAAACACAGATAAATTCAAGGTACATTATTTATTTCACTATAGAGTTTCTATAAAAATGTGATATAAAACTAAACATTAGTACAATTTAACATCTTTGACTCAGAATAAGACCAAACCTGGTTCTCTGCTCAAATAATATTGCAACCCCGGTATATTTGACAAAATATTTTCTTAATTGTGATTATAACTATACACATTTTATTATTGTTGGGCTTATTTCTTAAAATAACTTTTTATAATTTATATAAAAATGTTCAAATATACATAGTCAAAATAAAGTAAATACTTTTTATTAGGTTTTAACTTTACAATTTAGGAGTAGTCAAACACAAAAGTCTTAATAATGGTTCTAGAACAGACTGTATACTTAAACAATGTTAAAGGATATACTAAAAAATAGGATTGAGAAGGAGAAAGCACTACAAACTTTCAATACTAAACTATTCTAAATTATTTTATTTCTTTAACATTTTCATGTACAATTTTGATAGACAAATAGAAACAAAAAAATGCAGATTATGATTATACCTAGGGGTTAAGATTATGCTAAATATTTAATTTTCACCTTCATGATTTTATATATTTTTTAAATTCTCTACCTTTGGTATATACTTCTTTTTTATTCAGAGGGGGGATAAACCTCAAAAGTAAAACAAAGAGGACTTCCACTGATAGTGATATGTTTAACCAGATATCTGGAGTATAGATCAAGCACAGAGCACTGAAAATTTAAGATAAAATATATTTTTTAAAAAGAACACATGTAAAAATTTATGGCTAAGTATTTTTAAAAAGAGAGAAAATGGAATAAGACACTGTACAAGAAAAGAACATGTTAGGGTTGGATGAGTGATGATCTTACTAACAAGCATTCCACTTTCTAAGGGAAGCTTATTAAAATATTGATTAACTTAAAGCATCAAGTTAAATATGCATGTGAAACTTTAACATTTTATTGTAAGCTCTAAAAAAGTAGAGTGTCCCTTTTCATAGTAGCTTTTAAATAGTTTTAGTATCATCTCAGAATGTGATATAACTATCATTGCATGTCAATGAGGAAATTTTGCATTATATACTAAATGATGCTAAGACAAGGGGTTGACTACATTTAAAAGAAGAATCAAATTGAATCCTGTCCATACATCAGAAAAATCAATTTCATGCAAGCAGAAACCATGATGGAGATATTACTACATATACATTCAAATACCTAAAATTAATAAGATTGATAATACCAAGTATGGGTGAGAATGTGAAGAAACTAGAACGCTCACATATGGCTAGTGGGAGTACAAAATAGTATGACCACGTTTTGAACATTTTGGTAGTTTTTTGTAAAGTTAAACATTGATTCCTGTGTATTTTCCCAAGATAAATAAACATGTGTCCATACAGTGACTTGAATACAAATTTCATGGCAACTTTTTCCACAATAGTAAAAAAAAAAAAAGAACTAGAAATAGTCTGTTAACAGGTAAATTGATACACAAATTGTGGACTATCCACACAATGGAATGGAATGGGACTGAGTAAATGGAAAATAAAAAGAAATCAGCTAATGTTATGTACAACAACATGGATAAATCGTAATTACATTGGCTGAGTGAAAGTAGCCAGATGCAAAATGATACATACTGTGTGGCTCCCTTTATATGAAATTCTAGAAAAGACAAAACTAATCTCTGGTTATTCAACAAATAAGTGGTTGGTTGAGGCCAGGTGAATTAGGGGGAACTGACTGCAAAAGAAAAGCAATGGAGCTTTTTGAGGTGATAAAAATATTCTAAATCTTGATTGTAGTACGGCTCACCTGAGTGTATGCATTTGTCAAAACCCAACTCTATACCTTAAATGAATATATTTTATTATATGTGAATTAAGACTCAGTGAAATGTGTGTGTGTATATATATAAATACACATAAATATATAAAAAATATATGCATACATATGAAAGGACTTCAAAAAGTTCTTGAAAATGTGTATTCTGAAAAAATTATGCATGGATTTCAAATTATTTTCTACACCAAAATAAACTCATGCTTACTTCTTATAATATGTCTGAATATGATCTAGATTGGAGCATTAAGGATAAGACATCAATTTGAAAAGAGCCCCTATCAGAGCAACATCAATTCTGCTGAAATTGAAGCAAGAACAAACATCAAATTTATGGTGAAGTGTGGGTGGACAAGGGGTGCAATCATTGATGTTTTATGAAAAATTTATGGGAACAATGCTCCAAAGAAATCAGGGCAAATATGACTGGCCAATTAAATATATAAATACATGAAAAGATGCTAAACCTCACTAGGGATATGCAAAGTAAAACCATAACTTGATACCATTTCATACCTGCCAGATTTGTTAAAATTAAAGAGTTTCACAGACTTAGGTAACAGACAATAAGACTTTCATTTACTACCATGAAACAAGTATGTATTTATAAAATCATTTCACAGTACCTTATAAAGTTGAATATGTCCATATCCTGTGACTTAGCAATTCTACCCAGGAGTAAAATATTACAAGTAATCAACAGCAATGGAGGTAATTAGAATATATTAATTTCCTTTAGAGCACTAGTTCTTAAATCTTAGCCTGCATCAGAATTCCCTGGAGGGGCTTCTCAAAACACATGTTCCTGGGCCCATCCCAGTTTCCGATCTAGTAACTCTGGGATGGAGTCCTAAAACTGGCATTTCTAACATGATCCCAAGTAACACCAATGCTACTGGGTTGAGAAGCACACTTTGAGATCCACTGCTCTGGAGTCATGTGCTGTCCCAGATTTACATCTGGACAAAAATGTACAGTAAAAGAATTCTTCTTTTGCTTAAGAGAGAGCCCCATGATACTTCAAGAAGCATTGTCTCCCAGAAACAAAGCAGAAGAAACAATGAAATCAGTTTACTCCAAGAAGGAGTACACCTCAAAAGAACTGGCAGTTTCTTTGATTTAACCCCATAGTAGAGACTCCAGGTTATTTGCTTTATAGTCCTAGAATCTGAAAATAAAACACCAATACTTTATCAACCGCAACAAATTAATCCATCATTTTCTAATCGTGTGCCTTTTCTGCCAACATTTCTAGTTTCTCACTAATCTGCACACTGCTTTTTATAGAATAGTGAGTAAATTATGCAAGAGATCTAATTATACCAATTTTTCAGGAGACAAGATGGGTAAACTATGGACTTAAATAGCAAGACATGTACATCTGAGTTTAATTTACTTTCTCTCAACATCAGGAAAAAGAAGAAAATTCCAATTACAGGTTATATTTGCAAAATCTAGTATAGACTGACAACCTCTAAACAATTCATTCTAGAAACAATTGTTTTGCAATTCCCAAAGATATTTCCCCTGGGATTTTCTATGACAGCTTTAAAATTATAAAATTATACAAAAATTGTGCAAGGCATATAATGTTGAACCAGATTTATCATTTTATGTTATGGCATCATTAAGCAATTTCAACAGAACCTAATAACCTTCTATGACTAATAAAAGAAGATGCATGGTTATTCAAAGAGGTTTGGTTTTTTTAGCAAGAATGATTTTAGCAAAAATAGGAAACCTCATAACATACGACCTTTTCATGTGTCTGAATGCAAACAAACTTATTCATATGGGGTGCTAGTAACTAGTCAATTTAAAATTATCATAATAATTATCATCTATAACTAATTTCCACTGAAAAGATAAATAAAATTATATGAGGTTCTATGAACAAATGGTAATTGCAATAATTATTAATAGTGTCATAACTGGGAAAATTATTTCATGATATTAAATCAATGAGGGAAAAGATAAGCCTGAATAAGTATATGAGAGTCGGTAAGTAGCTAACAGGAAAGAGACAAAATCTGAAAAAGAAATTCCTAAGAAAGAAATTGTTTGGTCAAGGACATTTCTCCATAGACCTATCAAAGATGCCAATGAATAAAATCTCATCATCAAAAGCCAAGATATGCCCCATACTGTATAACCTAGAATAGCCTGACTCACTCACTCCTCTAAAGCTGAAGCTTTCATACCATAAAATGGGAACAATTGAATAGGCTTCCTCATCCAAAAGTTGATACACTCCACAAAGGTGTCTATTTTAGGAGCAAAGAGGAAGCCAAACTCCATCCCTGCTCTACTTAGCCGACCTTGTCTCCTCCATCCAACTAGAGGGGCTGCCTCTTTATACTTCACACAAAGGCACCATGTAGACTAATGGCAGCCTTGTTAATAGAGCCACCTTGCTGTTGTAAGAATTAAAGAACTAGAATGGTGGTTACCAGAGGCTGGAAGCATAGGAGGAGGAGAAGGGCTGAACAGAAGTTGGTGAACAGGTACAAATATACAGTTAAATAAAAGGAATAAGTTCTAGTGTTT
>CM052447.1:11577527-11599369 GCA_028533085.1 Varecia variegata
CCGCCTCGGCCTCCCAGAGGGCTAGGATTACAGGCGTGAGCCACCGCGCCCGGCCTTGAGCCTCCTTTTTAACGGAGTTAAATGCCATTAAAAACTATGAAAAACAATAACTTATACTGATTTTCCCTTCTTTTAAACCAAAAGTAGATGTTTGTGCTGTATACTTTTGCATCTTGATCATTTCATATTTAATTTTATTTTCAAATAAGATTCTATCCCACTAAATACAGCATAAAGTGCTAAGTATACAATAGGTATTTGGTACACACTTGCCTTTAAAACTATGACTCTTTTATCATCTATCCAGGTAATGGGTAACATAGTAAACACAGAATGTTAAACTTATGTTTAGTAATTAAATAATAACATCCAATGCTAAATTAATAACTTTCTTTTAAGATCATTGTTTTTAAGTTAAAATATCAAATCGTAAAATTAACAGAGTTCAAAACTTGTAAAACATTAACCATCCAGATAAACCAATGGGTTTTTCCAAGACCTATAACTAACACATTAAATATGCACCATTGCACATTTTAACTAGTCAAAGGATTTTAAATTTATAATTTCTCATATTCACCAAATTCTAACTCTGCAAAACAACTCCCTCTCCACTTATGCTTAGTTTTGGAATCCACTCCCTGTGCTATTCCCAGGAGAGAATGATTCGGGTCATCACCGTTTTGGGGAGGCAGGGCGACACAGACATTAAGAATGTAGGCACTGCAATCAGAATTCCCAAATCCCAGATCTTACAGAGGAACAGAGCAGGGGCGAAGCAGTAATGAAGAACACACAGGAACAGTAGGAGCACCATTCACAGCCAATTTCTTAAAGCTTAGGACAAAGAGCGAGATGATCAGTAGAGTCAATTCTTACCGGAATAGGACTCTACAGGGCACTAAGAAGAGTGTTTTATTTATCAGAGTTCTCACCAATAAGAAGGGAGAAAATGGAGAAGAGATAGGAGGGGGGACACTTACTCTACTGTTTAAGGCTCAGAGTGAAGACCATTTCCACTGTCTTTTTTTATTAGCACTCACAGTATTTGCAATGCACTATAACGTGTCTCCCCAGAACCTAGTTCATATAGAACATGAATTCAGACATGCAACCTTTTATTAAACACCTGTCAAGTATTAGGCACAGAAAAGCTCACTGCACAAATATTAGAAATTATTTAATGCTACTTAGATGAAGAAAATGAGGCTTTAATAATTGAAATATTCTGCCCAGCTCACCACAATTTGTAAATGATTTGATCAGAAGTAGAAGCCAATTGTATCCAAAATGAAAGTTCCTACTCTTTCTCCATTGTGTCATACTTTATAATTCTTTGACAATACTAAAAGGCATTTTGAGAAGTCCTCTGAGGTCTCACCGAGGCTCTAATGCTTGCATGAAATTTATTCCAGAAAATTTCTTCTTGAAATCCACAAGAATAAAGTTATTGAGTGGAGAGAGAGAGTTAAAAGTAAGTTACTTTCATTCATTTTATTTACACAAAGGAATAGAGAAGGAGTTGTATAAGTGAGAAAGTAAAAAGAGGGTGGGAAAAGGGGGAGAGATTGAGAGCATCTAAGATTCCTAACTCAACATACTTTACCATTTTGCCTAAGGCCAGCCCTGCATTATCATCTCCAAATATCCTAGAAATAAGACTTATCTCAAAGAGCCAGCAGTCTTCATTAAATAAAGATGAACGGGAAAGAGAAGATGTGAGAATGGAATAACCCAAGTCCTATTTGCCCAAGGCAAAAACTTGTGGAAAAACAACATAAATCCATTTTTTTTTCTCTAATCAGTGACATAATTCTGAATGCATACATTTTGACTCCCAAGAATTTGAGATCAATATGTTGGAATTTATCATTGTTAGTAGCTAATGTGCATTATTCAAATAAACCATTCCCTTCATCTTTAATACTTTATCTAGAAAACAGAACTAAGCACAGTGGTTCTTTTTTAGACTAAAGCTCCATTGTGCACTAACTATGCATTTGAGTAAGTAATTTATTCACTCTATATCTTAGTTTTCTGTGAAATGTGGATACCAACAGGACTCTTGTTATAATTAAATTATTTGTTAGATGTGGAATAGAAAAGTGTCTGGCACATGGCAGGAACTAAAATGCTAATTATCGTTATTGGCACACCTAGAAAGTTCCATGAGGGCAAAGATGTTAGTCTGTTTTCTACATTGCTATATCCCCTTGAGCCTATAAAGTGTCTATCATATAGGAGGTGTCAATAAGTTTGTCAATGAGTAATTTTTTTAAAAAAATTTTTAAATACACTTGAAGCTCTGACTTGAGTGAGGCAAAGGCAATAGATGTAACCTAAACATTTGTACCCCTGTAATATAATATGCTGAAATAAAAAAAAAGGAAAGATACAGAAAACTTTTTTAAAAGAAAATATTTTTTGCCCGAGATCTCTAACAACATAAACGAAAATGAAGTTGCGTTTGTAATTAGCTAGTTGGTCAAATGCTTCTACTCTCACTCTGCCAGATTACTAAGTACCGCTTTAAAGTCCTCTGGGCTAACCATTCTCTGTTTTCATAATTAGAAGTGTTTCCGGCAGTTTTGGCCCACCTCCTCATTTACCCCCTTGGTGCTTAATATCTCCCATCTGCTCATCAAGTTGATCGCATCAGTTACAATCTCTAGGGAAGGAAAATACCACTTTCATTTAGGGTTCTGACTTTTATGAGAGAATGCTGGAGGTACTAAAATAATATTAATTAATGAAGATGAGGTCATCATCATTACTGGCATTATGGATCCCTCTATCCCTGGCTGGCCAGGTGTTTGATGGGCAGTCACTTCACGGCTCAAACCCCCACTGTCGGGAAATTCTAACAATGAATGCAAATGTGACTTTACCTGCCTCATGGGGTAGTACGGCAAGCAATTAACAAATGTTCATAAAGTACTTGGAAAGAGATAATGGCACCATACAAATGTTACAGATTATTGCATCATGAAGCTTAAAATCATAATCAACTCTAAGATGGATTAATTGGAAAGGTAACAAAAACTTTCTCAAAAAGAGCCTCCTTTCAGAGGAATATCAAAAAGCCATTGCATTCCTGTGGTTGATAAATCAATACCAGATTCCTCCAGAGTAGAGAAGGGGGAAAAATCAATGTCAGACCCTTCACCCCTCACCCTTACCCCTCGAGGAATAAGAAGTAGCTAAAGGGTTGTGACTGAATTGGGGATGGGGGGACGAGGGAAGAGAATATAGACAAAAAGCAATAAAATCACTCCCGGTCCAGAATTAAGCCAAAGATACAAGCTGAGCAGCCTGGCTTGGAACTGGGTTACAATTCTAAGGTGCCACAAACACAACTTTTATGCAAGACACACAGAGAAACCATGGAAGGTAGCATGCATGTTAGGGAAGAGCATGCATTCTGATGCTTATGGCTCCCAGATTTGCACCTCCAAACTGAACCACTTATGCCCAGTTTCCTGCTTATTGCCTCCATCTGGGCAATGATGAGCATCTCAAACTCAATAGGTCCACAATCAAGCTCCTGACTGTCCCTCAAAAAATTTGCCCCCCACACCTAGTCCTCTCATTCTCTACAAATAGCAACTCTATCCTTTCAGCTGCCCCAGCTAAAAACTTTGGACCCATGATTCACCCTTCTCTTTACATCCTTATCCAACCTGATAGTAAAACCTGTTGGTTCCATTTTCAAAATTTATCCAGAGTCAGACAACTTCTCACCACCTTGACTGCTACTACTCTGGTCCAAACGACCATGTCTTCTTGCCTGGATTATTGAAATAGTCTCCCAATTAGCCTGTTTCCTCCCTTCCTCCCCTTCAGTATATTCTTACAAAGTCAAAACATGACATTCCTGTCCTCATAATCCTGAATGACTCTCCACTTGAGTGACTAAAAGCCCAAGAGTCTTCCTGAAGGTTTATAAAGAACTTACATGATGTGGCCCCTGCATCTTCTCTGAGCCCATGTCCTGCAATTCTTCCTCCCTCTCCCGGCTCTAGCCAAACTGGCCTCCCCACTACTCCTCGCCTGCGCTGGGCATGCACTTTCCTCAGGGCCTTTGCACTTGCTGTTCCTGCCTTCCCCAGATGTTCACATTGGCCTACTCCCCGACCTCCTTCCCATCCACACTCACAAATTACCCACTCAGGAAGACCTTCCCAAGCCTATCTTTCTCCTTTCCAAAATTGCAATCCTCACTTCCTCCCTGGTTGTTCCTTTATCCGTTCTCTGAAATTTTTCTTCTTAGTATTTATCAACATGTGGCACTACTTGTTTATACATTTATTTTCTCTGCCCCAGTCCCCTTTGAATATATACTCTACACAAGGGCAGTCATTTCTGCCGATTTCTTTTGTTTTTTTCTTCACTATTGTTTCTCCATATCCTAGACCAGCATCTGATATATTTTTAAAAAACTGAATAAATATTTGTTCATTTTTGTTGCCATTTTACTGATCTTTGAAATCCCAAGTGCCAGAATTACTGCACTAATAATCCATACTAAAGAGCCAACTGACACCATCAAGTAAAGATACCAGGAATGCAGTCAGCTCACTCTTAAACACCCGAATATACAACCTTGGGGCATGAAAATATTAAAGAGTAAAGTTGGAATTTGATTTTTTCCCATAGTTATTAATATTGAATACTAGCCCTCTAATAAAATGCAAAGCTGGTTTTTACTGGATGAAACAGGCTGGAGGGGAAGAAATCAAACCAACACGCACATTTCATACTCTGGCACCATCCCTTGGATGTAAGAGACAGTTTTGTTGAACAGCTAAAACAATGTTTTTAATGTGTAAATTCTAAAAGAAAATTAAAACTGGCAGTTACTTGATGTTTAGCAAAAAAAAAAAAAAAGAAAGAAAGAAAGAAAGAACAAAAAACGCCTCCTGTTCAGCAATCATAAGATCTGGAGCTGCAGTAATTCCCTCTAATAAAAAATAATTTATGATTTTCTCAGAGCTGAGAAAAGGATGGTGCACCTGAGCCTCTGATTTATAAAAAATGCATTCCAGCTCTTTTTTCAAACTGCAGCTTTATTTCAGTTTTAGACTTCTTTTCAGTCAAGGCAATTCATAATAGCAATTTACAAGAAGGTAGAGGCCACAAAAGGAAGACACAAATTCTAAATTGCAAAGAGAAAGGGGTAGGCTTACGGAATCATCTTGGAAGGGACTCAAATGTGGCACAATGGTCTTCCCCTCTCCACTGTCTGAAGTCTTCCCCCAGTACCTCTCAATTATTCCATTTTAATTGTTGGCAAAGAACTCATCTCTTTCTTGCTATATAATACCTATTGCTGACTCTAGAAACTCCAAAAGGCAAGAATCTGTCTCTCTGGTTTGCCAATGTCCTCACAGTGGCCAGAAGGACACCTGAAAAAGAATAGGTGCTGAACACAAACTTGCTGATTGATGAATGCATCAAACGTTTGAATTTTTTCCTTCTTGCACTATGCCCAGATAGAGAGGTATGATTTCGACTCTTGTCAATTAATGAATTAATCTGAACAGCTAAGAAGATTTAAATAAGATGTAGATTCTCATAAAAATTAGTGCCATACAAAAGAGAGTCCTGTTGAGTGTAAGGTCATCCCTACTGCCCTCCCCAACTCCAAATAAAATAAATGAAATGTACATTTCTGTTGGCTTCTATTTGCTGGTTACATTTAGTTTTAATTCAAACCAGTCTTCATAAATTCTAGTACTGTGCACAACATCTTAAATGGCTCTATTCTTTATTCAAAATCATCCCTCTCGCTCCCAGAATTGTAGTAAATAGATCTTCTAAAGGAGAAATAAAACTATTTCAACAACAGGCCTATTTCAGCAGTTTTTCAAAAGGTATTTTTTTCATTCCCTTGGTGAGGGTTTTCGTTTTATGCTTGGAAAGTTGTGTTATATATACATGTATTTTAGTCCAAATGGATGTGGCTTTTTTTTGTTGTTATTGTGGATTTCAGCTTTCCTATTTTCCAGTTCAGTATGTTTGCAAAAGCAAAACTTCATATTTCTCTTATTCCTCCATTTGTGAGTCTCTGTTATTGAACCCGTCTTCTCTTTTAAAGAAAGAATACTCAGGATACTCTGATTTATATTTTCCCCAATGAAAAAAAAAATCGAACTTATAGATCAGAATATTTATAGCACATAATAATCTCAAATAACCTTTCATTTTTCTACACAGCTTTTCAGGAGTGACTTACACGCATAAAAACCTTTTCCTCCCAGACACCCTAAATATCAATCAGGGGTCCTCAGAATGATAATCTAGCCAGATACAATTCCATGTTATCTCCACAAATCTGGAAGGGATTACTAGAAAGGGAGAAAACACTTCAAGGATATGGTTCTTTCTCTCCTCTAATCAACAGCTTCAATACTCCCAATCCCTCTCTCCAACCCCAAGCCGCATGGTAATTTTAAAACTTTAGAGAAATTTAAAGTACTTTGAATTGATCCTAAGGAAATAGTCAGAATTGTACACAAAATCTGTATACAGAAGGGTTTATCACATTTTTCTATTATAGTAGCAAATATATACACAAACACGTAACCATATCGGAGAGAAACAAAAGACTGGAATGAAATAAAACCATTTAACACCAAGATTATCTCTGAAGGGAGGAATTATCAATTACCCTTGTTTTCCCCTTTTTACTTCCTTTGTATTTCTAACTTTTTGTGATCAACATGTATTACATTAAAAATTAGAGTTTTAAAATGTTTAAGAAAAATCCCTTTAACAACAAAAAATAGAGTTGTCTGATCATGACTATTTTATTTTTAAAATTTTGTATTTGTCTTAATGATCAGATTAGAAGGAGTAGGGTGTCAGACTAAGACAAAATTGAGAGATCTGGAATCATACGGTGACAAATACACCAACCACCACCAAGTTTGTTGATACAAAATGAAGCAGGAGGAGAAGAAAAAGGAGGAACATTTTTCCAGTGCTGGAGAACTTATCTTTTTATAACCTTCGCCCATTGTTACGAGTCTTTTTGTTTTTTCTTTTTCTCTTAGAAGTCCACGGAGTATATGTGATTTCTCATTGATTACATTATCAGTCAACATGATTAATGACTGTTTTTCAGCCAAATCTTTTGACAGATTAGCATCAACTCACAGCTTTTTGGAAGCATTTAAAAAAAAAAAATCTCATCTAAATCCTTTTTTCCCCTAATGTTTATTTATTCTTTACTAAAAATATGGATCAATTCTACCACCTACCACATGAACTGCTTTCAGTTTTATTTCTCTTTTCACTTCTTATCTACAGACATATCTATCTCACATAGTTGTAAACATGTTAAAAGATTTCACATGCTGCTGTCTTTATTTAATGTTACAGATGAGATTCTTATTTTAAACAATTGTTATATTTTTAATTCAAAGAAAAAATAATTCTATGAGAGATATCTTTCCACCAAAGTATAAACCCCAAAAGTAAATACAGCTATTAAAATTAATTACACCAAATTGCTTGAGCAAGGTAAACAGCAAACCCAGGGCCAAGTGCTAAAAACTTGAGGGAGTCAATTATCAAGCTATCTAGTAAAAGCTTTCAAAAAATCAATAATTCTCCAGCCTTATTTTTACGATGACATTAGAAATAACATTTAGCTTTTTTTTATATAAAGAACAATCTCATGGAAAGCTGGTCTATGCTAATCTTTTAAACCTATTACCAACATTTTATGCATCATAATCCTAGCTAAACCAGAGTATGTATATATTAATATATATAAGTATATATATGTGTATTTTACATATATATATATATATGCACGTGTGTGTGTGTGTGTGTGTGTGTGTGTTTGTGTATAGGTTCTCCCAACAACAACACTTTCTAAAAGGGTCTCTCCCAGGCAGTAACACTATTCATTTGCTAAATATTGCCTAGGGACTTAGCCATGCATGACTCACATTAACACAGATGGGAGTTTCACAACCACATCCCAGGTCCATGGAATAAATGGAGTAACCCATTATTGGTTCTTCTCTCATATCTATTTAACATGGATTGTAAAAAGAATCTGATCTGCCATGCCTTACTCCACTGCCAAATACCATTAGGTTTATATTTTTAGAGTTTGCTTTTCCTTTGACCCCAGGAATCATTTATCCTCACGAGTTTACAGGTAGAAGGAAATCCGCACCTTAAGCCATTATCTTAAGAATACTTCTTGATCAGCCTCCTGTCGTTTCTTAATGACTTTTGTGGGCATAATTATATAAGTAAATGAAATTTGATACTCAGAAAAGTTGTTACATAGGCTATAAATTTGTGCCCTAATAACACCAAACATTGCACAGTCTCACACAACAGAGGGTGGTTGTTTTACGACGGAGCAGTCTGTCAATTTGCTTTCCTAGTATTACTATTACTCATCCAAATAATGACGTCCACTTAGGGCTATGTAAACTATTAAATAGGAGGCACTTGTTTCTAAAACTCTAACAATCTGATGAAATAAATGACAGCCTATCCAACCAAAGGAATAGATCAAAACTATTGAATATGATGCCATAGATCTCTATTTATTGTCTAGGAAAGATACACATGACATATGATCAATGGAAAAATAAACAAAAGGTCAATATGGCATGTGATCCAATTTCCTTCATATGTGCATTAGCATGCAGCACTGAAGAATACACACCAAAATCTTATCAGTGGTTATCTCTCGGTGGTAAGACTGCAGGGGTTACTCTCTTTTTACCTGTTCATGTTTTCTATAATGACAAATATAAACCTATATGCTAAAAAGTATGGGGCCAATGTTTTAGAGAGAGAGAGAATGATTCGATGCCAGGCAGAGACACAGATCAGCTTGTCCTTCGGTTTGCTATCAGACACACAGATGCTACTTCTCATAAATGATAACTTTGTTGATTTGGGTTAAGAGTCCAGAATTTAACAATCAGTCTGCAACTTCCAGGATACAGACAGTTAAGCCTCAGAAAGCCAGGATGTCTTTGCCATTCTTTGTCCTGTACTGCAGACTAGTTCAATTTCCTTACCCCCATGTCCTCCATTAATTGCCTTTTCAATGGATTACTAATAAGTTTTTGATGTTAAGCAAACATCAATGCTCCTATTAAAGTGAGACCAAACACTGTGACTATTTGTTTAATAACACAGTCTGAATGAAGGACGAAGTTCAATTAGCACTGGAGCTGATACAGGCTTCATTAGGAAGGAGAGGCAATTAAAAAGTGGAAGGCTGCAGGAGGCACTGATGTGCACATCATGCAGCCAGCAGAAAAGGACAAGCGGCACAGAGTTCCTTTGAAAAAACTGTAACCTGAAGACTTCAGACAGAAAGAAGGATCATTAGCACAAAATTAAGCACCCTAATAGGATGATCCTTATTCTGTTAGCTCCAGAAGAAATATGAGGCCAAATCACATAATCTAAATAAACTGCAGGGTGTCAGCACAATTGAAAGGAACAGGAATTATCTAACAGGTAGAACTTCATTTAGCAAAGGGTTTGGTTCCTACACACTGTTCAATGGATGCTACTGAGCACTATTTGGGGAGTCAGAGAACCCACCTGTACTATTAACCAGCTGTGTGACCTTGAATAAGTCACCCAACCTGTCCAGATGTCTATTTCCCTTTTTATAGAAAATTAGGGGAATAAATAAATGAGCTCTGCTAGTTCAAAAATTCCATAATTTTATGATTCTAGTTGTTCATTCTCCTCATTCATAGCCTAGTTATCCAGGAGATAATGCAAATCATAAATTGCCTAATAATTAACAGTAAGCATATGATTTTCTTAAATGGAACGTGGTAGGGATAAACAAACAGGCCATATATTTTTTTAAGATACCTATGCACAGGAGTTTTACTTCATTTCTAAAACCCCAGGATTTCTCTGGTTTATTCTAATTTCAATATGTGTCCTAGAAATTTTAAACCAATACAGATAAATTATATTTTTAAAAAAAAAATTTTTTTTCACAGTGTTGAGTGTTTACAACTTAGTGCCAGATATCTGGAGAGAAATAAATGCAACTGAAGTACAAAGAGGGGATCCTTTCATCTATTAAATTGCTTAATGACAACTCAGTCACACCCCAAGGTCACTCTTGAAATCACCGCCTTGTGAAGTGGCCCACGAGGATCAGACCAGCTGCCTAGTGCCTGCTCTGCCTCCAGAGCTCCCAGGAGGGAGAGAAAGCCAGCCAGCCTTCCGCAGTGGAAACAGAAGACAGGAGCACAGAAGCATTGTGAAAAGGGGCAAGAGAATATTAAAATAAAATAGGCAGGGGTGTGAGTGGGAAGACTGTGATAACAAAGGATTTGAAAAGGAAAAATAATTGTACTCAAGTGCAAAAGTAAGCAATTTAACTTCTAGAAATTTATCCTCTAGAAATATTTATTCAAATGGGTAAAGACATGTTCATTCAACACTCACTCAACAAATATAATGTGGTAGCATTTGAACAGAGACCTAAAGGAGAAATGCGGGAATGAGACAGGCAAATACAGGGGGGAGGAGAGGCCCAAAGGCTTGTAGGCAGCGGGAACAACCAACACAAATATCCTAAGAGAGATTGTGCTTGTCATATTTAAGGAATAGCAGATATTTTAATGTGGTTGGTGTGAAGTGAATACGGGGGAGAGTGGCACAAGGTTAGAAAAGTAGGAGGCTCGTGGAGGGTCAGTGAGTTAGATGGAGGGTCATTGAGGATCTTTGAGCAGAGTGATTTATATCTGATTGGGTTTTTAAAGATCACTCTTGGCTTCTATTGAGAAGTAAGTAGAAAAACAAGCTGCAAGGTGATGACAATAGTCCAGATATGAGGTAATGGACTGGACGATGGTGGGAAGACATGCTGAGAAATGGCAAATATCTGCATATATTTGAAAACAGGATCACCAGGATGTGCTGATGGATTATGTGTGGGGTGTTAGAGAAAGAGAAGCATCAAGGGCAATGTCGAGATTTGAAGCTTGAGCTGGAAGAATGAAACTGATATTTACAGAGATGGTGAAGACTAGGATACTCATTTCCCTACAGTTCCCTGTTTTTCCATGATTATAAATAATCAGTCCATGAATAACACAATGACTACACAAGTGATGATGCAGCAAACTAAGACAGAACCACACATCCTTTCATGGAAAAACATGCACAACATATGGTTGAATCAGTCACAAGTTACAGAAGACTATGTTTACCTTGATGTCATTAATATATATTTTATACCTATCTGTATCTATAAATTCAAAATAATATACAACAAACTTTTAATAGCTATCTCTGTAGAAATTGGTAGGTGGGAAGAGGGGCTTTCATTAACAACTTATGTTTTACCATTGGTTAAGTTTTTAAAAAATTAGCATAGCTTATTATTTATTAGTGTTTAGCATGAGCTATTTTTATAATTTTTTAAAAGTTGTGTTTTCATTGAGTATGCATAAACAAAACTGCGTAGCCAGTGGAGGGGTATAGGATTGTGGTTAAAAACTTAGATTTTGAAGTCAGACTCTGAATTCAAATGTTGGCTCTACTGCTTGTTGGCTGTGTGACCCAGAGAAAATTGCTCTATCTCTCTGTGCCTCAGTTCATCATCTTGCAAATAGTTTCTATCTGGGAAAGATGTTTCTTTTTAACACAAAACGATGTGTTGGGTGGGGGTGGGGGGTGTTTAAAGTTGGTGGGTTGAGGCTGGGCAAGGTGGCCCACGCTTGTAATCCCGGCAATCTGGGAAGCTGAGGTGGGAGAATCGCTTAAAGCCAGGAGTTCAAGGCTAGCCTGAGCAACCTAACAAGACCCCATCTCTAAAAAAAAATTAAAATATTAGCTGGGTGTGGTGGCTCATGCCTATAATCCCAGGTACTCGGGAGGCTGAGGTGGGAGGATTACTTGAGCTCAGAAGTTTTGAGGCTGCAGTGAACTATAATTGTATCACTGCACTCCAGTCTGGTGACAGAGTGAGATGTTGTCTCTAAAAAGAAAAAAACAAGATTAGAGTTTGTGGTTTGAGATAGGAGAAAAATAGTGGTCAAGGAAGAAGGTATAATTTGATATCTTAAAAGAACAATAGAATTAGAAAAGCTTGAATTAAAAGAAAAATATCCTCAAAGGAATAAAAGACATGCACAAACTGGTTCAAAATATCAGACTGATTTTGAATTTTAAAGAGAACTAGTCTCTTTTGAAATTTGTCACTGCTATTATTATGGCTAATTTTTAGTATTCTTTACCATATATGCCAGAAGAGATGGTGACCCAGAGTATGGATCTACAATTTTTTCTATAAGAAGAATCCTAAAATGTTTTTTAGCCAACTTCAGCTATTAACTTTTAGTTAGGCAAAAGAGTTAAATATTTCCTTCTGAGACTGAGTTTTTTAAATTTCTTTATACTAGTATGTTTAAAATCACATATTGTGCAAAGCATATTAATTTAGACATAATTCAGATATATCCTTCTTTACTACCCTCATATTCCTTGACATAACTTTCTTTAAATTCTTCAACATGAATCTTCATCATCATGTCATTATTGTCTCTGGACCCACATTTTGAGATGTCTAACAGTTTTCTAGAGCTTATTATATTCACTTCCATACAGGTTGCTTGAAATTGTGCATGATGCGATTGGTGGCAATATTACCCCATGCCTCAAGTACCCATCAGCATTTCATTACGGTACTTACCCTTCCCTCTCATCATCTTATAAAAGTAGATTCCTAATCTCTGCAACTGAAACACATAGAATTTCCCTTTTTAAAGGACTCTTAAAGATTTTGTTTACGATGACATGAAATACTTAAAGTCATAAGGTAAAATCTCCAGTAACATTTACCAAATATTTCTTAATTTTCTTTGCTTCTTTTTTAAACCTATCATGGCAGATGATTTCTTCAAGTAGCTAAAACTAATGTTCACTGAGGTCATTAGGGTTTACATGTTCTTACGTGCTATTTTACAGTACATCTCTCATGAGAGATTTCATAAGAACTTTCTAGTAAAAACCACTCCATCTTCTGATAATTTTGGGAAAAGACAGCCCTTCCTATGTTGAGGCATCCATCAGGCAGTATGTTATGCCTCTGCTTATGTAGTGTCTCTTATAATATTCAGAATAATTGTGTGATGTAGTTAATATTACTCTTGCCATTTTCCAGATATAAGAAACTGAGGCAGTTCAGTAACTTGCCCAAGATCACAGTGCTAAGGAATGATGGAGTGAGGACCTTACTCCAAAATCTCATGCTCTCAGCCATTACATTCTATGGAGGTCCCAGTCAAGACTTTTGGCATAACATCCATTTCAAAGAAAGAGTGAGAAAATAGAGAAGGTTCCAGAAAAAAGCATATATCTTTTTTTATTATAAAAGATGAAGAATTCAACAGGAGAACAAAATATTGTCAAAGCTGTGGCTTTTTTAAAAAATCAACATAATTATAAATCTTCATGGATCAAAAGAAGAGCAATCTTTCAGAGACAAAGAGGCACAGCTATTTCAAGATATTTTTCTACAGAGGACATTACAGAATTGAGTAAAATTTTTCTAAAAATGCAATTGTGAGAGCCTGGAAGTTTTACTTAAGAAAACATTAGAACTTAGCCTTTCTGGCTTCTTAAAACAAACAGGAACATGTTGGGCAAAGGAAGTATGATTTTTTCTGTGACTAGCATGTCTATGTAACAATAGTCTCTGTCATCAGTGGGTCTCATCAGTGGGTACAAAACATCGTACAGAATAGTCAGCTGTGTGAGAAGAAAAGGAGAAGCTAAGCCCCATACCCTTGAACTTCCAGTCTAGGGGAATCACACATCATTCAGTGAGGGTAGAAAAGGGGCCGATCACCTGCAGCACGCCAGACTACGTGAGGCACTTTATGGCCATCTCATTTAACCTCACAACAGCCACATGAAGTAGGACTCTTGTTATTTCCCAAAATTACAAGCAAGGACCATGAAACACAGAGGTTAAGTAACTTTTCTAATATAAGATCAGCCTTAGGCAAAACAATTAATGTGAGTGTGATGTGATCCATGATACTGTCTTCCTCACTTGTCACACAAGGCCCAAATTGGACTTATTCTGTTTTCCTTATATTCCACCATATGAAGGATTATCCATTCAGCCAAATTGGTGTTCATTAAAATTTTAATCCTCGAACTATAGCAGCATTAGAACAACCTGGATGCTTTATTAAAACACAGCTTGCTGGGCTCCATCCCAACGTTTAATCCAGTAGGTCTGGGGTGGGTTCCAAGAATGGACCTTCCTAACAAGTTCCCCAGGGATACTAACATTGCTAGCTTAGGGACCACTTTTTGAGAATGACTGCTCTAAACCAAAAGAACAAGTAGGGCTTATAACCCATCTAACATTAAGAGTTTGACATTAACAAAACAGTAATCTGCAAAATTTTCCTTGTTACCTACTTAAAACAGGGAAACAGGAACAATGGGCACACGTGAGAGAAGTTTGCTTGCTTAAACCATTTAACAGGTTGAAGCAAAAAAGTTCCAAAAAGTTACGTGATCTTTGCTTACAGAACCAGTGCCAAGGCTGAGGGCTGGAATCAAAGGCTGTGATATATAGACCGGAGTGTGCTCCTAACTCCTAGTCTAGACCTTCCGATGAGGAGAGCAGTGAATAAATGGCAGACATCACACCCTTTAGTGCCCATGAGCGGGTGGAGGGCAGGAAGTGGGTTGATCTGGACCCCTGGCCAGCCTCCTCAAGACAAAAGCCAGTTGACTCTCTTGGGCTTCTCGTACGCTCTTCCCCAGGCCTATGGTTTGCAATATGTGGGGTTCATCTGGAACAGAGCCCCCAGGAACCTGAATTCGTTCTATGAATATTGAATTTTGACAAGAATTAGATGGCTGTTAATGCTTCAGGGAAATGTTAATCATGACCAAAACAATCATCTCCATTGTTGCTTCTTAAAATGTTCTGAATAGGTATTAAGTAGCTAGGTCAACATCAAAAGCCTGGCAGTGAGCAACTTGCCCTCCATCACTGAATTTCCCAAATCGTCAATAATCCCTGCAAATCAGATTGGACTTGGGTTAGTAAACCTTTATCTGCTACCTGATCTGAACTACAAAGAGGGCCCAGGAGCAAGCCAATACTGAATTAATTTCCCTTAAAATCGGCATTTCATAAACCTAGTCATCCCTGATTTTCAATGAATGCAACCAAGCTTTATTTGGAGCATCAACTCCCCTGAAATAGTTGTGTTACTCACTGAATCTGACTCTGATCAGGAAGAGGAAAAGGGGAGATTATGTGTTACAGGTTAAGAAACCACTTTCCTACCCATGTCAGGTACTCATTGACCATAAGCCTACCCTACATGCTTGTGCCATGCTAGACCCTGAAATCCCAAAAGAGCATGAAATCATGATCTCTGCCTTCATGGAGCTTACGGTCCAGCCAACAAGTATTTACTAATCAGCAGCGGTGGGGGGAAAATCCCTGCCTTGTTTACACACATATGGATTCACAAAACAAATGAAAACAATGTAGAAAAAAATGACAAATCAAAGTAGATGGATTAGCATCTTCACTTTAGAAAGGAGGCACTGAGTACTTTGCCTAAGCAACTTACTGAATCAAATATCCAATTTTTCCACTCTATATAGGATTCAGGGCAGCACTGATCAAATCATACCTTATATTTCCCCAAAAATCTCTCCCCTACCAAACAACTGTGCTGCCTGAGTCTCTCCATTACTCATCCTCTCCTGTTGATTATGCTATTTTTCCTGACCCTTTTATAAAGACAGCTGCCCCTTGGAAGACTTACTCCTTAAGCCAGGAGTTCTCAGACTTTGGTAAGTGTTAAGAATTTCCTAAAACACTTTTCAAAGTACAGATTCCTGGGCCTTTCCCTGAAGATTTCTGAGTCAGTTGTCTAGAATAAGATTTAGAAAACTGTATTTTTCATGAACACCTTAAGTGTTCCATTCTTCTGATGCCAGACGCCAAGCTTCACGGGCAATGTTTCATTGATTGCTCAAAATAGCCCTATTTGACAGACATGGAAGTCCAAGAAAATTAAATAATTTGCCTAAACTTACACAGCAAGAAAATGGCAGAGTCAGGATCCTAACAGAGCTGCCTGATGTCCAAACTCAAGGACAACCCAGAGTTGGCAAGCGGAATGCCAGAGGCAATTAAACTCAAAACGAATAAGGTTTAAGGGGAAACGAAAGGAAGGTTCGGGTTCAGAGAAGGGAAAGGTATGCAATGAAAGCGGAAAGAGTTGAGAAACAGATTTCACCAGCATCTCAATCTTGCCTAGGGCCAGTTCCACTCACGCTAAGGCCAGCAGAAGTGTATCAGCATAAACAAGGTAAAGCAATTTCTATAAATGTGTCAGAAAAAAAAAAAAACTTGAGGTTTTACATGCAATTAATTGCAAAGACATTTCTTAATGGCAGCCTCCTTTTGCCTTCCCAAGTTAATGAGTCAGAAAAGCACTGCTCTCCCTAGCATCTTTAGAAGTGGGCAAGCCCCCCTCCTGGGCTCCCATTAAAACAGAACACAGGGACCTTCAGCTAAATGCCACAACGTCCTCCATTTTAGAAAGTCATCTCCATGCTGTGAAAACCATGCACAGATTCCTTCCTTGAATCCCTTTTGGCTTCCGAAACAAAAGGGAGGTGGGGGAAAAGATGAAGATGTGTCATTTGGGTAGTTAATTCATCTGAAGGATGTTTTTTTTCTGTGAAGAAAAATGTTATTTTTATTGACAAAAAGTTATGCAAGTAAAGAGGACAGAGGTGGGGAAAAAAAACCCTAAACTATTGTACGCAGAGAAACATATTCAACAACAACATTTTCAAATTCTCGCTGACTGTTTTTACTGTAGGAGTGGAGGGGTGTACCATATATTAGGGAGGAACTAATATTGAACTGATTTTCTTTTTGTAACATCCAATCTATGAATAGACTAGATCTGGTGGGCTCCAGCTATCCCCAAATTAAACTCCAAATTAAAGGCCGGGGTGGGTGACTACCTGGAGGTTTGCTTTCTGCAGAGCGTTGCCTTTTAAATGAACCAACAAGGGCCCACCTGTGTTTGTTACATGTCCCTTGGATAATTAATGCTGGTAATAACACCTAAGTGTTAGCACACAAACCACCTGGAATGCAACTCGCGATTCTAATCACATCAGCCACGGAACTCTCCAAATGACCTTCTTCGAAACAATGACTGTCTTTGAAACCACAGAAGCCAACCTAGGAGGGAGCTGTTTCCCAGGATTTGGTTGTGACAGAGCATTTCCTAGAGCTAGAGTGGCACCAAGTGGTCAGCGATGGAATTACGCTGCCCGATTGTATTCGCATCCTCTGGCCGGTCTGCACGGGGAGCAACCCAGCCCTGTTCCCAGCCAGCCAGAGGTTGCAGCCCGAGAGCTGGTCAACAACGCCACCCGGGAGGAAAACAAAGCCCCAGACAGCCCTGACGCCTTAAAGGTGATTCTGAAATGCACAAAAGTCCTAAACTTTGCTAAATCTTAAGCAGGCTTATACTTTAACAAACACCAGAGAGAGAGAGAGAGTGAGAGAGAGAAAGAGAGAGGGGTAGCCATGAGGACCAACATATTCCCCATCATTGTTTACAATATTGACAAGGGATTTTCTATTTTTATCAAAATCTTTCTGTGTCATCATGCCCCACAGAAGATTGTGAGAAATAGTGTCTCCATATTGCAGATGTGAAAGGAGAGTGGATTGATAAAAAAGGATAGAGAGATGCCAGTCAGAGAACAGGCTGAGGGCTCTGTGACTTTGTATAGTCTCTTGTTTAACTGCTGAACCAATATTTCCTGCTGTCTGTTAGCTTTTCATGTCCCCAATCGTTTTGTTTCTCTCTCACACAGTCTCCCCATAGACTAGTGTCACTACTACATGTTCTGATTTTTCTCTTTATATATATATATATATATATATATATACATTTTTTTTTCTCCAGCATTTTTGTCCCTGTTTTTCCCCCTAATGGCTTAGACTCAAATAACTTGGGTGGCTTCAAAGATCAGGATCAGAAAGGGTTTCTCCCTCCTGTGGCTTCATATAATTATAGACATATCATTTTCCCACAATGCTGCAGCATCGTTAATCACTTCAAATACAGAGAAAGCCAGGCAAGCTTTTCTGCGAACGGAGAGCTCAGGGTCCCATTTCAATTTGTGATTATATCAATAATCTCCAGACTGTCTTGTGTGAACCAACCCATTATTTCTAGGGAAACTAGAAGGACACTGCTAAAATCATATAGGCATACCCTTGCTGACACAGAGAATATATGTTTGTATGATGTAAAATTCCAGGTGACATTTGTCAACTGCTTTGTCCTGCATTGCTAAGTGGCAGAAAGGCAATTTTGTCTTCCCTGTCAGGACATTCATGTAGAGAATTGTGAGAACCTCTATCATTAAAAGCACAAATTATCTATGGATCTCTCCCACACACAGCAGAGGCCAGTATGAATTTAAACTGCTTATAGATCAGAACAAAAACAATAATAAATTAATCCTGATGTACTTTTCTAAAATACGGTAGTGTAATTTTCGAGCTACAGCCCCTATACCCTGAGACCACTGGCAAATCTTGTAGCAATTTCACAGATAATCTTATGGCAGATTGGAAAGATTAGAGGAAGCAAAATTTCTAGAGAAATCATTTCTTAGGGAAAAAAAAAAAGAGCTTAACATAAATACTGTCATTTGTACTGATTATTTCTCATGAATACATCTTTAACCAGGGGATCTCCAAGCATAGAATAAATATATCATACACAGTCCCCAAACAGGAAAATACTTTGATTTTTAAAATAAAGATAATAAATAATGAGGAGTAACACAAATTCCTAAGGTCAAACAATGGAACCAGACTGCAGAAGGCAATACTGAGATACAATTTGCCTTTAAAGAAAACGTTTCCATCGACCCAAGAAAATGTTTATTGAGCACCTGCTATATTCCAGGTACAATTCTTGGGAAAGGAAGGAAACAAGGCCTCTGCCCTCATGGAGATTGCATTCTAGTAGGAGAACCGTGGAAATTGTGCTTCATAAAAACAATAAACTAATATACTATTATGTCAGGTAAGGATAAATGCTAGGAAGCAAAATAAGCCAGTTAAAGAGCTACATTCTAATGAGAGGTATGGTTGTGGATAGGGTGGTTGGGGAAGGCTTTTCCAAACAGGTCATACACATGTAAGAAGGGAGTCATGGGAATGTCCCCAGGAATAACGTTCCTGGCAGATGGAGCTGTGAGCTCCAAGGTCATGAGGCAGGTACATGTTCTGTCTATTCAATAAACAGCAAGAAGGTCAGCATGGCCGGAGTGTCATGGGCAAGGGGAGAAGGGTGACAAGTTAGCACAGGGAGACAATGAGGAACCAGATAATGTAGGGACCATTGGCTACAGCGAAAAACTTTGGATTCTTTTCTAAGTGTAATGGGAAGCCACTGGAAGACGAATGAGAGAAAGCTAAATGACCTTATTTATGATTTTGAAGAATTATGGCTGATGTTCGGAGAACTGAATACAGAAGGGTGAGAATAAGACCAGATAAGAAGTTATTATGGTATTCCAGGAGAGACAGAAAGATGATTTGAATAGAGCTATATTAGTGGAGGGGGAATGGAGAAATAAATATTTCTTTAGCAGGGGTTTTTATTTCAAACTCCCACGGTAGAATTTAGTTCTTCTGTACAAAAAGAGAAAAGGAAGTTAAGAGGAAGAATCATATTCAAGTTCCCTGGGGCTTACAGAAGCTGTTCCAATGTCTAGGGCACTGCATGGTCCCTTATATTCCTACCACATCAATCCAATATGGTGCCTGGGCACCCCACGGTCTTCGTCACTTACTAATGAAAAGGGAAGGGAAAAGAAAAAAGAAAAATTTGGCTCTCTGTAGTGTAGGGAGAAATTGAGTCATTCTTCATTGGTTTGATTCAGATCATTGCCAATTTTATCTAATTAAACCTATAGCTGCCAAACTCATCATGTTTTCCCTATGAAAACAGCTATTATCCAACTGATCTACAGTATTTTAATACCTTGCACTTCGATTTTTCCTCTTACTGACATCACTAGGGTGGTGTTACTTTTTCAAGGGATCCCAGCTGGCTGTGTCTATAGTCATGATCCAGATGAGGAAGCCATTTCCCAAAAGTGCCCTTTTATCTATTAAACCACATCATGTAACGGTCACAAGCCATTTAATAAAAACTAAAATTAAAAACATAAACCCTCCAGTGTCTGATACATTACCATCCAAAGATGGGGAACACTTTAAGTTATAGAAAATTTTGTTTTGTTTTGTTTTGTTTTCAGCTATTTATTTATTAATAATACTGTGGGTATATTACTGCTTTAATTACTCAATTTATGAAAAAAATTCCTTCATATATGCAGGTATATACCTTCCAAAGATCAATTGCCTTTTAGAAGCATCTTGGGCTTTGAAGAAAACACAGCTCCATTCATTCATTCAGCCAACCACCCATTTACTGAACAAATAGTTACGAAGACTCCTATTTCTTCAAGGTCTGATGTGCAAGGCCCTCTGTACTGAGAATATTGTGTTGAACAAGACAGTAATATTCCCTAGAGCTATGGCAACAAAAAATTTTTGAAGGGCTATTGGGTTCATTCACTCATATCACAAATCTTTATTATGCACCTATTAGGTATGAAATACTGTGGTCTAAGCTGGGGTATAATCGTGAGCAAAATAAACACAATCCCTGCTCATTTAATCCCTCATGCTCTAGTGAAAGAGTCATAAGTGAATATCTGTTCAAAAAAATACACATACAAGTAATTAATATGAGGTTGTCCTTATGACATATAACAGAAAAGACAAGTGTTATAGAAATATGAGGGAAAGAATAATTAATTCCAACTTGGATAGTGAAATTTGAGGGAAGTGTTAGAGGAGGAGTAGGATTTCAAGGGAAGATCTAGGGAAGATACTTGAAAGGTTTGAGAACAATGAAAGTCCATGATCAGATGTCCATTTTAGGATTTAACTTTAGTAGCAGCCAAGAGGAAGTATCAAAGGGAAAAAAGAGTGAAGACACCCAACGGCTGGGATGCCTTGGATTGCATTTGGGGGAGAGAGAGATTAATCAATCATCAGGGAATCAAGTGCCTGTCCCTCAACTTCCCAGAGTCTAGGTGTTTATCCAGTGCCTTCAATTTTGACAAGGGAAAAGAACAAAGGTCACTATAAACAAATCATCCTTGACATTTCCTCATGGTTAGAATTAACTGCCACGGGGTAATAGCATCAAGACTTAAGCTTATAACAAATGTTACTTTCAAATCAGTTATGCAAATACAGCTTTAGGAAGCCTAATATATGTAGATATATGACTAGTTCCTTAAAGGTAATGATTTTTTTTTTAAAACTTCACTAAATTCTAAGAGGAATTTATAATAGAAAATAAAAATAAGAGAAAAGCAAACAATGGACCTTTCAGGGTTTTTTTATAAACAAAGTTATGCAGCTTGTTCTACTAGAAATAATAATGTAGGCCGGGCATGGTGGCTCACGCCTGTAATCCTAGCACTCTGGGAGGCCGAGGTGGGTGGATCATTTGAGCTCAGGAGTTCGAGACCAGCCTGAGCAAGAGCGAGACCCCGTCTCTACTAACAATAGAAAGAAATTATCTGGCCAACTAAAAATATATAGAAAAAAAAAATTAGCTGGGCATGGTGGCGCATGCCTGTAGTCCCAGCTACTCAGGAGGCTGAGGCAGTAGGATTGCTTAAGCCCAGGAGTTTGAGGTTGCTGT
>CM052447.1:11599869-11632321 GCA_028533085.1 Varecia variegata
AGTTCGAGACCAGCCTGAGCAAGAGCGAGACCCCGTCTCTACTAACAATAGAAAGAAATTATCTGGCCAACTAAAAATATATAGAAAAAAAAAATTAGCTGGGCATGGTGGCGCATGCCTGTAGTCCCAGCTACTCAGGAGGCTGAGGCAGTAGGATTGCTTAAGCCCAGGAGTTTGAGGTTGCTGTGAGCTAGGCTAATGCCACGGCACTCTAGTACGGGCAGAGCAAAGACTCTGTCTCAAAAAAAAAAAAAAAAAAAAAGAAAAAGAAATAATAATGTAAACCCACTGATTTCTTTTCTCACATAGCACATTTTACTGAGCTTTCGCATATATCAGAAGGCAAAGGCAGCCAGCAATCTGGAGCACTGGCACATAGTAGATTTCGTCTTATTTTGCATATATAGGGCCTCATGCTGTGGAATTAACAACTTTTAGATTGTTCTAGTGCAACCATTGAGCTGTTGCATTTGGATATGATGTATATGTTTTAATTTAAATAAAATGCATTTAATATCGATTTTTTATCCATATTCAGTATGCCATCCAAACTACAAAATACACTGATGATAAAAAAAAAAAAAGTCCCTTCTGGAGTTTTCAAAAAATCTTCTATGATGCTATATGATGTTTCATTTATACTTAGTGCAAATTTGCCACTCCACAATTCAATAGCCTTCTCTAGTCCAATCAATAATTATTGATAGTTTATAATATAAAAAGTTATTCTCCAGCTATTACACAATGTGCTCTTTGAGATTCAATAAAGATATAGAATTAATTTATTAGAAACGTGGTTATTGAATTAGCAAAGCACTGGTGTACAACCAAAATAACAAATTTTATAAGGAGATAGAATGTACTTCTTGTTAGTCAACACATTAAGCATAATCAAAGGTGAATATGTTCAAGAGAGCCTTTCTCTGGATAGTAAAACCATGGGTGGCAATTCCCTGGAAACGCTTTAAGGACCTACTGCAGTGGAAAGAAATTTTCAAAACAACTCCTCAATGACATGGGGAAAACAACTTAAGAATGTATTAGGAATTAACAAAATATGTTCATAATTAGTGTTTATGAAATTTTATATAATCTCATCCAGATTACAGATGAGAAAACTAGAAGACAGATATATGCACAGCACTACCATGTCCTATAGGTTATTGGTAGTTTTGTATGCTCAAGGTGGTGATATTCTATGCAATAACTGAAAAAGGAAAGATAAGTGATTTAGCAGTTAGGTTGGGATCGACTCTATTTTTTTGCATAAGTGATTAAAAAAAATTCAGACTTTCAATATAGCGAAAGTACAAGAAATCGTGCACACAACCTTTTTTATAATTTTAGAATATTATGGGGGTACAAACATTTTGGTTACATGAATTACTTATGTACAGTTTGAGTCAAAGTTGTGTGTCCATCTCCCAGATAGTGTGCATTATACCCGTTAGGCACACACTCTTATTTATAACTATAACTTCTTTCTGAGTTTTATGTGAGCTCAAGTGAAAACTATTATTAAAATGCAGAAAAGTAACAATATAGGACTGAGAAAAAACAACCACTTACTTTAAAATAAATCTCACAAAAAATTTATAATTTTCTGATAGATCTTCTCCTGTCACCTTCAAAGACTGTCAGTAAAAGTTTTATTTTCATCATTTTTAAGTAGAAAATCCTTAATCATTTTCAAAAGCATTTACATTTGAGTTACCCATCTGTTGCATTTTGCAGAGGCTCCAAACACCCCTCATAGAGAGAAACTTTGGTTTTGAACTTCAGTGATTAAACAGTGGTCTCCTTTGTACAATCTGCTTATACTGCTGTTAGATAGCAAGTATTTTAATGCCAACCTTTAGTCAAGAGCCTCTTGTCCTACAAGACACTCATTATTCAAGAAAAAATATCATCCCTATTTAAAAAATGAAAGGAGAGAATCTATGCTCACGTAAGTGTTTTATGTTGTTTTTTTTTAATGTCCAATTCAGAGGCTTTGCAATCACCAGAATTGTGAACTTTTTTCCTCTCTGAAATAATAAAGAGACCACTTAATTATCATCTCATGGTCATTTTGTTTGCTACGTGCAGATTGCAAAATCCAATAACAACTCTAATGAAAAGCATTTTTTCATGGCCACAACCCCTTTATACCTATACTATAGCTCTCAGAAGATGATTATATGGTGGCTGCAAGAAGGTCACCACACAAGGCCAAAGTCATAATCCAGGCACCTGAATTCCTCCCAGGCACCTTGCTAACACATTGCAGAATGAATGGCTCTGAAGGATGGAGTGGCTTATAAAAGAGACCATTTTTAAACATCCATTAATGCTTTGAAAAGACTATTTTAAATAAACATAACAATACAGTGAGGTTAACATAATAAACTGACTTTGTAAAATGTTAACCAGCTTGTAGTTTGAACTGAGAATAATGGCAAAAGGAGATGAAACTAATATTTTACAGTAATTTTCACCAAAGTAAATGAAACAATGCTTAGATAGGAGAACCTAGGAAGAATGCAGAATTCTACCCCATCAATTTGCTATAAACGACAGCATATGTTGTGTTTTATTTTGAATTCTCTAATAAATGAATGTTTATCCTGGGATCAATGGCTCTGGGTGAATGGCAGATTGCAGCAGCAATTGCTTTCTTACCAAGAGAATTATCTTAAATCAGATCTCCTTTGTTTGATGCAACCTAAATTGCAGGGGGAATATTTAAACATCTAAGGAGAAAGTCCATAGATAAGCTAACATATGGCTCCAGGATGCATTTAGCAGAACTAATTGTCTCTATTATTCTTTTATTCAAGAAGCTACAGATAGAATGGAGAAGTCCAATAGCAAAATACTCTATCATTATACGTTAGCTGATAAGAGAGAGCAGACCACCAAAATAGCATATTTACTTCAAGTGATATGGGAGGGCTGGGGCAAATGAAACAATTATGTCTATGGTCAGTCCAGCTAAATAACTGAATTAAGAATAAAAACTCCTTCCTGTGCTGTGTTATATTTCTGTGAGGCTAAACAAATTGTAGGAGCTCTCTCTTCCGTATAGTACCTGTGGTCACGAAGGTACACAGCACACCATGGATCCAGAAGGCTATTTCGTAAGTGACCGCATCCCCATGGCCCTGCGAAAGTAGTGGAAAAAATAACCACAGCTGAGAGCTCAGGCCCTCGTATTTGAATCCTACGTCTGCCACTCACTAGATGTAATCCCAGACAAAGTATTAAAATTTTCTTTTTATTTTTTTAAATAAATTTGATTGTGTATTGAGGTTTACAACATGATGTATGGGATACTTGTAGCTAGTAAAAGGGTTACAACAGTGAAGCAGATTAACATATCTGTCATCGCCTACCGTTACTTTTTTTGTGTGACAAGAGCTGTGAAAATCTGCTTATTTTAAAAAAAATCCTTGGTAAAATACAATTTCATTGACTTTAGTCCTTGTGTTGTATGTTAGATCTCTAGACTTGTGCATCCTACATATCTATAGCCTATATGTCTGCTATTTTGAATCCTTTGACCTACATCTCCTGTCTAAATTGGTTTTTAAATCCTTTGACCTACATCTCCTTTTCCTAATTGCTTAGCTAGGGAATGATAAATATGTAAAGTATCAGAAAGCAGTCTGGCCGCCATATTCTGTGCTCTCATACACGGCTCAGCTCACTCCAGTGTGGCTTCTCACCGCCCTACTCCACTGAAACAGTCTCCTTGCATTCACCCTTGTCACTAACCCCAAGGGCTCTTTTCACAGACTCTATTGTTCTAACATGATGCCTCAGCATCTAATGATGGAGGGCCATTCCCCACTTCTTGGAACACCTTTCTGTACAGAAAAAGGCAGATGCATTTACAGAAGAGAAACTACTGTGGTCTGAGACACAGTAGCTGCCTGAGTTTCTTTCAGCTCTTGGAACCCGGTTTTTGGTCTCCCTGACTTTGGGTTCTGTGATGTTGTCATGAATCCCTACTGTGAATTTCCCTTTGGGGCACCTTAAAAGATTAAACACTCTATGCAAATAAAAGGCAGGACCACCTTAAAATCAATTTAAGTCTTTCTCCTTAACATCCTGCATTAGGTACCCTCCCTACCTTGGTTTCTTAAACTCTGGCATCAGACAAGCACACAACACAGGCTTTTACTAGGCACTGAGAGGCAGTGACATGAAACATGAAAGTCTATGGCGCAATGTCATCCATTTTCAAGCCCCTTCACCAATTAGTGGTATCCCTGGAGGTTTCTTCCAGCTCAGGTGTTGGAAAGGTTTCCTTGAATTTAGAGGAAGCTAACTTAGGACAGCCCCAGGCCTGAGATATTTCTTTACCCCTTAAGAGACTTATTTAAAATAAATAGTCAAGGCTTTGTCTCTTTGCCACAGCCTTCCCTGTGATGAGCTGAGGTCAGGACAAATAGCTCGTGTCCCTGACACACAGCTAAAAATGAAATGGCTCCTTTGAGGAATCACTAAATCACACGCTCCTCCTGGCAAAGGACAAATGGAGTTTGCCATTTGCCACCAGCTCAAACAGGTATCGACAAGACGTGGAATCAAGCCCCTTATGTTTCTGCTTTGCTTGAGGCCTGGCATCCCCCTTGAAGAGGTCACTCCATCTCGCCCACACCCTGGCAGCACCTAGGTGGAGAGATTCAGCGCCGTATTCCTGTAAATGCTCCGTGACTGTCAATGCTGCGCTTGCTAAGACAAAGACTGACAAATTACACTCCTTACATTAATTTTCAAGTACGTTTTTAAAGCGCATGCCTCTGATGAAGTATTTTGAATAGTGCTGTGGATGTCAAGGAGACATTTAAAATATCTCACTCATAATTTTTGAAAATCTTCCTCATTCCGAGTTGTCACAGCTTGACAGCTTAACTCTGTTTTGAGTATATTCTTTTACAATGTACTACAAACTGATTGAAGAGCTGACAAATCTGACTTAACCCAAACAAGAATCTTTAAATATAGCTGATTAAAAAGAATGTTTAATGAAAATGCACATACAGAGACATTACATCTAGCATCCTGTTTTTTAAAGCTAAATTACACAATTAAAATCTTTACTGAAAATACACCTCTACCCCCCCACACTAAAAAAAAAAATCACTATTGAAACACAATGCTGAAGTTAATAGATATTACTGTGATTAAATATGCAATTATCTTTTTTGTCTAAAGAAAAATCCAGGATTTAACTCCCTGCATGTACCTTTTAACAGAGCTTGATATAATTATTGTCCAACTTATCCATTCATTTGAATCCAATGATTGATCCTGGCTTATATAAATAACTTATAAGAAAGACAGTAATACACTGAAATAAGGTTATTATAATTTTCTCTAACCCAGGCTGGAAAAACAACCTTATGATTACCAAATAGGGAAAAGAAAAAGAAGAATAAAAAGGACCTGTAGCTAAATAAAGGGAGAGAAGTAGATTGTACAATGTAGGAGGTAACCATGAGTTTAGATCCTTAGTACGATGGGAATTCTACCCAAACAGCCCTACCATCAGCAAAGCAAACTCATAAAATTCCACTGATACCAGCAAAGCAAAGAAGAGAAGCTTTTCTGAAGAAACAGCCACAAAGTTATCCCTCAAAATATTTTTTGTTTTTGCTAAAAATACATTTGGTCTCCTACATCCTTTCTTGCATTAAGACTATGTCACTAATGAGAAGGAAAAGAACAAGTCATAACATAAGGCAGAAGTTCCTACCAAAGAGGAGGGTAAAGTTAAGAACCTTTCCAGCACTGGGAAGAAACAAAAGAATAAAAGAAAGGAAGAGCAGGAATGGAAGCATTTCAGCAACCTACCACCTCCAGGGGAGAAGAAGAAACACAGAAACATCAGATAGTTTTGCAGGAATCTGAGACCATTGTGGGTGGGTACCCCATTTCCCTGGGTGTAGCTAAGGAGGCCAGGAGCATCTAAGAGAAGCCCCAGGGCTCAGCAGGGGACCACATCCCACATGGCATGAAAGTGGTAGAGCAACATCCTACCCTCCGGGCCTGGCAGCTGTTTAAACCAGGTACTTTGTGAGGATTTCAGAGCCTCCTTCCCCTCTGAGCCTGTCAGGGAACAGCTTCGATCACATGGCTGAGACTTCTTCTTCAGCTTGCTTCTCTAGTGGCCAATTCAATACATGCACGTCCACCATTGGAAGCTCTGTGCCCTCCTCCAGAACCTTACGTAGGACAGGGACAAGTCTAACCTTCATGTGGCCCACATTTGGCCCATAGAAAACGTGCATTATCTGCTTGGGCATTAGTGGACGTGTAATTATTTTCTAAATGCAGTTTTTTAGCAACTCTGCTGCCTTTACTCAGGTATCTTAAGTCCTCTGAGAAAAATGAGGCCCCCAGTGCACAGTGGCAACAGCAGAATGCCCTCCTAGTGGTCCCAGTGAAGGCCCTAACTCTTAACTAGGCTTAAAGCGAGGAGCAGACAATTCCCTGCTCCACCTGCTCAGAGGACTAGGGAGAAATTGGACTGCTACTCTGCAGTGGAGGTAAGGAAGAACACATCTGGAATATAGATCTCTTAGGACATCTGTTAGTATTACCACACCCTGTATTTATATCGATGGAAAACTAAAACAACCCAATGCAGGCAGGATTACTAACGGCCCAGACCTTTCAGGAATTAAGATTTGGGACACCCCGTGAGATAATGAACTATGACCAGCTAAGGTGCTTGGTGAGGGCAAAGAGACTATAAATGGGTAGCTGGCCAGGCATAGTGGCTCACACCTATAATCCTAGCACTCTGGGAGGCCGACGCAGGAGAATTGCTTGAGATCAGGAGTTCGAGACCAGCCCGAAAAAGAATGAGACCCTGTCTCTACCAAAAATAGGAAAAAATTAGCTGAGCATGGTGGCACACACCTATAGCCCAGCCACTCGGGAGGCTGAGGCAGGAGGATCACCTGAGCCCAGGAGTGTGAGGTCACAGCGAGCTATGATGATGCTACTGCGCTCTAGCCTGGGTGACAGAGCGAGACTCTGTCTCAAAAATAAATAAATAAATAAATAAAACAGATCATAGACAAAGGTAATTAGAAATACCAGCTATGTCCACATGATCAGTTACAAAGACAAGGACTATAATTTTCATGAGGTCATGAGTATTTCTTCCTTATTTTGTTATGAATATGTGTGTATCTTCTCTTATCCCCTTATCATGTAACATAGATATATTGACTTTATATCATAGAATGTAAGTTTTGTTAATGTTATATCATAGTATTTAAGTTATGGAATATTAGGAAGAGTAAACATCATCCAAGGACTTTGCATCCTCCTATGGGGAAAGAATTTGTGCACTTTTGGCTGTTCACAGGATGGTTGCATGATGTTAGGTGGAAGTATGGTCTTGTTCTTATCTTTGGAGATTAAGTATGATTTAAGGAGCTGCATATGGGTGCCAATTTGACAAGAGGAGAACTTGTGATGCTTAAGTTTATGTGTCAACTTGGCTGGGCCATGGTGCCCAGATATTTGATCAAACATTCTTCTGGATATTTCTACAAGGGTGTTTTTTGAAGGAGATTTAAATTAGGCCTTGAGTAAAGCAGACACCCCTCCAGAATGTGGGCAGGCCTCATCCCATCAGCTGAAGGTCTGAATAGAACAAAAGGCCGACCTCCTCCAAGCAAGAGGAAATTCCGCAGCGATGGCCTCCAGACTTCACTGCAACATTGGCTCTTCCTGGTTTTCCAGTAGACCGATTTTGGAATCGAACTGCAACTCTTTCCTTCTGGCCTCCCCCATCAGCTTTTGAACTCACTCCACAATCCACAGTCACATGAGCCAATTCCTTAAAATAAATCCCTTCACATACTCACACTTGCTCTTGGTTCTGTTTCTCTGGAGAACCCTAACTAATTACAGGTTTAACATAACGTTCTCTAAAGAAAGTCTCCTCACCAAATCCTCCCCTCTCAGCATTTCGATCCCTTTCCACCATGCTGATTTGACCAAAGGGTTTCTCTCCCATAAATAGGCTGCATTTTACTCTGGTGTTTTACCTGGTGAAGGAGCACCTGTTACGTTGTTTTACCTGTGAAAATTTTTACTGCAACATTCTGTTATAGGTGCTAATAGGAACAGGGGATAGGAGACAACCAGTGGTCAGACTAAGGAGACTTCAGAGAGCTTCCAAAGACCTCACCGCCAGAGACAAAGAAAGGGCCTGCAGGGACCTGTGGCAGGTGCCAGGAACCAAACCAACAATCCACACACTGTAGGAGTCAGTCCAGGACCAAACATGCTTGAAAGGGAGTGTCAACACTGAATTGACTGTATTTGTATCTACAAGAGATAGTTTTAGGCCGGGCGCAGTGGCTCATGCCTCTGGGAGGCCGAGGCGGGTGGATCGCTCAAGGTCAGGAGTTCGAGACCAGCCTGAGCAAGAGCGAGACCCCCGTCTCTACTAAAAAATAGGAAGAAATTATCTGGCCAACTAAAAATATATAGAGAAAAAAATTAGCCGGGCATGGTGGCGCATGCCTGTAGTCCCAGCTACTCGGGAGGCTGAGGCAAAAGGATCGCTTGAGCCCAGGAGTTTGAGGTTGCTGTGAGCTAGGCTGACGCCACGGCACTCACTCTAGCCCGGGGGACAGAGTGAGACTCTGTCTCAAAAAAAAAAAAAAAAAAAAAAGAGATGGTTTTAAACTAGAGTTGAAACATATTTGGAAAGTTTTACTTCTTTTTTTTTTTCTTCCATGAGAGGGAATAAGAAAGAGAAAAACACAAGAACAATGTGAAATTAGTTTTAGAAAACAAAGAAAGCTACATAATTATTCACATCTAAGTCATCATAAGAATTTTGGCTCTTCTGATATTATTTTGTCGAGAGAATTTTGAGTAACTGTAGGATAACTGATATTTCTTGGCTATAATAAAGCAACCACAATGTTAGTTATGCATGAATATATTGCAGATTCATCTAGACTGTGGGAAAACATGGGCTACAAAGAGACAATCAACACCCAGAGGTAAGGCAGAGCCAAAAGGAACAAGAGCTACAAATCTATACGGACTGGGACACTCCCATTAGCTTCTCTGGGATTATCCAGAAATGTCTAAATCCTTGGAAAGGACAAATTGTAAGTAAATGCCAGAACTATAATTTAGTCATAACTATTTTTATTATAGTGAGTGTGTATATGTAACACACATAAATGTACATACTTATAAAATATTCATTGTATATTCCTGAAATAAGAGAGATAGGTCATAAAATTCATCTCCTTCCAGATATTAATAGTCCCAAGCAGTGATGGGCACTGGAAGTTGACATTTTAAACAGTTTTATCTTTTAAGCAACCAAGACTAACAGCATAATACAGTAGTTAAAAGCACATATTCTGGAGGTTTCACATCACAACCCTTTCATTTATTATTAGTGTGACATTAGGAAAATTATGTAACCTCTCTGTGTCCCATTTCCTAATGTGCAAAATGGGAATAATAGTACTTATTCCATAGGGCTGTTATAAGGATTAATGAAGAAACTTAATGTCTGTCAAGCTTATAAAATAATGCCTGACACATGGTGAGCTCTATGTAAAGATTTGTTAAATAAAACTAGCATGGTAATACACATTAAAATCATGATAATAAACTGTATAAATTGTTTATTTGTTTTATTTGACAATATGTATAGTTTGGATGAGATGTGTATGTACTCCACACACATACATAAACTTAACAAGTTGGGTAAACTATACCTTTCATTAATTTTTGTTTTTCTAAATCTACCATTTTTATTTTCTTTATTCTGTTCAGAAGGGGGAGACCCAATTGCAATTATTATTTTAAAGTTACTTAAATCAAGTAAGCCAATCTAAGAACCAAGAAAAATGAGGTTTTAGTATATTATTAGAAGTTTGGGGATGGCACTATAATAAAAAAAAAGACCATGGAGATATTAAATTGGTGTTTAAAAAGAAATGAAGGGAACTGGGTACTGATTTTTCAAGCATAAAAAGGGAACTAAGGAATAGCAGCATTTGATAGGGAAAATATAAAAATACAGTAGAGCTTTGAAATTCAAACTGCCATCACTTTCATTACCCATCAAAAAGGGTTTTCCTATTTGGCTAAAACCTAGAGTATTTGTAAAGGTAAATTTCAAAAATTCTAGGTTTATAATCAACCAACGTTTAGGCCAATCTTCTATCTACTATAATCAATGAAAATTGATAAATTGAAATGATTTGCCTGATGAACTTTAAGATTTTTATTATAATTAAAAGTTGATCTCATTAGGTTTAATATATTGTTTTTAATGGCAGGAGAGTTAACTCAAACATGAAAGATTTTCAAATTTGGAAAACAAGGAAGAGGATGCTAATCAAAAAAAAAAATTATTATCTATAATAGCCCATTCTTCCAGCATTCAAGTTTATCCAAGTTCTATTACAAAATCCTGATTTCATTTTTGATATATTATTTACCACACCTTCAGTTCTAATTTTTCATGCTGGAAAATTCATTAGAAATGCATATAATTTGACAATGTGATTATTAACAAGGAAGAAATATTTCTGCAACTGGTAACATAAAAAATAACCACTCAAAGACACGCTCATAATAAAAATTCCAAAAAAAAAAAAATCAGCAGCTTAGATCTTTTTTGTGAGGAAAGCATCTGGTTTTCTACACAAACAAATCCAGAACTGAGAAATAAGGAAATAAATCTGATATAATGGCCACCCACTAAAAGCATTTAACATACGGTAGACTAGGTTATACGTGAACAGATTACACTGCACACCTGGCTGTAGGGAGCTGCAGTTCACGGTCATTACCACTTGTAAGCTTTGGGGTTTCTCACAGTTATTTACACAAATAGTTCCTCACATCATTAAATCCTTATCAGAACCACCACTCTCTGCCTCTGGCCGCACAAAATGCTAAAAAAAGAATTGGGAGTTTAGAGCTTCGTCTTCAGGAAACAGAGGTTGCAATTTTCCTTCTTGGAGACTTCTGGGTAGAGGCCGAGAATCTCCTGAACATTGTCTTCAGTTTCTCTCATTTGTCCTTTGTCCAGAAAGGTCATTGTCTTCTCAGGGGAAGTATCATGCCAAGCCTCTGCTATGAGACTTTTCCATATAAGTTCTCTATTGCAATCAAAGTACAGGCAACTTTGATCATAAATGCTCAGAGAATATTCTCTCATCTGTGTCTACCGTCAATCTCAAAAAGGTTTTCTTATATCTGGATAATAGCCCCATCTTTGCTCTCTCATTGTAGTATATTTTTGGGCCTGGCAAAAGGACAGCTTTGATAAGAAGGGTAAGTAGTATTTTCTCATTTTTCTCTTCAGATTATATGATAGCAAAAAAATCAGAGATTAAAATGGGACAGAATAGCCTAAATACAAAGATTAGACTCTGAAATCTGTTTGATTTTGTATAAAATGCTTAATCTCATTTCCCCCTCTGTCAAATTGGGTAACAATAATATCGACTTCTGAGGTTGCGCTTTGAATTAAATGAGATCTGATACCTCTTGAGGGTCTACTCTGCACAGATCCTGTTGTCAACACTGAGGATGGTGCCATAAAGAAGACCGCCAAAATCATCTCTGAGCTCGCATTCTAATTGGGGAAACAAATAGACATGTACTTTATAGCTAGGCAGTGCAGAAAACCATGCAGAGAGAGGGAACTAACTGGGTGGAAAGCCAGAGAGAAACCCTGAGTGATACAGAGGATGAGGGGAACCAAGAAAGACCTCTTTGGGGACATTAATTTGAGTGGAGACCTATTAAAGCAATGGAGCAAGCACGTACATATCTAGAGAAAGAGAATTCTAGACTCAGAAAATGGAAAGTGGGTGAGATGGCAATATGCCTGGGGTCTTCAAGGAATGAGGAGAAGGTCATTGTAGCTAACATGGGAGAACAGGGGGAAATGAGAGCTGAGAAGTAAGAGGAAAGGAGTGAAGGCAGATCATGGAAAGCATGGCACAGACTATTCAAAGAGGCAGCTGTTATTAACACATTTCATCCCTATATTGAAGTAGGTTGAGATTAGATGGTTTCTCTTAATACTGTGAACACATCATCTTTCCTAAAAACACTTGTTGAACAGGTTATGACCCCATCACTCTCCCACAATGCTGTCAGTGCAGTATTTGGGTTCTCATTGACCTTGGGCTTTCAGTAAATGGCAATTGCTTTTCTCTATCCAAGATTTTGTTCATCCTAATGAAGACGCATCGTTGGCACTTGCTTCCTGCATGACTGGGAAAGCAGTGGAACCAAAAGGCCCCGTCCAGATGGAGGAGCTCAGCAGAACATCTGCCTTGTCTGTCTGTCACCTCCCTACCTCCTGCTGCTAGGCTATCTGCCAGCCATTGCAGCAGCTCCTGACTTAAGGGGCTGCCTCTTCTGGTGTTCTCTTGGAGCTTTGACTGATCACCTGCACCGTCATTCCCAACAGCATCATGCCGTCTTTCTTAAAATTGCAGAAAGAGCCTGTTGAAAATCTTAGTCCCCTAAAGAAATGAAATGCAGTATTATTTGATCCAAAATAGAATCTATTAAACCATAGCCATGCCTGTAAACTTCATATCAGCTGGCATTAAGCAGCTAATACATTGCATTGATTACCTGGATGACATATATTGGTTCATATGACACTGAAGAAAGGAGACAGCTCTAGACAACATATTCATTCCTCTCCATCTACCACTACTCTAGACCAAATCACCCTCACCTCTTGCCTGAATAATTATCATAGCCTCCTAACTAATCTAGTCTAAACTACCTGATTATTACTAATACTAAGTAGCCTCCTAACTGACCTGTTTCGACTTCAGCTCCTCTTCTCCAAATTGATTTTCCACATTTGGGCATGTGGAGTGACATTTTTGAAACCAATTCTGAGTTTTGTATAAAACCTTTCTACGGTTTCTCGAAACTGTTAGAGATTATCCATTAGAGACAGATCAGGATTCCTACTGGCACCCTTAAGACAATGCATGATCTAGGCGTTGCCTACCTCTCAGCTAACAATACTCTCTCACTTGCTCCCTATGTTGGAGTCCTCTTGGCCATTTTTCTTTTCCCCTAACGTGTTATGGCTTTTTTTTAATACTGTTCCCTCTTACTAGAAATTCTTCCCAGTCTCATCTCACTTTACCTACTAAGCTATGACCCTTCGGATCCCAATTCAAACACCGCTTTTTGGTGGGTACAAACTGCCCTACACTCCTAAGACTATTCCACCACCTTCTAGTCCACTCTATTGTTCCCTCTACTCTAATTTTGAAGCTCTTGTAGTTTATAATTACATGTCACTGTGATCATTTTAAATACCTCCCTCCCTCCACTAGGCTATAATCCCCAGGAAGTCAAAGATTGAGTTTGCTTTTCTCACTGCTTGAATCCCAGTGCTCTGTGGCTCCAAAGCTGGTACCTATTCCACTGCTTTTTGAACATATTTGTCAAAGAATAAATGACCATTTAAATCTAAAAGGTTCTCAATATAAAGACTGCTCTTAAAGTCTATGCTACTTGATTCATTTTATATAAGAGAAATAACAACATCCATATTTTTAAACATGAGTTTGAGCTAAGAACTGAACTAAGAGCTGAGGCATCCATAATACATGCTTTGAGTAACACTTTGCAAAACCAAAGACTTTTTTCTATCTTTTTCTTCTCATTGAAGTTATATCCAAAAACCTCGGTTTTGAACATAAGGAGCAAAGTATTATAAAAAATGAAACTGGCTAACATTCTGCTGCTGTGACCTTACCTAATGTGTTCAGTGAAAAAGAACATTTACTTGCTTACTTCCGATAGGTCCTACCTGTATTCCTCAGTCCCAATTCCATATTTTAACTGAAGTAAAAAGAAAAGACTTATTTATTGCAACATCATTTCTTCCTTCCAAAAACAAACTGTTTCATGAATGTATTTGATACACATTAGCTTAAAATTCTGAGCTTAAAAAAAGCATTATTTCATACTTGAAGAAAAGAAGAATATCTCTAACCTAGCTCAATTATAAATTTCCATGAAAAATAACAAGAAAGAAGAGGAGAGAGACAAGAAATATAGAAATATAAAGCAACATTGAGAATGAAGAATAATTAGTCATAAGCCTTTGAACTTGGGATTCTCTGCAAAAATTGTATTATTCTTATGTAGAGGTGGGCCAGTGTAAGAGCATTTATAACTACCCCTACAGCCAACCACCAAATTAATATGGATTTAAAGCACAAAAATTGATAAATATTTGATATTCAGACAACACAATATCAAAATTCTTTCAAATGGTAGGCAACAACCTTATTTCTTTCATACAGGCAACAAATATTTATTGATCATCTGTTATATGCCAGGAACTAGGATTGATCATTTAAAAAGGCCCAAGATCTCTACCTCCAGAAAATTTAGATTTAATAGGTAAAGATATCAATAAGCAATAAATATAACCAATATATTACATAATTTATTAGAAGATGATAAATGCTATGAAAAAGAAAATGGAGCGAGGCATTGTGAGTACAAGGATGGGCAATTATAAGTTACACAGAGTGAAGACTGTAGGCTTCATGAGGAAGGTGATATTGAAGCAAAGTTGGAAAGAGGTGAGAGAGCTAGAGAGCTATGTGACTATGTGGGGGAAGCGCATTTTAGGTAGACGTCAAGGCTGTATGCATTTATTTTAGAAACAGCAAAGATCAGTGTGTGGCTGATGTAAAGCAAGTAAGTCAAGGAAATATAGGAAAGGAATTCAGGGAAGTACTAAAGGGCCATTCCATATATTTGCATTTCCCTGTTGACTAAGGGTGTTGAACATCTTTTCTTGTGCTATTTGTATATACTCTTTGCAGAAGCATCTGTCCAAGTCTTTGCCAATTTTGTAATTAGTTTGTTTCCTTATCACTGAGTTTTGAGAGTTCTTTATATATTTTGGATAAGAGTCCTTTGTTGGACATGTGGCTTACAAATATTTTCTCTCAGTCTGTAGATTGTCTTTTCATTCTCTAAATAGTGTCTTTTGTAGGGCAAGGTTTTTAAGTTTGGCGAAGTATAATTTATCAACTTCTTTTATGGATCCGTCTTTTGGAGTTTCATTTAAGAACTCTTTGTTTAACCCTAGCTCATGAAGATTTTCTTCTAAAAGATTTATAATTTTACAGTTAGATTTGTGATTTATCCTGAATGAACTCTATATAAGATATGAGAATAACATTGTTTCATGTTTTGCCAATGGATATCCAATAGTACCAACACTGTTTATTGAAATGACTATATCTCCATTGAATTGCACATGTACCTTTGTAAAAATCAAATGGCACCCATACAATGGAATATTACTTAACAATAGAAAGAAATGAGCTATCAAGCCATGAAAAAAGACATGGATGAATTTTAAATGAATATTTCTAAGTAAAAGAAGCCAGTCTAAAAAGGCTATATCAGTCTGATTCCAACCATAAGGCATTATGGAAAAGGCAACACTAAAGAGACAGTAAAAAAATCAGTGGTTATGAGGGGTTCAGCAGGGAGAGATTGATTAGTGAAAGCATAGGGGATTTTTTAGGGTGGTGAAACTATTTCATATGATATATAACCGTCAATACAGAACACTAGGCATTTATCAAAACCCACTGAACTTTATATCATTTTGCAGTGGAATTGATAGATGCAAATTTTATTTGGTAAGTCATAGGATTCCAGAATGGAATTCAGAATGTGACAAAGCAATCTAACTGTACTATATAAAACAACCTCACTAGAGGTGTGGGGGGAAAATTGTGCTGACTTAAGTAGCTTTGGAAATGAGTGGAGGTTATAAAATTAGAGTAGAAGAAATGGTATTTAAGCACTGTACTCTAGTCGATAAAGTTGTTTCCCATGTGAGTAGTGGTTTACAGATCAGCTATACATGTATACTGGAATTAAATAATTAAGGAAATGAATGGTTTCTCATTGTTGAAGTGGGATTTTATGGATAAGCATAGGAAGGGACTAGAGTGATCCAAATGGTAACAAGATTAGAGCTGGAGACCTCGGTGTCAACTCATGCTTAGCCTAATATAAGTATACATGGTTATATGTGGAAATATTTACAGATACATGCTTATAATGGGTTAGTATTATACATATGTTTCCTTGATCCATCAGTTAAGAGGGCCTAGAAGCAATGACACCCCAGTATTAATGAGCACACCTAATGTTCAAGTCTTGGTTTCTAATACCATTCTCTGAGAAAAAAGAACTGAGGCCCCTTGGAGAAATGGATGATTCTAAGCCTGGAGCAGGAAATACACAAGGTAGGCCCAGAATATCTTCTATTTCCAGAAAGTAAAAAAATGCTGGGAAAAAACAATGAGATTATATGAAAGAGAAATAGGAGCCAATTAAAAGATCTCCCAGTGTCCAAAGTTGGAACAATTTGAGCAACAAAATAAACTAAGTAGTATTAGATTTATAACTTGAAGTATAAAATAAATATCCATACTGATAGAAATAAATTACTTAATAAAGAAATAAACGAGAAGAGACAAATCTTTCATGTAGAATTCCAAGTAACTATTTTGCATAGTCTGTCCTCAAGGAGTGGGAGTATCACTTCCCATTCTTTAAGTGTGGACTGTGTATAGTAACTTCCCTCCAAAGGGTAAAGTGTGGAAAGGCAGGGAAATGAGTCACTTTACAGTGGAGAAAACTGACAAACACTACTACAGGCATGTAATCAAAGTCAAAACCAACAGTGAGAAGCCATGTTGATATTATACTATGTGTCCTTGATATGATGTGATAAAATGACACTTTTTACCCTCTGTGGTTTTCATCTGAGAAAACAATAACCCAGATCTAATCATGATAAAAACATCACAAAAATCCCACTTAAGAGTCCTTCTACAAAATGCATAACCAGTACTCTTCAAAACTGTCACAGCCATCAAAATCAAAAAAAGTCTGAGAAACTGTCACAGCAAAGAGAGTATAAGGAGACATGACAACTATATGTAATGTATCCTGGATGGAATTTTAGAACAAAAAAAGAACTTTAGGTAAAAGCTCAAGAAATCTGAAAAAATATAGAGCTTAGTTAATAATAATGTATTAATATCGATTCATTAATTATAATATATGCACCATACTAATATAAGATACTAATAGTAGGAAAAACTGGGTGCAAGGGATAATGAGAGCTCCATTATCTTCTCAGTTTTTCTGTAAATGTAAAACTGTTGTCAAAATAAAGTTTATTTTTAAAATAAATAAAATGATTCAAGTGCAAATAAAATCAAATTGTCATATTTGTATTGGTCTATTTCTGGCCTCTATTCTGTTCCATTGATCTATGTATCTAGCCCTTTGGCAATACCATACTGTTTTGATTACTACAGCTGCATAATAAGTTTTAAAATTGGATAGTTTGATTTCTCTAACTTTATTCTTCATTCTCAAAATCGTTTTGGCTATTTTACTTATTTAGCCTTTCCATATAAATTTTAGGATCAGCTTGTATATATCTACAAAGGTCCTGCTGAGATTTTTATTGGAATTGTTTTAAACCTAGAGATCAATCTGGGGAAACAAATCAAATTTTTACTTTGTTGAGTCTATCTATGAATACTGTATGTCTCTCCATTTACTTAAGTTGTCTTAGACTTCTTTCATCAGCATTTGTACTTTCAGCAGACAGTTTCTGAAGAAATATTATTAGATTTTTCCTAAGTATCTCACTTTGGGAGACATTTTTAATGGTATTGTTTTATATATATAAACAAACACATATATATGTTTGGTTTCCAATTACACATTGCAAGAATTAAGAAATGTGATTGATTTTTGTGTGTTAATCTAGTATCCTGTTATCTTGCAAAACTCAACTAGTTCTGGGAGGTTTTGTTTGAGTTGTTGTTTGTAAATATCTTGGAATTAGGATTTTCTATGTAGACAATCATATTGTTTGCAAATAAGGATAGTTTTGTTTCTTCTTTTTCAATCCATGTTTTTTTATTTCTTTTTATTACCTCTTTATTGGACTGGCTAAGCCTTCTAGTGGAAGGTTGAATTGGTGTGGTGAGATAGGATATCTTTTCCTTGTTCCTGATCTTTAGGAGAAACAAGGGTATATCATAATAAACACAATTTGTGCTATAGGGTATTTTTTTGTGGATACCTTTATTAGGTTAAGGAAATTCTCTTCTGTTTTTAGTGTTTTGAGGGTTACTATCATGATTGGATGTTGAATTTTGGAAAAGCTAATCTTTTTCTTGAATCACTGATATGATCATGGGGGTTTTCTTCTTTAATGTGCTAATTCAGTGGACTAACTTGATTTATTTTTAGATATGAAGCCAGTCTTACATTCCTAGGATAAAACACACTTGGTCATATTGTATTATTCTTTCTGCACATTGTAGATTCAGTTTGCTAATTTTTGCATTGATGTTCATGATGGATATTGTTTTATTGCTTTGTAGTTTTCTTTTCTTGTAATATCTTTGTTTGGTTCTTAAATCAGGATAATACTGGCTTCATAAATGAGTTAGAAAGTATTCCTTCCTCTTATTTTCTACATGAAATTATGTAGAATTTGTGTCAATTCTCTTTAAATGTTTGCAAGCATTCACCAATGAAACCACCTGGGCCTATAGATTTGACAGGATGTTTTTAACTATGAATTCAATTTTTAAAAAATAATAGAGCTATTCCAGTTACCTATTTCATTTTCAGTAACTTTTGGTAATTTGTGTTTTTCAGGAAATTAGTACATTTTATCTGTTACTAGATTTATGTACAGAGAGTGATTTGTAAGATTTTTTATTATCCTTTTAATGTCTGTAAGGTTTGTAATGATATCTACTTATTTATTCCTGATATTGATGTCTTTCTCTTTTTCTTCCATTTTTGGTCAGTTCTTATTAAGAATATCTGTGTGCTTTTGACATTTTTCAGATTTTCTACAATAAGTATTTGTCAATTTATAATTAGAAAAATATTATAATAAAATTTTAAATACCATTTTAATTTTAAATCTGCTTGTTTCTACATTTAAATTGTGGATAATAATGCCTACAACATGAGGTTGATATACAGATTAAAAATGATAACACATATAAAAGTACTGTGTAATTTATATTCATGTTAGCTATTATAAGATAAGCAAAGGAAGACAATTGTGTAATTGAATTAGAAAAACATAATTGTTTTCTAACAATTAATAAATTACAACATTTATATTGTGATTTGGAGAATTTAGGAGATGGCTTAAGATTTAAACATGTTTTCCAACAACACTTAGAACAAGGTTGTCCACAATTAGATATGTGACTATTTATTTAGAAATTTTAATCACATCTGAAAATCACTAATTACTACTAAAAATTCAGAATCTTTGTAAACAAGTGTAAATAACAGTGAAAGGTAGGCAGTTATTTTATTATTTCTGAAGGATCCAACATAGTTCTTTGAACATCAGTCATTTAAACTATAGTACAATTGTTGGATTCGTATTATTTTGTTCCCCAGGTAGATTACCTGTGAGCCTAAAACATGCCGGCTTATTTGCCTTACATTTCAAATTAACCAAAACATAACTAATATAAGCCTGTCTTGAAAAGAAATAGGTCAGATTACATACTTTTAAACTTTATGTTATTATAATAGCATGCAGTTTAGAGTCAGATGAGTGGGTGGGGAAGGGGAATTATATTTTCTTCTGAAGCACTTAAGGCGGGCTGGTACAACATAAATCCAGTTACCGTCTCTATCCCACAGAAATATTTGCTGAATTCCCTCCCCTGAAACCCACAAACACTTTACCTGGCATTGGGAAGATGCCATTTTAAGGAGATAGTGATCCCCTAAATACTGAGCTCTCAGAGCCCCATGAATTGCAAATAGGAATGAAGCTGGGGAAATGACAAGATGAAAAGGACTCCAATTGTAGGAGAAAGAAGAGCATTAGATGAAGCCAACACATTCATCCATGATTTATGCAACACCCAAGCACTAACTCTCAAGCCAACAGCATACTTCCAGGCTATATGCAACTACCAAATTACGATAAATTAAGCTGAGGCAAAAATAAGGCCATAAAATGGACATTTTACAGTGGCTATTGACTACGATGTTCAGTTTGCATTAAATCTTCTGAAACAGTGTTACTTTGTCAACTGAATTAGTAATTGGTGTCTTCTTGGGAGGGAAATATATAAGGTTTCAAACTCCATATATATTACTCACCACAATTAAAGTCAGTCGCTGTAAGAAGCTGCTATCTATATGCATCAGACTAATTATTTTGTGCTTTTTTACTAAGATAATGGGACACTGCTGCCAGTGGGCAAATCCCGATCATACATTATATCACACTTCGTAGCAATTTTGATGAAAACTACAGGTGGAGAAAGATTATAATGGGAACATCTAATTGAAATTCATCTCCATTTTGCTTCAGATGGAAGACATGCTGCTTGCGCCCTGAAACATATTCAATTTCATTCAAATTGGATGCAGATTTTTCAGACAAAACTAAATTCAAAAAATATATATTTCAAAGGGTCCTGGAAGAGAGAGACAGGAGTACCATAAATGTTAACCAATTGGGTTTATTAGAGCTGCTGCTTTCTAAGTGGGAAGGGAGAACTGAACTCCAACTAAAGGTCATTATGTTTGTTATAAGATATTCCACTAGCAGTTAGTAACCCCAAGCTTTCACAAAGACCATGAGGAATGTCATGTGCAATCCCTTAATAATTTTCCTAATAGTCCACAGTCAGGTCTCTTTATCAGTGTGTAGGTCTCTACTACCTTCTTCCACGTCCTGCCTCTGGCACAATCTCCTAGGATAGAAGATGGAGATCTTCCAACACAACATTGAGTAGGAAGCCATCTTTTTCCTGGGTCAAAAAAATTTTATATCCACACACACTCATACATACATTTGAACACACACACATGTTCAAACATGTATGTGCATACACAGTCATATGTAATATGTGTATGTACCTGTGTGTGCATCATAATACATCTCCCTCCATGACTGTAAATAAAAACACATCCCTCATTGGTAATAAGGTTGATAAAATGCTTAGCAAACTACCAAATAAGTACTCAATAAAATATTACCTATAATGGAAAATTTCTGAGTTATTTTTGTTACACACTAGATAATATACTTCTTAAGAATAATTGATTCACTCAATTTTTAGTCGTTAATCCATTGATTCACTCAACCAACATTTAATGAGCACCAACTACGTGCCAAGTACTAAAACAGATGCCAGAGATATAGCAGTAAACTCAACAGTCTCAGCCTTCAAGCAGCTTTCCTTCTTGTGGGTAAAAGACAAGCAGATAAACATGTCACATGGTGATATGTGCTATGAAAAAAACAATAACAGTATACAGTGAAAAAAGAGTGATAGGTTAAGGATACTATATGTACATATACACTATATATATATATATGTATATATATGGTGATTATAGAAGGCCTCTCTTAAATGGTCATATTTTAAATTTACCTTTTGTTTTGTTTATTTTTTATTGATACATAATAATATTTGTACATATGTATAGGGTACATGTAATATTTTGTTACATGTATAGGACATGCAATGACCAAGTGTTTAGAATATCTATCACCTCATGTATTTATCATTTCTATGTGTTGGGAACATTTTAAGTCTTCTCTTCTATTTTACAATATAAAATACATTGTTAACTATAGTCACTCTACTCTGCTATTGAACATTATATCTTATTCCCTCTAACTGGTATGTTTGTAACCAAATGCCGTGAGGACACAAGGAGCACAGAATAAAGGGACAGGGCTAATAAAACCACGGGCAACTCAACTCGAGGCAAAGAGTAAGTTAAGCTAACATGCATTGACTTCTTAGCTACCTGTCAGAACTACTCTACATGCTTTACACACATATAAACACACACATTTAATCTTCACAGTAATCCCATACAGTAAGTTCTACTTTTACCTCCACTTCACAGATGAGGAAACTGAAGCACAAAGAGTAAATGGCGGCACAGAGATTCAAAGCCAGGCAGACTGAAGGAAGAGTCAGCTCTGGTCACACCTCTGTTCTTCTGCATCACAGAAGCCAGGAAAAGGTGATAACAGAGCCCCAGACAAACGTCAGCTTCTTCCCAACTCTGCTGGGGATCTATCCAATCCACAGTGTAGTTTCTTTCTATAAAGGAATGGGGGCTTCATTCAAAGGAGAAAGGGAAAACTAAAGAACATTTTAGTGTAACCACTTTTTGTTCTCCAGTATGCCATGACCTAAGCTAAATCACAATTTTTTTCTAGCTCCTGGGCTCTCTGCGTGTAAGTTAGAACAATGAGTAATAATGTAAGTTAGAACAATGAGCTCACTGTCATCAACTGTCATCAACAACATGCCAACAGCCAAGTGCTTTGCTTGCATTCTCATTTACTCTTCACAATAGATCTATGAGACAGAAACTGTCATTCTTTCCTTTTTTGCATAAGTAGAAACTGAGGCACAGAGAAGTTAAATAGCATGCCTAAAGTCACACCAGTAGTAAGTGGTACAATCAGAGTTAAGATTGTCAGCCAAGAAGAGGTGAAAAACCAGACTGCAATGCAGTAAAACAAGGCTTTACTGGGGCCTTAGGAATTGCAATCCGGGAGATACAGATTCAGCTAAAGGCCAAATTGTGTTCTGAATCAGGGGTTGGGAGGGCAGTAGTTGGGGCAAGGGTTTTTAGAAGAAAACTAGGCGTGATTACACAAGTTGTTTTGAAAGAATTATCATCGGTAGAGGTGGCCAACTTAGCAAATGAGTCCACAGTTCATTGGTTGTTGGTATTCAGGAGTTGCAGCACTGGCAAAATTCAGCTGTTTTCTAGGATGGCATGATCGTGGTGGTTTGGCCCAGTTCTAAGGTTCAAGGCACGTTCCTGGGTTTTTTTGCAAGGTTGCTGGCTGTGCAGGCAGTCCTCCTCAGAATGGCTTCCCAACTCCACTTTAGAATTCTGAAGCAGAGTGATGCCATCTGGTGTTCCACGTTTGACATGACACTCGTGGTGCTTCTGCAGGGTCCCTGTTCTTAACCACTACTGCAGGCTGTCTCGTGTGAGACCCAGGACTCGTTCCTCTCTACCAAACACAGGTGGGTGGCCTGATGAATAACGGATATGAAAGACTCTGTGTTTGAGCTAGTAGTCTCTAGCATGAACAGGGACTCGAAACACTGATAACTTTTTCACCGAGGGAGAGAACTGGGGAGTCTTAACAAGGAAGCTCCAGATAAATCTCCAGGCATTCCACGGATAATTTCTGCAAAGGTTCTTTCAGTGCTATATTTTAAGGTGTGCTCAAATCTTCACATACAACATACTAAAATAAAAATTAATCCAAGCTTTCTGATGTGGAGTTATAATTACAAATGACCATTAAAAGTATGCTTTAAATACAGAGAAAGAAATACATTAAATAAAACCAAAAAAAGCAATACAACTGAATGCAATCGTTTAGAAGGTATAAGCAATGTGGTTTCTTTAAGAAGATATGTTCAGAATAGCCAGCATGAAGACCATATTGGTTACAAATATAAATAGCTCCCTGAAATGTATAATTATAAATAAATGCAAAGATATAGAATGATAGATCCATAATTACTTAGTAAGAAAGAATAGAATATCCTACTGATATGTCACTAAATTTAAAGTTGACAGCCAGGCAGACAATTATGATTTTCCAAAATATTCTCCTTGCAGCCCTTGCCAGAGACAGCATATGAACTGGCTGAACTGTAGGCACAACACAGGAAGGTAATTCTATACGATGTCACCCTTGCTCTTTAAGAGTTTACAGTCTCTGTGATGAAACTGTGGAGGCAATTTTATACCAAGAAAAGAAGCATGTCTGTAGAACAAAATACATTGGCATAATTGCCATCCACAAATTGGCACCGAAATGTATAGCTAGAAGATGTTATCTATACCACGTATGCTAGATAGTCTCCATTCACCCATCCAAGGCCACTCTCCAGCCTTCTCCATCCTGTTGTGTGTCCCAAGACTCTTATTTTCATAGACTGCATCAGCTGGACTGCCTGGCCCTTTGGATTTAGCCAAAGCACCAGCAGGAGAGCAAAGGTCAAAGGAGAGACAGTTTGGGGCATTTATTTTCCTGTTTTCCTCCCTGCTGGACCACAGGTTGACAGTGGCTGTCCACAGCTCCTGTCCAGATGTCCTCTCTTAACCTACAAGCCTCACCAGGTTCCAATAACCACTCCCTCCCCTTCCACCTGTTTCCCACCATTGCAAGCCCCGGGTGCCTCGCCTCACCTGAATAGTTTCCCTTAAACTTGCCCACACCTTTGTAAACAAGCCATTGTTAAAAATCTCTTTAATAACCCTTTTGAGCTTACCATCTGTTTCCTGATTCCCGACTGATACACAGTGATGTCCAAACTTGCTTCATAATCATTTGTGAAGCTTTTTAGAAAAATAGATTTCCACATCCTATCAAAGACCTAATGAATCAGAATCCCTATACTCGGAGCTAAGGAATATGTAACTTTAACAAACAATACAGGTGATTCTGATGCAGCCAACCTGGCAAGTGTCCCGGATGAGCATTTGGGAACCACTGCTCTATAGATCCTGCTGTGCCAAACTGAAGCATTTGAAAACAAACATGATGCTCCCAGAATACAGCCCCCAGCTACACTTCCCTTAAACACCACAGCAACCAACACTCAGGAAAAGAAGTGTGTTCTCCATGGGGACATCCAAAGCAGAGGAAAGCAACAATAGGGTCTACAGCAATAGGAGATGCTCCTGAGCACATTAAGTAAATGCTCAACTACCCCTTTCACATTTGATTAGATCCTCAATTGAAAATCACTTTCAACCATTTTACGGGAAACAGAATCCATTTTCACCTCCATCTGGTGCCAAAATTAACAAAGTGGAAAATGCTGACCAACTTAGGCCTTCCCTAATTCAGATTAGAGTGGGCATTGGAGCACCCAGTGCCTTCCAGCCTCTGGGAAATGAGGTCTGTTTGTTCCTGGAGACCATGGACCTTGGGTAGGACCAGCAGATAAACAGAATCAAAAGCCCAACCAGCTCCATTCTCTGAGGATCCACTCTCCATTCAGAAGCCCAAGGCATCAGGAGTTGAGCTAAGCTGACCATCTGTTCTTCTCTCCGATAATATGTAATTAAGTAATTTATTTATTCAGCACTTGAACCCCCTCCTCTCTCCTCCCATTAGTCAGGGATGATTATGCCAGACCCAGCTGTAGTTAACATATTGCACACTCAGGCAAGCGCTGTGCTACAAAGCACTCTGCTAGCCTCCTGGCCATTGCCACCTCTCAGACCCAACTGCAGGAATGATCACAGGAGGCTTGCCACTCTCTGGCTTTGCTTTCTTCCCCAACGATTAGGCAGCGCTCTCTTGCTGCGCATTAAACCATTTACTGTGCATATTTAATTCATTTGTTCAAAGACCAATTTATCCACATCCTCTGATCACTTCCACCAGCCCGGCTTACTGGCTAGGCAGCACCGATGGATTTGTCCCATCTGGTAAATTTTATCTACAATATAAACAAACGCAAATGTACACTGAGCCTGACACATGACTATAGAGCAATGGGATTGAGTCCATAAGCCTCAGGCAAAACTTAGAGTTGAAACTATGATTACATATAGCATTTGTGATGTTTGGCATATTACATGTACTGTTTTGCATATCACATCTGTTATTGTGGCCTGAGCAGCAAATATTTCCCTTTCTTCTGATAATGGAGAACCATCAATCCTTACTCTATGTCTCTGCAGTTTGAATGGGGCTGGCTCTATTCAGGGTTGGCTTTATGACCTCAGTCAACCCAATGAACAAAAATTCTAGAAATCACTGAAAAAGTTGAGCTCTTCCCATTGAGATTCTAAGAAGATGGCATGGTTGCCTGGATCAGCTGCAGATCACGTTGCCATCTTAGCATTCATGAACTTGCTGAACAAAATGAATCAAAAAGAACCAGCACTCAGAGATGGAAGGACCAAGTCTTGAGAAACCAAGCCACTGTTTAAGTACCTGTTTAAGTACAGCTGAAGCTGTACCTATTCCAGGACCTCTTTATTATGTGAATCAATAAATCTCTATCATTATTTAAGTCACTTATTTTTTGACATTTGCAAATAAAAGAATTTTGATTAATACAAGGGCTGTCCAGAAAGTATCCACCCATTGTTAATATAATGAGAACATATTACATGGCTGGATATTTTCCAGACAGCCCTTGTATACCTCCCTTATTTTAAATGAGATAGGTTGCTGTAAAAACTTTAATAACCATTCAGGCATGGATTGGGATAGATTTATCTGAGTTTAGCACATTTTTTATATAGAGATAGATAGATTATACAAATAGAATGTAAGCAAATATAAACCAGACTGCAAAAGGAATTTTAAAACAGTCATTTAAAAACTATAGATTCTTGAGAATAGAAAAAGGGTGTAAAGGTTATTATAGCATAATCTAACAGCCAATGATATTAGTTCCTTAACACTGACATTACTTAAGATGAGGCTGTAAAACTTGTCCAAGATGTTGTAGAGGTGTTCTTAGAACAGAGAAGATATTGATTTGGCATCCACAGAGAGCCTCTAATACAGCTGATCTGCGATTGTCCCAGTCCAAGCCAGTGCTGGTTGTTCTTCGTGCAGAGTGGTAGGCTGTTCCCTAGGCTGCCATTGGAAGCTTTGGATGGGGGCTGAGCAAGTCCCTCTCCACAGACACTGGTGTCATAGCAGATTACTCTGCCCAGGTCTCCCTGTGGCAGTAATAGTGGCAGCTAGGTGAGGCTATCTAGGCAGTGGTTATGGGTGTAGGGCTGTGGGTGTCCACTCCAACTGGATCCAGGTGTGATGGTGGCTCAAGTCTAGTGGGTCCTTGGCAGAACACTGGACCACACTGGTGGGTCCCACCAGGCAGCTGGTGGGAGCCACAGGGGCAGGACCACGGTTCTGGCAGCAACATTAGAGCCTCAGGGCAGGGCTCTGGGGCCCAGCTCTTTTGCATTCTTGACAGATGATAATGATAATGATATTGGTAAACATTTTTTTCAGAACTTACCATATGACATACTAACAACTTTACATGTTTCACCTCAGTTAAATTGTACAATCATTTTGCAGACAGAAAAATAGAGGCTCAGAGAGCTTAAATAACTTGTCTATGGTCACAAAACTAGTAACTGATAATGTCAGGATTCAAACTTAAGTAATTTGATTCCAAAGTCTGTAATCTTATCTTATATAGGTAGGATAATATCTGTCTGTATTTGACCCCTCCCAGTGATGGGGAAAGAACAAAGTCATCAGCCTATATAAGGTGAACAATCTTTTCATGTGCAGATGCCTCTAAATAGCAAGAGGTTTTCCTCATATCAAGACCAAATTGACCTTCTTCTATAATTTCTGTCTGTTTTGAAGCCTTCTAAAGACACAAAGAATAAATCTGATTGGTCTTCTACAGCATAATTCATCACATCCTCTCAATTTTTCTCTTCTCTAAGGTAAATCTCTCAGTATTTTAAGCCATTCTTTAAATGACATCATATCCTGATGCTTCACCATCCTAACTTCCTGTCTTAACACACCAAATGTCTATTCATACTCTAGAAAGCACTGTATCCAGAACAAAATGTCATGTTCCAGTTAAGTCTGGCCAGCACCAAATACAAAGAAACTATTATTGCCTCTGTTGACCTGGTCTTAAGTCCCATTAGGGACTAAAAATACATTATTTTACTTAGCAGCCAAGTCATTAAAAAAAATTACACATATTTTCAATATAAGGATTCAATCCATTGAATTTTGTAAACTTTGTAATGAATATTTTGTAAATAAATGTACACTTAGCTACAGTTTCCCATTTTCCCTACATATGGCAACTTTTGGGACACCTTGTATAAAATAATTCAAAACAAAAAGTTAATTTTAGGACATCGGGCAAAGATAACAAATAAGATAATATGAAAAAAAAATCTCCTGCTACAATACACCTAGATATTCTGGTTAAAATATCATAGGTATCATTTTAAATGCATATCTGAGTTCACAAGAAAGTAAGGGAAATATTTAGTGTTCAAAAATGAAGATAAAAGGAAACTCATTGAGGTGATGCCATATTGTCCTGGTTTGGAGACTGGGGAAGGGTTGGTCTGGTTTCAGTCAGCCCAGGGGCCTCTATTTTAATAGCTACACACATAGGAGATAAGACCTTGGACCTATATGCAGCAGAAAGTTGGAAATGAGACACTCATCTTTAATTCAGGACCCTCAGGGCTGCACTCTCAGTGAAATGGTGTATCATTTGCCCACTGGTACAGGGAGGTAACAAGGAGGCTGGTTCAGTCCGACATCCCAGGTACCGGTAGTGGGGAAAAGTCTCCCTTGAAAATTCTTAACCAGAAGTCTATCTTCCTATGACTTTGGGCTTTATTGTATACTGTCCTTGCAGGGTCCCATGTTCCTAAGGCAAGAAATTAGCATAAAAAGTGATCCGGGAGTACCTGGCAAGAGAAAATGAGAAACTTATCTCGATGGAGAAAGATTCAGCACAAACCACACAGGAATCCCATGGATAAAGCCCCACTGAGGATGCACATGCAAGATAAAATTACAGAACTCAAAAGGAAAATCTAGTATTCATGATAAATCAGCAGATAAAATAAACAGAAGGATATACCCCCAAGAACCTTAGATAACAAAAGAGCCAGAGATTTTTTTTTTTTAAGTATGCTTAACATAATTAAAAGGGCAACGTATTGGAAACATGTATTTAATTCTGGTTCTTTCCAAAGCCCTATTAAAATGATAATAAACCTTCCCCCCCTAGCCAAAGCATAAACTCACAAATGTAAAAAATAAAATAAAATAAGAACAAGAACAAATAAAATTTGAGAAAATGCAGAGTTGATGGACTAGTGATACTTAACTAGCAGACAAGAAAAAGCTTAATTCTAAAGTAGCAATAAGAAAAAGTCAAAAAGCACACAAAACTTACCCCACAGACTGCACCAAATACCCCCACAATCAACAAGTAGGCTCAGAGTATTTAGGACCCCACTGGTAAATATAAGCAGATGATCCAACGATGAGCTGATATCTGGGAAAGAGGATGTGGGTGTCAGATTGGACCTAAATTCCAGCTCTACAATTTCATGCTATATAATTTTAGGCAAGTGATTTAACTTCTTATGACTCAGCTTCTTCATTTGTAAAACTGGAGAAATGATAGCACTGACCTCCAACAGCTAATGCAATGATTAAATAAGTTAATATGCTTGTACATATTATGATACTGAGACAAGAGAGAAGCACATAGTAAGTATTCAAGAAATAGTTGCTGCTACAGTCACCATTGTTGTATGAAGAAAATTCTAACATATAAGAGAGACAAAACAAAGAGGATAAAGCAAATCAGAGGAAATAGAAACTCTATGGTAAAAAAAATTTTAACTTTTAATATTAGACTATCCTCAGAGAGATAAAATATACTGGCTATTGTATACAGAAAACAAGAATAGAAATTTATTTTTCCAAAAACATGATACAGAAAAAATGTAGTCAAAACAAAGAATGAAAAATAGGCTTCAAGAAATATCCAAGAGCACTTCTGGAATGGCAGAAAAGGACATTTGAAAATCTACTCCTCCATAAAAGCAACAGGAACACTGGAAAAAATTGTCAAAATCATCTTAATCATAAGTCTGGAAATTAACCAATAGCACAAAACAATTCAAGAAGTGTTTATGCAAGGAAAATATCTGAATCTCATAAGGACAATGAGGTTCGTGGTATGGTGTTCTGTCTTGGCCTATTCCTATCACCCTCTATGCAGCTTTGCATTAGCCTTAAAAAATCAATAATCTAAAAATCACAGGAGCTGTGGAAACCAGTAGACTTAGGAAGTTCAAATAGTATTTTAAAAAATATCTAATTAACACAAAGCTAAACAGCAACAGAGGAATAGAGAAATGAAATGGACAAAAGATATATGGGTATAAATAACAAACTTGCAGACATAATTCCTATGTAGAATTACATTAAATGAATATGGATTAAATACTTCAATCAAAAGACAGAGAGTAGCAGATAAAATTAAAAACCAGCAACAACAAACACAAACAAAAAGCCATGATCTAACTGTATGCTGTCTACAAGAGATGCAGTTTTGATTCAAAGATATAGATAGGTGAAAATTAAAAGAACAGTAAAAGACACCCACGCAAACAGTGACCAGAAGAAGCTGGAATGACTATATTTATATCAGACAAAATAAATTTTAAGACAAAATTGTTATTAGAGATGAAGAAAATATTTATAATGTCAAAAGGGTCAATCTATCAGGAAGACATAATAATTATAAATGTATATTCAACTAACAACAAAGTACCAAAGTAAATGTATTAATAGTAAAAACTGACATAATTAAAGGGAGAAATATAAAATTCCACAAAAATGGTGGAGACTTCAAAACCTCACCTTCACTAATATATACAACAACTAAACAAAAGATTAACAAGGAACTAGAAGCATTGAACAACACTATAAACCAACTAGACCTACCAGAAATCTACAGAACTCTTCATCCAATAGCAGAAAAATACATGTTCTTATCAGGTGCACAGGGAACATTCTCCAGGATAGACCATATGCTAAGTCATAAAGCAAGTTTTAATATATGTATAAGGACTTATATCCTATAAAATATGTTGTCCAGGCACATTTAAATAAAATTATAAATCAATAATAGAAAAGTTTGAGAAATTCACAAATGTAGAAATTATACAACAGAGTCCTAAATAACCATTGGGTCAAAAAAGAAATCACAAGAAAAACTAGAAAATGCATTGATATGAATGCAAACAAAAACACAACATACCAAAATTGATAAGATACCACTAAAGCAGTGCTTAGAGAAAAATTCGTAGTTATAAAGGCTCATATTAAAACAGAAGCTAAATTTTAAGTTGACAACCTAATCTTCTACTTTAAGAAACTAGGGGAAAAAAGAGCAAACTAAACCCAAAGCAAGCATAAGAAAGGAAACAATAAAGATTAGAATGGGAATAAATGGAATAAATAATAGAAAAACAACAGAGAAAATGCAATGGAATCAAAAGTTGGGTCTTTAAAAAGATTAACAAAATTGACAAAACTTTAGCTACATTGCCCATGAAAGGGCATAGGGGAAGGGAAAGAGAGAGAGAAAGGCTCAAATGACCAAAATCAGAAATGAGATACCACTTCATATCCACCAGGGTGGCTACAACTAAAAAGATAGACAATAACAAGTGTTGATAAGGATCTGAAGAAATGGGAACATTTTTTTAAAAAAGTGAACCTTTAAAAGAAATGGGAATATTTCTTTTAAAATCCCACATTTTTTGTGGGATGGTAAAAGTGTGCCACTGTTTTGGAAAACAGTTTGGTATCTCCTCAAAAAATTAAACATAGAGTTACCATATGACCTAGCAATTCCACTCCTATCCAAGAGAAATGAAAAACATATATCCACATAAAAACCTGAACGTGGTTGTTTATATTAGCATTATTGGTAATAGCTAGAAAGTGTAAACAACCCAAATTTTCATTAATAAATGAATGGATAAACAAATTGTAGTACATTCATACAATGGAATACTATTCAATTATTTAAAAAAATGAAGTACTGACACATGCAACAAAATGAATGAACCTTGAAAACATGCTAAGTTAAAAGGTCAGTCATATAAAACACATGTTATGTGATTGCTGTTTGTAGGAAATGTCCAAAATAAGCAGATTCATACAAATAGAAAGTAGATTATTGGTTGTCAGGGGAGAGAGGACAAGGAGGAAATGTCGCATGAATGCTGATGAATATAGGTTTTCTTATCAGGGTGCAGCCTGATGAAAATGTTCTGAAATTTGATAGCGATGATGTTTCTATAACTTTGTGAATATGCTTAAAACCACATAGTATACATTAAAAGGATAAAATTTATGGTATGAATTACATTTCAATAAAGCCACTAATAAAAAAAATTATAGCCTTTCCCAAATCAACATCCTTCATTGTGTTTTTTTTCTCAGTAAATCCCTTTCAATAGAATAGAGATAAATTTTAAGAGAAGAAATAAAGGAAGAGAAGAGAGGGCAGGAGAGGGACCTGCCAGGAAGTCAGAACATATAGACACAAGCATTGCAAATAGGAGAGCAAAGATAAGAAAATTCGAAGAATAGCCTAGGAGGCCCAACATCAGAATAAGATGAATTAGAGAATGGAGGAAAAGGAGATGAATGAACCATCCACATAACTATTATTGCTCAAGAAAATTTCCAGAACTGAAGAGTGCAAGGTTTCATATTCAAAGTGCATAG
>CM052447.1:11650411-11687626 GCA_028533085.1 Varecia variegata
CTGAAAATGTAAGGCTTAAAAATTTAACATGCTAGAATGAAAGATAAGCACTTCCAAATCATGAGTGAAAATAAGTCAACCACAGTACTATTCAACAAATATTAAACTGCCTAGTGAAAAGAATAAGACACTAACAATGCACACAGTATGAGTCCATTCACATAAAATTCAAAAACAGATTTAAAGTATGTATATTAAGAATTCATGCTTAGGTGATAAGACTACCTAGAAAAGTGAGTCCCATGACATCAAGACCATAGTGACCTTAGGCAGCATTAAGAAGCGTTGTGATAAGAAGCTTTGGAGCAGGGGGGCTTCTAGCATTCTGGGGATGTTATTTCTTGATCAGCATGATGATTATACTAATGTTCACTTTATTAGTATGTTAAATTGTACATATGTTTTAACCACTCTTCTAAAGGTATGCTATATGTCACGTAAGAAAAAGGTTTAAAAGGTAGTAAAGATAAAATTTGAGTAACAAAATTCATTCACTATGACACATTCATTATTATGTGTTCTCTCTTCATATATGTTTGAGTATTCTATCCATATATATACAATTATTATATATACATATCAATGTAACTTATAAAATATGTATTTTGTGTATCTATGTATGTATGTAACAGAGAAGATGCATTTTATTAAAATGCCCATAAGACCTTTTTCTAAAAGTCTACCATATGCTAAACTGGAGATGATTCATCATGGTTATGGATCAATGTTGGCTGTGGGTTTCCCATGCTTTTGTTTTCCAGGATGGAGCTTGTTTGTGTGTTGTCATAATGTCATTATTTATTGGGTATATGGTGAGAGGAGGGAAGACAAGTCAGCTTGCAGTTCATATGTTGCAAGATTCAAGGAATCACATCCATCTACATTGGATATAGGACAGTGCATTACCCAGAAAGCCTGGACCTTGACCTGAATATAGTAACTAAATGGGATTCTGGATTGCCTTTCTTAGGGAGGGGTATGAGAAGAAAAGTGCTCTTAGATATTTGGTAGCCATAGGGACACACTAGGGCAAAGATGGCTGACAGGTCACCAAAAATTGGTTACTCTTTCCCCATAGTGTGGAGTAGTCTCAGGGAAGCAGCTGGCCAGACAGGGACTACATTTCCCAGTTGCCCTTACCATTAGTGGCAGCCATGTGACTAGGTTCTAGCCAATAGAATATGAACACAATCAATAACTGTAACTTCCAAGTCCGCCATATAAAAACCTCCCACACAGTACTCCATCTATATTCTTTTCCCCTCACACCTGGGTTGAATGCAGATGACCCCACCCAGGGTGACCTTAAAAACTATTTATTGAAGATGGCAAAGCCTCCATCAGCCTAGGTCGCTGGATAACTGTATGGATGAAGTCCGCCCCTCTAAGCTTTTCACCTACACAGTACCATTATGTGAGCAAGGGAGAAACTTTTGTGGTATCTGAGCCATTCTTTATTTTGGGTCTATTCATTAGAAGAATTAGCCTACACTAACTAATGCAGGGAACAGCAATAGCACCTACCCCACTGTGTAGTTGTGGGGATTAAATGAAACCATGAAAGAGAGAAGCTTAGCACAGTGCCTCACACATCATTAAGTGCTGAGTGTGTATTAGCTTAGTAAGTACCCAGGAAATCATTACAAGGAGCTCAGAGTCTTCAAAATGATTAAGTTTCGAGACATGAGCTCTTGAAAATAAAGGAAAGTGATTGATGACAGTCTACTCCGTCCATTTCTTCCAGTTAATCACTCCTTCCTCCAAAGAATTCTCTGGGCTTGGTTATGTGAGTAGCACAGCAGGCAACCGCAGCACATTTGAGCAATAAAGTTACGAAACAAGCTCAATATGCTAACCATCACGGACGATGATGGACCAGCTGGAGATTCTGAGATGAGTCCGTAGCATCAGCGACTGGAGAGTGGGAAATCATATGTAAATGTGTATGTAGAGGTAAAGTTGTTTCCTGCTTTCTCCCTTTCTCCTTGCATCAAAAGCATGTGTGCATGCATGTGCTCACACACACACTGACATACAGATAGATTACTGCACTGGAAAGAGTATTGGTGATTTTATTGATGAGTCTCTCAAATCATCACCAAAATAAAATAAGCTGTTCACTTCACAGCTGGAGTCAAATGGAGTGATGACAGTTGTCTCACCCTTCTCTGATGATAAATGAGCCTTTCCCTCCTTACTCGGGTCCTTGACCCAAATTCACAGTTATTCCAGTGACCCAGGCAGACCTTTGAGAAGAAAAAAGCCACACTCACAAATGCCTAATGAAGCTTGTCTCAACTATTACCATTGTACCCTGTCATTCTAACTATAATTGATTTGCTAAAGTAGCTTTTTTTATATAATCAGCCTAGCAGACAAAAACACCTAATATAAATTAAACACATCTCTCTCTCTCTCCCTTTCAAATTCACCAACTCTCTTCATTCCTATTTGGAATTTTGTATGAAAGAAACTTCACATTCCCCTTTCTTTTTTTATCTTGAAAGTAAGCAAATAAGTGTCTGGCCTTTTAAGAGGGTCTTTAGTAAAAGGGTCTTAGAATCACATAAAAGGAACAATTTTCTCCCCTCAACAATCTTTTCATTGAAACACAAATTTCAATTGAGAGTGATTCTCTAAAACCCTCTTTGACAATGTTTTGGAAGCCACATCAGGGCTTAGCATGATCAAAGAGCGATGTCTACATAGACAAGACATATTAGAACATATTCCATGTATTTACCCTCCCTGAGAATCAAGGTAGAATGATATATAGAAAATTCCAGAAGGCAAGATGGCTACACTATTGTGTGGATGTAGATATAGATATTTATCAACCCTTCAAAAAAAGATAACACAACCACATTTCAAAGCAAATTCTCTGAACTTGCTTGTACTTCTTGGTGGTTTGCTACAACCATCTACTTTAAACTCTTTGTGTTTCAAAACACCGAGAGAAAATTAAACAATTTTTCAGGGAAAAAGAGAAAAACAGCTCTTAGAAGTAAGGGCGTGAGGTGTCTATGTACCTTTCACAGAACCAGACTCCCTAAGAGATCCTTGAGCCTGGGATTCTACCAGAAACCATGTGCTTTGTGGCTGCCTGGATGTCTTTCTTCGACAATGGAAGGGTGTGTGTTAACAGCCTGTAGTAACAAGACTTTATTATTCCCAGAACATAACATCTCAGAAGGACTCCCAGCTACCCAGAGGTTGCAGAGAGTTCCATTTAGCACCATCTTTGTGAGGCGTGAACACCTGACACACGATGAAAGTGGAAGAGCCAGCCCTGGGGAGGAAGGGCTTTTTCCCTTTCAAGTTTCTGAACTTTTCTAGGTCTGTGGAGGTCCAAACCACAGAACCAAGAAAACGCAAAAAGAAAGCAACAAAAGAAGCTACGAATCAAAAGAGCCCTCTCCACTGTACAGCTCCTGCTGTTGTGCTTTCATTACGCACTAGCGTCTTCTGAATGCATGGCGGCCCCTCAGCCTCCTCGTACAAAGTCAACACATTGTATTGAGGAGTGTGTACAACTTGCAAAGGAGCCGGCTGGCTGCCGGCTAAATTCTCCAGTCCTTTTCAATCTCCCTTCATGCCTTTTTTCTTTGCGGGGCTAGGGGCCTGGGGTGTTTTCTTTGTCCTGTGACTGCTAGGGTCTTCTGGGATCTTTAGGAACAGCATATGGACCCCTGCCCCCATATGACCATGCTCTCCCAGAGAGCTGTCCCACAATTGGGACCCTTCTTCGACCACCCATCACGTATGTCTTCTTCTCCTTCCTCCTGGGTCCCACTCTGCCACTAATTTCTTTAAAATTATTTGCGTTAGCCAAAACTCTCTGGGTCATATGAAACAGAAGGAACTTCTGGAGATCAGATAACTGAGTTAGCTCACAAAAAATGAAGGGCAGGCACAAATCCAGGTTCTATAGGGCCCAAAGCTTAAGCAATGGCAGGGGTAATGGGGGAGTCTCTTTAATTTCAAATACAAAATAAGGTACAAAGGTGAATATTTATTAAGAATAAAAAAATCTCAGCAAGCAGCAAATTTTTAAATGTCAACAAATGCCACAAATACCACAAAGTCCAGAAAAAAAATCCTAATGTTTTAATTAATGAATGAGCTAGCTAATAATGCTTCCATAATAACTTTTTCCTACTCTTTTTATCTGTTTGCTCTTTGATCACCTCTTCATATGACAGACCATGACTTTTTGTAAGAGAATAAATATATTTCAGGCTTTCTTCTAGCCTGTTGTATCAAAATTTATTACTGAACTTGAGAGGCAGAAAACACACAACATCATACACAAGTGTACTCATTGTTTGTAGCATTCATACCTGTCATTGAAACTATTAAGATAGCAACTCTGGCAAACTGCATTTTGCATGGTTCTTAATAAAATAAAAAATATATGGTATATTTAAATTTCCTAAACTTCATGATCAAATACATTCCTTAACACTTCCATTTTGATTAGACATCAATGACAATCAAATACTTTTCTTATAATTTTATATTTCTGATGATTTAAATGTACAAAATTCTTTCAAACTTTCTACCTCTTGTACTCTCTGCATACATTTGATATCAAGAGCCATAATATATGTTCCTATATCACACTTTTCTACTCTGTCTTCTCTGTAGGAAAGTGTTTCTTGACCTGGTTGGGGAGGGGGTACAGAAAGAAAGAAAGAAGAGAGGTCAATTTGGAGGTTCTTGAAGCAGTTTATACAAATAGTGACAGTGATTTAGGCTTAGGTACTAGTCGTAGAGACAGGAAGTGATCAGACTCAGACACATTTCAAAGACAGAGCCAACATGATTTGCTATGTAGATGTGGGAGACAAGAAAAAGATGCTAATTGTGATGCTAATTAGATAATATGACCAATTTCTCATAGGATTATTCAGAGCTCTGATCGAGTCAATGTTTGTATATGTGCTTAGCATGTAGAACATAACAGGATCTCAATAAACATTAGTTGAATCTGAGCTTTCTTCATACTATCCAAAAAACCTAAAAAGAACGAATCATACAGCAGACCCTAAATTGTTACTGGCTGGACTGTTAGCGAGGGCTGCAAGCATTTCTCAAAATTTCTCTCACTATTCCCTATAAATCTGCTGAGGACAAGATAGGATAACATACCATATATATATATTTGTTCCCTGTATTCCTCCTCTCTCCCTAATTCCTCCCTTTTCTACTTCCTTCTCTTAAGAATATAGCATAATTTATCAAGTACTTCCAAAAAGCCATGTGTAAGTCTTTGTAATTGGCATTTAGAATACTGAGCCTAAAGAAACCTTAAAGGCCTTATACTCTGGTAGGAGAGAGTTAAGTCAATATTTACTACAAAATAATAAAATTTCCTTAAAGGATATGGCAGATATTGTAGGTTGGTTTACTCAACACTTATTCCAATTCCCTTTCCTTTTCTATCCTCTCCTATAGAGATGCCAGAGAGATAAAAACCCACTTTTCCAAGACCCTTACAACCACACGTAGCCATGTGACACATTTCTGATCGATGAGAAATAAGCAGATGTCTCCCAGGAATTTCTGGGAAACATTACCCCTTTCTGCTAGTTCCTGCCTGGATTACAAACATAATGGTTGGAGTAGCTGCAGCCATCCTGGGACATAAGGAAAAAAAGGCAAGAGAATCACAGAGATTTTGGCCCCATGATCCTTGCACCCAAATCCTTGCACCAAATATCACAGTCCCCCAGATATTTTTGCATAAGAAAAAAAGTAAGGCTTTATATATTTATGCCCATTACAAGTCCAGCTTTCTGCTATAGGCAAAGACAAGTTCTAATAATTTCATTGGCCATTTTCTAAAATGGCTTAATTCCTTTAACTAAACCTCTACTATCTTATGTTTATAAATTAGCCATTTTCTCCTGATATCACAATTAGGAAAATACAAATTACTTAATGGTTCTGGATAATTGAAATTGTTTTTTTAAAAAAAAGAATCATACTAGGTTTCTCAGACCCAGTTAATATACCATACATTTGTGGGATGGGGAAATGTAAAAGAAAGAAATGAAACAAAATCCCAAACTTGAAGAGTTTCATAAACAGTAATTTGAGGGCAGAGGTCCTTTGAGTCAATAGTCTCCACATTTTAGAAGTTCTGTGATATTCACAAATCTTACTTTGTCAACCAAACAGCTTCGCCATATTAGAAGTGACTGAGTGTTCAAAACTTGAAAAGGCCGTTAAGTTCTTCCTTAGAATTGTTTCCATCCAGTCCATGGCCAGGAGGGTATCTGTACCCCCAAAATAAGAAGAGTACAGGCAAGATTGAGGCCATGAAAAGGTAATGGGCAGAAGACAATCTCACCAAGATTACATTCCATAAAACAGAACTGGCAACATCTGCTCAATCTACTGTAGATAAACAGTGAACTATTTTCCATCTCATTAACTGAGAGGATGAGATATTAAATAAACCCCAGGGGCCTCATGCTTTGTTATCACGTTTAAGGCTTGGCCCAGACTTGCTGCATTAGCTAATCCGTGTAATGGTTTATAGTCTAAAATCCTATACAGTTCTTCTCTCTCTCTCTCTCTCTCTCTCTCTCATTCACACACACACACACACACACACACACACACACACACAGATTCCCAAGTGGCTTAAAAGCAAAAGTTCCTGCTTAATCTGTCTCTCTAATTACTAGTAACTTAGCTTAAATTATTAACCATGTCTTCAACTGTGATATATGATACCTGTAGGTCTCTAAATAGGATTCTAATAGAATTATCTAATTCTATTAAACTGCAAACAACTGCCCATTAAATATTTATTAGCCAGCTTGCATTCATCGAAGATAGATTGGAGTGTCAGCAAACCTCTGTCTTCTTTCTTCCCGGAGCTCTGTCACCCAGAAGATTCAACCAAACCAGCTCATCAGAATCGTGCCTATTGATCAACTGCCAATTACTTGTTTAATCAAAATCAATGGAAATAAAAAAGAGTTCAGAAGAACTTACAAGGTATGGTATGGATTTTTTTAATACTTGGTTAAATAAATAAATTGGTTAAAATCTAGCTATCTTGCTTGTAAACACTTAAGGTTTATTTTACCATGGGGAAAACTGCTGACAGTTAAATAATTAGATTCTCTTTTTCAGACTGGTGAATTGTATTTTTAATAAAGGAGTTGAAGAACTGTCAATTTTACCCACCCAGGAGAGAAGCTTTTTGATGCCATGCTTTCAGGCTAAAATGCCTTCTTTCTTAAAGCCATCTGAAAGATAACCTGACACCTTTGGCAGACAGCACTACTTCAGATGGTAAGCATGTGGGCAGTTTTAGACAATTAGATTATGCAAAATGGCAAGTGTTCATTCACTAAAAATGCAAGAACCATCTGGATTCTCCCAGAGGATCAGGAAAGAACGAACAAGGAAAGTCACTGCTCTAGATGAACCACTTTAACAGGAACTGCTCAAAACTCAAATTGTAAATCAATTCCTCATAGCAAAAGGCCATAATGAAGAATAAAAAGGAAGAGGAGCAATATCATCCTACTGTCATTCAACTAGTCTCCCAATAGTCAAAGTTAAGCCAAAGAAAAAAGGACTTGCTATAGCAAATAATTAGTATATAGTGATATATAATCTTCTTTCCTGATTGTTGTATTTAAGGATTCAACTTCAGACAAATACCTTATAGTCTGATTTTGAGAAAATAGCCCTGTCCAAAAGCAAAATAATTAGGATAGACATGAAAATGAGACTAAGGATCTCCAGTTATTAAGGACAAACCAAGAAGGGGACCAAGATGGCGGATTAGAAGCAGCCTACGTGCCACCACTCTTTGGGAGAAGATCAAAAACTGCAAGTAGAGCTTATCTACAGATGGAACCTCTTGAAGAGAGCATCAGGGAACCCACAGGAGACACTCAGAGTGAAGGAGACAGGGATGAAGAGTTCCAATCGCCAAAAATGGAAGAAGGTACCTGGGGGAGACCCCTATACATGGGGAAGTGATAAAGGAGAGAGCCCCAAGGCCCCATGTTCCCCATGCAGACACTGTGACTAGAGCTGTGTCCCCCGCTCCACCACCATCACGGGCCTCTGTGCTGATTGGGGAACTGGTTGGAGACTATATGGTGAGGTTGCATCAAAGAGTAGGCTCAGCAGGATCCCACTGGCCTCAGTTCCTGGGTTGCCACAGCTGATGCTACTCTGAGCTCTCAGGTCAGAGGTTCATGTTCTACACAGGGATCAGCTTTGCTGCAGCTTTCCCAAGATCACCCCTTGCTGGGGCTGGGAGGGAGCAGGGAGAGCAAACACTTTCACATACCCCTAACTGGGAGCCAGGTGCCCCACCAGGGGACTGGAGCAAAGCTCAAGGGGTTCCACCATAGCAGCCTCAGTGGGACCTGTGTGGGGAGAAATCCCCGGTCATCCTGCAGCCCAACCCCCATGGCCCTGTATCCCAACCAGTGGAACAAACCCCCTGACCCTGTGTGCCATATGGAGATCCACACCCCCTCAAACCCAAGCTCCAAGCATCAGGCACGTCCCCCAGCCCACTGCACTGATGTGCTGACCACACCTTCACTGTTCCACATACCCTGCATTGGGCCATGACTTCTGGTTCTGTGCCAGACAGCAGGCCACACTCCCTGCCCTGTAGCCCTGATGGCAGGCCACACCCCACAGCACTGTGTGATGCCATGCCTACAGTCCAGCTCTCCACCACCGACCACTTGCCACAAGCCATCCCCCACCACACACCACCATTACACCTAGAACTGCATGGAGTAAACACCCATAGCCCTGACACCTGCAGCCACCACCTAAATAGCTTTGCCAAACAGCCGCTCCCACCAATGCAAGGAGACCCAGGCAGAGCAATCTCCTGCAATGCCCACCTCAGTGGAGAGGGACTCACCCAGTCCCCTGCCTGAGCTTCCAACAGTGGCCTAGAGACCAATCCACCACCCCACACAAAGATCCCCCAGCATTGGCCCAGGTCTCACAACCCACCCAGGCTCTGGCCAAGTTCTCATGATGTACCCAAGAACCTATCAAGGTCCTGTGATGTGCCCAGGCACCAACAAAGGTCACATTACCCACCTCTTTGGAAAGGAACTTGCACAGCCCCCTCCCCAAGCCTCCAAACAGCAGCCCGGAGACCAATACACCAATCTGAACAAATATTCCGCAATATTGGCTTGAACTGTGACAACCCTAGAGGATAGAGACAAGGAAGGAGAATAGCTATGTTACAGGATCTCAAGCATTGTCTAGGAGCCTCTCCTTCTCACAAAGGAGGAGAGTTCCTAGCAAAGAAGAACAGGTATACTGCCAAACTGTCAGCCCTGCGCTGAGAAAAAATGTTTCGGTTAAGAAGAAACCAGCAAAAAAATCTGGCAACATGAAAAAACAACCTAGTTTGACACCCCCAGAGGATTACAATAGATCCATAGCAATGGACCCCAAACAAAAGGAAATTGTTGAAATGTCAGAAATGGAATTCAGAATATGGATTCTGAATGGAATTGAACAAGATGAATGCACTTGAAAAGAAAGTTGAAAACCCACACAAAGAAGCCCAAAAAATGCTTCAAGACATGAAATAAAAAAATTTAAAGCTCACTAAAAGAATGGACAACATAATAAAGGACATAACAGAACTTAAAGAAATGAAAGAGTCATTTAGGGAATTAAAAAATACAACAGAAACTTCAAAAACAGGCTAGACCTAGCAGAAGAATCTCAGAGCTTCAAGACAAGGCTTTCAAACCAACCCAGTCAAAGATGCACAAAAAAGGATAAAGAAGAATAAACAATCACTCAGAGAAATATGCGACTATGTGAAATGAGCTACTGTATGGATTATAGGTATCCCTGAGGGAGAAGGAAAAAAAAAGCATGAAAACCTATCTGAGGGAATTATTGAGGAAAACTTCCCTGGTATCACCAGACATTCAGATATCCGGATACAAGATGGTCATTGAACACCGGGAAGATTGATAGCAAATAGGACATCCCGAAGACACATGGTCATCAACCTGACCAAAGTCAAAATGAGGGAGAAAATTTTACAAGTTGCAAGACAAAAACAAAACTAACCTACAAAGGAAAACCCACCAGGCTAACAGTAGACTTCTCAGTGGAGACTGTACAAGCCAGAAGGGATTAGAGCCCTATTCTTAATGGTTTTTTGTTTGTTTTTGTTTTTTTTTTTTTTTTTTTTTTTGAGACAGAGTCTCGCTCTGTTGCCCGGGCTAGAGTGAGTGCCATGGCGTCAGCCTAGCTCACAGCAACCTCAAACTCCTGGGCTCAAGCAATTATTCTGCCTCAGCCGCCTGAGTAGCTGGGACTACAGGCATGTGCCACCATGCCCGGCTAATTTTTTCTATATATATTTTTTAGTTGTCCATATAATTTCTTTCTATTTTTAGTAGAGACAAGGTCTCACTCTTGCTCAGGCTGTTCTCGAACTTCTGAACTCAAGCAATCCACCAGCCTCGGTAGGCCTCCCAAAGTGCTAGGATTACAGGCTTGAGCCACCGCGCCCAGCCGGAAAGAAATATTCTTATAAAATCAAACAAAAAGAAGAAATGGAGACCAAGGCAAAGATTTATTGCTTTTTCTTAATTTTCTTATTTTCTTTCTCACCCTCAAGAACCTGCCCTTCAAGATTCTTTCAGTTCCTCATTCAAAAGGAAATATTTCATCTTTGAGTTATTTTACCCCAGGAGAGTGCATTGTTCTGAAATCAGGCAGGAATGGACTCCTAAGAAATGTTAGGGAAAAAAAAAAAACCTAAATCTGCCCTAAAATATCTCCCCTGCTCACCTACCAAAGTGCCAGATGTTCCCACCATTAGAGCATCTTCTCAGAGTAAAGGGATTAGATCAGTCAGTCCTTCACCTCGCAGAGAACTGGCCTCTGAAGATGTGAGACATAGGACACAAGCTTTATCCACATGGCAAAGGATGATAGAGATCAGGAGCCTGGTGCATCTCTAGAAGAGGGGATGCTGACATACGGTACCAAAGTCACATTACCTGAGCAGCTGAAGACCAAAAAAGAAAAGAGTGCTGTAAGGGAATAGGGCCCAGGCATTCTATACTGCTCATTCCCCACCTAACACCATCTTATTTCTGATTCTCCTCATGTTTCTACAAGACAAGGCCTTGAGAATTTTACCATGCAATAAGAAAATAAAATTCCACCAATGGCCTCCTTTTCCTAAACAATGATAAGTCACCATGGTAAACAGTTCACTCTCTAAAACTATTAGTTATATATGGAACACTACAGAAAGACTGCTAAAAATTTCCTTTCTTTCAATGTAGAAACCGGAGCGTAGAGCTCTCTGTTCGTAGAGCTTTATAAGGACATATTGGAGATTGATTGGGGAATGAGTAAATGTCACCAATTCATGGCCAAAATCATGGCCGGATAGAACCTAAACCCCTCAAGTATGAAATATTACAACTTTCAAATTCCCTAGTAGGGTATCTCTTAAAAGAATGAAATAAAGTACAAATCAAGAATTGTTCTTTGGAGGAATATTCCTAGATCATATTGTCAAGAAACAGATAATATGTCATTTCTCCTTAGCTCTCGGGAAGAGTGCAAGTGTCTGGAGAATATGCAATGAGCAAGTTACCTGCTGCTGTCTTGTACAGATTTGAAACAGAGACCAAAAGCAGCTTGGCTGGTTTCCTTTAACAAGGAACAAGCATCTCTAGAGAGCACACCCTCCACCAGGCAAAAAAAAAGCTGCCTCTCTAAATTTCTCTGTTTTATTCACTCTCAGCTAGAACTGGGGGTTCTGCTCTCTCTTTTAGAGGCAAAGGGCTCTGCTACCACATCTGGGGAAAGGATGGGGCAGAACTACATTTTGAATGTATATGTTTATGTGTCAGTCTGTTTGTCCAGTTTGTAAAAAAAGAGAAGCAATTGTGCAAATATTATTTAACTCATAAAAAGTGCTACTTACCTAAGCCCAGTCCAGAAAGATCCTATTATAGAACAGGTTTCTCTACTCCCAGAAAGTGGGAAGAAGTTGGTAGAAGAAACAAGAACACAAATAAGAAAGCATAAGAAGGAAACTGTGAAGTATTGCTGCAGCTAGAATCATTCCATAAAGAATTCAGAGCTGCATAGATGCTGAGTTTCACCAAGTCTGTTGCCATCCTTTGAGGACTACTCTGCCTGAGATTTCTAGTCTCCCACCCCATATCTGTTTTTCTGTACTAATAGAAGTTTTATCTGTATGCATGGCTGTCAAGTTAAAGACTACATTTCCCAACCTTCCTTAAAGCTAGATGTGCCTACGTGAACAAGTGCTAGCCAATGAAGGATATAAGCAGAAGTCACTTGTGCAACTCTCTGCTCACACCCCAAAAACAAGGCACATGCAATTCTATTATTCCTTCTTTCTCCCCACATGCTGGAATTCCAGACATAGTAATGGGAATAAAAGCACCTGTCACAGGCCCAGAAAAAGTCATATGCTAAGAAGAAAAGAGCAACAACACAGAACATTCTGAGTCCATGTGGTGAAACTACTGTATAAGCCCTAGACCAGGGGTGGGGGACCTGCAGCCTTAAGGCCACATGTGGCCTTCTAGGTCCTTAAGTGTGGCCTATTGACTGAATCCAAATTTTACAGAACAAATGCTTTTATTTTTATTCATACTTTTTTGTTCATCTTTTATATTTTTATTTTCTTTTTAAACTGAATGTATTTAAAATACCAAAGAATAAAATAAGTTTCAATGAAATAATCCTCCCAGATTGACCGGCACTATTAGAACATTAGTCAGCCATAAGGGCTAAATTAACAGTTGCTATGCTCGTGATTTAGTTCTAACTTCCACTGCCTGACTGGCTCCACTACCACATGAGGCTACTTGATGAGAGTTTATGGAGGTCGTGTACACCAGTCTGTTATCAGCTTTTGACAACAGTGCACTGTGTTTCTGTTTGAAGTGGAATATGTGAATAGTTGCACAGCTTGACAGTATTTTTTAATTCTGTCTGCTTAACAGCCCATCATGTCAAAGACCATGAGAATGCTGAAGGAAGAAAACAGATCTTTTAATGAGGATTGGGATTTGCAATATCATCTTGTTTCTGCTAAAGATAAGATGATTTGCCTGCTTTGTGATACTGGAATATCAACATTAAAGAAATTCAATGCTCATCAGCATTATAACACTCATAAGGACCACAAATATTTTAAATAAGAGGGAGAGGAACAAAAGGTCATATTGCAGAAATTAAAAGATGAAAAGCAAAAGCAAAGACAGTTCTTTCAAGCAGCAATAAGACCTGGAAATAATGCCACTGACACAACTTATAAACTAGCTTATATACTCAGAAAAAAAGAGAAGCCATTCAAATGTGAAAGAATGCATCGTTGAAGTTGTAGGATGCTTAGACCCTGATAACGTTTCAAAGTACAAACAACTGCCTCTTTCAAGGATAACTGTAACTTATCATGAATGAACCTTCAACTTAACAGAACAACTTCATGAAATACTTCAAAAGGAAAATATATATTATTCAATCACTTTGGATAAATCAACTGATGCTACTGACTTGGCACAGGTTTTATACTTCATTTGGGTCATAACAGATTTTCTTTCCTACAAATAGTTACTGGCTTTGGGCACTCTTACAGACAGAACACGGGGAATAGATATCTTCAACAACTTCCAAGATAAATGTCGTGAATTTGGATTGAATTTAGTAAATTTAGTGAGTGTATGTACAGACAGTGCACCTTCCATGACAGGAAAACATGAAGGGTTTATTGCAAGTATTAACCAGATACTCTCATTTCTTTTTATTGTATCTTGCATCAGCAAAATCTCTGTGTTCAGGCTACTATTTTAAGTGACACTTTGCAACAAGTTATAAGTATTGTTAACTATAGTCATGCAAATGCAACACGGCATCATCAGTTTTGTAACACGCTAAAGTTGAAAGATGAGGCATTCGTGTGGATTTGCTGTATCATTCTAAAGTGTGTTGGCTATCGCAGGAACAGCTGTTAGCCAAAATTTTGTCTCTGCGAGAACAGATAAATTTTATGAAGAACAGAATCAACAATGTAAATTATTAAAAGAAGCTTTTTATAGGAATGCAGCATTTTTCTGTGATATCATGTCAAATCAAAATGATTTGAATATTTCTTTGAATGGTAAAACTAAGTCTATATATGATATGTGGCAAAAAATCCAGGCATTTCAAAAAAAAAAGCTCTTTCTTCAAACCACTTCTTCTTCAAAAGGAAATTTCAGATGCACATTTTTCCCAGTTAGCAAAGGTCATTGTTGAGCAAGATGATATACACCAATCAGCTGTTATAGACCTATTAATTGGAGAATACCATGAAAGCTTCACTGACTTTGAGAATCACGACATCACATCCAAATTGACATTTCAGCCTCAGCTAGTTGATATCATCAAGGCCCCTAAAGAACTACAGATGGAATTGATGGAGCTCTCAGGAGATGACATTTTAATGTTTAATGCTATGAAAGATCCAGTTGAAATACAGAAGAATACACTAGAATACCCATGCCTTCAGCAACATGCCCAAAAAAGATTTTCTTACTTTTCAACTACTGATTGCTATGAATCTACATTCTCCTACCTAACCGAAATCAAGACACCCTTAAGGTCACAAACGACTGATACCCATCTAGAGGATAAACTAAAACTGCGGACCTCCATGCTGCAACCAAATATTCAAATGTTTTCCAACAAAAAGCAGACATGACAAAGTCATTAAAAGGTGAGTTAACTTTAAAATTAACAAATAGTTTTCATTTTTTTGAAATTATTAAGTACATTGTAGTTAGATTTTTACAATAAGTGTATCTAATTGAAGTTTGTTGAATGCACCCTTATTTGATTACAGCTAAATGAATACAGCCTTCCAACATGAAGTTTCCCCACTCATTCCCTAGACAGCTTACACTCAGCAGCCAAACCAATATCCTAAAACTTGCAACCACCAGCTTCTATTGATCAGCTCTTCACCAGCCACTGTCCCATTTGGAGTGATGCTTATCTGTAATGGGATACCCAGTACCTCCATCAAACAAGGAGGATTCTGCTATCTAATAGCTACACCCACCCGACTAACACCACTACCAAGAACAGGGGTTACTACATACAAACAACATGCAGGATTGTGAGAGTTTGGATCAAGATCACTGTCCCAATCAAGGTGAGATCATGATGAACCAGTTTGAAATCACCCACTGAGTGTGGTCTGCTGTGGCTATAATGCTGCCAGTGACAGCTCTGTAGCCTTTATCTCTTGCCAGGAAACTTGAGGGGTGAGCCAGAGCAAGGTCACCTAAATATATTGCAACTGCCAAGACCTGATGACTGAATAAATAAGTGCATGTGGAATGGAAATTAGGGGGCTAGACCTAAAATAAATTTAACAGACTGCCTCCTCTTTATGTTCTCCTTTTAATCAGTTGGTTTCATGAGACTTTGCTTTGCAGAGGAGATGTGACTCATGAGTATGCTTGCCAGAGACAGATGCTGGTGGGTTTGTTGTTTTTTTGTTGTTTTTTTTTTTTTAATTCTATCAGAGAGGATCTGCAAAAAATTTGGATGAGGAGAAAGGCCAATGGTAAACATGGTTAGAATCAAGGCAGATTTTCTGGGGAAGTTGCATAGGATTTTTATGGATTCACAGTTTCTAAAACTCTTTTCAAAGACATAAAAATAAAAGATGAATCTGAGTCTTACAAATAAAGAAACTTAGAGACCATGATCTAGATTAACTCTGTTTTCCTAAACAAACACTTAACATAGTATATAACACAACTGGCAATCAAATATACTTTTTGTTGTTGTTGAATAAATGATCACCTGACTAGGAAATAGGAGAGAAGAATGACTTGTCCAAGATCACACAGGAAAAATTCAGGATAGTTGTGGATAGAACACAGATGTCTCAACCCCAAATCTAATACATTGTCTATGCTGCCTTCTCTCATTGTGTCTCAGAGCCTCTTTGATTTTCTAAATGATCCCTAAATCCATGCACATATCTTCCTTTTCCTAGTGTATATATCAGTTAGGATAATTTTAGCCGTAGGTGACAAAAAAATAGGTAACATCAGAAGAAGCTGGTTTTATTGTGTACAAAAATCAAGAAGTAAATCGTCTCAGGGTTGATCTTGGTGACTCACCACCACCATCAAGGATCTAAGAACTTTACATCTTTTCACTTGCCCATGCTCATGTGTTGCTTTTATCTTTGGGGCTATTTCCTCAAAGTTGCTAAATGGTTGTAGCACATCTTTTTTCTTCTCTGAAAGCACACGAGTAGAAAAGAATAGACGAGGATAAAAATGTCTTCCTTCTCACACCCCTCTCTATTAATAAAAAGCAATTATCTTTCCCAGACACTTCAACATACTTCCCCTTATTTCTCATTGGCCAGAACTGGGTCACATGCTCATGCCTGGACCAATCATTGGCAAAGAGGAATGAGATTGTAATAACTGCCTTAGGCCATTCACGATTCACCTAATGAACTGGGCACATTCTACCCCAAACAAATGTATTAACATGGAAGAAGAGGAAATGGCTATTTGAAGACATCTCTAAGATCCCGCCACATACACAGATTGCTTTGGCAGCTCTACTCCTCAAGACTAAGATAAGCCTACTGGTATTGTATCCCAGAAATGCTAGACATAGGAGTATGAAGTCAATTCAGCAAACATTTGTGCAGCACTTTGTATGTGCCAGTCTCTACAGACCTTGATGCTGAAACAACAAATAGGACTGACACTTTTTTTTACCTTCAGGGAGCTCACTATAAAATGGCAGATGAAGACCCAAAAATAGATTATTGCAATCCATTATGATGTGTGTTCTTACTGGGAAAGTGCCTAGAACGATGGGAAAATAAAGACAATATAACTAGCCCAGAGGTAGATGGTCAGGGAAGGCTTCTAAGAGCAGGTATAATCAGCAGAATAAGTAGAAGCCAGCATGGAAATGCCACAGGACAAGCAGAGTGTGTTCCAGATAGAAGGTTGTGCATGAGTGCAAGAGACAAGTAAGACTATAACGGGTCTGAAGGCTGAAAGAGAAAAATTCAGTACGACTACAGCACCTAAGGCAGGGAAATCGACAGAGAATAAAAAGGTAAGAGCTTCTGTAGGAAGTAGTTTGGGGAGAGAAGTAGCTGATTTCAAGTTTTGGCCAGTTTGATGAAGGATCTGCCACGACAGCTGTAGGGGGAGTCACAGGTGTGAAAACAACTGAAAACAACTGAAAAGCGCAAAGGCAACCCCCTCTGAGGAAACGGATCAAGTCATTGCTACTTGGCGACTTGCAATTCCCTTTGCCGATTCTCCATCTATTGAGGCTATTACAGCCCAGGATGAAAATAATGTACCAGTTCAGAGTGTCAACAGCTCCCTAGCAGAAGGGCTGGCGTGGGTAATGAGTGCGCTTTGACAGCCCAAGGTCAGATATTTAACAATATTCCAGAGTTAAGTATGATACACTGAGTGCTGTTTTAGCTCCTTACTTGAAAGGCTCACAGCTGCTAATATTTACAGAAATAGGAAGCAATTACAGTTCGCTGCCACAGGAGGAACTTAAATAATTTAAGACTCATAATGCCTCTGATTCTTTTCAAGCCATCTTTTCTCCAGAACCAGCTGCTTCTAGCTCTCAGAGAGCCCCCTCTTCGGAAGGCAGAGTCAACCTGATGTGAAGCTCCGCTTTTGCTAGCCCAAAAACTCAAGCACACAGCTTTTTGGCACCCACTGCACTTCTCCCACACTTGTATTTCATCTCTGGAAAAGGCCCCTTTTCTCACCAGCGATGAAACTCCGAAGCCATCTGCCTGGGCTAATCTGGGCAAACTGGCATGAGCAGAGAGAACCATAATGTGATTTCACAAATTAAACTAATTTATTTCAGTAGCCATTTTTATGACACGGATGTGGTAGGACAAGAATAGAGAAGAAGAAAGGGAAATGGTGGCGGCAGGGGAGGGGGGCCGGAGGGGATTGAATATGTTGAATGCTAAACAGAAGAAAGTCACATTTTAAGTGCCCAATCAAAGTTTCCATGTGAACCACCAGAAGAGCCTCGTCTCAGGATTCAATTGTGGATTCAGCTTTTCTTATAGTGGTGAACAAGCTGATGAGTGAGGTTAAAAAATAATGTAGGCAATTGCAAACATTTTGAGCTAAGATTTAGATTGATGAGTTTCTAGTATCAGCCTGTAACAGGATCTTTGAAAGAAGGAGAGAATATTGGGGTATCTGTTTCCATTATAAAGGTTAAAAATAGGACTATATGACTAAGACCCCGACTAGACATTCTAGGATCTTTGACTTCTACAATCTTTCATTTAGCCTCACAGCTTGAAAAACAAGTTTTCTGGCACCCACTAAATTACCTTTCAAGTCTCAGGTCTACACCTTTGTGGCTCCAAACTCTAGGGAGTCATTCCATACCCGTGAGTCTCAGTTTCTACAACTATGAAATGGAGATGACCTTATAAACATGTTTTAATGAGAATTAAATTACTTTAAATGAAATAACTTAGACAAAGAACCTAATAATGTGTAGGCTATAGAAAGAATCCAATAAAGGCTAGCTCCTTCCCTTCTCTCCCCATATCTGCTCCTCTGTTATTTTCATCCACATAAAGTGTGTACTTTTCCAATGCCTATTGCATTTGGGAGAAATGGTAATTTGTTTATTTTCTTTGTACCTTGGAAGTATATAGAAACATTTATGTTTTTATATCAGAAAATGTCCTGTTAAGGGATGAATTGTGTCCTCCAAAATTCATATGTTGAATTCCTAAGTCTTCCAAACCATAGAACTTGACCTTATTGGGAAATAGAGTCATTGCACATGCAATTACTTAAAATGAGGTCATAGTGGAGTCGGGTGGGCTCCCAAGCCAATATGACCAGTGTCCTTATAAGAAGGGGAAACTGAGACACAGACACTTGCACAGGAGAACACCGTGTGAATAGCCAAGGAACAAAAAATATTCCAGCAAACACATCACCAGAACCCCAGAAGAAAAGCATGGATCAGATTCTCCCTCATAGCTTGCAGAAGAAACAAATCCTGCAGACACCTCAGTCTCAGACTCTGAGCCTCCAGAACTATGAGACAATAGATTTCTGCTGTTTAAGCCATCCAGTTTGCAGTACTTATTACGGCAGCCCTAGCAAACCAATCCAGGGCACTGCTGAAAGTGGTTCTCTACTCAGGGTACACATTATGACTTTTTTTTTATAGGTGACTCTAAGGCTTTTGAGTGGACATTCAGTTGTATCCTATGCAAAAACCATGGCTGACATGGACAGTTCTGGCTGGGTGAGAACACAGAGGTCCTTAGTCTTTGCTTCCTCGGTCTCAAAGCACCTTCAATGAGAGGTCTCATCAGCTCTATTTATTTATCTGGGTTTCCTTCCCACTAGACCTGATACTCCTTGAAGGCAGACACCGTGCCTCACTCAGCTTCCCATCCTGACATGAAGGTGGGGAAGGGGCATAGCATTTGTTGAACACCTTACTTTTTACCAAGTACTGTCCTAAGCACTTTGAATTTAGCTCCACAAACTGATCTTAGCGCGCCTGTCATGTCCCAGGAAGGCATCAATGTCCTGATTTTATAACAGAGGAAATTAGGCTCAGAAAATTATGACGGAAAGTGGTGAAATCTTTTCTTTCATTTTTTATTATATTTTCCAGTATGATTTCAGGAAATATAAAATAGGAATCCAAAGCAGAAGCTCCTTTGGAGCTTGGGCTCAGAGAGGACAAGAAAGAATGGGAGGTGAAAGACGTCCTCTCCCCCAAAATTTCCCATAAATAAACCATAAACTGTAAGTAAACCACAATGAGGGATGACACGTTTCTTACCCTGAGCAAGTGTAGATAAAATCTAGAATAAAGTATTTCTCAGAAAGAAGAGTCTGACCCAGAAAAACTCATTCCCCTTCTAAATTATTCAAAATGTATTAATTGTATCTGTGAACTGAAATGCTAAGTTAAAATCATGCCCAATCTTTTGCTCTTCAACACAGAAGAGTGCAGCAAATAAACATTTCAAAGCCAAAACAACTGGATCAAATTCATATATGTCTGTGGATCAAATCCAGATATATAGATGATAGATAGATAGATACATACATAGATTACATCCATATATAAAGGTAGATATTATGGAAAAATATTAAATCCCTTCAAAAATATGAATACTTTCCCTCAAAATAATGGTATTAAAAAATAGCATTTTTCTCTACCTAGGAAAGGTTTCTGGCATAGATTTCTTTCAATGTATTAATTTCTTTTTAAGTTTTGATGTCTTGCATATCAAGACACTGTCCCTCACAACAGGTTCCTTTGCTAACAGAAATAAGAGGCAACCCTGAGTACCACGACTACTTGTACCCCCACCCCCTGTTGGTTTCCCCTGATCACAACCAACCCTTCAGAATGACCTAGGACCCATCTGGACAATCTGAGTGTCTGATCAACCTTGATGAATGCCCTCTGAGTCTGACATTTCTCTTGACCATTTCACTGCTTAGTAATTGGTTTTCTTCCCTTCCCAGCTCCCTTTTTAGTGTATTATTCCATGAAGAGGGACTCAGAACAAATTTTATAGGATCCTGAAGAGACAATAAAAATCTCCCCCATCTCAGGCCCTTGAACCAAAGCAAACATGTCAGCTCTGACCTGCAGGTTTCCAAATCCACTCCAAGCAACCCAAGGAAATCTCAACTGTGAACGTTCATGGAAAATTGTTGCTAAATCAGCACCCAACTGGATGTTTAATGATTAATTACATCCCCTTGAGAAAATATTCAATCACAACTTAGCCTGGCAGTTATGCCTTGTTTTAGTACGCCTCTCGGAAGCGATGTTGAAGCATAACCGATTTTAGACCCTATCGCCTATAAATGAAAACACATCTAAGCAGTAAAATTCAGTATTTACACTGAATTCATTTTCAAAGCAACCATGAGCCCCCTGAGGACAGGCACCATGTATTTTTTATTCCGAACACCCATCATGATATTTAGCATACTGTTTGCTTCCAATAGATGTTGGGCAGGACTGACTGAGAAGACACTAGGATACAAGTATTAAAGACTGTGGCTAACATCAAAGGTGAGCAAAAGCTATCTGCAAATTGCATCTATTTATGCATATCAAGTCCCAAAACTAGTGGGAGTGTTTTTAATGTTTGCCTTGATCACAGACTCTAAGAATATGAAAGTAGTGATTTACCAAGCCTGATTCCTTAATGTCAAAATACAAGAAACTCAGTCATTCCCACAAAACACAAGTACAATTTAATTTAAAATGACAGCTAGGAAACTTAAGATTTAACCATGTCAACAGAACAACTAACTTCTTTATTTGAAACATACAACGTATCTGATGTATTTGCTAATCATTTTACCCTGTCACACATGAGAAGCTTTTGAGTTATACCAGTGCATAAATAATGCTTGTGCTTTTAAACTTTTCTAAATATAAGAAATTACATACTAACTAATACAGGGAGGAATAACATAGACAGTCCTTGTAATCCAAAAGCTATCACTGCTAACTTTTTGATGTTTTTCTTCCACATTGTTTCCATCTGAGAGCATGTATAATTTAGTTCAAAAATGGAATCCTATACATCCTGTTTGGTAACTTTCTTTTTTTCATTTCCTGTGTCTTTTTCTAACTCCCATGGTTTTTTTAAATCAGACAAAAACATTATGTGATTAGCTAGCAAACTTATATCGACAGCCATTTACTGCTTATTTTTCTGAAGTAATGAACAATTTCATGATTTTACACAATTCAGCACCCCAGTCAAGCAAGTAGAGATGGATCGCTGTTCAGAAATATATCAAAACCCCCAACTGGGGTGTTATACCAGAGCTCAAGATATTATTAACAAAAAGTTTCTATCTCTAATACAGGCTGACCCTGGGTGACTCTGACCCAAACCTTTTGCTTACAAGATAGGGAAGAGTCTCTATTATATCAGCTCACCAGTTGCAATGTTGACTCTCTGACATCGGGGTGAGGCTGGGGGAGGAAGGAAAGAAGAAACTACACATTCAGACATTGTAGTATTTCACCAGTAGGTTTCCAGACATACTGTGGTACACAAGCCCATCAATTACATAAACTCCCAGAAAGTTCAAATAAAACAATAAACAAAGAAAAGGTCATCATATAACAGCAAAGCAAGTCAGGGAAAACAGCCGCCAGTGTCAGGCAATGCTTCAGCCAATCTAAGGGGGAAAATATCAGGAGAGATTAAGACTGCGGATGGCTTTAAATCCTCAGATGGTGCATTGGGTCTGAGAGCTGCCATGCCAAGAAAGACAGCTGTCAAAATCAGTAACCCAGTGGCCCTTTCAACCATAGCTCTCCTTCCCCAAAATAGTTGGTCAACACCCATTTTGTGGGCTTGGAAGCCTGGGGTTTGGGTTTTATTCTGCAAAATTTGGAAAAAAAAAAAAAAAAAAAAAGGATAGAAAGAAATGCTCCATGAGGTGCTCCTGTGGGAGAAGGCAGTTTGCTCTGAAGCTCAGGTCCAAAATGAATGAATATCTTAGGTGACATAAAGAGTGATCGAGGTTCTGTCAGCTCTGTCTGCACCCTGGATAAGTGAGCATGATATTTGCGGATTTCAGTTTCAAGGACTGACCTTACCTCTTTGTTAGAAGTGCTTTGACTAGAAAGAAAGCACAGTGATTAAAAGTTAAGGTTATCAAATTGCTGCTTATTAACATATTTCGAGGGCTTTAACTCGTATCTCTGAAAATTAGAATATTTCCTAATTACCTGCGCATATCTCACTGATGAAAACTGATGGGATCATTTTATTCCCTACTTGAAATCCTCCAATAACACCAAATACAAACTCCTTATCATGTCCAAATGTGTCCTTTTTGATCTGAACACAGGGCTCTCCTCAACAATGTTTAATGTATAAGGCACAGTCCAGCCAGATGTTGCAATTTACAAATCCCCAATTTATGCCACATGGTTTCTCATCTCCCTGTCTTTGCACATGCTGGTCACTTGGCCAGGCAAACCTTTCTGCAGTCCTCAACCCTTCCTTCATTCCAACCCCTCAATCTTCCAGGCCACCCTTAGTCACTACTACTTCAGTAAAACAGAGTCACAAAGTGGGGCTGACTTTGAAACCAGCTACTTGGATTCACAACCTGCTTCCACCATCTAGTAGTTGCTGAACGTCTCTGTGCCTGTGTTTTCTCAGCACTGAGATGTGAAAAGGAATAATACCTAGAGATGCTGAGAATTTTAAACAAGATAAGACACTAATCAGGTAGCTTTGGGAACATTCTAAGAGTTCATAAACTAATAGCTATTATCACTATCATCATCATTATCATCACTATCTCTTAACACTCCAATTAAAGCTCCTTTTTTTCTTGTAAGATCTCTTTGCCAAACACAACTTCCTCCCTCACACATTGATTACTTACTCTTTTGTCCCACCCCTGAAACTTGGACATACTTCCGATGTGGCTATCATACTGAATCATAAGCCTTTTTTGCATATCTTTTCTCTATCCAAAGCTTCTCAAGAACAGGAACCGCATCTCATTCATCTTTGTATTCTCAGTGACTACCAGTGCCTGACACACAGGAGATACAAAAATAAATATTAGCTGAATGAATCAATAATTGAAGGAGTTCTTAAAAGGCAAGTGAAAACCAAATACCAATCAATCAAATCATATTTGACTGCACTAAGGAAATTTGCTATTCGGGGAAATCATAAGAAAAATTCAAGAACTGGGTGAAATAATGGAAAGCACATGAATTTGGAAGTCAGAAATACCGAAATTAGAATCCCAGCTGTTCCTCATACAAGCTCTATGACCTAGACCAAGTTATTTAACCTCTAAGAGCTTCTGCTTTTTTATCTTTAAGTATGGCTATAACATCTATTTCATAAGGTAAACAACAAATGAGAAGACATAAGCAAAGTACCTAGGCCTATAAGAAAGTGCTTATTACTTAATTTCCCTTGTCCTTTTATGAATATTTTTGTAAATTTAATTATTATTCCATGAATCTTGATGCTGAATTTGGATCTGTTAAAATGCTTTATACATCCGTACCACCATAGGGGTTGAGTTTTTATTTTCTTGTCCCATATTCATGCTCTTGAGCACCAAGACATGCACACCCCATCTGCTGTTGACCAGGGACCAAAGTCAGTGATTTTTTTTTTTTTTTTTTTTTTTTGAGACAGAGTCTCACTTTGTTACCTGGGCTAGAGTACCATGGCATCAGCCTAGCTCACAGAAACCTCAAACTCCTGGGCTCAAGCCTCCCGCGTAGCTGGGACTACAGGCATGTGCCACCATGCCCCGCTAATTTTTTCTATATATATTTTTAGCTGTCCAGATCATTTCTTTCCATTTTTTAGTAGAGACGGGGTCTCGTTCTTGCTCAGGCTGGTCTCGAACTCCTGACCTCGAGCGATCCTCCTGCCTCGGCCTCCCAGAGTGTTAGGATTACAGGCATGAGCCACTGCGTCCGGCCTATGGTCAGTGATTTTTATGCTATGGGCAAAATGTTCTTTGCTTTCATTCAACTATTGTATATTGTTTCTGCTCAAACCATTAATTTCCTTTTTTTTTTGTTTGTTTGTTTGTTTTTTTATACTGCATGTTTCCAGTAATCAAACCATTAATTTCAACCTTAATAATCATTATTTAAGATTTCAAGAACTCTGGCTTGAATATAGCCCTGAGAATCCCAATTAATATGTTATTTAACCCTGCATTACAAATAAACTGATCAGCTTCACATATTTAGGGAAGATAGGTCTGCAAACAGAGAAGAGGATGCTAAAGGAAACACCAAAGACATATCTTACCTCTTTTGTTAATTTGACTAGGTTTGACTATGATGATATAAATTCTTCACAGTCACTCAGTTAAAACAAAAGTAGGGTAGCCATTTTTCCTACCAATCAACCTAGAGGACTGGCACATAAATGTCAAGATTACCAGATAATGCTATTCATTCACATAGAAAGAACGTAAGTTACTCATGAACTCCAACCAAGTGTACAGGTTTGCCAGGGAAGTTAAAAGGGAGGGTGGGGTGAGAAATGATAGTTTCTGATTGCCCATGCCCAGAGCATTCCCAGTTTATCCCTAACCAGTTTATTCCTAACTATCCCTTTGTTCTTGGCACAAGAATAAAGGAAGCAAGTGAAAGATGGCATCAGCCTTACTACTCATAAACAGAGAAATTGAATTAAATCTACCAAAATCTCAAGATCCACTGACAGGCCTGAATCATATGTAGACATCAAACTGCTCATTCAGCCCCTAAAACCAAATTTTAATAGAACTACAGGGGTGGAGGAATAGGAACCTTGATAAGTTGAGTATGGACAGAGAGTATCATCGACTCTGTGATATTATGTACGGTCATCTATTGCAAATGCAGGTGTCATTAAAATGAGAAAACAGGCCAGATGCTGTGGCTCACACCTAACACTCTGGGAGGCTGAGGCGTGAGGATCACTCGAGGTCAGGAGTTCAGAACCAGCCTGAGCAAGAGCGAGACCCTCGTCTCTATTAAAAATAGAAAAAATTGGCCGGGTGTTGTGGTACATGCCTGTAGTCCCAGCTACTCGGGAGGCTGAGGCAGGAGGATCGCTTGACCCAGGAGTTTGAGGTTGCTGTGAGCTAGGCTGACGCTATGGCATTCTAGCCACGGCGACAGAGCAAGACTCTGTCTCAAATTAATTAATTAATTAATTAAATTAGAAAACACACAGTCCTCTTTCATCTTACCAGAAACCTAAAGCCTCATAATTGCTACAGAGCAAATGGCTTACTTTTGCTACATTCCAAACCATGAGGGAACCCACGGACACATGGTCTAATATCTGCTTTAGAGTTATTGGAGGAACAGAAAAGAGAAAAGGCAACTTTGCAAAAAAGTACCTAACCAAAACTACAGTAGTGTGGAGTGTGGCTATTAACTGCCCCCAAAATAGATTGGAACTTAAGTCCAAAGAAATGCAACTTCATTTAAAACATAAGCTACGAGATAAAAGAGTTGGCACATCAACACTACATACTGAAATTTAATCAAACTGAAAAGAACAGTTGATCTGTCTTCAAGAAAAAAGGAGGGGGTAGCGTGTAATATTTTTAATATATGGATGGCTGGGTAGAGTAAATGACTGTCGCACAGAAGGTTTATCTGTAAACACTGCAGCAAGTCTGGGGTTTTTAACCACAATAAATGACTGGTTTCAATCAGATGCTGCTAGCAGGAAATCCATGGCCCATAGGAGCAATTACCCATCTCTTGACTGAAGCACAGGGCAATTACAAGCTGCCGAAGTACACTCACGATACCGGAGCACTTGACTGTATGGTGCTAATGGAACCGGGACCAGAAACAGCGGTTTGTGGCTACATTTCTCAGATGCAACCCCTCCCCAGTCCCTTTCATATTCCTCCTTAACTCACAAGACGGCACCATAGAGAAATTGTGGTCTGCAAAAGCAATATCATCTTTATCCAAAACACAGACATCAAGGTTTTCTCTGCTCCTGCACCCGACAGAGCCCTTTAAAATGATTACACTCATTCTTATTTTTTTTTAAATGTATCACATCTTTATCTGTGGTTTTGCAGATGACTTCTTAACTGACTCTCCTATTCAGCATTTGGTGCTCATTATTGACTGAATCAATTAGCCAAATTAGAACTTCTAATCTTAAGGCAGTGAAGAGAAACCTGTCAGGGAAGCAAATGAGAAAATAATTACTCTTTTATGTCACTGTGAAAAATACAGTCAACTAACTATGTATCCTTAGAATGTTAACCCCTCTAAGAACAGAGAAAGAAAAATAAAAGATAGCAAGTGGTCTATCAAGTTAACCTTCCATTCTCATTATTTTTATTTCTAATAGGTAACATTTCCTAAAGACCTAACGTGCCAAGCATTGTATTATGTGCTTTAAGTGCCTTGTCTCATTTATGCCTCACAATAATTGTGAAGTAGACACTATTATCATCCTCATTTATAGAATGAAATAACAGACTCAGCTTGAGTAATTTCCTCAAGATATCACAGTCAAGTATGCTGTGGATTCAGGACTTGAATAAGATCTGTAGACATTCAAAATCTAGCTCTTAAATACCATATCATCCTGCCCCTGTTATTGGGTGACTCTCTGAGTCATAACTGAATAACGAATAATGAATAATTTGCAAAGCCACCCTATCACGCTCCCAAGATAGACATTAACAGTCAGTCCCAGCAGCCTTTCCCATTGAGTGTAGACAGGACCATAGAACCTTTCTCATCGCAGCATTTTAGAAAGCTGACAGTCTTCAACTCCACTTTAGAATTCATCAGCATGGTAGCCTTGGTACCCATTGTAGGGTACCAATTGTAATGCTTGACCCATTAGTAGGCATTCAATAAATGTTAGAAATTAAGAGATCTTGTGTAGAAGAAACATAGACACATCTGTCATACTCAAACCAACCAGTTTAACTTCTGACAATCATTAACTAGTTATGTGATTTAAGCAAGTTATCTAAGTCTCTGGATCTTAGTTTCCTCGTCTGTATAATAAAGATGGTACTACTCACCTTGCAAAGCTATTATAAGGATAAAACAAGATGGTCTCTGGTGTTAAGAGGAAACTGACCCTCCAGGAACACCAGACCTCTTAATAATAATAAAAGATCATTAGTTTTGCATAAAACTGCTTGAATCCTTTAAGACTGAAATAGACCCAAGCTATGCTCCTACAAAGAAAGAGTGGAATTAGAAATAACATGGTGTAGTGAGAGTCCTGGGAATGGGACCATGAGGACTGAACAAACCCCATATCCCGTGGAGGACAGATAACATTAAATAACAACTTAAGAGAAATGGGGGAAAAAAAAGACATCTCAGGTCCTGAATTGAGATAGAGAAACAAAAAGACACCTCCCAGCAAATGAGTAGTGAGTTGGGATACCCATCATGGCATGTGACCTAAGGAAAGAAAATCTAAAGAAAAGTAATCAATTTTTTACTCCTAAGTCTCAGACCCAGCTAGTTAAGATTGAATCTTTGTTCTCATCCACTGGGAAACTCCTAAGAGACCATAATATTATCTAACATAAACTGTGGATTTGATTAAAGATAATTGATCCTTCCCAGAATATTGGGGACACAGTCTTACTGGGGAATCAGACAGAAGCTGGGTCACACATTATGGGAGCATCAGGCACAATGCCTGGCTCAAAGCAAGTACTCGGTGCATGTTAATTCTTATCCTCCCTTCCCTATAAACAAAGGAAACTTGCTTCTCCAAACACACCTTACATTCCTGCCTACATAGAAATGCACCATTTCCATTCTGGGCCTCAATAGCTAAGAAGCCTCCAGGGCAGGTGGAAGCCACAGTGTGCCTAATCCAGTTTCCAGTGAGTACTGCAACTGAAGTTTTTTCCCTTTTTATTCATGAACTTCCTATTTTTTCTAGCAGTTAAAAAAGCAAAGAAGTCTATGGCCATAGCACCCTGAACGCACCCGATCTCATCTGATCTGAGACGCTAAGCGGGGTTGGGCCTGGTTAGTACCTGGATGGGAGAAAAGCAAAGATGTCCTGCTAGGCAAATCTCCATTCATCCAGCAAATTAAATCTGAGCAGAAGTGGGCTGCACAGAGTTGATTAATTCCACCAGCATCCCTCACCATGCATTGGCAGGGTCCTCTTCTGGGCTCTAATTATGATGGATGCAAGCAAACCAAAAACATTCATAAAACTAAGGCATAAGAGAGCTGATGGACCACACCTACCTTCACAGAACTGGTTTGGAAAAATTGCAGAAATAGATGGGGAATATGTACACTGCATTGCAAGGAGCCCAGAACTATTAGATTTACCGTGACAGTCACCCTGTCTCTCTTTTACATCCTCTTTTTCCCTTTTATACCTTTCCTTTTCTGTACTTTATGATTCAAGATGTGAGCAGGGGTTAGAAGGATGTGCCCTGCTACTGGGAGTTGTGGATTGTCACTGATGCTCAAACTCCCCATCCTACCATCAAAGCTCCCCCTATCGCTGAGACCCCCCCATAAGGTTTATCCTATTAATACAAATCAGAAGTGTTCTATGCTAAAGAGTCCACAAATGCAGGTTTTATGGAATTTCTTTAAGAGACAGGGTCTAACTCTGTCACCCAGGCTGGAGGGTAGTGGTGCAATCATAGCTTACTGTAACCTCCAATTCCTGGGCTCAAGCAATCCTCCTGCCTCAACCTCTCAAGTAGCTGGGACTGCTAAAGGCGCATGCCACCACACACAGCTAATTTTTTAATTTTTTGTAGAGATGGGGCCTCACGATCTTGCTCAGGCTGGTCTCAAACTCTCGGCCTCAAGCGATTCTCCCACGTCGGCCTCCCAAAGTGCTTGCTGGGACTACAGGTGTGAGGCACTGAGCCTGGCCTCAGATTTTATAAAAATTTGACAACACTCTTATTCCAGTGTTTTTAAAGTGATGCTTTGGAGAAAACAAAAGATTGGAGATCTTTAAGACACGAGCTGCTAAAAAGTTTTTCAACTATGATACGAGCACTTGAGTTATTGAAAACAAAACAAATAGAAACATGCTCTGATGGATTTTAAAAGGTCAAATACCTTTGATGACAATAGATATTCAAAAACCTGATGGTTAACCTCATTTTTTATGATAAAATGTGTTAGTTTTTCATTCCTTAGTTCACAGATGCTCTATTTCACATTGTACCTCCACAAGATGTGTGTGTTATGACATTCATTCTGGTCTCCTTAGCCTCCTGGCTCCCTAACCCTTCCCCTCGCCCTCCAAAAAAAGTAGCCACAAAATTAAGGGAAAATATCCAGCTGAAAGGGCAAGGTTTTCTAGAAGAGGAAAAAGAGTGGGAAATGAATTATTTCAGACCAAAAGCAATTATATTTTGAAGGCAGAAGCAGACATCTTCTGGCACAACTGTCAAGATGTTACAAAAAGATTAAAGGAGTTTTTTTTGTCATTTAAAATCTGTTTCTGGTTCGCAAAAAAAAAAAAAATGTGCTGTTCAGTTTGTGATTTTTAATAAGATTTCTCAATAGACTCACTGCTTAAAAAAAAAAAAGTGTAAGAGAGAAAGAAGTGAAAAATCGAAGGCCATGCAGCAAATACAGCCATGACTTTGATACAGTATCCTTCATTTTAGCCATTCTGGTGGCTTTAGACAAGATTTTTGTGGGAGGTTATACCCTATACAATAACCTGTCAACAAAATATACTTTTTGCAGAGACTTTTCAGGATTTAGGCTTCTACTGGGGTAAAAGCAGAAACGCCAGATTAATTCCGTTCAAAACTTTTGCTCAAGGAGGCAAAGGATGGTATTTTTCACTGTTCACAGTGTGCAAACCTCTCTTTAAGCTTTAAACATCCAGATGCTGTTTTGTCTCCCATCTTCTGTGGCGCTGGCTTTCTCTCAATCCTCCACTAAGAATTGCTTCTCAAGCTCCTGCTTGAGAGAGACAAGAGGGTACCTTGTGACCTAATTAAGGTTGTTCAGTCATGGGAGTCATGATTTCTAGAATATCCTCTACCCACTTTTGTGAAATGTAAACTGTTTTGGAACGTGTTCATGGTCCTAATTCTCTCCATGGAAGCTGAGCAATCACCGATTATTCTCTTCCATTTTTCCCTTCTCTCCATCTTCACATCATTCTCTGTCCCCTTCCATTGCTTGAGTTCAACATATTCATTTCAAAGGCTCTTCTTCTGGCCTTCATCTCATCAAACCTCCTGCACATCCCTTTCTATTTGTCAGTGTGGTGGGTCGTAGCCTTGGCCCATTCATTAAGTGAATGGATATTGCAGATAGAAGACAGGTTCATGGCTTCATTTTTTTCTCACTCTGTCTCAAATTTGCAAGGATTTCTTTGTTGCTTAATGCATGTGCAGGATGGGGCTAGGACCTGGGGGAGGTCACATAATATAAGTATGTGAGATGACCTTTCCTTTCAAATACTTTACAATATTTTGAAAGAAGCAAGACTTTTACCTGATAGATAATTAGAGCAGGGGTCCCCAGCCTACGGTGAGTTGTATAATTGTTTCGTTATATATTACAATGTAATAATAACAGAAATAAAGTGCACTATAAATGTAATGAGCTTGAATCATCCCAAAACCATCCTTTCCCCTACCACTCCCCAGTCCATGGAAAAATTGTCTTCCATGAAAACAGTCCCTGGTGCCAAAAAGATTGGAGAATTAGAGAACAGTGTGTGAGTTTAATCAATGAGGTGCTTAATCACTTGCCAAATGGTGTGATACATGTAATAAGATCAATCCTGAAAAATAAAAAAATAAAAAAAGAAAAAAAAATATGTGGAAAAATTGTCTTTCATGAAAAATAAAAAAAATAAAAAAAAAAAAAAAGATCAATCCACCGGCCTTCAGGAAGAGTTGGGCAGGAAGCAGAAAATTCTTCTACTTAATCCAGTCTCTGCATTCATCTCTCATCTTGTGAACTCATTCAGATATCAACCTGCTATGGCAAAGTTATCTCTGAAAAAGACCAAGTTCCCAACTCTCCTTCTCTAATTTATAAAGAAGTTATATACAGGGTACTGGGTATCCTTCTTCTTCTTTTATTTCCCCTTAAAACTCTCTACCAAAATTATCATCATATTTGATACAGGAATTCATTTAAAATATATCTGAGACTCTTCTAAAATATTTACAAGCCTGACTATTCCTTAACTTTTTACTGTCCACTTTTTAAAAAAATGTGAAAATCAAACCTTTGGCTTCCAAGTTAAGTCAGCAAACTTAAAATTTTAACAAGAAATTTTTCTTATTCTAATGCTCCCTAAATGGAAAAGCTAAAATCTGAGGGAAGCTATTTCTAAGTGAAGAAATATGGTGATGCTTCCAGGAATTTGGGATTAGAAAAATACTTAATTTCTCATTTAACTCAACTTTATGCCTTTGGCCAGTCGCCTCTGCTAGATATTAATAGGAAAGGGGAAAGAAGATAAAACTTAAATCAGCATTTACTAATTGCTAGAATATGTCTTAAAAAAAAAAAACCTTGTAGGAAAAGAAATTGAAAGTACTGAGTAATTTTGTTGAAATCTTAGTATATTTTATATTTTCTGAAATTATATTGTAAAATACAATCTTTTTTTTTTTTTTGAGACAGAGTCCCACTCTGTTGCCCAGGCTAGAGTGAGTGCCATGGCATCAGCCTAGCTCACAGCAACCTCAAACTCCTGGGCTCAAGCGATCCTCCTGCCTCAGCCTCCTGAGTAGCTGGGACTACAGGCATGCGCCACCATGCCCAGCTAATTTTTCTGTACATATTTTTAGCTGTCCAGATCATTTCTTTCTATTTTTAGTAGAGACGGGATCTTGCTCTTCCTCAGGCAGGTCTCAAACTCCTGACCTCGAGCAATCCTCCTGCCTCAGCCTCCCAGAGTGCTAGGATTACAGGTGTGAGCCACCACACCCGGCCTGTAAAATACAATTTAAAAAAAAGAAAGAAAAGGAAAAGGAAGACTAGGATGAGGAAGAGGAAAACTTTTAAAAAGGAAGAACACAATTATTGAATACCAATGATGTGTGAGACCCTCAGCCAGGTTTGCCCTATACATTACCTCGTTTCATCCTCATAATAATTTCCATACAGAGTGTCGTTATGATTTTCATTTCACAGATGAAGCACTTGAAGATTAAGGAGATAAAGTAAGTTGGTCAATGATATGAACTGGATGTTTGTGTCCCCCCAAACTCATATGTTGAAATCCTATCCTAGGAGGTGGAGCCTTTGGAAGATAATTGGGTCAAGAGAGTGGAGCCCTCATGAATGAGGTTAGTCTCCTTAGAAGAAGGGACAACTGAGCTTGCCCTCCCTCTCCCTGCTCTTCACAATGTGAAGATACAATGAAAAGCTGACTATCTGCAAGCCAGGAAGTGGGCCCTCACAACATACCAGATCTGCTGGTGCCTTGATCTTGAACCGTGCCAGCCTCCAGAACTGTGAGCAATAAAGTTCTGTTGTTTAAGCCCCCTAGTATACGGTAATTTGTTGAAGCAGCTCAGACTGACCAAGAGAGTCAAGATCACACAGCTAATGAGTATGAACCAAGATTTGACACCAGTTCCAACTCAGACTCTTGCCTTTCATGGCACTCCACTGCCTCTTGTCCTTCCCGAGTAGTCATACCCAATCATTTTGGGGGGCCAAGTATTTAATAGACAGGCTTCCAAATTCTAAGCTTAGCTAACCAGGGGATGCAATGAACACAGGAGAATGTACTTGATTTCTTTTTCCTCCCCTCTCATTGCCTCTGAGACCCCACTGCACATCCACAGGCAAAAGCCCAATCTGCATCTGTCTGGAACATCAAGAGTGAAGTCTAGCGCACGGAGGGGAACAGAGATCGGGAAGGAAAGCCTGGGATCATCGATCCATCTCCAGTTCAGCACAGACCTACTCATGGCCGAGCAATCATGTGAAGGAAAGAATTCCTGACTCCAACTCTGGGCCTTCAGAAAGCCTGACCACCACAATCAAGTGGCCATAATCCCCCAGGGCAAACATACCTGCTCAGTGTATCTAATTGAGAGGAAGGGTTGACAAAGGCACAAACAAAAGAAAAAACGTGCTCAGAGGATTTTGCATTTGTCAATGTGCAGTTGGCATTGGGGTGACCTGTTGTGTTGAAATGGGACCGGCTCGGGGAAGGGGGGCTTGCTGAAAAGAGAGGAGAATGTGGAGGATGAAAGTGAGACAGACAACTATGAATTTCTCCCTTTTGAATTTCAACCTGTTGGATAAAAACAATAGCAAATGAGGCACTGAATATGCATGAGGCAGGGAAGGTATTTTAAGTTTTTCAGGAGACAGCTCGCTGAACGGAATTGCTAATTATGTCTCACATTGCTCTGTCCAATTCAGTTAGCTTGATTATGGCTGAGTTGTCAACTCCCCTGCACTTGAGGTTCCACAGTTGCAGCCCGTTCTGAGGCTTAATACTAAATTAGAATTATATTTTGCCCAAAAAAATGTTTTCCCTTGCTGAAGCACTAGCTTTACCCATTGTGACAACATAACCTTTCTCAACAAAAATAAAATTAAAACCGCCAAGGGTTCAGATTCAAGGGTTTTTGGAGTTGGTGGAACGTCAGAAATGTAATCGCAGCTGTGACAATTGCAAATTAAGATTGAACAATGAGCCAAATTAAAAAGGGTGAGAAAGAGCAGAACACCATATGGAGTATGTTGCTGCTACCCCCACAGGATATCTTTGATTCCTTAGGATAAGGAGGATTAGCCAACTGAAGGATGGACTAAAGAGAGCCCTAGAATCTCACTAACCTGCAGCCACTGCGTAAATCAAGCAACTCAATTTCCCATTTCCTTTATTAGTTTCTTCACTTTTACAATGGGATGAACTTTGCTTGCTAATGGTGCCAGTTCAGGAGAGGGATGATGAGTGAAGTGGGGGTTCTCCTTGGACAGTTACATGAGGATTAAATATATCTAGTCCTGTCTAGCAAATCAGGATTCTTGGAAGAATTCACCCCAAAGATAGAGAGAATGGGGCATGATATGCTCCGTCGAATAAAATGTCATTGGAGTAAGCAGGGCACCCTCTGCCAAATCCACTCAATTCCAACCAAGCCTCTGCTGGACTCGCATCTGAAGTGGATGAAGAACAATGGAGAGTAGAGAAAGGTGAACAAAATGAGGACATCAACAGCCCTGCTTTGGGTCCAGCACAGCATGGCCCAAAAGGGAGAGGCTTGCCCCAGAGAACCACACTGCTTTGGGGACATGAGGGTCCGATACACACATGAAGGTATGCAGTAAGAGATGTCTGCAGTGGCAACTCTGCCATGCTGGGATACACCAAGGGGCAGGCTGAAGCCGCAACAGCTGGCAGAGCTGCACAGTTTCAACGCAAGAGTCTTACCAGAGAACATTTGTGACACATCCCCTGGAAGTACAGAAGATGGTCCAGGCAAGAGCATTGAATTTTACAAAGTTTGGAAAACTACAGGCTGTCTTGCTGAGGACCCATGCAAAGGAGACCCAAGCCACCCTGGCTGACAGCCCCAGACAATTGCTAAGGCCATCGGAACCAGCTAGCTGACCACAAACACATGAGCGCATCCAGCCTGCACCACGTGGAGCAGAGATGAGCCATCCCAGATGACCCCTGCCCAAATTGCAAAAGTGTGAGTAAATAAGTGATTGTTGTTTTTAGCCACTATGTTTTGGGATAGTCTGTCACACAGTTATCGATAACTGATACAATCTGTACAAACATAACACATTTCCTTCTGGTATCCCCAACTTTCAAGACAGGGGAAAAAAATAGACTTTGGAAAGCAATCCTAATTGTTCCCAAGCAATGTCTGCTGGTGACCTTAATCAGAGGCATTAGAGCAGTAACCATCATCTTTCTTGCTAAAATTAAAGTCTTAGCTACAGTGCAACATTCTGCCTGAGCAGAAAAATCCTCCAATAGCAACAGCCTCTGTGCCCACATCTGTCTGCTCTGAATAGTATCAAACGGGGTGGCGTACGGGTGGCGTACGTGTACTTTGGCCCTGGTAACACACCAACCCCAAAAAGGGTTGTGAGTACCACAGGCTTGGTTATTTGACCTACAGAGATGCTTTCATAACTGTTCCCTTGGTCCTCCAAACATCTCCATTAGGAAAAGAGGAGATAAAAATCACATCTATAAATAAAGTAGCCAAGTTACAGAGAGAGGAGAAAGCAAGTCAGCTGCAAAAAGGCACAGCAAACAAAACATACAATGTTACTGGTGGGCGCTACTATTCCGATGGGGGGATGTCTTCCTTAGTCTGCCTGCTTTAAGAAGAACATAACCGGGAAATGTCGTAAGAAATGTGCAGGATTAGCTTTTCATTAAACCTGGCTGGGGAGAGAAGTTAGAAGAGGGCGAGGGGGAGTGCTATTTTTTTAATCGTTTGAAATGGTCCTTATTTCTGTTTCTCATCTCCTGTCCTCCTTCCTCCTCAACTCAAGTGTCTTTTGGTGGGGCAAAGACCATTTCTTAAGCAGAATTTTCTTTCTGATTAAATCTTCTCTATTTTCACGCAGTTCTATTGCTTCAGCTCGGATAAGCCTCAGGTCAGTTCTATCTGAGTTTACAATCCAATCTGAACTTTCAGTGATCATGGAAATATAGATATTTCTTATTTTCAGTGAGATCAGATTAAGCTGTCACCCTTAAGCAGCCAAGGTGGAAGAATTAAAATCACACCATGAAATGCAGAAACTATTTATTCACTTGAACTCTTTCTCAGAGATGCTTTAAAGACAAGTACATCAAAATGTTGTTTGTAATTAAGGAAAATTACCACAAAAATACATCCTGTTGCACACGATTTGTTATGTCTCTTAATGTCTGTCTTTAAGAAGAAAGTAATTGGGTTTATTTCAATAGGCTTGCCTGCTTGCTGTGATGATGTATGCCAGTTGGAAGTCTTAACTTTAAGTTGATGATGCTTAAATAACAAGAGTATTTCCTTGGTTCCAAGTCAAAAGGTTCAACCTGGGTTTTATTGCTTTTGGTTTTGGTTTTGGGGGGTTTTTTAGGGGGGAGGGTTTTTTTTTAAGTCTCAACAATGCAATACATACAAAGAAGCTAAACTAAATTCCATTTCTCATTAAATATTAATATCGGACTCCATCTTTACATAACCCGAGTCAGACTACAGACTAAAAGAAAAAGTCAAAACTAAGATAAATGCAAGGCTGGGCTGGGTGCAGTGGCTCACACCTGTAATACCAGCACTTTGGGAGACTGAGCCCAGAGGATCACTTGAGGCCAGGAGTTCATGACCAGCTTGGGCAACATAAGGAGACCCCATCTCTACAAAAACATTTAAAAATTAATCAGGCAGGCCGGGCGCGGTGGCTCACGCCTGTAATCCTAGCACTCTGGGAGGCCGAGGCGGGTGGATCGCTCAAGGTCAGGAGTTCGAGACCAGCCTGAGCAATGAGCGAGACCCCGTCTCTACTAAAAAATAGAAAGAAATTAGCTGGCCAACTAAAATATATATAGAAAAAATTAGCCGGGCATGGTGG
>CM052447.1:11688126-11707258 GCA_028533085.1 Varecia variegata
CGTCTCTACTAAAAATAGAAAGAAATTATATGGACATCTAAAAATATATATAGAAAAAAATTAGCCGGGCATGGTGGCGCATGCCTGTAGTCCCAGCTCCTTGGGAGGCTGAGGCAGTAGGATCGCTTAAGCCCAGGAGTTTGAGGTTGCTGTGAGCTAGGCTGATGCCATGGCACTCACTCTAGCCTGGGAAACAGAGCGAGACTCTGTCTCAAAAAAAAAAAAAAAAAGAGATTATCAAATAAAAATAAAATCCATCCTAATCACTTAGGTATGTTTAGAATTATGTGAACAAGAGCATTATGGTAGAGCTTTGAATTAATTAATTAGACGAGTTAGGGAAGTCTCCAGCACTGTGGCCATGTGAGGTCGTAGGCACATACTACCAATTCTTTTGAAGGCAGACATTTCTATCAAGGAATAGAAAGACCTTTGCCTAAATTCTGTAGATCCCAGATAGCCAATACATTGCTGGGATTGGGGTGTAGAATGGAGTTGGAGTGCAGAGGAGGAAAATTTATATAAAGATTTTTTTTGGTACCTCTGAGAAAGTTGTAAGAATTAGGGTCGAGTATACTAAACAGAAGCTTTGGGATTCTGAAGATATCCTTTGTCAATTCTACATTCCTACTCCATTTGCAATTTATTCTAAGTATGATGAGAAGCCATTGGAGAGTTTTGAGCAAGGGAGTTACATGATCTGATGAAAGTTTTAAAAGGATTTTTCTGAGAGTTTTGTAGGAAATACACCAAAATGGTAGGGGTGAGAATGAAAACAGGGAAATCCAAAGTCTGTGGCAGAAGTCCAGGCAGGAGATGACGGTGCTTGGACTGGGGTAATAGGGTAGCAGAGGAGATAGTGAGAAGTGATTGGATAGATCTTGTACGTGGAGCTGATCAGAACTGCTGTTGGACTGAATTCCAGTTTCACCAATTTATTCAACACTCCAGCTTTGGTGTTGGTGCCAGAGACTACAGTGAAAGATTAGACTGAGTCACAGCTCCTAAAGAGCTCTCAACTGACAGCAGTGAGTCATTTTCATAAAAAAATATACCCTAAACAAGAATCCCTTTATGTTAATAATTTTACAAAACAAATAAAAATGAGCAATTTCTCATGAAACTACATCTTTTTTTTTGGAGACAGAATCTCACTCCGTTGCAATAGGTAGAGTGCAGTGGCGTCATGGTAGCTCACTGTAAACTCAAACTCCTGGGCTCAAGCGATCCTTCTGCCTCAGCCTCCCAAGAGGCTGGGACGACAGGCGCCACTATACCGGGCTAATTTTTTCTATTTTTTTAGTAGAAACGGGATCTCACTCTTGCTCAGGCTGGACTCAAACTCCTGAGCTCAAGCTATCCTCCCACCTTGGCCTCCCAGAATACTAGGATTACAGGCATGAGCCACCATGCCCAACCTGAAACTACTTCTTAAAAATGACTAAAGGAGATACAGAAAATATAAATAGAATAATAGCATTTTAAAAATTAAATCAGTAGTTATACATACACACAGAATCACTAGGCCAGGGCTGTTTAAAAGATAAATTTTCTTAAATTTTAAGGAATAAGTAATCCTAATCTGTATAAACTATTGCATAGAATTGAAAAAGGAGGCAAACTATCTAATTTATTTTATGAGACCACAAACTTACCTAAAAACAAGATTAAAAATGTATAAGAAGGAAAAAAATACAACCAACTCACCTGAGCATAGGTGTAAAAATAAACTTTTTTAAAAAGAGGCAGTAAACTAAATCCAATAACATCAACCCACTACCTCACACCTATACAAATATTAATTCAAAATGAATCATACACCTACATATAAACTTAAAATTATAAAGCTTCTAGAAGAAAACAAGAGAAAATCCTTGCAAGTTTTTAGATAGAATATATAATACACAAGCCATAAAGGAAAAAACAATAAATGCAACTTCAAAATTAAACAATTTTGCTTTTAAAAGACACCATTTTAAAATATTAAAAAGCAAGTCATGGACTAGGAAAAAATATTCCAAAAGCATGATTCCGATGGAAAAAAAAAAAAAAACCTGTAGAATGTAGGTAAAGAATGGTACAACTCAATAATAAAAAGACCAAACAACCCAATTTTATAAGTGGGCCAAAACTTTGAATAGACTCTCCACAAAGAAGATTTACAATTAGCTAACGAGCACATGAAAAAATGGTAAATATTAGTCATCAGGAAAATGCAAAATAAAACCATAATGAGATATCATTACACACAGATTAGAATGGCTAAAATTTCAAAGGTAATCATACCAACTAAAGGCAATGATGTAGAGCAATTGGAACACTCGTGTATTGCTGATAAGGATATAAAATTGTACAACCACTTGAGAAAATAGTTTGGCAGTTTTTTAAAACATTAAAAATGCCATACTACATGATACAGCCATTCCATGTGTAGAAATTCAACCAAGAAAAATGAAAACATATGTCCTTACAAAGATTTATACATGAATATTCATAAGTTTGTTTTTAATAGCTAAAAACTGCAAAGAACTTAAATGTTCATTAACAAATAAGTGCATATACAAATTGTGATAAATCTACAAAAGAAATGTTACTCAGGAATGAAAAGGAATAAAGGGTAGGTTTAACTATAGAAATGTATCATTATAATTTACCATATTACCAATTAAAAGAAAGAAAAGAATTATAAGCATCAATTAATTTAGGAAAAAACCTTCTAAAATTCAATATTCATTCAGGTATTTAAACTAAAGTAGCAAACCAGGAAAGAGAAAGACACTACCTTAATCTGATAAATAGTATCTTCAGACAAAAATCTGTAGAAAACAGAATGCTTAATGATGAAAAATCAGACGTGTTTCCTTTCAAATCAGAAACAAGCCAAGACTGTCCAAACAACCTCTATTCAATATTGAACTCTAGGGCAGACAACTCAATAAAAAATAAAATGTATAACTCTTAGATAGGGAAAAATAATTTATTACTCATAGGCAATGGCATTGTACCCATAGAAAACCCAGAATAGTCTAGGGAGAAACTATTAGAAAAAAAGAAAAGAAGCACAAAAGTTGCAAGATCCATTTTTAAAAATTGTGTTCCAATACATCAAGAAACGATTAGGAAATTTTAAAAGGAAATATGCTGTTGCTCCTTCCCCATCAAAATAATGTGAGAATGAGAGCGTAGTCAGGGGACAGGTACAAAAACTTTGTAGCTTATGCATAAAAGTTAGACTTTTTCCTTAGGACAGTATCTTGGACCTCTGAATGGTTTGACACAACAACTAGATGTGTGTTTTTGTTTTTGTTTTTGTTTTTGTTTTTTTTCTTTTTTTCTCTTTTTTTTTACTTTTTTTCTTTTTTTTTTTTTCTTTTTTCTCGTCTCCCTGAAATGTATAAAATAGATGTGTGTTTTTGGAAGTTTACTGTAGATGCAGCAGATTGGCAAGACCAAGCAAAGCCACAAACTCCACTGGAGCTATGAATACACTTTTCAAACATCCTAAAGGCAACTGCTATCGAGACAATAACCAGCTTAAACCAACGGGATGAAAATTCCATTAGCAAAAATCAAATTCGGTTTTGTGATTCAAAAATGAATTTATACAAATATGAGACAGCAGCCTAATAACAGTTTAGGAAATAAAGATGTGAAGACTCCAGTGGATGATAGGTTTACTAGGAGCCCACAGTGGGTGACAGCTATTAGGAAAGCTATTAGGAGATTATAAATTGCAATAACAACCACTAGCAGAAAGAAAAAATAATCTCCTGGCCTCTCTAATAGCCTGGTAGGCTGTTATGTCCTGTTTCCTGTTTTGGATGCTTTAGTTATGTTTTAAGAGGTGACTTTAGGCATCAGCATCAGCAGAGCTTATAGTGGAGGGGCAGATGGCCATAAATTGTTCTGATGCTCCTATGCATCAAAACCTATGTCCCTTCCCCTTGCATCTGAGTGAGCTCCATGACTGCTCTAATCAATAGACTATAGCCAGCTCTGTGATAGTTTCTGGGTCTAGACTCTAAGGTACTGGCAACCTTCCCTTCTTCCATCTTGAAGTCCTGAGCCACCATGTAAAAAGTCTACCTATCCAGAGGCCACTATGCTGTGAGGAAGCCGAGCTAGCCACATTAAGAGCCTTGTGGAAAGCTGGGTGCCCAGCCTATCTCAAGCTATTGCAGCCCGAGCTATGCAAATCACCCCAGACCAGGAGCAGGACCCGTGAGTGGCGGAGAGCCAGCCCCAGCCAAACCAGTCCCACTCGCAATCCGAACGTAACCACCACGTGAGAGAACCATCCAACTGGGTTCAGTCAACCTACAGCTTCAAGAACTAGAATATTAGTATCATTTTCATTTTATATAGTATTATACCATATATTATAACAATCAAGATAATAAGTGATTTTAGCCACTGACTAGGTTTGTTATACAATAGATAACTGGAACATGAGTTTCCTGCTTCATAGGCCATTCCTGTCACACAAGGAATAGCTGAAGGAACAGCATGTATTTATCCTGGAGAAGAGAACACTTCTGAAAAGGATAACCACCTCAAATATTTGAAACACTGGCATGTGGGAGGGCAAAGAGCTTCATTCTCCAAAAGACAGATCTAGCACCAAGACCAGATGTTAACAATGAAGTAGGCAACATTGGGAGTCTAGAAGGAAGAATGCCCCAACAATCAGTGTAGCACAAAAGGGGAAACAGCACCTTCATAAAATGAGGAACGACTTTCTCTGGACATTTTCAAGTGTCACGTGGGATGTCTGGTCAGGCTGGGATTTAAAAATGAGCCTGTGATAAGAGACTAGAAGCTGGGACCAGTTTGTTGTCCTACTGTGTGTTTGAGAGGTGACAATTAGCTTATGTATGGCTATTAACACCGGTCTGAACTAAAAGTTGCCTAATTATTCTCAATTTCTATTGAGAGAAGATACTCAACAGGCAATCAGATTCATGGCCTTGACTTCAACTATCACTATGCTTAAACAAGACATGTTTCTTAGGAATTAAACATGGGCTTTCTTTTTAAGATGTTCATGGAAGTAGGTTGCACAAATGCTATTAGGAACCTCTTCCAGTATCTAAACAAACAACTTTGTGGAAGAGCTTTAAGACTGGAAGAAGAAAAGAGAAATGTTTGAGGTGATGGATATCACAAAAACCCTGATTTGATCATTGCACATTGTAAACAGATATCAAAATATCACATGTACCCCCAAAATATGTACAACTATTATATATCAATAAAAAAATTTTTTGAGATTCAATTAAATTTATTCAACCCAGAAAAAAAGACTGGGAGAGGTGACCCTCACTACCACCCCTGCCATCTACCTCCACACATTTGATACCTCACTATCGTCCAGAAACTGTGCTAGTCACTTCACAGTATTCTCATTTATGCCACATAAAACTCCATAAGATAAGGTCTTATCCCTATTTCATAGATGAAGAAATTGAGGCACAGAGAGGTTAAGTAAACTCCCCAAATGCACAGCCAATAAATCCTAAACTCTCATCCAGCTGGCCTGCTGCCTGGGCAGATGAAGCACTCCTTTTTTTACTGAAAGCAGTGATTTTCTCTTAACCAAGAAGTTGCTAGGAAGCTCTGTTCCTTTGTTTCCAGAAATGCTTTGATTTGATTTTCAGGTAACTTATTAATTTGTGGTGTTAGGAAAAGCAGAAAGTAGAATAGATTGAAAATAACGTACTTCTCCTTATGTAGAGATGGCGGTTTATTTGGGGGGAGGAGCATCCAAGGTAGAGCTTAAGAAAAAAATGCCAATAACTCTTTGCAGTCTTCTCCCCCAAAATACAGGTTATTTCACAAATCAGACAAATGCCATATAGCATAGTGCCACCTCAGTGAAAACTAGAAAATAATTTGCATTGACCCAAGAAGAACAAGATACAAAAAACAAAGTTAATCATTATTGTTTTTCCGCATTAAAAACAACAACAGCAAAACACTCTCAAAAGAACCTGCCCTAGAAATCAGATAAACAAACCACACTATTGTTATATTCACGAGTCAGCTTACCAAATAGGGCAGCCTCTATGTATCTATTCAGGAAGAAATGAAAGTTCATTCCTTTGAGGGTTCAGCTTGGGTTATCATCAAAGTATGGACAGAGGGAGCAATCAGTTGAAACATCTGACAAATATATTTACACATCATCTCTGAATCCTGGGTGGTTGGTTACACAGCTATGTGCAGACAGGTGTTTTCTACAAGGGTTTGGATGAAATGACCCTTCAAGGTGATTTGGTGTCTTTCAAGGATATGGCTGTGTTTATACCCAATCCCAGATCAGACAAGCTTCACTAACCACAGAAGTTGGGATAAAAGCCAGATGCATCCCACACATCCCTGTGGTCCTCCTGCCTTCTGGCAAACTCCAGGACCAGATTGGAAAATCTGTGCCCAGTTTGGAGGCCAAGTTTGGTGTGAACCGGGGATGATTTATATGACTTTGGGTGGAGTCCACATGATACGTGCTACTTTGGCCAAGTTTAGCTTTGGAGTTTCTGACTCATTTGAAGGAAAAATTATCAGGTGAGGACAGATGGGCTCCCCAACAGGGACCAGAGGGGTCTCCTCCAAATCTTATGGGACCCAAAAACAACTGAATTTTCCACCTCTCTATTCAAAGGTCTAAAACACAGGCAACACAGGTGGTATCGGGGAGGAGGAGTTGGATATACAACAGCTTTCCAGGATTTGCCAAAAATAAAAATAAATTGCTTTTAATTTCTGAAAGGAAAAAGGCTGGATTGATTTCACAGGCGCTCCTCTAAACAGCAATTTACATGCTGAAACTGTAAAGCTGAGGGTAAAATATCCCTTACTGGTGATTTGAAATCCGTTGATTAATCTCAAGTTGATGACCTTGTTCCCCTACAACAATAGAACTTTAATTCATCTCACTCAGGCTGCCTCTAACTAGTTTTCAACAATCACTAAACAACCAGCAAGCAGTGGCTATATGGATAGAATCCCTATTAATAAACACAAATTAAATGAAGCATATCAAAAGAACCTGATCCCAATACCAAAGTAAATGAGGATTTTCTCTGCATTCAAGAGCACAATATGTCCCCATCGGAAGAATCTGATTCTTTAAAGCAGTGCTGTCCACTAGAAATAAAATACAAACCATGGCCAGGTGCAGTGGCTCACACCTATAATCCTAGCACTCTGGGAGGCTGAGGGAGGAGGATTGCTTGAGCTCAGGAGTTCGAGACAAGCCTGAGCAAGAGCGAGACCCTGTCTCTAAAAATAGAAAAATTAGCCAGGCATCATGGTGTGCACCTGCAGTCCCAGCTACTCAGGAGGCTGAGGCAGGAGGATCGCTTGAGCCCAGGAGTTTGAGGTTGCTGTGAGTTAGGCTAATGCCACGGCACTCTAGCCTGGGTGACAGAGTGAGACTCTGTCTCAAAAAACCAACAAACAAACGAACAAAAAATGCAAACCACCTGTGTAATTTTGAATTTTCAAGTAGCATAAAAAGGTGAAATTAATTTTTAAAATATACTTTTAACCCAATATATACAAAATATTATTTCAACATGCAATCAATATTTTAAAAATTGATGAGTTTTTTTTACATTCTTTTTTCCATGCTGTCCTTGAAATCCTGTGTGTATTTCATACTTAACAGCACATCTCAATTTGGACTTTCCACATTTCCAATGCTCAGTAGACTTCTGTGGCTAGTGGCCACCATTATCGGACAGTGCAGCTTTAAGTAATAGCCACGCTAAACATATTTCAGTAAGCAAATGCTATTGTTTTTTTTTTTTTTTTTTTTTTTTTTTTTTGAGACAGAGTCTCGCTTTATTGCCCGGGCTAGAGTGAGTGCCGTGGCATCAGCCTAGCTCACAGCAACCTCAAACTCCTGGGCTTAAGCAATCCTTCTGCCTCAGCCTCCCGAGTAGCTGGGACTATAGGCATGCACCACCATGCCCGGCTAATTTTTTCTATATATTTTTAGTTGGCCAGATCATTTCTTTCTATTTTTAGTAGAGACGGGGTCTCGCTCTTGCTCAGGCTGGTCTCGAACTCCTGAGCTCAAACAATCCGCCCGCCTCGGCCTCCCAGAGTGCTAGGATTACAGGCGTGAGCCACCGCGCCCGGCCAAATGCTATTGTTAACTCAGATACAAGCTACAAGAATATGAAGAATGGCTTTGTTCTCACAGAAACAGCAACATTTGGGAAGGAATACAATAGCAGGCTGTCAGGACTCTGCAAAGAGCCTTCCCTAAGCTTCACCACCATATGCCTCAGTTTCCCCACCTATAAAATGAGGATAACAGTTCCAGGTATCTCATATGGCTTGGTGGGTTAAATTAGTCAATACAAGTGCCTGGAACTGTGCCTGGAATATCATAGTAATCAACAAATCTTAGCCAGGAAAGGCTGATATCAAATACGTTGAAGGCCAGGACTGTTTCTTACTCATCACCACAAGGCCCAGCACCTACCAGAGTCCTAGTGCATAGAAGGTGGTCAATGAACATTTTTTTAAAAATATTAAGAATAATAGACACTGTGATGTGCTGCCCAGATTCTGCTCCCAGAAATAAAAGGAATTTTGCCCAGGCTGCTGGGAGTGCTGCCAGCAAACAGTCCTTAGCAATCATCTTCCTTTGGGGATAGCCCCAGCTAAAGAGCAATGCCTTGCTAAAGACAAGCTCCTTTTCCAAAGCAGTTTGCTTGTCATGGAAGACAACTCTGAAAGACCATTCCAACTCCAGAGCTCCTTGTCCTTGTGTTTGTATCCTTGGGCATGCATCGTGCCTCCACTGTCCCTCTCCCCCATCCTGTTTCCTTCCTCTCCCTTCCACTGGTGTCAATCCCAAAAGCTCTCCCCAGTAAACATCGTGCCTGTTAATGCACAGCCCAGAGAACACCACCTGTGATGATAAGAGACAAGAACTGTCTGTTGAAAGAAGAGTTCAGACAGTGAATAAATAATATTTACCAATGTTTCCCTAACAATTTCTATTAACCAGGTCAATACAAGGGTTGCCCATGTACCACACATCATGGATTATCTCTTTGAGTCTTCCCACGAACAATACATTTTTTCCACGATACACAACCAAGCCGTGACAGAAGAAATGAGAGCAGCTGGGAGCATTGAGACTCTTTCAAGAGAACTTCTTTCTTCTCTGGGTTTTCCAAGACACATACGCACGCGAGAGCGAGGCCGAACCACTGAGTTCTCTTGCATCTTGGACTTTCAAATTCTTAAATTTGCCCTTTACTTAAAAAAGTCAATGATTTCACCAAGAAAGTTTGATTAGTTTCTTTTACTTTCTGTAATGACGTGCCATCCTTTTTACACTTGAAAGGATCTTTGTAATAATGCAACATTGATCTTTTGAATACAGATGAGCTAACCTAGATAATAGGATTTAGAATGTGAAGGACCGGACTTGCGATGATATTTAAGGCTCCACTGCCATCAAGAGGAATTACAGCACAAAACATCTGTTTCCTGAGACATTGTCTGATGCCACAGAAATAAGCGTAGGATCATGTTTCCTCCTGCAGATAGATTTTATTTTGTTCAACATCTTAAGAGAAGTCAATATGCCCTGTCCCCAGATGTCAATCACACAGTGCCAAAAGAGAGAGAGAAAGAGAGAGATTTAGTTCTGAGATTTGTCTTCTTCAGTCTGCAGCTTTAAGCCTCAAGTTCTAGAACTGGGATTCAAGTCTGATACTAGAAAGCAGTTCTAACAAAACTTCAGAAAAAACGAGAAGACATTCACTCAAACGTTGTTTTGCACCAGGCTTTATTAGAACTGGGGATACAAAAATGAATTAAGCACAGTTCAAGCCCTTGAAGAACGGATAAGGGGAGGCAGGAGAGTGAAGTTTTAGAAAATGAAGGGAATTCTCCAGGAAGCACATATGGTAGGGTGCTATTTTACATCTCCCCGTTCCTTAGGGAAAAAAAAAAAAAACAAAACAGAGCCTTTTTGGTGTTCCCGTATTCCAAGAGAGCCTGAGCAGAAGCTTCTTTATGCGAAGCCTCACACATAGGGAGTGGCTCATGCTCAGTCAAGGCCAATGCCATGTCATTTGTGTATGGAACAATATTAAATTTAACAATAGAACAAAGGGAAAAAGAACTATTACAAAAGTCCCAATTCTATGACAAGTATAGGAGGGTCCATGCTACTATTCTCTCTACTTATGGGTATATGTGAAATTATCCATAATTTTTTAAAAAATTAAGTCCAAATGTAGATTGAGGAGCTATAGTTAAGTTGCATGCAACATCGAGTGCTAAGTATGAGATACCTACCACCAACCGTAAAATATGTAGAGGCCAGAGAGCTCAATGTGGGCTAAATTGGCCAAAAAAAGCCTTTGGAACTTAGGTAATGTAATAGCTGATAGTTACTGTTCTCTTGTTCTATGCCATGTGATATGAGAAGCACATAACATGGACTGTATCATTTAATCCTCATAAGGACTGTATGAGAATATTAACCCTGTTTATAGATGAGACAATTGAGGTCCAAAGTTAAGTAATTTACCCAAGGGTTTACAATTACCAGATAGTGGAAACAGAATTTGAACTCAGTTCATCTGGCCCCAGAGCCTGGACTGTTCAACAACTACATCATAGTAAATACTTGCCAAAGAGTTAGGGTGGACCAGAAAGGCACAGAGCCAAGAATGAAGACTGGGCTACCCAGGCAGGCCCACTGGGAAAGGCAAATTGAGAGAAAATAAAGAGCAACGCAAGCAGTGTCGTGAGGAGAGACTAGCAATACAGAGTCCAGTTTGGGGGCAGGGTAGGATGCCAGAATTTGGAATGACAAGTAAGGCCAATGGGATTAGGACAGTATACAGGAGCCCAAAGCAGGGATGCACTTCCTGGAAAGCCTCATAAGACAGGCTCTCGGCTACCAGGCGAGGTGGTAAGAGCGCAGTTCTAGATGCAAAGTGTGAGTTCCCAGCAGAGTAACAGCAGAGCTGATTGATGCCCTCATCATACCCCAACTAGGAATAGAATTAGTTCCGGCCTTAAGCTCATTACTTAGAAACTCAGTAACCTCAACTACAATGGTCAGAGCCGTAGCCTCCAAAACACGTACCATGGCATTCTAGCCCCATAACATATCTTTTAAAAAAAAGAAAAAGAAAATTAAAAAAGGATGGGAGCAGGATAAGGAAAGAGGACAGGAGGGGGTAAGGGTGAGTTTTAAATTCCTCGGTTTAAATAGCTCGAGAAACCCTGCAAGCAATAGCATCCTTTGTGGGATTCATAAGGCACAGTAGCTTAAAACTTCATTTAAACAAGCAATCATTTTCCAACCTTATTTGACAAATGAACCCCACAGGACACACTCTAGGATGGAACAGATAGTTTAGAGAAATGCAGGGGCATAGAACCACATCAACTTGTGCAGGAGAAAGAAGGGTAATACAGAAAGTGTGCAGGCCCTGAAGAAAAAGCATAAAAAGGAAGAAAGATGAACCAGGAATTATGGTTGTAAAGAGGTGAAGATTGAGTTGGCAAAAAACTAGGGTCAGATTAAAAAGGAACTGGAAAGCTTGAATGGACAGAAAGAAGAGAGGTTCCTGAACTGAGGAATCCTAACATAAGCAGCAAAGATGGAATACCCTAGATCTAAGAACTCAAAATCTGCACTGGGATTAACTGTTAGGGAGGGCGGGCTACAAGGGGGTGGGGAGGTTGGCTGTGGTTTTCACTCAATGGAAGTGTACCCAGTGGAGAATGCCAGGGCTTTGAAATCAAACATTTCCTTTTGAATGTCAGCATTGTCAGTACCCCCGTGTAACCCTGGGTAAGGTGCTTAGCCTCTCTCCATCCCCTTTTTAGGAACAGGAAACTAAGTTTTAAAGACTTGTCCAACATTCCCAACTAGAAAGCATCACAGCAGGTTTCAACACCAGATGCAGCTGCCTCCAGAACCGCTGGCCTTGACCACAGTATTCTACCATCTCTCCAACATCTTTTTGCCTTCGGCCTCTCAAGGTCAAAAGAGCCAGCCACTCAACCAGTCTCCTTGATGTCTTCTTGATACCCCTGGGTCTCTGTTTTTCTGTTAGTCAGCTAAAAAGCATCACCTTTGCCTCGCTTCCTCCACAGGAAAAATATTTAGTGGAATATAAAGTTACATAAGATCTGTGCTATTGTCTTTAAAAATTCACTAAACCCTACCTTTAGGCAACATATTTTTATCCCAGGTACTAGCCATTATTATAGTTATTTTATTTTAAGCTAGTATACACTCAATTCAGGTATAACATTGGACACTGTTCAGGTGACAGAGCCAACAGCACCACTTAGAGATATCGTTGGTGGCTTCTATTCTTTGAGCAACCTAGTTTAGCACCTTTGTGCACCTTCCAATTGTCCAAGGCCAGCACCTGTCAGTTTCTTTTTCGAGTCACCTCGTTCTTTGCCTGTGATGCTCAACTCTAGGACTCACCAGATCTAAGGGCTTTTTTCCTCATCTCCCTGTTTCCCAGATTTGTACCCCAAGAGGCCTGGGGTGGGAAGCCTAGGCTCCTCAAAGCGTAGAGAACCGGTTCTCCATCCTGGCCGCAGTCACCGGTCATCATCGGCCTGGGCAGCGAAAGGCCCGCAGGCAGCACCTCTGGAAGTGAGTGTGCGAAGAAAACCCAGCTGAGCCTCGGCTTTGACTTGTAAACAGAGGCTTTGAAAGAGCAAAGTTGTGAGTTTGTCTCCATTAAAGCAAACTTCCTCTGCTGTTTGCTTTGGGCATTTTGCCGATGTATCTGCAGAAAAGAATGGATTTCCTGTCTGTTCCTGCAGCCTCCTCCAGCTACGGCAGCTCAGCTGCCACCGCCAGGCTGGAGAGCAGGCGTGGAGAGCGTCCGGGTCAGAGCCCAGGATCCAAAGGGCTCCCCTCCGCCCCTGCTCCTCTTCCTTAACCCTTTCTTCCTCCCAGCTTGGTCAGGCTGTGAGGCAGTCAAACGAGTGACCAGTGACGGTGAGGAGGCTCCTAGGAGCATTAGCCTGACACCCCCCCACTGCTCCCCGGAGGAAAGTAAGAGGGAGTAGCAGACCTCTTGATGCGTGCCCCGAATCCTGCTAAGCTGTGTGCTAGGCAATGACCACCTACCAGGGCTGTTAGGAGGTTAAATGAGATTTTCCTCATTTAATCACCCCAGTGACAAACGTCCTTGGGGTCTACCCAAGGCCAACCCCAGGCCGCCGGCCCACCTTCAATGACGCAGCTCTCCCAGGTGCTGAAATTCAAATACCAGCGCAGCCAGGAAATTTCCCTAAATGCTGCAGGCAACAGGCAGATCTACATTCAGGATCATTTTTCTTGAGGCATGTGGCTCCATCACTCTATATTTCATTCGTTTCTACTTTGAGACAGGCGTGGGTATTAAATTCTTATTTTCCTTTTTATTGTAACAAAAACAGGGCAAACGTGATTACAAAGAGCAACTCCCTTAGTGTCAGGGAAACAAAAGGAGAGACCTGTGTGTGTAGTGACTACACGTAGCCACAAAGAAGGTGGCTGCTGCCAATTGTCATCAAGGGGCTGTGCAGGCTAACAATACCACACTGTCCAATGTTTCCACAAAAGCAAGAAGCCTGGATCTTTAATGAGAACTCCTTGCATTTAAGTGTTGGCAACTATTTTTTCTTAAAAAAAAAAAGAAAACTGTGCAGGCCAATATAGCATGAAAAACAAAATATGTTCAAAGGAAAGATGCTTGAACTGTCCACCTTTGTGTTGCAACCTCTGTATTATCCTGCCTTAGGAAGAGTCAGCTGATTAGCTCTGAGTTAAGACCTCCAGAACCCATAGGAGCCAGAGGGACATTAAGAACCCAGCAGGAGTAGGACCATCTGTGAAACGGACACTTCAGAGTTTCTGTGATCGTGTAGTAAGAAAGAGCACATGGTTTCATCCTCAGAGAAAGGTTGTATTCTCCCGACTCTATAGGTGTGGAGAAAGATTAAATGCAAAGATTACCTAATAGGAACAACAGGATTTGAATCATATCTAAAGGGTATTGAAGGGTTTGGGGGAAAGATGCGTTTATGTATTATCTTTGTGACATTTCCAATTAAATGTAAAACCAACAGAACATCTTCTGCCAGGTCACAGTGGTAATGAACACTCACCTCAGCTTGTTAGCACACCGATCCCTCAAAACAGCAAAAAGGAGGACAAATCAACCGCCCTTCCTACCTTTATCAGCATAAACAAAGAGATAAAAATACGGTATAAAATTTTAACTATCTTTCCCCATTCTACCTGCAAATGTGAAATTCCCCTGTGCTTCAATAAGGGAAAAATACATCCAATGAAGTCTAACAAATGTCCCATCTGTTCAGAAAGCCGAGACAGGCATCTTTTACGTGTGACACCACTGCCCTCGTGCGGTCTAAGAAAATAATGCAGCTGTTTCCCGAAGGAGGCTTGAAAGGTTATGACTAAAATATTAAAATACGTGGTTTTCATAGAAATGAATTATTTATAACATGGAACAATATATAAAAAAACTTTCATTTTAAAGAACAAAAATATAACTTATCATAAAACCTCAATTCAAGTTATACCCTGGTCTCTGGGCTTCATTCCACACTGAGTTTTCTTATACAAGGGAGAAGAAATCAAAAGGAAAAAAAAAATGTCATTAGGAAACAGCTGGATAGTGAGGAGATGCAACTCTTGGACCTAATGGTGACATTGTTCACTTCCCTGCCACAGTGTCCATACCTGGCTTCCCATCCCACTGCCTTCCTGCCTGGTTCCTGCAAGGAGGGCTGAGGGGAGACATTTTACTTCTCACACTCATTTATTGGCTCCACACCATCGGTTTGTACCACAACCTCTGGCTGCACCATTCAAGACCAAAATAATCCCAGAGGCTATTCCTGGGCAGGCATCCTCTAAGGGGGTGGCAGGAATTCAACATCTGAACAGAGAGTAAAAAAGAAAACTTCTCCAACACAGTGCACCAGACAGAATGGGGACAACATTATTCCTAAAACTAAATAAATCACACCTTTATTTTATTCTCTCTTCCTCTGACCGTAGGGTGACTGAGTCAATAAACAATGAAGTATCTATGGACATAAAACAAGGCTCCAGGCACACCCAGGATAGAAAGCCCTCTGATCCAATTTATCCATCAAATGGGGATAATGCTGTCTGTTTGTTCCTTACTATCACACCATGGGGGGTAAAAGACTTTCTTCTGTTGGGCATCAAAGTCTCCCCAAGATTGGCCAGAGACTGTAGGGTTTTATCATGACATTCTAGTTTGAATCTAAGTGCAAGTGTTAGATTTAAATTTCATGCATGTGATTGTTTAGGTGATAATCCAAAAGCTTAGTTAGTGAGTAACTTGAGCTTACATAACCCAGCACTTGGATGTCCAGTTGCTCCCAGTAAGGGTCAAAACCAGGCCAGTTGGTCACAAAAGAAAAGATCCTTAAGCCCCTACTCAAGAGAGCCTGACAGCTGTCAGGTCTATGCAGCTGCAATCAATGTTGGGCGCTGCTCTCTGACTGGCAGGTGCTAACCAGCTGGACCCAGAGCACTTCTGAGGGCTGCAGGCTGCTGTGCTGTGGCCCAGCCCCAACCTCCAGCACTGCCTGAGCCCCGGCCACAAGAAAGAGTGAGACCCCTACAGTCCAACTGGTGGGCAGCGGGCAAAACAGCTGGTCTTTGTTTTACTCACATCAAGTACCTCTGCTGTTCTATGTGAGGATTCCCATCAGAGGTGGATATTTGGAAAGAGGGGACAGGAGAGTGTCCAAGAAAATGGGCTTTGGCATCAGACCCGTCCAACTTGCAGCCCCACTTCTGCCACTTCTTGTTAGCTGTGTGATCTCAGCAAGTTAATCCATGGCTGAGCTTAGATCCTCGTCTGTAAAATGGGGCTAACAGCTCCTCACTCCTTGGGTTGGTGTGAGAATGAGCGCGTGCATGGCAAGATTTTTGCGTAGTTCCTGGCTCATCACACAAAGTTAAAGAATGGCAAGAGAGCTGGCATTGTAAATGAACGAAGCCATGTTTGAAAGCTGGGTCAATTTTAGCATGGGGTGAGCAAAAGTATAGAAGCAGAATATAGAAGTATAGAGATTATGAGAAAAGCAAAACTCTTCAGCACCAAGATCAAGGGCAGCCTTGGGAGTCAGAGAGCTCGGCCAACGTGACCCCCAGCCATTTGTCAAACATTTACTTCTTCCCTTTTAACCTGTCAGGGACCACTATCGATCATTTTCTTTCCCTTCTGAGCCATCCCAGCAGCTGGGCTGACAAGAGTGAATGGCCAAGTGATGGCTCCTAACCGGAAGGTTTTCACACCACCACGTTTCTCTGGTGGCTGCTACAGTCTTTTCACACCAGGGTGGCCAGCCCTGCCCTGGAGCATTTCAAAAGTGGTCCCCCTCCTACTGCCGAAAAGCAAGTCCATGACCTTCTTTGTTTCTTCACTGTCAAGAACTGGGTGGATGGGCTACGTTTCCAATCCCCCATCTCCCTTCAACCTAGTGTCCACTCCCTACTTTGTATTCCAAGTTAGACCAATTCCCCACAGGACTCCTGGCCCTCGATCCGTCTTCACATGTTCTGTGAGCTTCAGGCCCAACTGCTTTGCACAGACCCTGTGCCTTTCAATCACTCCATCTCCACCTTTTTTTTCCCCCAGTGAAATATAGCCCCCTTTGACCTGCCTTGTCTGCACCAATTTTCCTCAATAAAAATGAAAATTGGCTAAGGCTGCAGTCTCAAGCTGAACTTCTCTTTTAGACAGCTTTACTGTGATATGATTTACATACCATAAAATTCATTGTTTTTAAGTGTACAACTGAATGAATTATAGTAAAATTCCAGAGCGCAATCATCACCACAGTCTAATTTTAGAATATTTCCATCAACCTAAAATGAGACTTCATGCCAATTACAGTCACTCCATATTCCCACCCCTAGACTTCTAAACATTTCATATAAATGAAGTCATAAACCATTGCGTCTGGTCAAGCTGAGTTCTTTTTATACATGTTAGTACCTTGGACAGCTCAAGATCACATACCCTTCTGCTCTTGTTCTCTGGTCTGTTAAAGAAGATGTCCACATTTCTTGACAACTCTTTGAGCACCCTCTATATATAGGCTACTCTAGGCTTAGCTTGGGGAAAGAATGTTCAGCAAAACTAGACACAATTCCCTGTCCTCACAAAGTTTCTCCAACATTTATTTCACTCAAATAGATTTAAAATTATCAATGTATTATAACATGTTCTATAAAAGAGAGACAAAATCTTGATTTCAATCTGATCTTATTTAATGCAGTTTATAATATATGCCAATTACCAAGAGAGTTAGCATCTTGATAAATATAGACTTTCTGATCAAAATGGAAATAACATTGTATTTCCTAAAAGTAAGGCATGCTATTCAATGCAATTCCTCTCAAAATCTCAGCTGCCATTTTTTTTTTGTTTTGTTTTTTTTTATATTTATTTTTGTTAGCCCCAAAGAACAGAGGATAGTCAGCTGCCATTTTTGCATAAACCGACAAGCTCATCCTAGAATTTACATGGAAATAGAAGGCACCCCAAATATCATTTTGAGAAAGAATAATAAAGTTGTAGGACTCACACCTTCCAATTTTAAAACTTACTACAAAGGTACAGTAATCAAAACTGTGTGATGCTAGCATAAAGATAGGCATATGGATCAATATGATAGAATTGAGAGTCCAGAAATTAAGTTATTTTCAACAAGGGTGGCAAGATAATTTAATAGAAAAAGAATAGCCTTTTCAACAAATGACACTGGGACAACTGGATATCCACATACAAAAATTTAGCCAAACTGGATCAGACACCTAAGTGTAAGAGTTAAAATTATAAAACACCTAGAAGAAAACAGATATAAATTGCCATGACCTTGGATTAGGCAATGGATTTTGAGCTATGGGACCAAAAACAGAAGAAACAAATGAAAAAAATAGATAAATTAGACTTCATCAAAATTTAAAACTTTTGTACATCAAAGGAGATTATCAAGAAAGTAGAAGGACAACCTACAGAATGGAAGAATATATTTGTAAATCATGTACCTGAGAAGGGTCTGGTATCCAGACTATATAAAGAATTCTTAAAACTCAGCAACAAGAAGACAACTTATTTTTATACAGATAAAATTGCAGACACTGTTCTATTTAAGTGGTTATTTGTTTAAATGATGGTGAATACTTTCTTAACACTGGTTTGTCTGCATGTGTAAAGATTTTTACAAGGAAATAAAATACAAATCTTGTTTTTCTAACAAAAAAAAAAAAAAGAGCAAAAGGACTTGAATAGACATTTTTCCAAAAAATATATATAAATGGTAGATAAGCACATGAAAATATGCCATGGTTATTAATAATGTATAATTTCATTTTACATAAAAAAAATCACAATGAGTTATCACTTCACATGCTTTAGGAGAGCAATGATCAAAAAGACAATAACAAGTTTTGGTGAGGATGTACAGAATTGGAATCTTCATAGATTGCTGGTAGGGATGTATTAATAAAATGGTATAGCCACTGTGGAAAACAGTTCAGTACTTTCTGAAAATGTTAAGCATAGACTTACCATATGACCCAGCAATTCTAGAACTTGGAAAAAATAGAGCTGAAAACATATGGTCACACAAAAACTTGTACATAAATTTTCACAGCAGTGTTATTCATAAAAGTCAAAGTATAGAAACAACCCAAATGTCCATCAACTGATAGGTGAATAAACAAAATGTTGTGTGTCCATATAATGGAATATTACTCAGTCATAAAAAGTAATGGAGTATGGATACATGCTACAACATGGATGAATCTTTTTGCTAAGTGAAAGAAAGCAAAGAAGACCACATATTACATGATCCCATTTGTATGAAATATCCAAAATAGACAAATCCACAGATACAGAGAATAGGTTAATGATTGCATAGGGCCAGGGGGAGGTGGTGTGGGGGATGGGAGGTAATGGCTAAAGGGTATGGAACTTCTCTTTGGGCTGATGAAAATACCCCAAAATTAGGTTGTGGTGATAACTGTACAATTTTGTGACTATACTAAAAAAAACCC
>CM052447.1:11707758-11723635 GCA_028533085.1 Varecia variegata
CCTTCAGCTATAAGCCAGTAAGCAAATGGGGACTTCATAACTACGTCCACATAGAAAGAACTGGATTCTGCTAACAACCTGAATAAACCTGGAAGCTGATCCTCCCCCACAGTCTCTGGATATTTAACTTGATTGGAAGACAAGGACCTGATGAAGCTTCTTATGCTTAACACATAGAAATTCCCTTTAGAACTATTTTTGGTTCTACTCAATGTTTTATACAGAAGAGAATGAACTGTTATAACACGCTATGGCTGTTGTTTTAAAGTCAATGAACATTTCTTGAATGAAAAAAAAAAAAAAAAAAAAAAGATCAGGAGTTCGAGACCAGCCTGAGCAAGAGCGAGACCCCGTCTCTACTAAAAATAGAAAGAAATTATCTGGACAACTAAAAATATATATAGAAAAAATTAGCCGGGCATGGTGGCACATGCCTGTAGTCCCAGCTACTCAGGAGGCTGAGGCAGGAGGATTGCATAAGCCCAGGAGTTTGAGGTTGTTGTGAGCTAGGCTGACGCCACAGCACTCTAGCCCAGGCAACAAACCAAGACTCTCTCTCAAAAAAAAAAAAAAAAAAAATCTAAACAGCAAGGTTGAAAGATAAAGTTAAGGATACTTCTCAGAAACCAGAGGAAAAAAAACACAAAGAAATGGAAAAGAAAATGAAGATAAGAAAATTAGAAGGCCCATTCAAGTAAAAACTGAAAATTATATTTTAAATTACTTTTTAGAACAAAAGGACTTAAGTTTCTAGTTAAAAGGAACCACCAAATAGCAAGCATAATGAATGAAAACCGAACTACACTAAAAGCTCTCTTACTTTCTACCAAAATGTAAACTCCATGAGAACAGTAAAATTTACCTTTATCAATGAGGAACTCATTATAAACACCTTAATTTCTAAATATCATTTCCCACTAAGGGGAATCAGAGCCGCTTGGAGAAATGGCTGATTCTAGCGCTGGGGCAGGAAAAATACAAGATAAGCCTGGAATATCTTGTGCCAGAAAGTATGGAAGTACTTAAAACATGTTGGAAACATGCCAAGAAAACACAGAAGCCAGCCTGAAGGAGTACCACTGACCAAATCTGGGCACAATTTGAGCATCAGCAAAAAAAATTTGAAGGCAAGGTGCACTGGCTCACACCTATAATCCCAGCACTTTGGGAAGCCAAGGTGGGAGGATCACTTGAGACCAGGAGTTCAAGACCAACCTGGGCAAAAATGCAAGACTCCTGTCTCTACAAAAAAAATTAAAAAATTAGCTGGGCTTGGTGGGACATACCTGTAGTCCCAGCTACTCAGGAGGCTCGGGCAGGAGCATCCCTTGAGCCCAGGAGTTAGAATCTGCCGTGAGCACCACTATTGTTTAGCCTAAGAGATAGAGTGAGACTCTGTTTCTAAAAAAAAAGAAAGAAATATGTACATACATAAATTTGAGTGTCAAAAAACTATAGTAATGAATTATAAACTAGTGAATAAAACAAGAATCCATGAGCCCAGACTGATATTAATAAATGAGTGAATAATTAAATGAAGGAAAAAGGAAAGTTCTTCCTTATGGTAGAAAGTCAGCTCATAAATGTAGATGAATTATGGAGTTAAAAAATCACCATCCTGCAGCCATCAAAACAATAACAGATGCTAAAACTAGTGGGTGGAGGGTCAAGGAGGAAGAGGATATTTACATATTCTCAAAACACTGCCTGACAAATTATCAATTACAAAGGGCAAAATAATAGTGTTCCCAGTGGAGCAATCTGGCAGACAGCCACAGGGGTAGGGAACTTCCGGCCTTCTGATTTCAAGATTGTTCTTTTATAAGCACCAAAGGAGGCAAGAAAAGCTTTATCTTTCTCTGCTGCACCCCTTTAAATAAAAGGATTTGTTGTGTAAAATTTGGATTCAGACAAAAGGCTGCACTTAAGAACCAGGAAGGCCACATTTCCCCTTAAGGCCACAGGTTCCCCACCCCTGGGCGGAGGGTGTCAAAGTCAACATCCCCAGTAACAGAGCAAATAGATAGCAGGAGTCCCCCATGATGCACGGTTGGTATTCCTGCTAAAAATGAATAACCTGAATCTAATTGTGAGGAAGCACTGGGGAAACCCAAACTGAGGGACATTCTGCAATATAATTGGCCTATACTCTTAAACAATGTTGATACCTGATACCAAGAAAGATAAAGAAAGAGCAGCTGATCAGATTAAAGAATAAAGATACATGACAACTAAATGCAATGCAAGATACTGAATTGGATCCTAAGCCAAAAAAAAAAAAAAAAAAAAGGTCATATAGAACATTATTGGGAAACTTGTCAAATTTTAACCACAAGCTGTGGTTTCGATAGGAATATCGTACCTCTGTAAAATTTCCAGATTTTGATCATTGTATTGTGAGAATATCTTTATTCTTAGGAAATACAAACTATATATTTATGGTTACAGGTGCATAGTGTCTATAATTTGCTCTCAAGTAATTCAGGAAAAAAAGTTATGTTTATGTATAAAGACATAAAAATGAAATGGGGCGAATTTTTCACAATAGGTGATTTTTACTAAAAACGAGTTCTTTGTATTCTCGCAAAAATATTTTGAAAGTTCGTAATTTTATCAAAATAAAGTTACCCGCCACCCAAAAAAGTTGTGTATGGAATTGATGGAAGGGGTCAGGAGAGAAGGGGTTGTAGTGTGAGACCACCAGGAATTCTGAGATGGGCTTCCAACCCTTTAAGTTGTTTTCATACCCTTCCCTCTTTCCGGAAGTGCTCATATTCAAAGTCTGCTTGCTTATAACCCCATGTAAGAGGCAATTTCCGGGCAGTCAAAAATCTTATTGGAAAGGGAGCTAAGCCTCAGAAAATAGAAATTTTGGTTCTGATTTGGTAGAACATACAAGTGTGTTAAAAGCAACAGCAACAACCTAAAAAGCCAACTGGGAAGTGATTAAATACATCGTGATACAGCCACAGCTTAAAACAGTATGCCTTAACAAAAGATATTTCCAAAGATTATCTAGCCTCATGGTTAAATGTTCATGATAACATGTTGAAATAAGGTACAGAGAAACCCATAGAAAGCAATACAATATTATAAACTATTATCCATGTTTGTATATGTCTGTTGATTATGGTGTGTAGATGTAGTACATTAAGTATATTGTCCTCAGGACCGTATGTGGCATAGTGGTTTCTAAGAACTTAGGATAACAAGATCTATCTCTCCGTGAATGCAAAGTATTTAGCACATGGCAAATACTCTATCAATATTATTATTAAAATGAAGAAACAAAAATGACTAAATGAAAATACGCCCAAAATGTTAACAATGATTATTTCCGCATGGTAAGATGGTGAGCTTTAGGGGGTGCTTTTTAAATTTTTTTCCCTGTTTTCTACGATGAGTATGCATGAAGTTGTTATTGTTGTTGTTGTTGTTTTGATTAGGAAAAAATAAGTTTTCATCTCCTAACCGTGCTAGTTTCACCTGGAAATTAAAGGACCAAAAACAGATGGGATAAATGTTCAATTGTAGGAATCCAGAGAGAGATCTATAACTGAACAAATAGGCCTGATTTCACAGACAGCAATAGCATTTATGTCCAGACAGAGTACAGTTGCTCCCTTATGAATGCTGAAAGGCTTGACATATATAAAGTGGAATGAGGCAGGTTAAAAAATATTAATATATATACGTGGACTTGCTGAAGTTTCTCAAAGAGCACAAGGAAGACCGCACAAATCCTTGACAAAATGGGTCATTAATGAAACTGGTCATTAGATAATGCATTACATCCAGAGTTCAGAAACATGTATTTATCTTAGTTGGGGATTAGGACTAAGGAAAAGGTGGTTTGATTTTGAATAAACGTATTTCTTGCTTAACCTGCTAAAGCAGCGGTCCCCAACCTTTTGTTTCCAGGGACCGGGGAGGGAGGGGATGGTTTTGAGATGATTCAGGGCATTACTTTTATTATGCACTTTATTTCTATTATTATTACATTGTAATATATAATGAAATAATTATACAACTCACCATAGGTTGGGGACGCCTGTGCTAAAGGAAGATTTGAGGAACCTAAAAGATCACACTATCATATGGAAACCCTCCAGGCTTGAATGTGGACACCTCATATATCTAGATTAAAAATATTTAAATTGAAAAATACCAGCTCTAAACGAGGACCAACCGTTCTGTGTCAACATGGATAGCCAGGTCTGAGGCTCTGACAGCACTTCTAAAAGGTGTCATTTCAGTTTATCATTTCCCTCCTTACCCATTTAAAGGGCATTACCTAAAAAGGTTTTGACACTTGCAGAGACTTGTTCCAGAAAGATCCCACACAAAGTCCTTCAGAATTGATCCAACCTTTTTTTTTTTAACCCACGAAAACATGCCACATTAAGGAAACAAATTCTACAGTGGTCAGACTTAACAACTTTTGAACTTGTACTTTCTAACTCCCTTTTCACAAAGATAGAGCTGAAAGGATATTTTCTTCTAATGTGGGTGTATTCATACAGCTTGATGGTTTCCTTTATTCTGACTTTATTCTGTTTGAGGAACTGGTTATATAAGAATCAAAATAACTTTCTCAGATTACCAAATAAACATGTAATGAAAATATGCAAAAGCCATCTGGGTCTACACAAGCCAATCCTAGATATCATTACTGTTCCCTTTAAGCTTGCATAGGTTTGAATTACAGAAAAATAATGAGAAAATTCTTTGAGATGTTTAGCTATGATGCTTAGAAACGTATAAAGGATCATGGAGATTGCATCTTTGGCACTAATAGAAAAGAACTTCCATTGGAAAGCAAAATGCTTTTATGCTTCGATGCTCTCTAAAATGACCAGAAAGTCACTCTAAAATTATTTCTGAAAAAGTGTGAGATTTTTATTGACCTCATGGGAGCCAGATTTCTGGTTAATTAGCAGCTCATCAATGAATGGACATCTGAAAGTCCAACCAGAAACGATAACAAATTCTTGGCCAGGTTTTCCTTCATCTGTTGTCCGACAGAATGATCAGATAGTGCTGGGGTCTGTCCCTTTTTCTTAAGAGATAAAGGTCGGTCTTTTGCACACACACAGGCAGTGAGCCTTTGCCTCCTGAAGGGCGGGCCTTTGTTGGCCTCTTTTATTGATTTGCTTGACCCCAGAAATACGCAATAAATAGCATTCCGCTCAACTTGAAAAGAAAAACTAAACTCCCAACACTGCCCAAGCCAATATACACCCTTCATTGATTTAAAAAAAAAAAAAAAAAAGGAAAAGGAAAGGTAAAAGAAAAACCATAAAAGCAATAGGCAAACCAAGTCGAAGGCAAGGCCATTGTAGACAAAATGATCTGCTTTAGAAAGGAGGCCTGATGTTCTCCATCTAATTTAGAAATTGCCATGCATCGAGCTATAATCAGATAGTTTTTTTATGTGGGTAGATAAAAGGGGGAGCCAGAAAGACCATCAGTGACTGAGCAAGAAGTGTGTACATGTTGAAGGGGAGGGGTCCTTGCATGACCTCAGCCTGTGATCCTGACTTTGCTGACAATGATAACAGTGTTTGTAATATAACAAATGCCCTTCCAATTAATAGTTACACATCTAGACCAACTTAAGTGATTCTTATCACTACTTGGTACCATACTATATATTTATTTTTACTTGTATATTGCCCATGGGCTCCACCAGAATAAAACCTGTGGAAAACAGGGTCTGTGTCTGAGTCACCTCCGTTTCCTCAATATCTGCCAAATAAATGAATTAATTAATGAAATACAAGGGGTTGGGATTGTTACATTTCCTTTCAGTAAGCCCCAAAGATGAAGTGAGAATTTAATTGGTCTGGAAGGAGGGAGATGTAATAGCTACTATAATCAGAACATTATCTCTTATCATTAAGCAAGAGCTAGGAAAAGCCACCAGGTATAAAATAGAGAAATCATGTTGGAAATCATCAGAGGATACTGTATGTTATCATCGATGACTACAGATATAAACCATAATATCAATACAGTGGGAAGCTATGCAGTCATTTAAAAAATCAAATCACAGAATATATTTTTTTTAAATCAGTAGTCTTACTTGATATTTATTATTTGATACAAAGTCCAAATAATAGAACAATTTTCTTTTTGTCATAAATTTACATTTAGATACATAGAACACAGAATATATTTTGAGGTGGAAAAATGAAGACTGTATATCAGGTAAAAATGTCAGGTTGCAAATGCAGAATGTGGTTCCATTTCTTTAATAATCAGCAATCCCACACCAATATGTGCTCAGTAACTGTCATCTGATTAATTTGGTGTGCTTACAATATCTTTGCACTTATTTCTAATTTTAGGGGTCTGCACTGGATACGTATTAATTTCTTAATGAGAAAGGAGCCCCATGGAGTTTAAGAAGAAAGACTGCCCCCTCCCTGAAGCTCAAGATTGGACCACAGGACTACATTACTGCCCTCATACTCATACCATCTACCCTTTGGAGAGAGCATGGCTAAATAGAAAAACAATTTTCTTTTTAGAAATCAAATTATTTTTTAAAAACAAACAAAAGCAAGTTTACCTCTTAACCTAGTCTGTCATTGAGCTCCCTAGGACCCAGACAGCAGCAGCCTGGCTCTTCTGATCACCCTCAAACCTTAATCCTTAGGCCAGGTACGGTGGCTCACGCCTGTAATCCTAGCACTCTGGGAGGCCCAGGCGGGTGGATCGCTCAAGGTCAGGAGTTCGAGACCAGCCTGAGCAAGAGCGAGACCCCATCTCTACTAAAAATAGAAAGAAAATTAGCTGGACAACTAAAAATATGTATAGAAAAATTAGCCAGGCATGGTGGCATATGCCTGTAGTCCCAGCTACTCGGGAGGCTGAGGCAGAAGGATCACTTGAGCCCAGGAGTGTGAGGTTGCTGTGGGCTAGGCTGACGCCATGGCATTCTAGCCCAGGCAACAGAGTGAGACTCTGTCTTAAAAAAAAAAAAAAAAAAAAAACTTAATCCTTTTCTCTCCCTTTGGATTCCCCGCCTCTTAGCTATGGATCAGAGTCTTTTCTCCCTGCCTCCCATCTGTCTGGCGCGGATCTCTATGCTCCTGTAGGTGCGAAGGGAAGGCTCCTGCAGGAGCAGGATCACTTGATCCTGGTAGGACCTTGTAGCTGAGGCTCAAACTGAAAACTAAGCATCTCTTTACAGCTGCCGATTATTAATGTCTGAAGCACAGAGTTGCCTCAAGGACAGTGTAGTAATCTCAAAGTTTGATGTGCTGGGTGGGGTTGGGGAGAAGTTTCTGGAGCGCATCTTCTCAAAACAAACATAAGATTTATCTAGGGAGCTGGTTAAGTGAGCAGTTTCCCAGACCTTGCTCCCAATTCTATTCCAGTAGGTCATTTTTTTTCTTTTCTTTTTTTTTTCTTTTTTTTTGGAGACAGAGTCTCACTCTGTTGCCCAGGCTAGAGTGAGTGCCCTGGCATCAGCCTAGCTCACAGCAACCTCAAACTCCTGGGCTTAAGCAATCCTCCTGCCTCAGCCTCCCGAGTAGCTGGGACTACAGGCATGCGCCACCATGCCCGGCTAATTTTTTCTATATATATTTTTAGTTGGCCAGATAATTTCTTCCTATTTTTTAGTAGAGACGGGGGTCTCGCTCTTGCTCAGGCTGGTCTCGAACTCCTGACCTTGAGCGATCCACCCGCCTGGGCCTCCCAGAGTGCTAGGATTACAGGCGTGAGCCACCGCGCCTGGCCCAGTAGGTCATTTTTAATATGACCATTGAACAGGTTTCTAAGGCAATTCTGCCGCAGAGGGTCCACAGATCACACTCTGAGAACACTATTTTCAAACTTGATCTAATTACGCAGTGCAGACAGTGAGGTCTAAGTTTTACCCCATCTCTGATTGAAGTCAGGAGGTTTGCCTCTAGCTGGTTGTAAAAAATCTGAAGTCATAAAGTAGATTTTCTGAGCATTTGGAATTTAAATCCCAATTTCTCCTTTTAGGAATGTGACTGCATTCTCACCTGGGAACTTTAGGCGATGCTGTTTTGCATTTACAGTTTATTTTGCTCAGTAATTATTCATAAAGTGGTTTACAGGGTCTATTTGGTCTCCCCAGCTTGATCATAAACTCCTGGGGTAGTTGGAAGGCTTTTTAAAAATTTTTAAACACATAGAGAGAAATTGTGCTTAGCACAGTGTTTTTTACAGAAGTACATTCAAGGTCTCAGGTACATATTTCCTACCACCATGCTCAGCTCTAAATCTGGAATAGGACTCCCTTTAAATTGGTGACCAGGAGTAGGAATTTGAGTTGGAGGATATTAACTTTTCAAAGTAAGAAAAGCTTATATTTTATAATCAGAGGGAGTGTTGTTTTAATGCAGGGGTTCTTAAAATGTAGTCCCACGACCAGCATGATTAAGAAAGGTGAACTCTGAGAAAGAGGCCCAGCCAGGTGGGTTTTAACAAGTTCTCCAGGTCATTCCAATACAAGCTAAAGTTTAAGAGTGTGTTGGAGGACAGTGTTCTATTATGGATTTTAGAAACTGAAAACAGAAACATACTTACAGACTATCAAATAGTAAAAATCTGCTCGCTAGAAAACACTAATTGTAAAATGTTGGGTGTGCATGAAACGTAAATAGTTCCTCTATATATTTGTATTAAATAAATAAAAAGAAACGCTGCACAAAAAGTAACAAAACATTTCTGTTGCATTTTACAAAGTGTTTGTCTCATCTGATCTCATGGTGTCTCCTAAATTCCCTGAGATGAAGATTAAGTACTGTTATCTCCTATCTTACAGCTAAAGTTACTGAATTCAGAGATGACCTGGGGCAAGTCAGGTGGGTACCAAGAGCTGCCTAAATTCTGTATTCCTCCCCTCACCCCACCCCCACCACCAAAGACCATTTCCTTCTTTGATTACAACAAACTGATTCCCCTGTTCCTTCACCCTGCTTTGCATAGATTGGAGTCAATGTTACCCTCCAGGGCCCCTTGCTAGTTTGTTTGTTGTCTGGACACCTTTTCCTTCATTCACAAATTAACAGCTTGTCTCGTATTAACCAGATGGATGGCTGCACCTGGGTAATTGGAGTTGTAAGATGGATAAATAGATTAAAGAGCAGGCAGCTGGAGTGCTCACTGCAGGCCAGACATGATTCAGAAAGGGGAGTGAGCAAGTTCTACTGGGGCATCAGTGAGGGAAAGAAGGCCCAGTCGACCGATTTCCTAGAACTGCGTCAGTTGCTAAATTATGACAAGCACTTGCTGCTGCATTGGGAAAATACTGACACTCCGCTGCTGAGAGGGCACAAGCTCTGCTCTTTCCCCATGATGCTATCATTTAAATCAATGCTTCTCAGACTGTGTCTACTGGCCACCTGTCTCAGAATCATCTGGATGTTTATTAAAAATGCAGATTTCTGGACCTTATTCAGGACCTACTAATTTGGGGGGGGGTTCTTTTTCTTTTTTTAGTGGGGTGGTGGTGGTAGGGACCAGGAATCTGCATTGTTAGCAACCTCTCTCTAAAATTGGGAACTACTGACTTATTACTATCCCCAAATAGGCAGAATTTCTAGAATCATCTAAAAAGATTGCACAAATCCACACTCAGTGAACAATATGTCTGGCCAGCAGACATGATTCCTTAGCTACCAGAACCTCCAGCAACTGAATCTCCAAAACCCCCCAAATCCTAAACACAATGAAAAGTCTATGTCAGAGGACAAGAAGGTTTTGTCTCAGAAGCCTCAGAAACACTCGTTAGAAATGCCCAGCCTTCAGCTCAGACCTGCTGAACCAGAACCTCTGGGCATGGGGTGCCTTCCAGATGAATCCAACACATGCTAAACTTTGAGGACCACTGCTGCAGACCCATGCTGCTCAGACTTCCTTGAGCATATGAATTACCTGGGGATCTTGTTTAAGTGCACAGTCTAGTTTTATAGGTTTGGGAGCTAATAATCTCCCAAGTGATATTGATGTTGCTGGTGCATAGAGCACACCTGGAGTAGCAAAACTCCAAGCTATTTATTTTTTTTACTTAATGTCATGAGAGAGCATTTTTTTAAAAAATAGAATAAGAAGCCCATGCTCAGGCCTAGACTGAAATGGTACCTAATCAGTATGGTCCAGGCATAGAAAGTGAAGCTGCCAAAATACCCTCAATTGGCTTTGAGCTTTGAATACTAAGGATGCATTTGTACTGCTGGGCCCATGTGTCATCCTCCACGACTTTGATAACTAAGATCACAAACTTATGTGGCTAAGAAAGGAAACCAAAAGTGGCTTAGCAAGGGATCAAACACTGTCGTTTGCCCAACTTACAAACATTGTCGCCATCCAGCTAATGGGTTCTGATATATTGTACTAAACTGTCTCTAGAGTGATACTCTGTCGTGTAGACAGCTCTAGTCAGCTCTGGCCTGGACTTGGGGAGTCCTACTTCTACCCCCAGCTCTGCTAACTGGAGTGTAATACCTTGACTGTGTCATATCATGTCAGTTCACTGGGTTCTGATTTCCTCACTTACTGAGTGATGGTTTTTGCCTACCTTTAAAAGCCTGTGGTTCTAGGACCCATCCACCCCTTTATAATCCCTATACTTCCTGTATCGCTTCTGGTACCTGCAGCCTGCCACTGCCTCCCCTTTGCACTTGTAAGTTCAGGAAAGCACAGGAGTTTTGTTTCTTTGAATCAGCCTCTATTGCTCATCCAGGGATCACAAGCCTTGGCAACAAGCGTATGAATTCAGATACTGCGTGATTCCTGAGCTTGTACTCTTCACCTTTGCCTTGGTATGTTTTCAATTATTCATCACTGATGTTGTATCTCACTAAAATTACTAATTTGGATTATAGTCACATACAAGATTAGTTTGCCTGGCTGTCAAGGGTTTTACTAAGTAGCCCATGTCCGCTGAGATGAGGAATGTATAAATTAGAGAGTGAGGATTTGCTTATAACAGGGACCTACCAGAATAATTTGTGCAGTAAAGACTTTGAATAGCTAGTAGGTTTATAGAATTTCTCTAGTGTAATTAGGAGAGGCATTGTTGTGTAATGAAGAAAATTAATTAGAACTAAATGTTTAGGGAATGTGTGGTTAGGTAACCAAAGGCATATTTGCAGCCTAATTGTTTTTTGGCAGCTGGAGGCATTTTATACCCTTTCATGATGTTTAGTTAATGGATATTTTAACATGCTCTACTGTTTGCTTTTCCTTAAATTTAAACAACTTCAATATAGAAAAGCAGTTCATCAAAGATTTAAACCAAGTATATATCCCATTGGAAAAATGCCTCAGCTATCTGGTTTATTTGATCATACTGTCTATCAAATGTTAATTATTTTTAGAGGAAGTCCATATTGAGGCTAATTGGCATGTCCTCCTACACCATGTAATTACTGAGTTCTACTTACATGCTTATAAAACATAAACACCATGGCACTTTCTAATATTTTGCCTTTATTTTTCCTAGCCTGCACCCAACTCTCAAGTATTCTGCCTCAAGTCTTTTCCAGAACAAGGTAGAAGTTTTAAGAATATGGTAAATTTTAAAATAAGGATTACTTATCTAGTTGTTTGATTATCTTTAAAATATGCATAAAATTTTGAAGTTAAGCAGACATTGGTTCAAATCTTTGGTATATTATTTATTGTGTGATCTTGGAACAGTTGTTTAAGCTACCTAAGACTTAATTTCATGCCTGACATTATACGATTGTTGTAAAAACTAGACAAAATAAGTGTATTTTATTAAATTAGGGCATTTTTGTTTTCAGATGAGAGAGAAATGGCCTGAAATAATTTAAAATGACAATAAAACAAGGAAATAACTTTTTACTTAGAGTAATTTTCAAAAAATTGCAAATATATCATAAAGAGTTCTTAAATACCCTTCAACCAGATTTCCCCAATATAAACAACTTGGTAACTGTCATAAAATTATTAAAACCATGCACAGTGAACTTCAAGCAAAAAAAAGAAGAATAAAAAGAGAAAAAAATTATTAAAACCAAAAAATTAACATTTATAAAATACTCTTAATCTAAAGACTTGATTCAAATTTTGGCAATTGCCCTAATAATGTCTTTTATCTGGTCCAGGGTCCCACATTGCATTTAGACTTCATATCTATTTAGTCTCCTTCTGGAACAGTTCCTCAGTCTTTGTGTTTCTTGACCTTGAAAAGTTTGAAGAATAATGACCAATTATTCTGTAGAAGTATCTCAGTTTGAGTTTATCTGATATTTTCTCATGATGTAGATTGAAATTGTACATTTTTGGTAAGAATATCACAGAAGTGATGTTGCATCTGAGTGCATTGTCTCGAGATACACGTCAATATATCTCATTGCTGGTGACATTATTAATAACTTTGATCAATTGATCAAATGACATTTGCAAGGTTTCTCCACTGTAGAGTTACTATTTTTCCTTTGTAAACAATAAGTATTTTGTGGGGTGATTCTTTGAGACCATGCAAATATGCTATTTCTCATCATACTTCCACCCACTAATTGTAGCATCTGTCGATAGTTACTGCCTGCAACAAATATTACTGTGGTGTTTAGCAAATGGTGAGCTTCTATTGTCACCATGAATCCTAAATCTCTACAATTTATTAATTGGAATTCTACCATAAGGAAGAGCTATCCCATTTCCCTGATTTGTCCATTTAATTATTTATTTATATTGTGGTGGCTGGGCCTAGAAGAATGGATGGATGGATGGAGGGATGGATGGAAAGAACGTAAGCAAGGTGAATGAAGGATGAGGTGAAAACACCTGCCCAAAGCTGCTTCTATGCTGTGTGCAAAGGTCAGCTGAAAACAGCTGACTGTATGGAAGTTGTTAAATTAGCAAATGGCCCTGACCTTTTGCATGTGGCCTTGGAAATAAAAACGGGGAGGAACTTAGCTGAGGAGGCCATTTCCTCCTTTAGACTTTGGCCTTCTCTCTAAACACTACGTGTTTCATGTAATTATTCCTTTGCTACCGAGCTCTGGAGTGAAAAGCGGCCACTACATATATCAGTATGGACTCACAAGTATTTACGGGCTATAATCCATTACTGTCATCTATGTTTTGCTAAAATTGCCCCAGATTTAGCTATTGGTAGATCTTTCAAGTTAGTTCCTGTGTCCTTTTGACATGCCCCAATTACTTTTTAAGGACTTCCTTATTCTCTGGCACCTATGCTTATGTTGTAATTCCAGCCATGGAATGAGCCATTTCTCCAAGGAGACTCATGTCATTGGAAACTCAAGGCAATAAATCTAGCTTCAAGCACAACTGAATCAAGAGGTTCAACGGATGTGATTAGGAATTCAAATCTTTCTCTCAAACTTTGTTCTGCTTTACTCAGTTTCATTTGTAGGCAAGAGCCTGCACATGGTGACTCAGATGGCCACTAATGCTTACCCTTACAACTATTTTTCCTGAGAAAACACTTTTCCTGATAATCATAGCAAAAGTGTAATGACCAAATTTATACAACTTGGGTCATATGCCCATCCCTGATCCAATCCTTTTGGCCAGGAAAGTTGTGTATTCTGCTCAAGTGAGTACGATATGATCACCCTTTGACAGGCGAGGAGGAGTTTAGTCCATGGAAACTACATGGAATAAATTTTCGTCAAGAAAAGTGGGCTTTGATATGATATAGGTGGTCTTCCACCAGGTACATCTTGCTTAGTATAGCACACAGTGAACACTAAACAATGACTGTTCCATCTACTCACTTCACCTCCACCCTAAAACAGACAAAGTGAGAGGGGGATAAAATTTATATGAATCAATATTGTTGGCAGTGCTGGCCAAAGGTTTTTAAAGGAAAAAGATGAGTATAATGTGATGTGGGTGTCTAAATCCCTATCTATAACAAAAGATTGCCTTAAATGTCTCAGGAGTATTATTAATATAGTTGATGTTTGTGGGTAGATGTGCATGAATATGTGTGTGCATATTTATAGCATTCCGATCTACAGTTTTCAAAGACTTAGAGGTAGTGTGGCAGAAAAGAAATAAAATGGGCTCTGAATATAACCAGACCTCCATTCCAACTCTGCTACTTGCTATGTAACTTGGGTGAGTTGCTTAGCTGAAAGTTTATTTCATCTGTAAAATAGAACATCTACTTTACATGATGTGAAGATTCAATGACATCATGCAGGTAAAGCACCTGGCACAATAGTTAAGTGCACTAAAAATACTTGGAATAAAATACAGGCACTTGAACTAGCATCGATCCCATTTTTCTTCAACAATAATACAAGCAATCTTAGAATTTCTAAAACATACGCATCTACTCCTATGGTATTAAAGATGTTAAATTACCAGTTAAAATTTGCTTAGCATGTCATTTCCCTTTTTATGTTGCCTTAAAACATACAAGCATCTAGTCTGACAACTGGCTGGATTAAAAAATAAATAAATAAATAAATAAATAAAATTAAAAAAAAAGGAAAAAAGGAAAAAAAAACATACAAGCAAACAAAAACAACAGCAAAAACAAGAGTGAGGAAAACCAAACAATCTACAGAGTGAAAAGACAAGGTACAGAATGGGAGAGAATATTTGCAAACCATACATCGGTTAATGGGTTAATTCCAAAATATAAAAAGAACTCCTACAACTCAATAGCAAAAAACCTAATAACTTGATTTTAAAATGGGTTAAAAACTTGAACTTTCTCCCAAGAAGATATACAAATGGCCAATAGGTATAGGAAAAGATGCTCAACATCACTAATCATCAGGGAAATACAAATAAAAACCACCATGACACATCACCCCACACATGTTAAGACGGCTAGCATCAAAAAAACAAAAGATAGCAAGAGTTGGCAAGGATGTAGAGAAATTGGAACCCTTGTACATTGTTGGTGAGAATGCAAAATAGTTCAACCACCATGAAAAACAGTATAGAGATTCCTCAAAAACATAGAACTACCATATGATCCATCAGCCCCGCTTGTGGTTATTTATTCAAAAGAATTGAAATCGGATCTCAGATATTAGTACTCCCATGTTCATTGTAGCATTATTCACAATAGTCAAGATGTGAAAATAACCTAAATGTCCATCAACAGATGAAAACAAGAATGTGGTATGCACATACAGTGGAATACTATTCAGCCTTCAAAAAGGTGATCCTGAAATATGCTACAACATAGATGAACCCTGAAAACATTATGCTGAGATAAGCCAGACATAGAAGGACAAAGCTACAAGATTCCCCTTATATGAGGCATTTAAAATAGTCAAACTCTTAGAAGAGAGAATAGAATGATGGTTGCCAGGAGCTGGAAGGAGGGAGAAATGAGGAGTTGCTATTCAATGGCCATAAAGTCTCAATTATACAAGATGAGTAAGTTCTAGAGATCTGCTGTACATTATCACTATTATTAACAATACTTTATTGTACGGTTAAAAATGTAAAAGGATAGATCTCATGTCAAGTGTTCTTACCACAATAAGATTAAAAAAGAAAGAAAGAAAAATCTAGAGTGAGGAAGCCAAAGCCCCAGTTTCAAATGCAAATGGGACAAGGGGAAGGGATTGCATTTACTGTCATTGGTGGCCATGACACACGAGGGACCACTCTATTAAAAATCACTCCCGTAATTGCTCCATACTTGGAAGACCTTCAATGCTTTCTTAGAATTTATGTGATGACTGTGATTTAATGAGGCTGTTTTTTAAAACAAATAAGCCAGAATATAAATCCAAATAAATGTCTCCCCTTCAAAATAGTCACAGAGAAAGGACACATGCTTGTTTCAGTGATGTTCCAAACTTCTGTGTCGAAATCCTCAATGTTACTAAAGTTTTCTCTTTAAGAGCTGTTTTTTTTTTTTTTTTTT
>CM052447.1:11733784-11747266 GCA_028533085.1 Varecia variegata
ATTTGGAAGACTTAAGTGGGTCATAGATGATGGATCTGTAACAGGTCATTCAGAGAAATTAGGCATGTTTTGGGGTTGACATTATGAAAGATGACTATCCCTCATGCTGCTGAAAGACACACTATCCAACTAGATAGATAATGGTGTCATATGGTATCATATCATATAGCATGTATTTTTTCCATCAACCATCCTTGTCTTCTAGTTTCAGGGTGAATTCCAACTACGGAAGAACACTTCTGAAGTCCAGAACCATTGTCACTCTTTCAACTATCCAAGGACCTAATGTGTTCTAAGCATATAGAGCCTGGAGGTGATAGTATGTAAGAGGAATAAAAAATTATTCCCAGTGCTCCAACATGTCATAGTGTTTGACTTATCTTGGATAAGTTTTATTATTTCACATTAAAACATTTTGAAGACTCTATATGAAATTTACATTTCAAAGGCAACATTTTTTGAGTTCTATAACAAACTGGGGAAAAATTGGAATCATTTGGTAATATGTAAAATGTATACATGTTAAAAATTAGAATGAAGAGGGGACCATGGAAAGTAAAGCAACTGTAGATAGCTGAGCAATTTCATAGCCATCTTTCAATATAAATCATTTGCATTTGCAAGTAAATACATGACATTGACTGTATCTAATTTCCAGAAATACATTTATATGCATATAAATTCAAGTATTTTTGCCATTTGTGTGGAAAAATACAGAACATTCAGAAGTCCTTAAGCAAAGCAAGTTACAAAAGTAATTTATCTTCTTTGAAATATTTTAAAATTTATTTCTAAAATGTTAAAAGTATGCTCATGGTAGAAAAATCTGGAAAATATTAAACAATCACAAAGAAAATTAAAACCACTGGTAATCTTATTTATGGGAGAAAACTCCTAACTAATGTCTGATGACTGAAAGTGAAAGTAACATTGATGGTATCAAGCACAGCACTCCTCCCCTGAACTCGACTCTTAGGCACTTGGTAAGTCCATAGCTACATTTGCTAATATTTCTTTCTGTTCTAGGCACTTCCACAATAGACCTGTAAAATCAGTGATATTCCTTTCACTTAACCCTAAAAAGGACTTGAAGCTCAGGAAGGAAAAGTAACTTGCTACTAGCACATGGTGGAATCACATTCAAATCTGGATTTGATTGCTTTTTATTACACATAATAGTACCTCCAAGTCAAAAAATTCTCTCTTGACTAACCTACATTTGAATTAAAACCTACTGTCATGTTTACTATCAATGAGATGATTCAGTTTTCAAAAAGGTATGATTTAATTTAGACTCTAATACAGATGCTCCTCAACTTACGATAGGGTTATATCCCAATAAACCCATTATAAGTTGAAAATATCCTAAGTTGAAAATATCCTAAGTTGAAAATACATTTAATACACCTAAACCTATGGGACCTCATAGCTAGTCTACTTTAACTGTGCTCAGAACACTTACATTAGCATACAGCTGAGCAAAATCATCTAACACACAGAGCCTATTTTACAATAAAGTGTTGAATGTCTCATGTAATTTATTAAATACAGTACAAGTGAAAAGCAGAATGGTTGTTTGGGTACTTGAAGTTTGGTTTCTTCTATATTTGTATGGCTTTCAGACTATACTGCAAAGTTCAAAAATTCACAATTGCAAAAATGTGGAAACAACCCAAGCATCCATCAATACATGAATGGATTAAGAAAATGTGGTATATGTATACCATGGAGTTCTCTATTCAGCCACAGAAAACAATGGTGATCTAGTACCTCTTGCATTATCCTAGATGGAGCTGGAGACCATTTTGCTAAGTGAAGTATCACAAGAATGGAAAAACAAATACCACATGTACTCACTGTTAAATTGGAACTAATTGATCAACAGCTATGTGCACATATGGAAATAACATTCATCAGAAAACAAGCAGGTGGGAGGGGGCAGGCGGGGTTGAGTAAATTCACACCTAACAGAATGCATACTATCTGGGGTTTGGGTACAGTACAAAAGCAATTTATGTAACCAAATCATTTGTACCCCCATTATAATTTGAAATAAAAAAATACATTTTACAAAAATAACATTAGTGGAAAATGTTTTATAGATACTATGAGATACAAAAGCACAAGATATCTAAAAACCGCTGGGAACACGGTGCACTTGTAGAGTATCAGTTTGTTTACCCTTGTGATCAAGTGGCTGACTGGGATCTGCAACTCACAGCCACTGCCCAGCATCACAAGAGAGTATTATACGCATATTTGTTGGCCCAGGAAAAGATTAAAATTCAAAATCTGAAGTATGGATTCTACTGTGTATCACCTTCACACCATTGTAAAGCCAAAGCATTGTAAGTCTAACCATCTTAAGTCAAAGACCATCTATATCCATCAGTAATAGACTCATTAATAAATTGTGATCCCCTCACTGATACAATGGAATAAATGCAGCCAAAAAAAGAACTAGTTCCTTCTATTGGTGCAGTGCCCCATAGGGTGGAAAGGATCCTTGACCAGGTGAGATGGCCTACGTCATCACGGGCATCAGGCCAGGCCCCAGGAATCTGGGGATGCTTAGCTGGTTCCTGGAAGCCTGTGTAATGAGGGGCTCAGGGGGCAACATGGTTGGTGTCTTCAGAATGGTTTTTGTAAATGAATGGAGCAAATGAGTAAATATATTGAAGTTTCTCACTGTCAGAGAAAGGAGCTACAAACATGGAAAGTGGGAAGCTAAAATAAACCCTGCGGAGTAAGACTGGAATTGGAGACATCAGTGTGAATTTATGGTTTCTTATATACAGAGATATGAAAGATGTTAAGATCATGAAAGACAATAAAGACTGAGGAACTGTTCCAGACTGAAGCTAATACAACAGTGTGACAAACACCATGAGTAATTCAGAGCTGGACAGACCTGTAAAGGACATTACTGGGACAACAGATGAAATTTGAATGAGGTCTATAATAATGACTTAATGTTAATTTCTTGATTTTGGAGAAACTATGGGGTATGTGAAAGTACACCTTGTTTTGAGAAAATATATGCTGTAGTATATGTAAGTGGGTAATGAAGCATCTTGTCTTCAACTTATTCATAAATGGTTCAGGAAAACAGTACAATTATCATGTTTGTATGTAAAGAAAGACAAAATGATAGGATAAATGTGGGTAACGGCTGACAATTGGGAAATGGAAAAGGAAATACATTATGCTATCATGGCAACTTTTCTCTAAATCTTCAAAATGAATAGCTAAAAGAAATCATTCTGGCCAGCACAGTGGCTCACGCCTGTAATCCCAGCACTTTGGTAGGCTCAGGCAGGAGGAGAGCTTGAGGCCAAGAGTTTGAGACCAGCCTGAGCAAGAGTGAGACTCCATTTCCATAAAAAAATTAGCTGGGCATGATGGCATGCGCCTGTATCCGTTACTTGGGAGGCTAAGGCAGGATTGCTGGAGCCCGGGAGTTTGAGGATGCAGTGAGCTACAATGATGCCATTGTACTCTCGCCCAGGGGACAGAACAAGACTCTGTTTTTAGGGGAAAAAAAAAAAAAAATTCTTTATAAAACAAATTCCCAGTGAAAAAAATAAAATTCAGAAAAATGTGTATATACTAGTATTTGTGTAAAGAAAGGGGAGGATGGTGAAAGTATGAACATGTATACATGTGTTATGAGTATACCCTTATCTCTAGAAACATATGCAAGAAAATGATCTATATGGGTTTCTTCCACCAATGGAAAATGAATAGCTAGAGAATAACACTTTTTACTCTCTGAAACAATTTTGTACTATATGAAATATAGTAACTTAAAACAGAATGCTTTAGTTCAGTGGATGCCAAATTCAAGTGCCAGGCTCGCTACCTTAGAACCACCTGGGAAACATTTAAAAATAGATTAGTAGGCCTCAATTCCCAAAATTTTATTTCAGCAGGTCCAGGGTAGGAATTAGGTATCAGTAAAGTTTCCCCAGTTATTTAATAATTCCAAAACATGGTTTGGGAATTACTGCTTTAACCAAATCTGATCTTATCTAAAGCCCGAATTCTAAGTAAATTAGGAAGTTAGAAAGAAATGCTTTGTGTCTAATGAGGGAATAAGATCATAATCTTAGGAAAGCATATCCCAAAAGAGAAAGCAGAACATCTGAAACCAGGGTTTGCACTGAGCCCTGAAGAGAAGCCAAGTCATACAAGTCACTCTTCCTTTCTGGCTTCCTTATTAAGGGCCTAAAATATTGTTGAGGATAGGTTACCTGAACAATACATAACATATAGACAATATACTCAAATACCATGCATTCTTCAGAAGAGACTTTTATGTAAACGTCCAGCTGACCCTTGCACAACATGGGTTTAAAACTACACCAGTCCACTTAATATGTGGACATTCCTCCACCTCTGCTGCCTGAGACAGCAAGACCAACCCTTCTTCTTCCTCAACCTACTCAATGTGAAGATGAGGATGAAGACCTTTATGATGATCCACGTCTACTTAATGATTAGTAAATACATCTTCTGTTCCTTATGATTTTCTTAATACCTTTTTTCTCTTTAAAATTGTTTTTTGAGATTAACTTTTTTCTCTAGTCTATTGTAAGAATATAGTATATAATACATATAACATACAAAATATGTATTAATGATTTATGTTATCTGTAAGGCTTCCAGCCCACAGCAGGCTAATTAGTAGTTACAAGCTTTGGGGGAGGCAACAGTTATACTTGGAGTTTTTGACTTCTCAGGTGGTCAGCGCCCCTAACCCCTGAATTGTTCAAGGATCCATTGTATTTTTAGTTAAAAATCAATTGGTATATATATCTGTACATTCTAGATCTCCAGTGGTAGATTCAGTGTTCATTTTGTACTGCAATACATAATTTTTTGTATGTATCAGATGTTACATGAGAAGAATGTAACTTTTAAAAAGTTAAAATAAGAATTAATATATAAATTTGGTCCTTACATTTAAAACGAGAAGTAAATACAAGAAACAAGCATTACATGCCAGCAGTATATGTTTATTATTATTCATGAATGGTCAAAAGACTACAAGGCCCATAATTATGAGTATAACTGTATATATGAAATACCACTTAGCGACACAGAGTGAAAAGGACAGTTATATATTTATATTAAAAAAATACACGTACGCACACACCCTCTCTCAAGTGCTCACCATACACTGCTACAAAAGCAGGAGGCATCAAGCTATAGTTCTAATATACATAACATTGTTGAAATATCTCAAGCATAAAAATCGTATGTTAAGTTGCAAAAATAAAGTTTCTCTCTTTAAACATTTTGATCTGAGCTCAAGCAAAGCAAATAATGAACAGTGATTTTCATATTATTTCACACTCTTTAAAACAATCAACATAAAAGGGTCAATAGTTGCAAAAACCCTGAAAATATGGAGGTTATGGGAATGAACAATGCATCTTATCCAAAAAAAAAAAAAAAAAAAAAAGCCTACAGCAGATCTGTTTCATCCTGGCTCTCAAACAGTTAAGAATCATAATTTACTATACTCAAAATGCAAGTGTAGCCAGAACAAACAAAATGATAAACAGAAAAATCATTACCACAAACAAGGCATCATTGTCCTTTCATTTCTTTAGACAGTTTCACTAGTGCAAGAGCATCATTTACCTGAAAGATCATAAGTCACAATTAAAGAGTACTCATACAAAACTATTTCCTTTTTTCTTTAAAAAGTGCCACATACTATACTTTTCATTAAAAAAAAAAACAAACAAAAAACACACCAAATAAACTAATGAAAGACTGTTTGTCTCCATCTCTTATCAATGAGAAAAGGCCAAAGTGATTCTTTGATTCCAATTCGAAATGGTGTTCGCTGGCCAATGCCCAGGGTCTCTAATTTGGAGCAGTCAAGCTGAGCATTTCTTGGACGCTGTGCTCCTAGGACAGGGCTGTCGGTAATCTTTAAAGAAAAATAAACACAGAAAACCAAAAGTAAATGAAGGGCCACATCTTGAGATTTTATATATTCGCTATTTCATTTTACCCTTAGAATAAGAAATCTGATTTTATCATCCCTGAAAAATTAAAATGCCTGCTGCCATAATCAAGATGATACTTTTCCTACAAATTTCATCAATACTCATTGTCTTCTTTACAGATGACAATTTAGAGAAAAGTAGCACTAAACTGCCAACATACAAGCAAAGTTCACTTTGATTTGTACTGAGAAATGAGGTTATCCAACACATTCCAAAACAATAGGACAAATGTTATCAATAATACATATATAGTGATGGATCTGGACTTTCGAAAAGTAAGGTTTTAAAAGCCATGTACTTACAGGTCTTAAGTGACTGCTGGGGAGATTGAAGGCATCTGCAATTGCACATGCCATTTCATACTTAGTCATCTGTTCATTGCCAGACCAGTGAAAGGTTCCCTTAATTGACGGATCCTAAAAGCAATGACACAATAAGTTCAAAATAGTTTCAACTTTGAGTTGAATAGAATAATCGATTTGACAAGAAAGCTTATTTAAAAGGCCTAAGAACTAAAACGAAACCCTCCTTTACTGGAATGCTCTCTACAAGATACCTAAAATCAAATTCATACAAATATTCTCAGCTAAACACAAAAAAGCAATTTCTAAAATTTGGCCTTAAGAATTTTTAAAATAAAATAAAAAATAACTCCAATTTTATTTAATTAGTGGGAATATTAAAAGTGATTAGATTTTTATGGAAACAGTCCAATTTAATGAATATTTTTAATTATCCTAAACTACAACCAAAACCTAATAGAATCATTTTTTGAGATGAGCTAATCAATTAAACATTCTTAAATATTATCATGGTATATATTCAAAATCAATATAAATTTTTATATATTAAAAAACTGGTCATACTATTAATAATATTCTAAATTAAATGTTTCTAATCTTTCCTTGTATGAATACTCTATTTAGTACCAACTTTTTCAAATGCTTAAAATTAATTCACACTTAAATATCTTTTAAAAAATTACCAATTATTCTTAAAGTGGCCAAAATGATTCATACTTAGCTTCTTTTTCTGCACTGCATATATCCTTCTTCAAAGACATTAGGTGATTATTTTGTTACCCAAAGAAGAAAAAAAATACAAGTTTCCCATCACCTTGCAATTAAAAAAAAAAAAAAAAAAAAAAGACAGGGTCTACAGTATGTAAGAAATAAAACAAAAGAGAATATTTTTATTCTTCATGAATATACACTCTACTATCTGTAAACTACTTTTGTTTGGTCTCCTAGTTTTAAAAAGGAACTTTTAACTTTCACTCATTAATATTCCAAGTATAGCTATGAACTTTGAAGCATGGAAAAGACAAAGTGGATCTTCACTAGGATGGAAGTTAGGAATCCTTCCTTTCAAAAACTCACCAGCATCCTCTTCTCTGCTAGCTGCCGACACACAGTAGCTACATCTTTGACGTGTGTGGGGAACCTCTGCTGCCAGTGGTCCATGTTCGCTGACTTGTTGCTGAACTGCACTTTATCAAACATGACAGTCACAGCACTTTCTTCAAGTTTCTCAACTTCCCCATACAGAATAGGAATCCTCAAAACAGCAGCTCCTAGAGACGAATAATAGCAGATAATATTTCAATGCTGATTAACATTTTAATTTTTTCATGTAAGATGAAAGTGTATAAATTTAAACATCCAAGTACAAACTTTGTCTTTTAATAAAAATACACCAAAATGACACAGCTCACTTGTAATAACAATAAAAAGATCAAATTTAAGTGTCTTCTGTCATTTGGAATGTTTTTATATATAACTTCTACATTATTCTGATCATTAAAAATAAAACTTATCACGACAACTAACTACAATGAATAGGGCTTGATTGCCAGATTTAAGACTAAAAACAATAAAGGATATTTGGGGGACAACTGGGAAAATTCCTATATAGACTGTATTTAATTATAGTACTATGTTAATGTTAAATTTCCTGAGTGTGATAACTGCATTGTAATGGTAAAGAACATCCTTGCTGTTAGAAGATACATGGTAAAGTATTTTAAGGTAAAATTCAACTAATTATCAATAGCTCTGACCAAAGTATACGTCTGAAACAAATGGCGCAAAACATTAATAATTGGTGAATCTATGTTAAGTGAAGGGTGAGTGCTCATATTATTCTTACAACCAATGATTAAGAAATTTTTTTTCTTTTTAAAGATCTAAGGTCTTGCTCAGGCTGGAATGCAGTGGCACAATCATAGCTCACTGTGACCTCAAAATACTGGGCTCAAGGGATCCCCCCTGCCCCGCTTAGCCTCCCCAGCAGCTAGGATTACAGGCATGTGTCACCACACCCAGCTAATTTTTTGTAGAGGTGGAAGTCTCACCATGTTGCCCAGTCTGGTCTCAAATTCCTGGCTTCAAGCAATACTCCTCAGCCTCCCAAAGTACTGGAATTACAGGCATGAGCCACCCATGCCCAGTCTGATTAAGGAATTTTGAGGTATTTAGATAAATTAGTCCCTGCTGAGGGGATACAAAAGTCTTTGGATAATTAAGACTTTAACTGAATGTCAATAAATATTTTCTTTTTAAAGTTAAATTATTGGACAAGTGAACATAAATATTGCTATGGTTTGAAAGTTTTTGCTCCCTCCAAAAATTCGTGTTGAAAATCATTGATGCAACAGTGTTGGGAGGTGAGGCCTTTGGGGAAATATTTAGGTCATAAGGGCTCTGCCCTCATGAATGGATAGAAAATGCCATCATAAGAGGGCTTGTGGGAGAGAGCTACTCTTTTTCCTCTTCTGCCATGTAAGGACACAGAGTTCCTCCCCTCTGTAAGACACAGCAAGACCCTTCACCAGATGCCGGTACCCTGACCTTGGACTTCCCAGCCTCCAGAACTATGAGAAATAAATTTCTATTTTTTTATAAATTACCCAGTCTGTGATATTCTGTTATAGCAGTACAAAACAAAAATGAAATGTATTCAAGGATGATCTCTGCAGAATAACTGTAATACAAGAAAAATGAAAAACTAAATGTCCATTGGTGTGGTGGTATTCTATACTAGAGGTTGCGTCTCAAAGACACTGTACAGTCCAAGACAGTAGTTTTAGTGCAGGGGAATCATGAAATGAAATACTATGCAGCCATTGATAGGAATAAGATATCCCAGAGACGGTTCCACATGTACTAAAATGCAAAGATTGGGGGTGGGGGAATCAGATTATGAAACAACAAGCATACATTTTTTTAAATACACAAAAAATGCTTTTATATATAACCACATTTTGTGCTTATATCCCTGAGAGCTTTCATTCTTGGTAATTTAAAATTTCTCTTTCTTCAAGGAGTGTACAGTTTTTAATATATGTATATGTGTATGTATATACAAACATACATACAGGAAAAAAGATAAAACCCATACATATAACAGAACACCTCAATCTAAGAGAAAAGATATTACCCTGTTTTTTTTAAAATAGATTATAAACATTTATATTATATGAATTTTTTTCCATATACAAAGATATATATATACACATACTGGCAATGTAATTTTTTGAATTGTAAACATTGTATATATACAAAAATCAAATAAAAAGGAGTACTCAAATGCAACTAGGGGGGTAAAGAGGTTATGTCTTACCTAAATTGTTCTCCAGGACAGCCTTTTCTCCTTCTAATTTTGTTTTGCCATACAAATTTAGGGGACTTGGTATGTCTTCCTCTCTGTAAGGTGGATTTGTTCCATCAAATACATAATCTGAGCTAATGTAGATGAGAAATGCTCCAATTGCAGCTACCAAAAAAAAAAAAAAAGACAAAGTTATTAAATTTTTACATGATATTATTCTATAGAAGTTAGAATGGATTGTTCATGATATATAAAACCAAATCACTTATGACTGACCTACAATATTTTAATCTTTAAAAACTCATTCATAAAATATTAATGAAGATTTTATAAAGTCATCATTACCTGCTTCCTTTGCTAAATTCCCAGAAGCATCCACATTAAGTCGAGAAGCAGCATCTGGCTGATTTTCTACAACATCTGGTCGTCTCTCTGCTGCACAATGTACTATGACATGGGGCTAGAAGTTAAGCATTGATATATTTTTAGCCCAAAAGGGAATAAAACAGGAATTACAGCCTTCCCAGAGTAAGTTAATTCAGAGAAAAATGTGTGTTAAATCAACATTCCTTCAACAAATAAATTATAATTTTTAAATGTAGTTTTGTCATGCTTTTTTCCCCCCAAAGTTCAAACTTCCTTAAAATATATATAGACACTGAAAAGGAAAGAGTAATTTAGTAATCCCCAGACAAAACCAGAAAAAAGCTGTGTCAACAACTGTATTTCTAAATGAAAACAAGCTTTGTCCCCCAATTTGGATGGGAGAAAAGAGCTATCATTTCTATAATTAAAATGAACTAAGTATTTCATAAATCTATATCAAAGTGAGAGTAATAATTGCAAATTAAATTCATAAATTCAAATCTCTTTGACCAATCACAAAGAAAATCAACAATCCACAAAAATTGCATTTCAAATTGAGCATTTAGTATGGCATCTAGGACAGGCACTGTAGGAGGAACAAGGATTTCATAATCCAGTGGAAAAGATAGGCACCTGGTTCCCAGAGGAGCCAAGCCAGAGCTAAGATTTGCGAAGGGCACTAATTTGAATTGGGTTTCTGTTACTTGCACTTGGAAGACCCCTAAATAATATAAATTTCAAAGAAGATTTTAAAAAGCTCTAAGATAAATCCCACTACTGGGTATTTACCCAAAGGGAAAGAAGTCATTTTATCAAGAAGACACCTGCACTCAAATGTATACTGCAGCACAATTCACAATTGCAAAGATGTGGAATCAACCCCCATCAATTCATGAGTGGATTAACAAAATGTGGTATATGTATACCATGGAATACTACTCAGTCATAAAGAAGGATGAATTAAGGTCTTTTACAACAATTTGGATGGAACTGGAGACCATTATCCTAAGTGAAGTATCTAAAGAATGAAAAAACAAACACTACATGTACTTGCTATTAAACTGGAACTAACTGATGAGCACACATGTGCACAGAGGGAAGTAAAACTCAGTGGAAATGAAGGAGGTGGGAGGGAGGAGGCGGGGATGACTGAAAACCTACCTAACAGGTACAGTGAACACTATCTGCGTGGTGGGCACAGCTATAACCCTGACTCAAGCATAACAAAATAGATCCACGTAACCAAAAACATTTGTACCCTCCAGAATATTTTGAAATAATAAAAAAAGAAAACTACCTGAAGTATATATATCAAAATGCTAAAAAAAAAAAAAAAGGCATTTTTCAGAGAAAGCGTTACTTAGAAGGCACTCTGTAAACATAAGCTTTTTATAAAATGCTTCATATTTCAGTCTTTGTCAACCTGTGTCTTAACCTAACCTTTTTAAGGATTATATATACCTTAATATGCTTAAAAAAAAAAAACCCCCAACACTATATTGTTACTGCTTAATAAGTTAGAGCTTTCAAGTAGAGTAACTTCCTTGAGAGCAAAGACATTTTCTATGTCATCCGGACAATTCTTAATATAGTTCATATATATGTTAAAATATACTAAATCATACCTGAAAATCATGAATGATGTGATGAACTGCATTAGAATCCAAAAGATTAACCTGTTCAAATTTTGGTCTTGCTCTTCTAAAACCACAGCCAACGGCATGCCAATTATTCTGCTGAAATTCTTTGAATACAGCTCTGCCAAGAAGCCCAGTGGCACCAGTAACCAGAACCCGCCTATTGGGGATGTTAACTTCCTCCTAAAATATGAAGGGGAAAAAAGGGATTATTTACCTTGAAAATCATTCTCTCAAAGAAATTAGTCACCATCGTTGTTCAATAAATACCCCAAGTACTTTGATTCATGTCTCCTATCTATCTATGAGCCAAGTCCAAAGTTAGAACAAAGATTAATCAAACTATTACTATATCAACAACTGTTATCACTTGTTTTAATCTTTAAGTTTTAATAATCTTATCCAAGAAAAAACATAAGATGATACTACAAAGAATCACCTAGTTAGATTTACATTTCTTAAGAAAAATCTTATTTTTATCATTGATGATACCCAAATGAGTGATAAGGATTACATATACCTTGAATTTAATTAAAGCAACTTTAATTATATTCTTCAGTTTATAAAAGTGTACAATTTGTTTTGCTCCTACACAGATGACCAAAGGTGCTCTTTGAGTCTCTAGAGAGAACTGTTTTAAGCTTACTTGTTTTATGGCCCGACTGAGCATTTGGTTCTATCTGACTATATAGTTACAAAGCTTACATTTCTGGTCTTCAGATTTTAATCCGAAATTTTCTTTCAAATCTCAATGATTTATCATATTTTGATGAGTCTGATTTAGAGAATTAGTCAACATTTCAGAAGAATTTATGAGGAGGAAAATAAATTGGGTTCTTTCAACATTAATGTATTTTCTAAGTTAAATCAAATTGGTAAATGTTCCAGAGTTAACTCTAAATTTATCTATATAAATTAAAATTAATAAACAGAGGGTAAGAAAAAATGTTTTAAACTGATCTGTTTCTATTGTAAAAAAGAAAACATTCCTTATACACAGAAATTAAAAAGGACCACTATTTAGGAAAGAACTTAAACATACACAGAAATTAAAAAGGACTACTATTTAGGAAAGAACTTAAATGCTGTTTCCAAGGCATAGTTTCAAAAATTTCTCTTCTTCCCAAAATGGGCAACACCAATTTTCTTCTTAGACTCTTAAATAAAGACTATTTTTTTAAATCAACTTGAGGCCTCTTTATGTCAAGTTGTTATAGTCACCTAATTCTGAACTGTCTAAAACCTTAAATACATATGCAATAACCAAAGACAGACTACAAATTTTTTTAAAAAGACAGCAAAATTACGTAGCGCTAGCACATGAAAAACCTAAAATGAAAAGGCTAACAGAGAAAGACAATATAAACGGTAAATGCTTAAGGATTATTTTTTCTTGTTTGACCAATTTCAAGACATTTTAAAAGTTAAAAGAAATTACAATTTTCATGCAGGTAACATCATTCTATAGTGTATTTCCTCAAATAAACATAGTATATATTCATTATTAAAAAAAAGAAAGAAATTTCATGCCGGCTTTCTGTAGCAAAACTTGGCTTTAAGCCAATTAATCTATGAAAACAAGGATTTCGACCAGCAAAATATTTTCTTTGAATTTTGGCAAGAAAATAGCTCTACAAAGACTGAACTACAAAGAGGAAAAACCATGCCAAGTCTAGTAGAGATACAATCAGAAAACAATTTACACAGGATAAATATTATAAAGATTCCTGGGAAAATACTATAAAAAATATATGATTTTGTTTCCTCCGAATTTCTCAGTCTAACAGGCAACAGTTCTTAGGTCTGTGGTTCTCAGGTTTCAGTGTGGATCAAAATCACTTACAGGG
>CM052447.1:11754527-11781021 GCA_028533085.1 Varecia variegata
ATTACAGGCCTAAACCACTTCTCCCGGCCTGGAGGCCATTATGCCATTATTGTTAGGGCGGTGAGCTAGTGTGGAGTTGGTGTACTTGGGTTTGAGAAAAATTTCTCCAAAGATTAGGGTAGAAGAAAGTAGTTTATTTTACTTTCCCAAAACTGGGAAATGGCCAAACACGAGAAAGAAAATGGAAAAGTGTGTTGGCCTAGAAAACTGGCTACTCAGACCTTTTATTTGGAAATGTTAAAAAAGGATGAAAGATGATTTATGGTTGTTGTCAACTGGGTGTTGTGAATTGCCATATCTGCTCCTTCTATTCTTCTTAACTGCAAGCAGATAATAGAACGGCTGTGTGAGGCTGAGACTGATGTTGTGTCTTCTTTGCCAGTGGAAGAGGCTTCCCTACTCCTGGTGACAGTACCCTCCAACCCTGTCTGGGAGGATGAAGACTGTATTACCTGAGGAAATAGTAAAATGGCCTCCCCTGAGGCAGTTGCCTTGTCTCTGTCCTGCAACTATGCAAGACAATGCTGATTCTCCTCAGGACCTACCCACCACCTCTCTTTGCCTATAGACCTATCACTAGACTCAAGTCTCAGCAGGCCCCTAAGGGTAAGGAACAAACTGTTAGCCAGGAAGAGATATGGTATATGCTATACTCCAAAAGAACTACTTTAATTTTCTAATTTAGACATACAGAAATCTGGGAACATGTGTAGGGTTGTACAGTAAAGGTGTAGGATAATGATGGAAGAAACAAAGTTGGATCAGGCCGAAATTATTGATATGGGCTCACTAAGCAGAGATTCTTTATATAATGTTGCAGTTTGGGGAGTTAGAAAGGGGACTCAGTTTTGTTGGTTGACTGACACATGGAAAAGATGGCCTCCATTGAGTGAACTGGAAATGTTGGACTTGCCTTGGTTTAATGGAGAGGATGGATTTGTCACTTAAGAATTACCCACACTGGGAAGGTGGAGAAGGCATACCTTCTGAGAAAAAATTTGTGAGGAGAGGCCCAGGATCCTTTTCCAAACTTTGTGATTGTTCTTTGAAGGCCAGAACTTACAGTAGGAATTGCAGTCCCTGAAGTAGGAAACCTAAATGCAATGGGGGCAATGAATCCCAGAGTAGCAGGGGCCACGGATGGGACTCAACTGCCAAAGGCAAGGTGGCATGGTTATCATAATGAATGGCAGAGCCAAAAGAACCATCAGAATAATCTACCTTGCATAGATTTCTTGCTTTGGCTCATTCATGGTTTTCCTAGAAGTGAAAGAGATAGGAAGCCTACTGAATTCTTACTTGATCTGTATGAGCAGAAAACTGGGTCAAGTGAACAAAAGTCTAACTTGAATCATGAAAACAGAGAACTATGGTCCCTCAATTCTCAGACCTGAGCTGCTTTACAGACCCCTGACCGTCTAAATGAAGGGGAGGCTGGGTTTCCTTGAGGAAGGACCCTGGTACGCTACTGGAAATTTATGCTGTTAGCCTTTCTCCCAGCCTTTCTCAAAGAGACATACAGCCTTTTACCAGGGTAACTGTACACTGGGGAAAAGGGAATAATCAGACCTTTTGTGGACTAGTGGAACTGGCTCTGAACTGACACTAGTTCCAGGAGACCCACAATCTCATTGTGGCCTACCAGTCAGAGTAGAGGCTTATATAGGTCAGGTGATCAAGAATTTCAGTTAAAGTCCATCTCACAGTGGGCCCAGTGGATCCGTGAACCCATTCTGTGGCTATTCCCCAGTTCCAAGAATGCATAATTGAAATAGACATACTCAGCAGGTGGGAGAAAATCCCCACATTGCTTCCCTCACCTGTGGAGTGGAGTGAGGGCTATTATGGTGGGGATGGCCATATGGAAGCCACTAGAACTGCCTTTACCTAGGAAAATTGTAAACCAGAAGTAATACTCAATTCCTAAAGGAACTGAAGATTAGTGCCACCATGGATCTTGGAGAATGACAGTGAATTATCATAAGCTTAACCAGATGGTGACTCCAGTTGCAGCTGCTGTACCAGATTGTGGTTTCATTGCTTGAGCAAATTAACAGAGCCCTGGTACCTGGTATGCAGCTATTGATCTATCAAATGCCTTTTCCTCCATCCTTGTCTATAAGGCCAACCAGACGCAGTGTGCTTTTAGCTGGCAAGGCCAGTAGTACACCTTCACTGTCCTACCTCAGGGGTATATCAACTTTCTAATTTTGTTGACAGGGATCTTGATTGCCTTTTCCTTCCACAAGGTGCCACACTGGTCCGTTACATTGATGGCATTATGCTCACTGACATGATGAATGAGAAGTAGCAATTACATTAGACCTATTGGTAAGATATTTGCATGCCAGAGGGCAGGAAATAAATCCAACAAAAATTTAAGGGCCAACTACCTCAGTAAAACTTCTAGGGGTCTGGTGGTGTTTGGGGCATGTCGAGATACCCCTTCTAAGGTAGGTTGTTGCATCTGCCCCCTCCAACCAAAAAAGGGGCCCATTTACTGAGTGACCCGAAAAGCCGCTAGTTTTGTTTGGGGCTCAGGATAGAGGGCTCTGCAACAAGTCCAGGCTATTGTGTAAGCTGCGCTGCTGCTTGGGGCCATTTACTGCCTTGCAGATCAAATGGTATTTGAAGTGTCAGTGTCAGATAGAGATGCTGTTTGGAGCCTTTGGCAGACCCCCAATAGGCAAATCTCAGGGCCAGCCATTGGGATTTTCAAGCAAAGCCCTATCTATCATCCTCTTCATCCTCTGCAGATAATTACTCCTTTTTTTTTTTCCTCCTTTAGATACAGAGTCTCGCTCTATCACCCAGGCCGGAGTGCAGTGGTGGGATCACAGCTCACTATAACCTCAAACTCCTGGGCTCAAGCAATTCTTCTGCCTCAGCCTCCTGTGTAGCTGGGACTACAGTCATGTGCCACCATGCCTAATTTTTTATTTTTTGTAGAGGTGGTCTTGCATTATTGCCCAGGCTGGTCTGGAACTCCTGGACTCAAGTGATCCTTCCAAAAGTGCTGGGATTATAAACAGGTGCCACCACGTGCAGCCATCTACTCTCCTTTTGAGAAACAGCTCTTGGGCTGCTACTGGGCCTTAGCGGAGACTGAATGCTTAACAATGGGCCACCAAGTTACCATGTGACCTGAGCTGCCCATCATGAACTGGGTGGTATCTGACCCACCAAGCCACCAAGCGGGGCATGCACAGCAGCACTCCATTATTACATGACAGTGGTAGAAGCTGAAGTTTTGAATTATTTTATTTTATTGGACAATTTTTAAAACCTCAATATGTCAACTTACACACCTTAAATAGAAACATTAATGTAACTTCATGAAGTACAAATTGAATACTTGGAATTCTTTCATCTACCTAAGGGTAGGCAGTCAAAGTTAAATATAATATAAAATACTATTACAAAATAATAACGTCAACAATGAGAATGAAATAATTTCATTGGGTTTCTCAGGTATTTCCTTCCTTTCATGATTCTTGACACTTCACAGCTCAGTAGCAGTTTGTATTGCCTGAAAGGATTATGGAAAAGTAATATTAGTATTCTAAATTAAAAGTAATTCATCAATCATTATATTAATAAACTAAGAACAGGCATCCTATATTCTCTAAGGCAGATGAAGCAATGCTTACATTCTGCAGCATAATTTTTATATTCCTTTATTCACTATTTCAATAAATTTTGATTTATTGTGATTAAAGACCTAAGAGACAATTAGGTTAAAATGCTAAGGGTACTATACAGGGAATAATTTGGTGTGTGGGTCAAACAAGGCTTCAAGGAAGATGTAATTTGAACTGGGCTTAAAGGACTGGCAGGATCTGGATAAGTGGAAAAGAGTATAGAAGAAGGGGAAAAAAAGCATTGTACACAATGATCTCAGTAAGAACTTCTTTTATATCAGAAGGTGTCAACAAATTTTCACAGTTCCTACAAATGAATAATTTGCTAAATGCTGTGAAAGCAAATCCAGAGGAAGATGACACTTCTATTTCATTCCTTACCTTCTTTTAATGGGGTTTTGAGGACAAAATTTTCTTTACTTTCATGATGAAAAGCCTTTGAAGGATCAAAGCGTTTGATACCCAGAACTTTATTCAATTCCTCCTGAAGTTTTGTCTCACTTTGTTTCTTTTTAGCAAGCTGGGAGCGGAGTTTTGACACCTCCTATGTGAGAAAAATATAGATAATAATTATTAACGATTATGTCAGTGAGACGTGTTACTAATGTTGCCGGCAAATTCCAACTTGCTTATGTATCAAACCTACATGGCAAAAATCACTAATAGATACAGGCTTTAAGACTGAATTACAAAATGACTTTAAATAGCTGTGACAAAGGAGATAAAGTCTTTTAAATCTTCTTGCCCCTCTACAGCTACAAAGCTATTTTTCTGATAAAAGTTCGACTTAAAATTAATTGCAGGGATCAACTTCTGGCATGACAGCCTGAAAGCTCTGCTGACCTACTTCCTAGTGAAACTAAAAATTACAAAAAGGTAACCAGTTCAAGGCTCTGAAAATAGTCCTAAGGGCAAAATACCAAATGAAGTATCTATTCAAGGAAACCTATAAAAATTGGGTAAGAAAGCTAAGATCATGGCATTTGAACCAAACTGCTCCTTCCATCCCACTCCCAGCTTAGACAGGCAGAGACCCTGCCCCAGACTGCTATAGCCAAGAACATGTGGCTCCCTCTTCCAACTCCCAGTCAGAGGCTTTTCTTCCCAGGGGGAGCAGGACATCAGTGTTTCTCATCTTGCCACCAGCTCCCTGTTGCTGAGGTTATGTTCTGGACAAATGCAAATGAGCAGGGTGGATCCCTTCCTCTGCTCAGCCTCACTCATGGGACAGCAGCTCTATCTTGGGCATGGTGTGCTAAAAATGCTGAAACTCTGATCACCATTGCTCTGTCTCAAAGGCAATGGTTCTATACTCAAAGAAGCAAGCCAAGAGAACCTGAGGCTATCTTCGGCCCCCTTCCCCACAAGTCCACTAAGAACTCGGCTACTAGGGCAGAGATATCAAACAGAAGCACGTCACTGTCCCCCATTTCCAGCTCCAACGTCCTGACTCAGAGATTTTGTCTGGGGGGAAAAGCAGGTCATGAGAGAGAGAGTGCCTAATTTCTTCCCAAAGGAACTGACTTCACTTGCAACAAAGCTTGGAGAAGTGAAGCCTAAGGGTGATCTAAAGAACAGTGGTGATAATGGTGAAAGGGAATTGGGAGGAGATTCAAGACACAGGCTAAACATAGGCCAGCTAGGTTGTAGAAGAAAACCAGGAAATGAGACAGCTGGGAAGAGCTCTCCCAAAGTCAGAACAAACACCAAGCACTGATCTAACACAATTCCCACAAAAGAGCCAGAATTTGATTGGATTAATTTGTAGGGCAATATATGTCCTAGGATACTGTTGAAAATAATAGGGCAATGAGCTAGCACCCAGTGGTGTTTAATAGCCATGTGTGGTCAGTGAAGGAGGAAGACAGCCCTACCAAAACAAGTGTCATCCCAGGGTGACTGTGGGCACACCCCAAACTGTACCTCCCTAAGTAGCAACATCAGAGGCACAACACTGTTGGGGGGTGGTGGTAGTGAGGGTGGAATAAACTTCACTAAAATAAGCCAGCCACTTATGAAACAAATAAATATAGATACTAACTCCCCACCCCAATATTTTTAATAAAACTAAATATTTTACAAACCGATTTGAGTTGGCTATTTTCATCTTTCAACTTCACAACATGCTTGATTTTTTGCTTTAAATTCTGATGACCCAATAATTTAGCATACGAATCCCTTATTTTGTTTAGCTGTTCCTGAGCTGCACCATGTTCATTCAACAGTGCTTGTTTCTCTGCTTCAAATGCATCCAGCTGTAGCTGAAAAAGGTTTTTTTTAATAAAGTTAATACTTAAAACTGTTAAATTTTTTTCCCAGAACTTTTTCCTGTGCAAAAACTTAAATCTTACTAGTTTCATATAAACTATAAAATGAACTAAATAAAAATTTTAAAAACCCCAACAAAAATAGAGTATGCTTACATATTCTCAGGGCTCTGCATAGATTCTCTATGAAAATCTTTTAAACTTTGCATTTTTCATTTTAAAGATCATTAAAACTGAGGTAAAGAAACAAGAAAGCCAGCTAGCCAGCCTTATCTGTATCAGATGGATCACCACAATATAACCAACACTGTACTTCTAGTTAAGTGCAAAAATTAGCATTTATTCTTTTTTCTTTTAAAAGATAAACCTATTAATTTGAGAAACACTGAGGTCATAACAAAATGCTTCTCACAAATTAACACAGGTTAATTGTCAAAAGCTCATGTTGGGAGAACCTTCTGTGCTATTAACTTTAAGTTTCTTTTTAGAGAGCATTTTTTTTTTTTAAGAGAGCATTTTTTAAACTAGGAAGGCTACATTAAAAAATGTCAATTTGTCAATTACACTCAATAAAGCTGGAAAAGATTTATGCTTAATACAATTTATAAGCCTTCTTGAATAGGAAGCTCAATTGGCATCGTAAGTACACAGCGAAGTGATCTTGCAGAGAGTCACAATCATGACTGTAACAGGGAACAAAATGAATTCCTAACATAAACACAAGTAAGTTTGCTCCTGACAAACCTGAAAAGGTTCTGTTTTACTATACAGTTCTTCATAAAGGAGACGCCACTTATTAACTTCTTCAGTTAATTCCGCTATTGTATTTTCTTGTCCAGATTTTCTGCATGGAAAAATTAAACAGTTTATTTATTTTTTTGAGACAGAGTTTCGCTCTGTTGCCCAGGCTAGAGTGCTGTGGCATCAGCCTAACTCACAGCAACCTCAGACTCCTGGGCTCAAGTGATCCTCCTACCTCAGCCTTCAAAAACAGTTTATTTTAAAAATAACATCATAGCTGACTTACATGGCACTCAGGTTTTAATCCTAGATTACCTTGCTTCTTCATCTTCCAATTGTTTCCTTAAGTCCTCCTCTTGTTGCTTAAGTTGGTTCTGCAAATCAGTTATTTGTTTGAGAGAAGAAACTGTGATTTCTTTAATTTCTGCTTCTTTAAGTGCTGACTTGGTCTGCAGATCTAGAAGCATCCTTGAGTTTGAGAGAGAAGAGTTCACTAAACTTTATAGTCATTTCAATTACTTTTTTCTTTTTAAACTCAAGGATCTCTTCAAGAATTACAATTTTTTAAGTGAGTAAATTCTTAATTTGCAAATTAATATCACCAAAATTCAAGCCATGAGACAATTCCCTGTGTCACTAACTGGCTTTCAACAACAATAAATTGTCTTAATGGTTCTAAGGCCATTATTTATTTGTTCTACATACCTTGCATATTCTTGATTTGCGCTCTCAGTTGCCAATATCTGATGTTGAACGTCCTCTGCACTTTTCTCAGCCTTGGCTACTTTTTCAAGTAGCGATGAGTTCTCCAGCTTAAGATCTTCTATCTCACTAGCTGTTAATGCTTTATAGCTTATTAAAAAGAAAAAAAAAATCAAAACCTTTTTCTAACTACTGTATAAGTAAACAAATATACAGCTGATCAGTTTGCACTTTGTATACTTTTAAGTAAAACAAAATCTTACATTAATACATTTACACAGGTAAGAATTCAGTGTTCTGAGGTAAATACTAATGAGTTGATATGCACTTGCTGTTTGTTCAAAGGAAAAAAATATCAAATGCTTACTATGTGTAGGAAGTATGCATATAGAGATTAAAAAAATTAGCTACCAAACATGAAAATTACTCCAAATCAAAAACTATATACAATCCCTGCACATATTGTCACAGAGTTTATGGTCTTGTAGGGAAGAAGGGGAAATGCTTCTCTTGCTCTTTGTTTAAAAAAAAAAAGGAACAAAAATATATAATTAAATTTGCAATACATGTTATGAAGGAAAAGCACAAAGAACTTTAAGCTAATGGAAGAGGGGAACTTTCATTTAAAGATCTTTCTGAAGAATTTATAGTTAAGCTGAGACATGACAGGTAAAGGAGTTAGCTAGGCAGTTAGGGGAAGGTATTTCAGAGGATAAAGATGCATATGCACTTAGAGGCAGGTAGAACATAGTCTATTGGGAGGTGAGACTGGAGCCTAATGAATAAGAGGCAGGAACAGAAGCTAGAAGCATAAGGCAGGTCGTCATCACAGGGCACAGTGGGCTGACCTGAGGGATAAAGGGGAGCCATTGACAATCTCCCAAGAAGTGTATATTACTCTAGAGAGCTGAGGAGGATGAACTGAGGAAGGGGCACGAATGGAAAACTGGAAGATCAACTGGGTGATAATAATTTCTACATAAATGTAATAAGATTACCAGGTGACATGGAATGCACCTTTATGTTTGGTGATTATGGAATTTAGTCATACCAATCACCTTCTTTGTGTGATTGCTTTGTTCACAGATTTTTCTTAAAAATCCCTCCCTGTTCACATTGTATTTAGGAGTGCAGGCTGCCATGAGAAATACCTTTCAAACTGAGCGGTAACATCCCCAAGGTTTTGCACTGTACTATTGTACTTTTCCTGCAAAAGCAGGGTGGCCTGAGTGTTAGCAGCATTATTTTCCTCCAGTTCAGCTTTTTTCCTAAGAAAAAGGAATAATTACAAGATAAAACGTTAACTACAAACAATTACCCTAAGAAAGAAAATAGTATTTACCTTTGAAACTGAATCATATATCTCCTATCTTCATCTTTGCACTAGCTGCTGGATAGCATAGATTCAAGTTTATGACCCACTTCTAACAGCATGTTTTAAAAATGCACTAACTTTTCTACTGGCTTCATCTTATCTTTCCTGCTTTTACTTTACTGTAAAAATTTTGGGTTAAGAAGGTAGGGTAAAAAGACTCTAAAACAGAATCTTCTGGCAGCAGCCAAGGCTAAAGAATACAAAGGATCACCAGTTAAAAAGCACTTGGATTGAATAAAGTTTGATTTTCTACATCAAACACTTAAGAAATACTAAGTACAGTTAAAGACACTTCATTTTAAAAGTTCTTTGGAGGAGTTATAGGGCTTTGTGGTTTTATTCTGATTATATGAATAGCCCACATAATTCATTGTATTCAAAGATTCAATGACTTATTTAATGAATTATTTTATATAGACAGAATAGGTTTTAAGTCATCTTAATAAATATATACTACAAATATCAGAGATTAAAAAATATTACTAAACGGTGATAAAATTTTAGATAAGCATATGAACTTATGAGACATCTTTTAAAGAACATACAGAACTAAAATCTGTAAATGAGCATTGTGCACATACAGAATAAGTTAGACACTGAGACAAAATGAATAGCTGATCAAATTCATTCTCTAATGAGTGTAGGGATTTAAAAACTATACACACCACAGCAAAAGCAATCAAATATTACCAAAGGCTTTGTAATAAAAATATTTTCTTTGCTGTCCCCTAGAGGAATCACATTCAATTCTCTTAGTTTTTCTTTGAAGCCTGAAATTTCCAGGCTAGAAGAAACCTTAGAGATCATCTTATAAAACTCCTTTATTTTATATTTAATGGGGTGGAAAATGAAAGAAAGAAACTAAGATTGTCTTAGAATCACACAGTTAGTTAACAGATCTCATAATAAAATCTTTACCTCTTGACCACTAGATCAGAGTTCTTTAAATTAGAATAATTGTCTCAACTTTCTTTCCTCTCTGAAAATAATATCATCTACTCAGTTTCTTAAGGTTGCTGTTCCCCGAGCCTGGCTGCAGTATAGAACAATCCCCCTAATTGCACTTTTGTACTGTCCCCCCAAAAGCAGCGATATACAAAACCTTAGTGTTCATTTTCATCACTAAGCAACACTAGAAAACAAAAAAGAGATTAACAAAGTACCCAACAAGAGACAGATACAGAAGTGTGAGATATGTTATAATACTATAATCTCATGTCTAGTCCATGGTTCCTTGTTAGAAAGTATTTTAATGATGAGATCCTAAGGATTTAAATAACATAATTCATTATTTATTTGCAAATTGAACTCAAGAATCAAACTGGATATTTTAATTTAAATAAATACAGTGAAGAAGGAAGCATAATGTGATGGAAACAAGGAACTGGAGTTAGAAACATGAGATTTCGGTCTTTCTACTTTGATCAATTTCTTATTTTTTGAATGTTTCTCAGTTCTATTTCTTTTTAATCATTCCATATTTTATTTCAAAATGTTTCTCAGTTCTAATTGTTTTTTTCCCTTCCCCATTTTGCTATTTATTAATATCTGAGACAGGGTCTTTCTATGTTGCCCAGGTTGGAGTGCAGTGGCTACTCACAGGCCCCATCATTGTGCACTACAGCCTTGAACTCCTGGGCTCAAGTGATTCTCTCGCCTCAGTCTCCTGAGTAGCTGGGACTCCAAGCACTTAGCCCAACCCATTTTGCTTTTTTATTACCACTTTTGAAGAGTATATTTGTGCTTTCTCAAAAATGTAACTAAAGGTGTAACTTAAACTGTATAAACTGATGCACACATAGACAAAAAATGAAAATGATTTTCATTAAAAGGCAGGATTCTTTAAATTCATTATTGTTGTAATGCTGATGTCCAATAATTTTTAGAAAATATAAGTAGTAAAGGAGCACAAAACTTTGGTAATTTGTTTACTAAAACTCTTTAATTAAACCTCTGGCCTTACAGGAAAAAAAGGGCAATGCTTTTAACTCTGGCTGTCTTTCTTGTTTACATGTACATTCTATGCATGTGCTTTACCTCTCTATTACTTAGTTGTAAAATAATTTCAACCTCACACGCTCACATGATGTGAGAATCCTAAGAAAATATACTTGAAAATACTTTTTAACATCTGAAGTCACACATAAACATGAAGTCCTATTATTACAAACCCTTTCAGCTTTTCTTCTAGGAGTTTGAGTTCTTCAGCTTTAAATTCTGTTTCTTCTTCCAATTGCTTGATCAGCCTTTCAGCTTGTTCCTCCTTTTGCTGTAATTTATCGAGCTCATCCAGTGCTTGCTTTAATTCTTCCTCAAAGAGATTCCTCTCTTTAATCATTTCCTCTTCAAAAGAACATAGCTTCTGCTGAAGACTAGAAGATAATTCCTATATCCAAACAGAAAACCATAAAAATAATTTAAAATGACATTGTGAGATTTTACTAAGAGACAAATAAGAAGCACAAATAATTAAGTATGAAACCTAAATTCAAGAATTTCAAGGAAACTTACAATAATATAAACTCATTTTTTTTTCATGCATTATATTCTACACCTTGACATTGTGGCAAATATCATTTCAGGCTTTTTTCTGTGCAAAACACACACACACACTTCGTATAAAACTAAAACTATATTTTACATCTGTTTTACAACTGGTTTTTATACATATTTTGATATACTCTTCTCATATATAAAAATGTATTGTGATTTCATTGTCATGTAAAATTTTAAGTTATATAATACACAAATACATCACTATTACAAAAAAATTCTAACATTTACAAATTAAGTGAATATTATCTTCAGAAATAGCCACTAGTTTGGAATATATTTGCCTTCTGGTCTTTTTCTGTATATTTATATACATATATATTTTTTGATATAAATAATGTATACTCTGTGTATGTAAATGTCATTTTAAAAAAAATCATAAAGATAGTTGTTGAGATCTTTCCAGGTCAGTATATATAGATCTATTTAATTCCTTTAGCAGTTGCAGGTTGTCCAGCAATATACTATTTCACATCAGTGCTTGCAAGTACCTGTTGGCTCAACTCTCCCCAATGCTTTACATTATCAAATGTTTTAATTTGTGCCAATCTTGTAAGTGGGGAAAACCTTATTTACATTTCCTTAGTTACTACTGAGGTGGAGCATCTGTTCATGTTGACAGGCCATCTGAATTTCTCCTTGAGAATTATCTATTTCCATCCTATGCCCAAGTTTTTTAGTGGACTGTCTTTTTTTCTCATCGATATATAAAATGTTCTTTACATAATCAGGATTTAAAAAATTGTTTTTAAACAATTTTTCTCCTGTAATTAGATACCATTTTACAAGATAACTGTAAATATCTACATAGCCTACATAACACAAGACTGTGTCAGAAAATTTAAAAAAAATAATTTCCCTATTTTGCTGTACCTACCTGTTATTTGTAATTTTTTCACATTAATAACCCTGTGGTGAACATGTGGTAATGATATGTAGCTAAATCTTCAACATGTCCATAATCATTTCCTCAGGATAAGACTCTTGTTGGATCAAAGGATAGACACAATTTAAAGGTTTTCTGACACAAAGAAAAATTTATGACATAAGTTTTTATACTGTGGTAAACTACCTTCTCTTGTTGCAGAAGTGAATCAGTTTGTGACTCTTTTTGCTGAAGTTTTTCATATTCTTGTTTTTCAAGAATAAGCTTCTCTTTTAAGTTTTGCATCTCGGCATTTAGATTTTGATCCTGTTCTCTATTCCTGTTTACAAGGTCTTCTATAAAAGGCAAAACATTAAAATACTGTAACTGATACTAACTTTGAGAAACCCAGACTCCCATTATATTCCATTCTGCTGTTTACAGCACATTATTACAGAGCAAATGTTTCCAAAGAAAAAAACCAAAACTGTGAAGTTTGTATCACCACTATATATATTATATGCTATACTTAATAAAACCTCCCACTGCTTTCAATGGCCACCCAGTGGAAAAGTTAAGAACTGCACAATTGTATGTATTTCAATAAAGACAACACTGTACTGAAATAAAGAGAACAAACATAAGAGTAAAAAATTTGAAAATATAGAACAGGGATTTTTGTTGTCATTTAGATAACTATATTAAAAAAGTTGTTTTTATATATCAGTACTTTTCTTAAATAGTATAACACTTAGCTAAAGAAAGTATAATAGCTATATAAATACTACATTACCTTTTTCTTTTTCAAGCAGCTGACATTTAGCATTCAGATCTTCTACTTGTTTAGACAACATAATGTTTTCCTCAAGAGACTGCTGAAGGCTTAAAATTTCATGATTCTTCTCTTTCAAATTTTCTTCTAACTGGGCAATATTTAGCTTGTATTTTTCCACTTGATCTGATGTACAGCTGCATTAAAACAAATTATTTTGAAGAGCACATCTATTTAGGCACAGGGAAAATTAACAGAAACATGATAAAAATGATGTATTCATCAATATTCCACGAAATGAGGTCCAATTTAAAGCTACTGTTCATTATTACCTAATTTCTTCGATGTATTCTAGGAGTTTTTCTGTTTCAGATTCTTCATCAATCTTGTCTTTCTCTATTGAAACACTAAAAAATTTGCATATGTTAGTATACACTAGTTTATTTATTTAATAATCATACATAATACTTATGTATCAGATACTCTTGTATTAGGCAGGCTGACTCTAAAGTCCAAACTCTAAACGATTATTTTATGTGACCTCTCAAGTTGACAATTTATAGTCAAACAGTAGACTAGAATTTTTATTTAAGTGAAAAAGCTTTCTGAATATATTTTGCCAAAAGAGTTATGATGAGGAGAACCACCACCTACAACATTCCAAGTGTTAGAAATATTTTTTTTTTTTTTTTTGTCTTTCCTGGTTTCTCCACCCACCCAATATACTAAATAGCTTCCGTGTGCCATAAAACTTTTGTTCCAGGCTGCCTGGTATTCAATTACTTACGTCTTCGCCCCCTTCAGGCTACCCAATTTAAGAAAATAGACAAGAGACTTAGACACCTTACAAAAGGAGATATATGAATGGTCACTAAGCACATAAAAAGATGCTTGACATTAACAGTAACAAATTAAAATTACAAATGAAATACAACTTCACACCCACTAGAAAGGCCAAAATCAAATAGACTGACAACATCAAGTCTCGGTGAGAATGTGAACAACTGAAACTATCATACATTGCTAGTGGGAGTATAAAATGGTATAAACACTTTGAGTTTTTTTAAATGTTGTACCTACACACTACCCTATGACTCGAGAATCCCACTCCTGGAAATTTATCCAAGTGAAATAAAAACATGTCCACAAAAAGTCATAAAACATGTTCATAGCAGTCTTATTCATAATAGTCAGAAACTGGAAACAGTCCAAATCATGATCAAACAAAGAACAGTAAACAAATGAAGGCACATATTCATATAGCAGAATTCTACTCAGAAATAAAGAGGGGGAATTTACAATACACATAATGGTATGGATGAATCTTGAAAAATTATATCAAACAAAAGACACACACACTCTGCTTCTCTCACCCTGTCTCTTTCTCTCTCATAAACTGTGATAAACATCCCCAAAAAGGCAAAGCTAATTTATGATGATGTAAGTCAGAGAGTAGTAGCAGGGGTGGGGAGCACTACAAGGGCAGCAGTAGCAGGACAAGAAGGGGCATAAAGGAACTTTGTGAGGGGATGGAAATGTTCTTTGTCTTGTTTAGTTAATGGTTACACAGGTGCACACAACCGTCAAAAGTCATCAAACTGAATACTGAGGATGTGTGCATTTTATTCTATGTAAATTATAGCTCGGTAATAAAAAGGCTAGGATTGTACATTAATCCTGTACCAGTGTTTCTCAACTTTGCTCTAACTACCACCTCCATAAGACTATGAGACCTTTCCTCCTCATTATTACAGAAGTAGTACAACAGAAGGATTTTAATTACCATAAACTTCTAAGTGCAATACATTCATACGATTTGCTAGTATAAAATGTTTGGGAACGATTAGGGCTCAACTGTCACTTAAAGAAATAGGACAATTAGAAGGAGGAATGAGATAAGTATTGAAGGAAGGGTGAAGTCTCAGCCCATAGTAACTTGCTAAGAGAAGCCAGTGGAAAATTGGTTATGCTTATTTTCTCTTTCTTTTTAGTTACTTACAGGTTCCCCTCAAGTTGGGCTATTTTCCACTGAGACTCTTCGAGATTCTTCTGGGTGACCTGCAGCTTCATCTCCATGCCTTCTTGTTTAGCTATCATACTCTATACAACAGAGATATCTGTTTTAGGAAATGAGAAATTGTTCAGATCCTCAGATCTAGACACAGCAAACTTGCTGAAGGTAACACTCACCCTCATCTTTGTTTCTCTTTTGTTTTTAAGTTTCATCAACTCCAGGCTTAGAATTCTCAAATTCTTCTGGTTACCATTTTCAGAAAACTAAATTAAAAAAAACACATAAAAAATTCAGAAATATTTTTTGCTAAGTCATATATAAAATCACATAAATATCGATTATTCTTCCCGTCACTGGAGCTTGCAATATACTGGTAGAGAAAGCAGCCTTTGACCAATACTACAATTACTGATTGTACATTACTACTGTTCATAACCCTCTTTTTCCTTAATGTGACTTGCTGGTTTATTTCTGAAAGGTAGTTTGGGTGGTCACTTACCTCTATATGCTGGAAAGTCCAATGCAAGACTCTAAAACAAGCCTCTAAGAGAGGATTTCTTGATGTGCGTTTGCCTAACAAAATGAATCAGAATTGCCTGGTGTACTTTGAAATAGGCAGAATATAGGATCCATCCCAGGCCTACGAAATCAGAATCTCCCTGGGTGGGGCCCAGGAATCTGCTCCCTTCCCTGTGTTTGATTCTAATGCACTCCTAACTCCCTTTGTAAGCAAAAAGCCCAGCACATCACAGGCCCTGAATAAATGAATCTTACTAAACTGAACAGTGACTTTTATCCTCCCTCTAATTCTGTAACCAACAGAATGACCGCATTAATCCCTTTAAGTTCTATTAGTATATTAATAATGATAAACACAATTTATCTATTGAGCATATTTAGTCCATCAATGTATTTATTTCCCACTTCATTCCCAAAAGGATCTGAGATGGAAGCCTGCCGTTATGCTATTATTTATTTCACAGAAAGGTCTTTAAAGTGATTTGTACATGTAAATTCTGCAATTTTTTTTAATAGTCTTATTTACTGGGGGTGATAAAATGTCAGATATTCAAACAAAAGTAATTTGTTTATAACTTATTTATGTGCCAGGAACCCTAATTAAAAAAGATACAATAATTTTTATTTGAAACAGCTTACCACTTAAGGTACATTTAATGAAGGAAAAGGCTAAACTAGAGCTTAAAACTCTCCAATATCTGTAATGAGAAAAAAAATTTTTGTTATTTATTGAACTGTAAATGTTATCACAAGGCTCAAATACCTTAGATTTCAGTAGTTCATTAGTCCTCGTCAATTCAATAAGCTGTTTTTCCAGTGAAGCATTATTTGCAGAGAGCGATGTTTTTTCCCTGACTGCAGCATTTAGCTTTGCTTCCACCTTCTCCAACTCAGTTTCCAGGTCCTGGATCCTCCTGTCCTGACCAGCACGTTCCTGTACAAGAACACGAATCTGGACAAAAACAAAGTGAATAAATAAATGATTCACTAATATAACACCAACATAAATCGATGCTACTGATAATCAAAGCATTAAAGCTTCTGGAAAAACCTCTGATTTTGACATTATGCTCATAGACATTCTAATTGTACTAGCTATCTGAATAATCATACTTACCTTATGATACATCTTAAAAATCTTAATGTGTTTTAATAACAAAAGGATTTTAATTGCCATAAACTTCCAAGTACATTTATTAATAAGTTGTTTATTCACTTTTAAGGTATTTCTATGTATAAGAATTCTTTTCTCTAGTTACAATTACAAAAATTCAAATTAAAGTCTGAAATGTTAAATATGTTTTTTATTTCAAGAAGGCAAAGCTGGGCTTCTAAGTATACTGTAGTAGTCCTTGGCAAGCCATCATCCTTGTTGCTACTACCAGATTAAAACAAAAACAACAAAAACCCTAATATTTGTCAACAGAAAATACAGAAGCCAGAAGACAGGGAAATGACATCTTTAAAATAATAGGAGGAAAAACCTGCCAACCTAAAATTCTACACCCAAGGAAGTAACTGATGTAAATGATTGGTTCTCATGCTGGCTTTGCAACTCACTCACTAGCTATCTCATAAAGACTCAGTTATTAAAGTATCAACCCCTACCTCATCAGCATGTATCCTCAATAAAATTATAGTCAATATTGCTAACATAAATACAAAAGGATCAGAGCAACCAAAGATTTGCAGATATCTTGACATATTCTTGGTCCTAAGCCAACGTTTGACTGTAATCAAATGGAAGGTTTTAATATATCAAAAGAATATGTCCATCAGAAGAAGAGTTGGTCAGAAATGGACACATGGAAAAAAGACTGCCAGAGAAACAAAGCTGACAGTGAGCATCTTAGCACAGCTTAAAGATGTGGCTTCTTTAGGTCAGTGCTGCTCAATAGAAATTTCTGCCATGGTGAAATACGCTGTCCAGTATGGTAGCTGCACACTACACATGGCTACTGAGCACTTAAAATGTGATTAGTGCAACTGAGGAACTGAGTTCTTAATTTTATTTAATCTGATTTAATTTAAATAGTCATATGTGGTGAGTGCCTACTATATTGGACAGTGTAGCTCTAGGTTATTTCACCTTTGAGGAAGGCATATACCTATTGTGCAGAACAATGCACCACATTAGCATAACTTCATCCCAATCTAACTAACCTGCTAGGACTGCATGCTCACCAAGCAATACTCTAGCTATGTTTTCTTTACACAGATTAGCATATGGGAAGCATGTACATGATGAGTAGATATAAATATCTGATCCACACATCTAATTGTAATAAACTGACATATTTTTAGTTATCAGTTTTTCACAAAGTGGGTTACCTTGAATCTGTCTCTTGGTATGCTAACAAACTTGACTTGGCCAGCATACTACACCAGAGGCTGGATAGGCTCTGAAATATGGTAACCAAGCTAAGAAACCATTCCCCTGTAGGCACTGCTCTAGATGGAGTGTTTGCATCACTGAAGGACTCCTCAAACTACAACAGAATCCTTACCTTTTAACTCTGTGTAACTTGCTTTCCATAATATACCACATTTATTTTCCAATAAGTTGAAAGCATTGCTTACCTCTTTTTCCAATATCTTCAAATCTTTATCATTCTTTTGAGATTCCTTCTGTTTAACAGTCAAAGAACAATTATAAATTATTTTAAGTGCCACAAATATCACAGCTAAATTTGATTTTTAGTTATCAGAAAAGATTAAGGGATCCAAACAGTTAATTTCTAATTTAAATATTACACTGAGTCTATTAAACATTTTGTAGACCACTTATCTGATAAATAAAGAAAAAGGTTCTTAAAATCTCAAAATATTTCAGGTTTAAAAGCTTCAACCCAACAGATAAGGCTTTTCCTAACAAGCCCAGTGAAAAGAACAGGTGGGCCTTTATTAACCACTGACTATCTTTCTTCTAATGTTAAACAGCGGGACATTTTGAATATTTAAATTATGCTATCTCAGAAAGAAAAAAATCTTCCAAAAAAAAAAATCAACTTAAACACTGATATATCCAAAGAGAAAAATAAGTATACAGATGCAGAGAAATAAGGAAAACTGAAATAGCACAAGCTCTGATTCTAATTTTCTCACTGCCTTTATTCTAAATAAGACATACAATTTTCACACATCTTTTTATACCCAGCAGTCTTTCTGACACAATGGCTAGAAACAGAATATCTATCTTTTCCATCTAAAAATGGAAGAAAAAGCATAAACATCTTGAATGAAATCTGTTTTACATATTTTTAAGTTTGGGTGGGGGGCTGGGCACACCAGTCTCATGTTTATTAATTTCACACTCAATGTCATTTTCTATCAGAGAAGACCTATTACTTTGAGGCTTTATACAAATTTGTATGTAATTTAGTTTTCTAAGGGGGTTTATGAATTCTATAATTAATTTAAAATTTCAGAACAGTTTCTCCAAGAAATTCAAGTCAAGCCATTTATATCAATTTTCAAGAAGTGTCTATTTAGTACTGCCCAATAAAAATAAAATGCAAGCCACATATTTATTTTAAAAAGTAAAAATGTTAATACATGTATATTTTACTCAACCCAATATATCAAATATATTATTTCAGCATGTCATTTGTATGACATTATTGAGGTGTTTTAAGTTTGCCATATATTCTATACTTATAGTACACCTCAATTCAGATATTACGTTTTCATCAGAAAATTTTAGATTTAGATTTCATAAAACATACAGATAAAAAAGTAAATTCACATACTCAAGTTGTTACAAAAACATTTAAAAGTTTTCCACTAAGAAAATTGAGTATGTTTTTAAATATACATTAATTAAAATGAAATAATATTAAAAATTTAGTTCTTTAGTAGCACTGGCCACTTTTCAAGTGCTCAATAGCCACATTGGCTGGTGGCTTCCATATTGAACAAAATAGCTCTATATTATAGAACAAGAGCCTTAGGTAATTGCCAAATGAATGAACAGTCTAAGCTTAACCTGTAGCTTTGGTTTCCTAGCTCTGAATCTTTTTCACTCTAAATTATCTATTAATTTGTACAACTCCTTAAAAAAGTACAACTTGTTTATGAATGTATAAAAACAGTAATAGTTGGCTCTTGCCAAGTCATAAGGCTATTAAGAATTTAATATCTCACCACTCCTTAACAGTTTCTGAGTTGCAAACCTCCTTTAGGCATTGGAATTTTTTTTCCTTTTTCTTCACCAATACTTACCCTTTCCCACAAACACACAAACAAACAAAAACAAAACAATTCAAATGGTGGTAACTAATAAAGCATCTCATAATTTTGAAAGGCTTACGAGGTAATGTAAAATTTATTTAGATATAAAAATGTGCTGGGCGTGGTGGTTCATACCTGTAATCCCTGCACTTTGGGAGGCCAAGGAAAGAGGGCTGTTTTGAGGCCAGGAGTTTGAGACCAGCCTGGGCAACATCATGAGACTCCATCTTTACCAAAAATTAGCTGGGAGTGGTAGTGCCTGCTTATAGTCCCAGCTACTCTGGAGGATGACGTAGGAGGATCCCTTGAGCCCAGGAGTTTGAGGCTGCAGTGAGCTATGATTGGGCCACTAACACTCCAGCCTGGGTGACAAAGTGAGACCCTGCCTCCATCACCACCCCCCCAACACCCTGCCGCCAAAAAGACCGAGAAATGGAGACCATTTTGTAATTGTGAAGTAAGGACAAATTTAAGCACAATATATTTGGTAATGTCCTAGGCAGAAATTCGAGTCTTAATGATAACTTTTTTGATTAATTTATAGATTTACTTATAACCTTGATTTATATACTTAATTCATTCTCATCAAATACAATATTTTAGGATATATTTTCAATAATACAGTTGATAAGCCAACTGGCATATAAAAGTCTCTCACCTTTGATTCCAAAGTCTTGACTTTCCTAGCTGAAGCAGGCAAGGTAGCATCTTTGTCAACACTAGGATTTTGCTGGAATTCTATAGAACAATGAATTGTATAGATCATGGTTGGTGTTTATGAATTTTAACCATGTAGAAAACACAATTTCCATATTTCTATTGCAATTATTAATGAAGCAATATAAAGTTATTCTTTCAATTGTACATTTCCAAATTATTAGTTGCATAATATTTTTTACACATCTAATACCTTTCTGATTTTCTTCATACTCCTTGATAAGAAATGTTAAGGTAATTACCAAAAAGGAAACTGCACACTTATACAAATTTCTTGCTGAATCTTCCTGGTTATACAACAATGTAATGATGAAAGCATTATTCCATACTTGACTCTTTCAAAAATCCATCAAATAAGAAAATTTAAACATAGTTCTAGCTTTACATTTTAGAAGTGATATAGCATCTTTAAGTTTAAATTCTGTTGTTCATAACTTTAAAACTTATAAGGTCATACCATGGTTTTATTTTGAGATCCATTACCTTTTTGTTTTTTAAATCTTTGTGATTTCTGAAAGGATACTGGTCCTTTCAATACTTCTGACGTTTTAACATCATAAGCACCTGGAGATGGTGCACAACCTAGAGGAAACATAAAACATTCACGTATCATCTAATGTTATTTATGATCTTAAGTTAAAAACGTGTCATAATAAAGTGAATATAAATGTAAAAATGCCATTAAACAAACTGCTTTTTATTTTTTTAAATGTAAAAATAGCACCCATTTGATATTACAAAGGTGGTCTCTGTATGACGAACAGTTATCATCTTGTCCTTTATATGGACAAAGGAACACAGGCAACTTAACAAAACAGGATAGTTTGGGGATGAACATCATGTAATAACAAGCAATGTGGCTTCGTTATTAAGGACTGAATAAGAAATAAGAATAAGAAATAAGAGTGTCAGTCAACTCTACTCAAAGAGAATCACTGAGGTAGCTACCCTTATTTTCTAGAAATAAAGCAATTAAAACTGTCTATCCCTCAAGATTTAGCCTAGAATAAAAATTTATAGTGATAATCCCTCTACAGCTAATATAAATACATCAGAACTACTGATGGTGCCAACTGTAATTTGAACACACAGAAGAGCAACCATGCTAAAAGCACCTAGAATTTTTTTGGCACTTACTAAATGCCAGGCATTATGCTAAGCATTTTATGAATATTTTATTTAATCCTCACAAGAACCCTGTGATAATTTACAGATAAAGAATTTGAGGCTTAGGGAATATATATGGCTTTATAAAGCCATGTTATGCAAAGTACAAACTGTACTAGACAATATTTCTATGTTCCAGAAGTTTATACTGTACAACTTTATTTAACTGGAGTCCCAAATCTGAAGCTATTTCAGAGTGTTTACACATATCAGACTTGAGATGGGGGTCTTATGACTTACAATAACTAAAATATCATTGGCATAAAGCTTTACCTGATTGGGAACCAACGGATTAATACTATTCTCTGAAAAGCTATTTTCAAAAGACATCGTCTAGAGCTGCGGTCCCCAACCCCCAGGTCGCAGACCAGTACCAGTCTGTGGCCTGTTAGGGACTTAGCCATAGAACTCCACTCCCCCCCAATTCCCCCAGGTCCATGGAAAAATTGTCTTCCATGGAATTTAGGAAGGAGGGTGCACACAGCAGGAGGTGTGGGTGACAGGCCAGTAAGCGAAGCTTCATCTGCATTTACAGAGGCTCTCCATAGCTTGCATCACCACCTGAGGCACCCCGCCCCTCCATGGAAAAACTATCTTTCATGAAATTGGTGCCTGGTGCCAAAAAGGTTGGGAGACCACTGGTCTAGAGTCTTATGCAAATAGATAGGAACAGCAAGGAACCCATCAGATCTTGACTAACACTTTAACAAGTGAAATACCATAGAAAATAGTGTGACACGTAGCAAGGTTAAGCATTGCTTTGTGGAACTTTTGTTTTACTTATATATGTAGAAATAAAAAATACATATCCTAGGTAGAAATATAAAATTATTTCTCACTCTGGGAAATAGTTTAAAAAGCATTGAAGTCATTGCTTTCACCAATTCTAAGTAATCATAAAAATTCTATTAACGATAGAATTGAGTTTCCATCCCCTTATCTGGAATAACGACCATTTAGATAAACTGACACAAAGACTCCAATCCTGGAAATTTTCAGATCTAAATGTGGTCAATAAAGGGTAGAGACAGTGGATTTCTAATCAGGAAGGAGAGACTCAAGATGAAGTGTGGAATTCACACATCTTAAACATCTATTTTATTCATTTAGGGTAGGGGTGGAGATATAACGGAGAACATATTGGATTTTAATGCAAATAGAAGACTTCAGAGGAAACTGCAGACACTACAGGTAGTTATGATGCAGGGCCTATGATTATTCTCATTTACTCTCTGCTCTTAAAGGGCGTCTGAGCGTACCCCGCACCCCAGATCCTTCCCCCTTACGCACCGGAAGGGTCGTTGAATCGTTTCAGGGGCGCCTTAGGAAAGGACATATTGACGACCAACTCTAGAGGCCGAAAAGTCACTGCCACTCCCCGACAACTGCCTGCAGACTATTAGAGCCTACCGGCTTCAAATTCAAATCTCCCCGCACACTCCCCGTTCCCCCTAACCTTAGCCAATTGGATAACAAAACCACGAGGCACACCAATCCCGCACAGGAATACTAAAAGCGCACGCCGGGCTTTAGCCGCGTCCAATTAGGTGGCCTGTGGGTTTAGGCTACCAGCCAATAGGAGACTGTTACCTCCCCCCCACACCCCCCCCCAATCATTTCTGCTGTTAATCTTAACCTTTGCACGAGTAGCATTTGCGCAGGCGCACTTTTACAACTGAGAAGTTTGAAAGTTTGCATTTTGGCGTCATATAGGTGACACTGTAGTGAGTTCCTGGTTCACTGGTTCCAGCCCTCTCCCATCGTTCCTTGGATGCAAACTTCTTTGCGATTTCAGTTCTTTAAAACTCGGTCCTGCTAGTGTCGTAAATGGCCATTGAAATGGAAAAACAAACACCGAACACCAGCTTGCCCTCCTGCGCATGTGCGGTGACCCGAGAGGCGGGACCGGAGCGTAACCTGAGCGTGGGGACTCCGCGCGTGCGCTCGGCTCGCTTGGTGCGGCTGCGGCCGGGAAGCTGTTAGATTATGTCGGCCCCGTTTGAGGAGCGCAGTGGGGTGGTTCCGTGCGGGACCCCGTGGGGCCAGTGGTACCAGACCCTGGAGGAGGTGTTCATTGAAGTTCAAGTGCCCCCAGGCACTCGCGCCCAGGATATCCAGTGTGGCCTGCAGAGCAGGCATGTGGCGCTGGCGGTGGGTGGCCGCGAGATCCTCAAGGTAGCGGCAGGTCGGGGCTTGTGCTCAATTTCTTTTTTCCGAATCCCCTAGTCTTAAAGTTCGCTGTTTCCTTGGAACAATTTTTGGGTTGCTGGAGGGATCCTCTGGATGGCAGAAAGAGAAAGAGCGATTAAATTGGCCTGATCGGAGCCCCCATTCTCAGGACGAGTGTTTGACTTGTGGAAATTTAAGGAGCCCATTTTTCTGCTTTATTTTTATACCAAGTCGGACAGCTTCTTTTTTTCTGAAGGTCTTTGGCTGAGAACAGCCTAACTAGGTTGTTAAAAGAACAAATATTGTATATTCATCTAGGTTCCAAGAATACAACGAGATAGAAAAGGTTCCTACACTCAAGAGGTTGTGCTCTTGTAGGGAGGCATGAGTGATAAATCTGTAGGCAGATATAGAAAAGTACAACAAAGCAAATAAAAACTAGGATAACGGGATAAAGATTGAGAGATGATGTCAGGTGATTTATTTCCTCATCAAAAATTAGAAAAGTCCTGTATGTTTGTAGACTGGTCAAGCAGGTGGTGAAGTGTGCGAAGAAAATAGTATCTCTTTTATTTATTTTCACCAATGTCTTTTGGGTCTGGGATCCGCTTTTTCCTTGTTCAGCCTGTAATTACATTTAGTTAATAAGTTGAAGTTAGATTACTTTCTCAGATTAGATGCGTAAGGTGTTTAATGGCAGTGTGTGTAGTGGTGAAGGGTAATTACTTGGTAAGATGCCTGACTCCAACCGTTTTCTAGTTTTGTAACGTTGGGCAGGTGTCTCTTTTTCATACACTAGGTGCGGTAATTATAGTACCTTTTTCATAGGATTGTTTTGAGCCTACCATGGTATTCATGTTTTTGAAAAGCTTGTAGTAGTGCCTGGTCTGTAATAAGCTTATACTACATGTTAGCTAATATTTTATATAGAGGTGCTTTGAGTGCCTCAGAAGATTCGTGTGAAAGATATTGATTTGTGTCAACTTGGATCTTAATGACTTTTAAATTTGGAACAAATTAAAATGAATTTGAGCATATACATTCTCTTTTAAATTTATATTTTGATTACTTAAAATAAGTTTGTGAAAAATCAGTCACAACTAATCTGAAATTGAATCTACAGTATGAGCTTTAAATTTTTTTTAATGCCATTCACCCTACAATGTCATTGAACCAGTTTTTAAAAATTTACTTTAAAATATGACATTTCTTCTTAGTTTTAGTGGGAGATCCCTTCTAGTTCATTTGAATTGGTAGAATTAAAGCTTTTCAGATATTAATTTCACATTCAGCTAATTAGTGATCAGTAGTATTTCTGCATCTTCTAAAAATTAAGGTGCCCTGATTTTTCCTTAGAGAGCTCTGTGGTTTTTATCAAGATAAATGTTCCATGCAATGTAAACTAGGTTTCATTTCATTAGCTAGGAGGAAATTTAGCGTTGAGCACCTATAAATGTGGTGAAATGGTATAGGATGTGGAACAGGTAGGAAATTAGATAAATCATAGTCATGAAAGCTTTATAAAAATTAATGAAATGCTATATTTTTAGTATCTTAAATGTTTATTTTTCAGGGCAAACTCTTTGATTCTACAATAGCTGATGAGGGAACATGGACTTTGGGTAAGGATAACTATTATAATTCATAGAATCTTTTTTAAAATTAATTTTGTCTTTTCCATTTTTTGTATTAAGTCCTCTTGTCTTTGTAGCTTTGAAAGCTATAATAATAGAAATGTGTTGAAAACAATTGTATGTCAAGATTACCTAAAGGTTTTTGAAAAATATAATGATGAACCCTTTCTTTATTTGTGATTTTTTTTTTTTTCTTTAGAGGATAGAAAAATGGTTCGTATTATTCTTACAAAGACAAAGAGAGATGCAGCAAATTGTTGGACTTCTCTTCTAGAATCTGAATATGCAGCTGATCCTTGGGTCCAAGACCAAATGCAGAGAAAGCTTACATTAGAGAGATTTCAGAAAGAAGTAAGTCAGACGAATGTATGAATATGTGTAGTCAAATATCTAAAAATCACAGAATATATATTATTTGAAATTAAAACTCAAGAATGATTATGAGAAGTTACAAAAATTTTTTATAGTAATTTTTAAAGTAAATGATTAGAAAAATGGTACATGTATGGATTTGATTTTTTAAAAATTTTCTTTAGAGGAATTTGTTTGTATTATGATTTCTTAGTTTAAATTTACTTAATGTACATCAGTAATAAATGAATAAACTCTTGTAAAAATTGAATCAGTATAGACTTACATAGTGTAAAAAGTTTCTGAAAGTCTCCTTCACCGTGATCCCCCATTCCACACATCTGTTTCATTCTCATTTCATATATTGGGCTTGTTTATTTTGTTTTCAACATAAATGGAGGATCACACTGTATAGATTGTTCTTTATGTTGCTTTTTCATTTAATAGTATGTCTTGGGTCTCTTTCCCTACTAGTACATACAGTTAAAACTCATTCCTTTTAACTATTGAGAGTATTCTCTAGTTTGGATGTATCATAATTACTTAGCTATTTGCCTTTGGTACAATTTAGGTTTTTCTTTTTTTTTTTTTTTGAGACAGAGTCTCGCTTTGTTGCCCGGGCTAGAGTGAGTGCCGTGGCATCAGCCTAGCTCACAGCAACCTCAAACTCCTGGGCTTAAGCGATCCTACTGCCTCAGCCTCCCGAGTAGCTGGGACTACAGGCATGCGCCACCATGCCCGGCTAATTTTTTCTATATATATTTTAGTTGGCCAGAT
>CM052447.1:11781521-11823801 GCA_028533085.1 Varecia variegata
AAGAACTGAGTTAGACTAAGAAGATCTTTTACTTCAAAGTCCCTTAGTCTGGCAGTCATTCTGAGGCCATTATCGTGGGCAGACTCAATTAGTCTCAAGCCGCAGACCTTTGGCTGACATCTAGACTCCTGTTCCAACAGGGCATTCAGCTGGTGTAGCAGATTCTGAGAGTCAGTTGTTGTCAGTACCTCTATCATCTATATATAGAACAAAGCCCAGAAAGGAGTTTAAGAGTAGTCCTTCCTACTTTCCTTGACCATCTTTTATTGGGTCAAGAAGTGCTTTATAATACAAGTCTCCCTTCCTCCAGGGTGGCTAGTGAATCTAAGTCATTGCCAAGTGCTGTTATTTCTTTCCCTTCTACAAGTTGGTCACATCCTAAATTGTGAGTTCCTAGAGAATAGGAACCATGCCTTTAAAAAAATGCAAATCTTCAAGAAATACTTGTTTTAAGTTACTCACTGTTAATAAGTAACCACAAATAGACACTGTAAAACAGGATACCAAAACTTTGCAATCAGATGGTAGTATGTATCCTGCCGTATATTAACAATGTGAACTGTTGAGGTCACTTAATTTTACTTAGTTCTTCATCTTTAAAGAGGGGATAGGGTTATTACCCACCTCGTAGATTTGTGTGGGTTAAATGAAATCACACAAAGAACTTAGCACATATAGTAGGTACTTAGTAAACATTAACAACAATAATGAGCTCATTTCTACATTTGTAAAATCTTCTCTTTAAATGGCTGTGAAGATTAAACAAGATTTAAAGAGTGTAGCACAGCGCTTGCCACACAGTGCTCAATAATAGTTAACTTTTATTGGTGTTAGGAAAGAAAACTTAAAGGGTGCCCTGGAGCACGTAGTGGGGCGGCGCGAGGGGTGCTAATCTAGTCTGCAAGATAAACCTGGGAATTTCATTAATTTAAGTGTGCACAGAACACCTATGTGCCGGACGCAAGCTAAGCCCTGGGTACACGGGCAGTCCCTCTCCACATCAATTTAAAGACAAGAAGGCACGGATCTTCAGAGCTGGCCATGTGAGGAACCACTAACTTCAGGGGTCCAATTCTTTGGCCCCTGCCTAGTCCCTGGGACTGGGCGGGCCAGACTTTAAGACACCTCTGGAGGACGAATTCGGCTCCGCCCCTCCAGGCTCAGACTAGCCTGGGCTTGTGCTCACAGCAGCGGGAGAGTTAATCGAGAAAAAGTGCGCGGGCCAGACCTACCCCTCACCGCGCGCCCGCAACCCTGGCCCCCCCCACGCCCCGCACCCGGACGTCAACCCCGCAGTCCCAGCTCACCTTGATAGCGACTGCGGCTCCTCAGCGGCACCCACCCTCCCCGGGCCTGCTCTCACCTCGCCTCACGATTTCAGAACCGAGAGGCCTACGAGGCGAGGGGACTCGCAGGCAAGAGGAGAGAGGCCCGGGGAGGGGGAGCCGTCCTGGGTGGAGATCTCCGCAACACCGCGGAGACCACCCTGCCTTCCTCAGGGTTAGCTCGGAGCCGAAGGGACCGCGCCTGGCCTTCGGAGTAATATATTAGGGGGCGGGGCTTTCCCGCGAAGGGGGGCATTTTCGCCGCTGATTGGTGTAGTTCTTTTGATGGACGGCGTCTTCGGTCCATAAAGGGCTGGTCCGTAGGTAAAAAAAAGCCTGGCCAATCAGCTCACACTTCCTATTATCCAGAGTCAAATTCTCCGCCCCCTTGAGATCACGCCTCTATCTCTAAGCGTCTCTCATTGGAGGATTCCCCAACGAGTCTTCATTCAGCAGGGGGCAGAACTGAATACTCGACGCACCAACCCCCAGCCAGGGTCAGGTCAATTTGCTGTCAGCCAGATTGGCCGGGCTATCGTTCCAGAACGTACTGGGAGTTTTTGTTACTTGCGGTTTAGTAGTTGTGGTTCTGCCTCCTCTTTCTAAAAATACAGTGACTAGTTAAAAAAAAAAAAAACAGGCAAGCTTTGATTTTTCATTACAGATAACGAGGTGGTGGATTTTCGATGGTGTGGTTTATTAAATTCCAGAGTGCTCTCTCGTGAGCTTTGGAAATCAATCTTTGCCTTATTTTGTTTTTGTATAGTTTATCAAATAATGGAGTTGGACTATGTAATATCTTGGTCCTGTACAGATTTTGTGAATTTGCTTTTTTAAGCAAATTTGAAAAATTGGTACGGTTTTCAATGGCTTAAAATGAAAGGTGTGTAGCAGACTGTTAAGAAAAATACACAGGGAAAAATAATTGTAGTAAATATGGACCTCAGACTACAGACCCGGTGTGAAGCAATATTACTATTTTTATTAACTGTGATGAACTTGATCTCTATGAGTCTCTCCTGTGACAGATTAATGGGAAAATAATTAGCCTGAGCTCTTACACTCCCTCATTCTCTCCCAGATTGTCACAAGTGACAAGGATTTATTAGTAAAAAGGCCTGAGAGAGAGTGCACAAGGAGTCAGTTCTCAGCTCTTATGAATTGCACAGTAGTTGGATGTTTCTGTTCTCATGACCTTTTCCTTTTCAGTGCCTCTGGGCTTTGAAAAAGTGTGAATCTGAAAAGTTTGCTGACCTCTGCTGTTTGCCCTGCCATGTACTTACCTGAGGCAATGTCACAGAACAAAGCTTTGGAATGGGGCCAAAGAGGAGGAGAAAAAGGGGAAGGAAAAGCAAGGTAGAAATCGTTAATACTTCAAAATAATACCTCCGCCACATAATCAGATCAGTTTGAGAAACTGGGGCTCAAATGTGGAAGGAGCCTTAGTCCCTCTTGAAAATAAACTTACCTAATGAATATAACTTGGCAATTTATAACATTTAAAAAGTAATTCTAGGCCGGGCGTGGTGGCTCACGCCTGTAATCCTAGCACTCTGGGAGGCCGAGGCAGGCGGATCGTTTGAGCTCAGGAGTTCGAGACCAACCTGAGCAAGAGCGAGACCCCGTCTCTACTAAAAACAGAAAGAAATTATATGGACAGCTAAAAATATATATATAGAAAAATTAGCCGGGCATGGTGGCACATGCCTGTAGTCCCAGCTACTCGGGAGGCTGAGGCAGAAGGATCGCGTGAGCCCAGGAGTGTGAGGTTGCTGTGAGCTAGGCTGATGCCACGGCACTCACTCTAGCTGGGCAATAGAGTGAGACTCTGTCTCAAAAAAAAAAAAAAAAAAAAAGTAATTCTATTTCATCAAATAAATAATCATTTTTTAATACAAGGGGGTGGGGGGGTGTCACGCGAGTTACATAAAACTGTGAATTAGTCCCTGCTCCAAATAATGCCTCCCTGGGCCAGAGAGCAGCAGAGCTGTGCTCGCTGGGTAATTGTGTGTTGGGTGTCTCTTCATTGTTTCCTTGGCCATTGGTCAAAGGGCAACTTAGAAAGAATTTCTTGATGACAAAAAAAAAGTAATTTTATTTAAAAATACTTTTTGCTATAATGTGTGAGTTTACAAATGTACATATTTCTCTTTTTGGCTTTTTTGTTCCTAAAATTAGGGATATATATATGCACAATTTACAAAAACAACTTACGAACCATAAAATCTTTATGGCAATGAAAAACATGCACAAGTTTGCTAATGTTTATTTAAACTAAGAATAAAATCTTAAGCCCCCAACCACTGAATGGACCCACTCTAGGCCAAAGGTACCCCAGAGAAATCGTAAAAAACTGAGTTCCTAGCCATGACAGGATAAGAGGTTAGACATGCCTCATTATACCATCTCTTTTTTATGGTTTAGAGCAGTGGTCCCCAACATTTTTGGCACCATTTTTGACCCGTTTCATGGAAGACAATTTTTCCATGGGATGGGGGTGGGGGAAGAGCTCAGGCAGTGATGTGAGTGATGGGGAGTGGTTGTAAATACAGGTGAAGCTTAGCTCACCTCCTGCTATACAGCACCCCCCTCCTCCACCCCATTTCCTAAGTTTCATGGAAGCCAATTTTTCTTTTTCAAGGGGGGCGGGGGAGGTGGGAAGGGTGAGTGCGGAGCTCTGTGGGACCTAACAGGCCATGGACCGGTATGGTCCGTGGCCTGGGGGTTGGGGACCACAGGTTTAGACACAACAACTGACCAGCATTAATGTTAAAATAGAGATTATGAGACTCACAGAACAGACTCTGTGTGGCAATAAGATAACAAGTTCTAAGCAGGATCTGAGGCCATACCAGGCAAGGGTTAAGTCATACAAGCCTACACTTAAAGGATAAACCATGTTCTAACTGCCACAAGGTTTTTCTTCTTCTTTGGCAGCTAAACAAATATTGGCCTCAAGATAAGAAATATTACAACAATTTGCAGCTCACCCACCCCAGAAGGCGTCCCCCACCTCCTGTTCCACAAGCCACAACTACAGCTTTGATAGGACACGAAACTGGTTTTAGGAACTTTCTTCTGATAAGGAGACTACTGACCACGGACTAGTTCTGGTAGGTTTTACAGAGGCTGCTCACTTGAGGGCCTTTTGTCCAAAAAATACCTTTTGATACATAGTGCCTAATTGTAATACATTTAATTGTTAAGTCGCCACTCCAAGGTGAACATGGGTGTTAGATAACATGCAGGCGTCAGGACCACCTTCATGAATATTCATAGGTCCTCCTGTAACTTGTTGAATATGGATACTTGGCCAGCCTGTTCAGCTTAAATTCCTGTTTTAGGCCTCCTTTTCTCAGAATGCCTGTTTCTGATCTTTGCCAGAGGCTGCCACACTTCCCAGCCTGTCAGAATGGCCACATTGTAACCCTTAACAAGAAATAAAGTCTTCTTCCAAAAATTTATAGATCTTGTGATTCCTAAATTGATATTTATTGAACACATAATATGTGCCAATGGAGAACAAAGTAGACTTGTCCCCATCCTTGTAGAATGTGTAGTCTTGTGGACAATATAAACAATAGATTTTGGAATAAAATAAACTTATTTTCATACTCAGGAATGGCTATTAACTAGTTATGTGACTTTCAGAAAGTTATTTAATCACATTGAGTTTCCATTTTCTTTTCTCAAAAGTAGGAAGTAAAAATACCTTACTTGTAGAGTTATTGAGAGGATTAAATAATGAAAAATACATAAACAAATAGGCATTATTCCCAGAACAAAGTAAGTTACTTGGTAAATGGTAGCCTTTATTATTAAATTATTGACATTGCTTTTTAAATGTGTGGCTTAAACATATATTGTGTTTTCTCTGTTGTCAGACTTAGTCTTCTATTTTCGGTCTAAAAGGAGAATAAGAGTATTAGAATTGTTTATTTAACACTAATAAAAGCATCTAAATTGTATGTATTAATTGCTACACCTTATTTATACTTGAAATTTTTACTTGAGGGATTTAGGTAATATATCATTGTTTATGTAATAAAAATTGTTTTCTCTCATATTAGGATCTTGTTTTTAATTTTTACTAAAATCTCAAATTTTTTACATAAAAAATTATTTCACTAGCACTGAAGAAACATTACTTAAATATAAATCAAATCAAATGGACATTTTTTCCTTTTCTTCTCCTCATCCCACTACCATTTTTATTCCATATATTAGAATATAGATCATCATTTAAATAACTTAAAGACCTAATTATAATAGCAAAATGTGGAAATGTAACACAATTATCTACTCTTATAAAGGAAAGAAAATGAACCCTTCATTCATACGTGATTTTATTTTTAAAGAAGTGTATATTTAGTCACAGTTCCTATTAAATATTTTTCAAATGACTGACTTCTAGGGTATTTTTAGGCTCAATGATAGATAGTCAATTCCTATCTTTATGCTTTCTTCTCCATCAACAGTTATGTGCAACAAGAACCAATGCTCAGCATAATGGCCTTGAGGCTGGACAAGAATCCAGGTGGTAACAGGAAGATTTAATCATATTCTCTACATCATAGACCGTAGAAGTGCCTTTGAGCAACAAAGACTGTAACAAGCAGGTACCACAGTGGCTGTGTGTCAGATGCTGCCCTGACTCAGGGAAATTCCTAATTGGTTCTGTTTGCTTGGAGATGGAGAAGGCTATGCCTTCCCTCACACGCAGTGTCCAAGCATCTTACCCTCTTTTCAGGTTCCCTGACAAAGATCCAGAACTTTTGGAAATAGGCTTGTCCAGCTATGATGAGGGCCAAGGTAGCGAGGGTCAGACAGAGCTCAGCTGAGTCCCTTCCCCTCTACTTTCTGATCCTCCCTGTAACTACTTATCACATCCCGTCCACCTCTCCAGCTATTCCCTAGTGCATCTGCTCTGTCTTACTCATTGGAAGATAACTTGCTTGGCAGTGGCTTCATTGATTCTCTATTAGCTCCTGGAATACCAGTGAAATTAAGTATGGTTGGGGAGAGACAGAAGGAGAAACAAACATAGAAAAGGTAGATTAATAATTTCAGGTATATCTTTCCACTCAAAGATTCTAGTTACCACTTAGATACTCAGATAAAGTAATTATTTAATTGAGATTTTACTATAACCCATGAAAAACTAAACTTTTGACTTGTCATGTAACCACTGGTATATAAAGGCACTTGGAGACAGTAGAGGGAGATCCTCTGCTTTCCATGGCTATAGACTGTTGAGTGCAGAGCTCAAAGCCAAGGTCAGCTGATAATACAGTATAAAGGGTTTGTACTTGTATATTTCCCATGTGCCAGGCCATTGTGCTGAGCCTAAACACACACAATCTTATTTAGTCCTTTAACAACTCTGATATTTTATCTTTAGAAATGAGGGATATCTTGTATACTTCATGTTCAGTAACTACTGTTTACTAAATTTACACAAAACTTGAATTTGGATTTTACTGAATTTTTAAAAAAAAGTTTTTATTTTGGAACATTTCAAACTCATTACCCAGCTTCAATATTTATCAACATTTTGCTCAGGTTGCCTATTTACTTCCTGTTTGTCCGTCAACAAATATTCATTGAGGACTTTCTAGGTGCCAGACCATTGTATTTTGTAGTCACAGATTAAAAATGTTACTGCTTTTGAGCCACAGGGTGTGCTGGCTATCGTTCTCTGCGAGTTTAAGAGGTTGGAAGGGTCAGCTGGGTCACTGTCCTCTGGGCAGAAGCCAGCACTGAATGTGTCTCTGTTGTTTCTTCTCTATTGTCCCCAGCTTTGGAAGGAGAAGGTGAGAATGGGAAGGAGAGAATGATTCCCTTTCTTGTTCAGGTTTCTGTCCAGGTTACTAATCTTCCTCCCCCAAAAGCAGACACACACACACACACACACACACACACACACACAATGTTTTGGCATAATTAATTGGGATTTGGAAAACAAAGTATTCCACTTTCTAATCCAGTTTTCTTGCCCCGGAGCATTGTATGAAAATAAGGGAACTCATGGGTCAGAATTTTTATTCCCTAGGTTGGCAGTAAACTGGTAAAGCCCTTCCTTGTTTGAGGTCACTGCTTTCCTTATCTTTATAGCCTTTTAACTCTACTGTCTCCTACCTGGTGTTGCCAACTCCTTGATCTTTTCTCTCACTCAACCTCAATCTCTCAGTAATCTCCCAAGGTTGTTGTTTTTCACTGCCTCAATTGTGGCTGGGTCAAAGCCTCTCCCCAGCTGCCCAGTTCTGCCTGGTTCTGGTAGAGGGCAGTGGGAAGCCCTCCCTTGGCCTTCCAAGGGTTGGTGGGTGAATATAGAGGAAAAACACTCAGGTTAAGGTAACATATTCCACATTACAGTTTGTCTTCAAAACAAAAAACTTTTCATGGAAACAAATGACTAATCATAAAATAAGTGCTATGACAGAGCTATGCATAGTGTGCAGGAAGAACACAGGAGAAGACTTAAACAAAATTGGTGGGAGAGGAGAGCATCAAGGGAGGGGGTTTTGAAGAAGACGCTGTGACTCCTGATCTGAGTTTTGAAAGATTTAGCTAAATGAACAGGCTGGTGCAAAGGGCATTCCAGACAAAAGCAACAGTATATGCAAAAGTACAGTAGAAAAAGAAACTAAATGGATTTCTGCTAATGAAATATAGATTATTCTGGCTAAAGTATGGAGGACATTGAGGGAATGAAACTGGGGAGAGAAGCAGTTGCTCATTTTGAAGAGCCATGTGTACCATATGTACCGTTCTTGAAAATTTGGACTTTCTTCTGCAGACTTTGGGGAACCAACCATGGATTTTAAAGAGAATGGCACAATTGGGTGTGTGGTTTAGAATCATCATTGGGCATTGGGGGGAAGATTGGAGAGAGGGGCCAAGACCGGAGGCAGAAGAAACAGTTAAGAGGCCATTGCCTTAACCCAGGAAAAAAGTGAGAAGGTTGAACTGAGGAGCTGAGAGTAGAAATGGTGAGAAAGTATGGATTCAAGAGACTCTTGGAGGTAGAGCTGACGGACTGTGGTCATTGAATAGACTTAGAGGAGTAAGGAGTAATGTCTCAGGTTCTGGTTTAAGCAAAAAGTTGAATGGGGGTTGTATTTATGTATTATCAGAGAATGCAGAAGAAAGACCAGGTTTGCTGGGGAAAAACTGAACCTGAGATGGCCGAGGGACTTCCAGGTGGAGATGTTTAAAAGGCAGCTAGAGAACGTTTGCTGTTGCAGATAGCTTTGGGTGTCATCGGAATATAGGGGATGTGTTCAATCATGGAAATAGATCAGTTAGGGAAAGTTGCAGGTGATAAATCTGAAGAGGGTATCTAGGGAAGACAAGTCTCTGAACTCAGGAGGAGAAAGGGAATCTAGGGGAGGAGAAAGGGAAAAGGGAAATCAGAAGAGAGGATGTTACAGGTACCAGGAGAAAGTGATTCAAAGAGAGAGTGAGCACCGGTTATCTGAAGAGAGGATATAATGAAGCTTGAACAAGAAAGAGAGAAAATGAAACCAACTATATAAACCATTCTTGCAGGGAACTTGACTAGGAATAGTAGAGGCAATGGCCAGAGTGTGGGCATGGTGTGGACATGGTAATAAGAGAGATATTTTGCTTTGCAAGGATGAGCTAGACTTGTGCCTGTTTAAATAGTTGGGAGTCAGTTGGTCTAAGTGTCCCAGCCTGAGATGTCCTCCCGATCCTTCCCCTTCCTGGCACCTTAAATGAAACACCATTCATCAGGGATTTTGTGTTCCAAGGCCCAAAAGTTTGTTGTCCATGGTGATGAATGCCGACATGCATGCAGTTGATGCTGAAAATCAGGTGGAACTGGAGAAGAAAACGACCTATTAATCAAGTATTGGAACTCCAACACACACTTGAAGATCTCTCTGCAAGAGTAGTTGCAGTTAAAGAAGAAAATCTGAAGCTAAAATTAGAAAACCAAGTTCTGGCCAACATACAGAAAACCTCATGTCAGCTTCTAGTGATTTTCAAACAACTGACACAAGAAGCAAAAGAAAGTAAAGGATTGATACCCGCCTGTTTTATGGAATTATTGCTGATCTTTTTTTTTTCTTTAAAACTTGGATAGATTCCAAAAGGTACAGTACCTTTGTTTGTGGCTTCATTGAATATTTATGAAGATAGTGTCAGATGTGGGCTAAATTAACAGCATAACAGGGGACTTCCATGAGTTTGTGTGTTATGTTAGTCTAAGAAAACGTGCAAATGTATTGTAGAGACTTTATAATTAGAATTGCATATGTTTATGAAAATTAAAGATGAATGTTTTATTGAATTTGTTTTGATTTGTAGGTTTAGCACTGCCTTTTTTTATAGGCTTACTGAGATATACAAGAAAATAACCACCATGTTGTGAAAAAGTGACCAAAATCATGTACTGAATGCACGGTTTTAGGTACCCTGTCCACCGTCTTGTCCCTCTTCTCCCTTTGTCTCCTCCTTACTATTTCCCTTCCCCTAATGAAAAAAATTGGTTTCATTTTTGTAAAAATAATTTTAATAGTTAATCACCTCTGAGAGTAACCCGAATTTTAACTGTTGAAACTTAACCAAAATGAGATACTTTCTCAGTTATGGCTTGTCGTTTGTGATATTTAGTATAAAGATAGGATTGCTTGTTTCTCTCAAATCAATTGAAAACAGATAGGGGCTATAAAAATGAAGATTTTTCTTTGAAACTGAATTGTCAAATTGGGAAGGTTTGTTGTTGAAAACTTGTTTTTTCATGAAATAACCCACTTGGTATCTGAATAGATAGGAGTTCTGATCATGTATGTGTTTAAAATAGAAAATCTTGAAGAAAAATAGAAATAGGGTAAAAAAGTACTTAGTAAACAGTAGTAATTCACTCAGTGTTTTCACTCCAGGTTTGTATTATCTCTGGCACAAAGTAGATCTTTTGGGAAATATATATGAAAGTGGATTAAATTTGATTACCCGTTTGGTCTCAAGGTTTATTTTTACCCAGGAGATCAACTTTTGAAAAATTCCTTAGGAGTATATTAGTATCAGAATCACAAATAAAATGAGAGAGTTTATATGTATACTAATTGATATCTTCCTTAGTATTTTATCTCACTTGTTCTCCTAGAATTTTCTGTAAATTCCACTACTTGGTTTGCAGAGTTTTAGTCATCCTTTAACAATTTTTAAAAGTTTAGTTTGTAGATTCCATTATCAGAAGTAAAGCTAAAATATTATAATAGGCAAAGACATCCATTAATATAGCTTACGGTTATTAGATTTGGGCTACTTTTAATCATGGAATAATCTTATGTATTGGTGTATGAGTTGATGAATGACTTTCACTGTATGAATGTGTAATAGTCACACTGCAAACATTTTGCATCCCCTTTGTGACCTAGTGTACGTACATTTAAATTGTGTTGCAGTTCTGCTTTGCTTTTAATAAAAAGCTGCTTCAGAAAAAAAATTGTGGGGAAAGAGCCAAGAGAAATAAAGATGTATCCGATTATTGCAGCAATCTGAGGCCTCATGTGACAGTAGTCAATTTAATTGACACGGGTCAATTTACACTCAGTCAGCTGTATTGTTATAGAAACTTCTAGTCAAATACTTACAGACTACAGTGGAAGCAAACAACACAAAAGAGCAGAAATTCTATGTATTTAGCATATTTAACAGAATATGGATAGATGTTAAGAATTATGAAATGCTTATAAATGTTTATGTTTTCCATAACTATTTTATATGCATAATTTTCAGTTCAAATTATTCAAAGGACTCTCCTTGACTTAAAATATTCTCACTTGTCAAGTTTAAGAGATTTACATTAGTGTTGAAATAAGAGTAATAATGAAAACACAGAATTTTACATACTCATGTAGCGAACATATGATGGAAGAGCTCATCAAGTTGTTCAAGCCTTCTTAAAATATGTAGCTTTTTGGGGGGAGTCATCCACGCATAGATTTAGGTCAAATAAATAAATAGTATGCACATATGGACATTTCTAATTTTAATGGAAATACACATATATTTACATCATGTAACCATAAATACAGTGTGTGTGGGCATGAAAATACTTGGATGTGATAAATAATACTGCCAAATAGCATTGATACTGATTTTTGTATATAAAATTTTCTGTTAATCCAGGCCTTGCAGAAGAACTTTTAATAACTGAAGCAGTGATTTGGTTGAGACATTAAGGAACAGACTACGATCTGTGTCTCAGTTTCCCCGCTTACAAGCTCTCAACCTCAGGACCTTTGTATTTTTTAAAATTTATATTTTGATAGATTTAGGGGTACAAGTGGTTTTTGGTTGTATGGATGAATTGTCTTCTGGTGATTTCTGGGTTTTTAGTGTACCTACCACTCAAATAGTGTATATTGCCCCCAATAGGTAGTTTTTCTTCCCTCATCCACTCCCAACCTCCAATATCCATTATACTACTCTGTATACTCCTATGCACCTATAGCTTAGCTCCCATTTATAAGTGAGAACATGTATATTTGGTTTTCCATTCCTGGATTACTTCAGTTAGGATAATGGCCTCCAGTTCCATCCATGTTGCTGTGAAAGACGTTATTCCATCCTTTTTTATGGCTGAGTAGTACTCCATGGTGTATATACACCACATTTTCTTTATCCACTCCTCAGTCAGTGGGTACTTGGGTTGATTCCGTATTTTTGCAATTGTGAATTGTGCTGCAATGAACATACAATTGCAGGTGTCTTTTGGGATATAATGACTTCTTTTCTTTGAGTCGATCCCCAGTGGTGGGATTGCTGGATTGAATGGTAGGTCTACTTTTAGTTTGTTGAGAAATTTCCACAGTATTTTCCTCAGAGGTTGTACTAATTTACATTCCCACCAACAGTGTACAAGCATTCCCTTTTATTACATCCTCACTAGCATCTATTGTCTTTTGACTTTTTACTAATGGCCATTCTGACTGGAGTAAGGTGGTATCTCATTGCAATTTTAGTTTGCCTTTCCCTAATGATGTTAAGCATTTTTTCATAGGTTTGTTGGCCATTCGTATCTCTTCTTTAGAAAAATGTCTGTTCACGTCATTTGCCCACTTTTTTTTTTTTTTTTTTTTTTTTTTTTGAGACAGAGTCTTGCTCTGTTGCCCGGGCTAGAGTGAGTGCCATGGCGTCAGCCTAGCTCACAGCGACCTCAAACTCCTGGGCTTAAGCGATCCTACTGCCTCAGCCTCCCGAGTAGCTGGGACTACAGGCACGCGCCACCATGCCTGGCTAATTTTTTCTATATATGTTTTTAGTTGGCCAGATAATTTCTTTCTATTTTTAGTAGAGACGGGGTCTCGCTTTTGCTCAGGCTGTTCTTGAACTCCTGACCTCGAGTGATCCACCCGCCTCGGCCTCCCAGAGTGCTAGGATTACAGGCGTGAGCCACCGCGCCCGCCCGTCCTCATTTGCCCACTTTTTAATAGGGTTATTTGGTTTTTTTCTTGCTGATTTGTTTGAGTTTCTTGTAGATTCTGGGTATTAGTCCTTTGTCAGACATATAGTTTGCGAATATTTTTTTTCCTATTCTAGAGGTTGTCTATTTACTCTGTTGATTGTTTCTTTTGCTGTTCAGGACCTTTTTAGTTTAATTAGGTCCCATTTATTTATTTTTGTTTTATTGCATTTGCTTTTGGGGTCTTAGTCATGAATTATTTGCCTAGGCCAGTAGAGCCATCATATTTTGATTAAGAGATAATAACAGTTCTACCTCAAATGTTGTTGTGAGGATTAATTGAGTTCACACATGGAAAAAGCACGTTACTTCTCAATAAATATTAACTATTATTATCTATAGATGTAAGTAACCTTCTGAGAGAAAAATAAATTACACTGCTGACATCATTGACTAACTATATTTAAACTGAGTAATGATATCAGGGTCTTTGCCCTTTACTGCTTATAATAATGTTAGTCTTCTAGTTGTTTTGACTGTAAAGTAGGATTTCATCTCCTAAGACTGCATAAACAGGAAGGAATTGACCTACTACAAATCAGCTAATAAATAAAACCAATATTTTCAGTTTTTCTTTAGTCTTTCTTCTGTTAAGCATTTTCCTTAAGTGGATTATCTCTTATATATGAAAGTGAGTGGTAATTCCACCAAAAGATAGTGGTATCTTCTATTTTTGGTAAACTTCATACTTTATGAAGGAGTTTTACAAATATTTTCTCATCCAGACTTCCCAGGGTCCTTGCCAGATTTTCAGGACAGAGATTGTGTATTGGTTTGCTAGGGCTGCCATAATGAAATACCATCCACTGGGTGTCTTAAACAACAGAAATTTATTTTCTCAAGGTTCTGGAGGCTGGAAACCTAAGACTAAAGTGTGTCAGTAAGTTTGATTTCTCCTGAGCCCTCTCGTTGTTTTGCAAATGGCCACCTGCTTTCTGTGTCCTCACATCGTCTATGCATGTCTCTTCCTCTTTTTTTAAGGACACCAGTCATATTGGATTTAAGGCTCACCCCTATGACCTAATTTAACCTTAATTATTTCTTAAAAGGCCCTAGTTTCAAATAGAGTCACATTGGAAGTTAAGGCTTCAATATATGAGTTTTAGGGGGAGACAATTCGGTCTAGAATGGATTATAATCCATATTTTTGGGGGAGAGGACAGTAAGGTCAGAGAGGTGCAATAATTTACTCAAGGTCACTTGGCTTGTGCATAATGAGTTAAAACCAAAGCTTAGAACTCTCAATTTTCCTATTTTTCCCCATTACACATCTCATATTCCCTTCAGGAATTACTTCTCCAGAAATGTTTTCTTGATGGCATGTGTTTATGAAATGATTTCAATTTCTTGGACAAAAGATTGCTATTTTATCACATATGAAATCTAAGCTCAGAATTTCATTACTCAATTATACTTTGTTCAACTGAACTCACTGTCTTGGACTTCACTGTTGTTAATTTTTTAGATGGTCATTTCACAATAGCTTTTAATCTTGAGAAGTTAAGGACCAGTTTATTTGAGTACTCCCTAGAACAGAAATTTCTTAACAATAAGCAGGGAAAGAAACTGTTATGAAATTGCTGGTGAGGAATATGATGTTAAAAACCCCTCTTGGGCCAAGAATTAATTATTGCTGCTGTTCCAAAATTTCTTTTTTTTTTAAACAAGGGAATTCATAAGGACATCTTGTGAATAGAAAAACACATAAAATGTCTACTGTGAAACAAAGTCTCAGTTCTCCTGCCTTCCACCATGCTGCAGTTCATAAGGAGCAGCCTTCTTTGATTCATCTCTCTTCTACAAGGCTCAAAAATGTTACATTATTCATCTTATAACTGGAAGTTTGTATCAGCATCTCCCCAATTCTCCCACTCCCAGCCCCTGGCAATCATCTTTCCACTGTTCTGGGTATCTAATGTACAACATGGTAATGACAGTTAAAGTGAGCAGAGAAAATGACGTCTCTACCAGTAAAACTCCGTATGACCATACAAAAAAATTTCTCTACCCAAAAACAACAATAAAAATTTTATATTATGTTGAGTGATAGAATTTGGTGATTCGAGGACTCAAAACATTTTCTAATCAGATATTTTTATTATGCTTACACACCCTTGATTCATTGTATATTTTAAACAAAAGATGGTTAATACACATTTATCTCTGATTCATTGTACATATTCAACAGAAGATGTTTATAGCCAGTATGACCTTAATTCCCTTTCTTCCAAGGACAGGTAATCATACCAATATTTTATAGAAAAATATCCTCACACAGGGTACCCCTGGTTCCCTTCTCTTACCAACAATTTGAGATCAAAACTAAAAGCACTTTTATGAATCTGTGGATATATATGTTTGTTTTTGAATATATACCTCTTCCTCACATGCAGGCACCTTCCATAAATAATTATATATATAATTCCTCTCAATTATCATATTGATTTTAAAAAATTTAAAACATCTTTATCATGATTTTATTTAACATACCATAAATTCACCCATTTAAGTGTAAAATTCAATGCATTTTAATATATTTACAGAGTTCAACTTTTAACACAGTCTAAGTTTAGAAAATTTTATCCCAAAAGAAACCCTATATTTTATTAGCGGTCATTCTCTATTCCTTCTTCCCCAAGCCCCAGCTCTAGGCTACCAAGAATCTACTTTCTGTCTCTATTTGCCTATTCTGGACATTTAATATAAATGGAATTATACAGCATGTGACCCTTTGTGATTGGCTTCTTTCAGTTAGCATTAGCATAATGTTTTCAAGGTTGATATATGTTGTAGCATGTATCAGTGTTTCATTCTTTTCAACAATATCCCATTATATGAACATATCACATTTTGTATATCTGTTTATCAGTTGATGGACATTTGGGTTGTTTCTACAGTTTGGCTATGATGAATAATACTACATTCACATAAGAGTTTTTGTGTGGAAGTGTATTTTCATTTCACTTAGGTATATATCTGGTGGTAGAATTGATGAGGCATATGGTAGTTCTATACTTAACGTTTTGAGTAACTGCCAAACTGTTTTCCAAAGCAGCTGCACCATTGTACATTTCTCACCAGCAATTTATGAGGGTTCCAATTTCTCCACATCCTTGCTAACAACTGTTATCTGTCATTTCGATGATAGCCATTCTAGTAGGTGTGAAGTGGTATCTCATTTTGGCTTGATATGCATTTGCCAAATGACTAATGATGGATATCTCATCTCAAGAAGAGAGAATTTACGCTTTCTCTGTTTTTTTGTTCTATTCAGTCCTTCAACAGATTAGATGACGCCCACCTACATTGGTAAGGGCAGATCTTCTTTACTTAGTCTACTGATTCAAATGCTAATTTCTTCCAGAAACACCCTCACAGACACACCCAGAAATAATATTTTACCAGCTATTTGGGCATTCCTTAACTCAGTCAAGTTGACACATGAAATTAATCGTTGTAAATGACTCTTATTTCTTTTTCTAACCTAATTGCTCTTGCTAGGACTATGCTGAATAGAAGTGTTGATGGTAGTCATTGTTATCTTGTTCCTGATCTTAGAGGATTAACTTTTAGTCTTTCACCATTGAATATGGTGTCAACTGTGGGCTTTTCATTTATGGTCTTTGTTATGTTGAAGTAATTTTTTTCTATTCCTAGTTTAAGTGATTTTATCATGAAAGGTTGCTGAATTTTGTCAAATGCGTTTTCTGCATCAGTTGAGATGATCATACATTTTTTCCCTTTATTCTGTTAATGTGTATATTACATTGATTTTCACATGCTGAAGTATCCTTGCACTTCTGGAATACATTCTACTTGGTCATGGTGCATAATCCTTTTAATAAGTTGCTGAATTTGGCATATTAGTATTTTGTTGAAGATTTTGCTTTTCATGTTTATCTTTTATATTCATATTCTGTTTTTTCTTTTCTTGTGATGTTTTGTCTGATTTTATTGTCAGGAAAATGACAATAAATGACATAGAATGAGTTGGAAACTGTTCTTTTCTCTTTTATTTTTTGGACGAGTTTGTGAGAATTGGTATTGATTGTTTTTTAAATGCTTGATAAAATTTACCAATAATGCCATCTAAGCCTGGACTTTTCTTGTGGAAAGATTTTAAATTACCAAATATATTATCTTTACCTATTATAGGTCTATTCATATTTTATATTTCTTTTTGAGTTAGTTTTCAGTGTATGTCTGTTTCTAGAAATTTTTCCATTTTATCCAAGTTACCTAATTTGTTAGCATATAATTATTCATATTATTCCTTTGTAATCCTTTTTATTTCATTGAGATGATAGTGATGTCTCCTCTTTCATTCTTGATTTTTATAATTTGAATCTTATTTTTTTCCTTGTCAATTTTAGCTAACATTTTGCCAATGTTGTTTATCTTTTCAAACAACCAATTTTGTGTTTTGGTTTTGGTTTTCTTAATTTTCTCTATTGTTTTTCTATTCTATATTTCATTTATTTCCATTCTAATCTTAATATTTCCTTCCTTGGTCTTGCTTTGGTTTTAGTTTGCTCTTCTTTTCTTAGTTTTTAAAGGTGGGAAGTGATAAAGTTGAGTGGAGATTTTTTTTTTTTTAAATAAGCACTTAAAGCTATAAATTTCCCTCTGAGCACTGCTTTAGTTGCATCTATAAGCTTTGGTATGTTATTTTTATTTTCATTCATCTAATGGTATTTTCTAGTTTACTCTTTGGTTTCTTTTCTGACCCTTTGGTTATTTAAGAATTTCTTGTCTAATTTCCACATATGTGTGGATGTATCAGACTTCCTACTGTTATTCATTTCTAATTTCATTTCTTTGTAGTTGGAGAATATACCTTGTATGATTTCAATTCCTTTAATGTATTGAGACTTGATTTACAGCCTTATGTATGGCCTATTCTATTCCATGTGTGCCTTAGAAGAATGTGTATTTTGCTGTTGTGGGTGTACTATTCTCTAGATGTGCATTAGGTCTAGTTGTTTAATAGTGTTGTTCAAGTCTTCTGATTCCTTATGAATCTTTTGCACAATTGTTCTATCTATCATTGAAAGTGAGGCATAAAGTCTCCAGCTTTTATTTTTGAGGTGTCTATTTCTCCCTTCAATTCTGTGAGTTCTGCTTCATGTGTTTTTTTAGGCCCTGTCTTTAGGTTCTTTATAGTGACTTTTCATGCAGTTTTTTCTCGTCATAATATCTTTCTGGATGAATTTGTAAGTACCACATTTTATAATTGATTTACTTCCAGGGAAATTATGCCATAATTGCAGTATTAAACTAAATAACAATTAGTAAGGTAAATTATTTTCTATGTTCATTTGTTTATTATTTGGCAACATTTTATTGCAATCTATCATTGCTGAACTAAAAAATATGTGTGTATATGTTTATATATGTGTATACATGTATATAGTTATGTAGAGGGATAGTATGTGTATGTGTGTGTATCGTATAGAAAGAAGTCACAGCATTTTCTTGAGGGCAGTGAGTCATATGTGTAGAAGGCTATGGATAACTTGAATTTTTCTAGTATATAAGATAGGGGTTGTAGAAGACTTTTTCCCTCTGAAATGATCTTTATATATGTGGAATTGGTAAGAAAATTCTTCTGTATGTAGTTTGAAGTCCTTGGCTATCTCAAAAAAAAGGGGAGTGGAAAATTAATAATAATGGTTAAGTATAATTAGGCAAAATTTGTTTGTTTATTTCTTTTTACTGGAGATTTAATTTTTTTATTTTAATAGGTTTAGGGGGTACAAGTTGAATTCCATTACATGTACATATATTGTATAATGGTGGAGTCTGGGCTTTTGGTGTACCCATCACCCGAGTATTGTCCATTGTACCCCCCCACAGGTAGTTTTTCACCCCTCACCTCCTCCCTCCCTTCCCCCTATGAGTCTCCAATGTCCATTATACCACTCTGTGTGACCTTCTGTAGCCATAGTTTAGCTCTAACTCCCAACTGAGAACATGCAGCATTTATTTTTCTGTTTCTGGGTTACTTCACTTAGGATAATGGCCTCCAGTTCCATCCCAGTTGCTGCAAAAGCCATTATTTCATTCTTTCTTACTGCTGAGTAGTACTCCATGGAATTTGTTTATTTAAAAAAGTCTCATAGCTGTAAAATATGGAATGCTAGCCCATAGTCCCCACCCAAATAATTTGCCTTTGAAAATTCTTACTTATCTCCTCTTCCCCCTCTCTGCCTCTCTCCTCTCCTCTCCTTCCCATCTCCACCAGGTCTACTCATCATAAGTAGAAAAAAATTTTGCCTTAAGAGACAGTATTTTCCTGCTTCTCTTTTCTGTTCATTAAATTTTATCTGAACAAGGTTAATGTCCCTGTGATTTTTATGTCTATTACAAAATAGCTAGCTTATCTGAAAAATTAACTTGTACCAATATTAATGTGTTAGTCCTGTTCTAGTTATCTATGACTATATAAGACAAAACAAAACAAAACAAAACACGAAAAAAAAAAAAAAAAAGAGAGAGAGAGAGAAAATGAACCTAAAGCTAAGTGTCTTAAAGCAATAATGTCTTTTGCTTTACTAACAAATTTGCAATTTGGGAAGATGTGAGGACAACTCAATCTCCACTACACTCAGCTAGAATCGCTTGGAGGCTGGTAACTGGAATTCTCTGAAGACTTCACTTGCTCATTGTGTGGCCTTCATGCTGGCTGTCAGTTGGAACTTCAACTTTGCTTGTGGCCAGATTGTTTATATGTGATCTGTCAGAGTGGCTACTTGGGTTCCTGACAGCACAGTGGCTGGGTTCCAAGGATAAGCACTGAGAGAGAAAGAGATAAGGAGAGAGACGGATCATGCACGCATCAGGTAGAAGCTGTGTTGCCTTTTCCAAACCAGTCTCAGAAGTCATGCGGTATCTCTTCTGTTGTTCTCTGTTGGTCAAGGCAGTCAAAATAGCCTGCCCCAATTTAAGGAAACAGAAAATAGGCTCCATCTCTTGATGAAGAGTGGTAAGGTTCTGAAAGTGTGTGTGAGACCAGAAGACTAGAAATATTGCTGTGGCTATTTTTGGAACATACAATCTGCCACACTTCATAATGGCAATATGCAAATTTTAATAAAGCAATGTTGAAATCTAAAGATATGAATGCCAAAGTGGGAATTTTAGGCAATAAAGCATACCTCTGGGGGAGATATTTTGGCAGCTCATTCAATAACCTTCAAATACTACGTAGGGAACCTCATATTCTACCATACATGGGCCACTTTTGTAAAGGAACAGTGAACTTTTCTAAGGATTAAGTGAACCAAGCTTTTCATGTAAATCCTTGCAAAGTAGAATTTATTTTTGCAAATTCACTAATCTCAGAATATGAAGAGAATGTTCTAATAAGTTCCTTTATCACTGATGCTTAAACTTGTATGGAAATATTGCCATCCAAAATATTCAGGATGTTATCAATGTAGGCTCTTTTTTTAAAACTCTGAAACCACCTAATTATAAAACAAGTAAAAGGCCGGGCGCGGTGGCTCATGCCTGTAATCCTAGCACTCTGGGAGGCCGAGGTGGGCAGATTGTTTGAGCTCAGGAGTTTGAGACCAGCCTGAGCAAAAGCGAGACCCCGTCGCTACTAAAAAAAAATAGATAGAAATGATCTGGACAGCTAAAATATATATAGAAAAATTAGCCGGGCATGGTGGCGCATGCCTGTAGTCCCAGCTACCCGGGAGGCTGAGGCAGGAGGATCGCTTAAGCCCAGGAGTTTGAGGTTGCTGTGAGCTAGGCTGACGCCATGGCACTCACTCTAGCCCGGGCAACAGAGCGAGACTCTGTCTAAAAAAAAAAAAAAAAAAAAAAAACAAGTAAAGATTAGACAGTTGGAAAGATGGATGTTGAAAAAAGTAATATGTCAGAGAAAGTCAGAAAAGGAAATAGATTTGAAGGTCACCTAGAATTCCATGGAGAAAGAACGATTCTGTTGCCAAGAACATCCACAGTGCCTTATTCATGCTGCTTTGAAGGTTTAAGGGATCGGCATTTGTGTACCCAGGCCTGATCATTTCCATGGCCAATATGTGCCTGGTGAGAAAGTTCCACAGTTGGTGGGGAAAAGGACTATTTCAAAATTTTATTGTTTGTCACTTTGCCAATGAGAAAGTTCTAGACATGGACACATTTTATATTTTTATGCAAACACCAGTTTAATTACTGGCACCAAATGCTGAAAATTACTGGATTAGAGCCTTAAGTGAATATTGGGTTGTGAGAGTTAGTTAGTACTCTGATTTGAGAAGAGATTATTGCTTCATACTCTTCATCACAGGCTGTTACTCCCTGTTTACTCCCAAGAGTTGTAGGTGAAAGGTTAAGGAAACGCTAATATTATCAGTTAACCAAAACATTTGACTAATTCTCCTGTATCATTCTTCTGGAAAACAGAGCCTTGATTTTATATGTAAGCTTAAGACAACTGTGGTAGGAACAGAGAGTTCTTGTTAAATAAGTGCTTGTGATCCAGGCTACTCCACAGTTACAATAATGAATCATAATATTAACACACTAAGGAACCAAATACTTACGGAATTATACTCATATCAAAGATTCTTTCACTCATTAGCACTTGTGTTTAGCCCACTCATCATGTCAGAGACAAGCCAAATAAATAATGTAAATAGAACACAAATAGATTACAAAATGAAATTGCAAACTTTGTAAAAGGATGATGACAGCATAGATAATCCAGAACTGATTATCAAAGTATAAGGCAAAGCCTTTGGGAGAATTGACGAAACTCTGGAATATTTTGCAAAAATCTGAAAATTGAATATTTAAAGACTGACATATGGGCTCTCATACAATTTTATCAAAAGAATCATGCCAAAAATAAAACAAAAATTAATCCTTAATTCAATTTTTTGTTTGTTGTAGGAATTAGAACATAATGGTAATTATAAACTAATTTTAAGTAAAAGATCAATTTTTAAAAATAATTTTTAGTTTCTTTTCTCAATATGTTTATCACTAGAAAATTTTCTCATTATGTAATATAAAATGATATTTTCTTTTTAAATAGATTTAATGTTCCTTTTATCAGTTATCCTCAAATAATGAGAACATCCCAAACTGATACCTTTCATCTTGGTAGTTTCCCAGAGGCATGGATTAAAACATATTCTCTCTCCAAGACTAGAATCCTACAGATACTCCCTAATCCCAAACACTGGGCTGACATTCCCCTTAAAATATTTTAGAGTTACAGTGGATTTTTAGAATGTTAGAGTTTGACATGACCTTGGGAATTGTCCATTGCAGCCCCCTCATCCTCCAGTCAAGGAAACTCAGCTCTTAGTCTGGTTTTCCTGTTACTGCTCTAATAACCTTGATTCTGTTGTCTCCATGTGCTTGGACCTTTCCTAACTTGTGTGCAAGATCTCATCTAAACACAAATTCTTCTGCTTGAAATGTCTCCTGCCAGCTTCCCTCCACCCTGCTCAATTGCTACCAGCCTTTTAGTATAGTTCAAACTCAGCTTCTTGGGTGAAGACACCTCTGACTCCCTGATCCCCAAAAGAAAAATAACTTTTTCTCTTTTAAGTTTTTATGTCACTGGTCTATGAATATACTTGGCAGTTATCACCTTATGTCTTCTCAGTGCTAACAGTAAGACCTAATTCCATATCTGTTGATGTGACTCAGATCATCTGCCCCAACCCTCCCCATCCCTCAGTTTTGAGATAAAAGTCCTCAACATTTTAACTGTTCCCTCTTACATTTACCTCCATATTTTATTTATCTTGCACTTAATTATTTTCTTTATTTCAGCATATTATGGGGGTACAAAAGTTTAGGTTACGTATATTGCCCTTGCTCCCCCCTCCTCCATGCTTAATTTTTTTTAATCACAGATAATTTAGTTATTTATTTTATTTTATTTTATTTTATTTTATTTTATTTTATTTTTTTTGAGTCGGAGTCTTACTCTGTTGCCCGGATTAGAGTGCTGTGGCATCAGCCTAGCTCACAGCAACCTCAAACTCCTGGGCTTAAGCGATCCTCCTGCCTCAGCCTCTCGAGTAGCTGGGATTACAGGCATGTGCCACCATGCCCGGCTAATTTTTTCTATATATATTTTTAGCTGTCCATATAATTTCTTTCTATTTTTAGTAGAGATGGGGTCTGGCTCTTGCTCAGGCTGATCTTGAACTCCTGAGCTCAAACCATTCGCCTGCCTTGGCCTCCCAGAGTGCTAGGATTACAGGCATGAGCCACCTCGCCCAGCCAAATCACAGATAAACATACACAAAAGTACTCCCTTTGTGATTCTTAAAAGAGGTTTTTCATTCTGTTTGTTTTAGCCTCTTTATTATTTCACTCTGGAGTCTTTTATGACTGTTCATCCCTAAAAGTATGGATACCAGCTCTTCTTTATAGGTCTGGTAAAATTTGGCTGTGAATCCATCTGGTCTGGGGCTTTTTTTATTTTTTTGGAAAATTTTTTAGTACTGCTACAATCTCACTCTTCATTATTTGCCTGATTGAGTCATAAGAAGTTGTGTGTTTACAGGAATTTGTCCATTTTTCTCTACATTGTCTAGTTTATGTGGGTAGAGATTTTCAAAGTATTCAGAAATGATATTTTGTATTTCTGTGTTATCGGTTATAATATCTCCTTCTGCATTTCTGATTGAGCTTATTTTGGTCCTTTTTCTTCTATTCCTGGTTAATCTAGCAAGAGGTCTGTCAATTTTGTTTATCTTTTCAAAGAACCAACTTTTTGTTTTGTTGATACATTGCATTTTTTCTCCATTTGTTTAGTTACACTCTGACTGTAGTTATTTCTTTTCTTCTGTGGGCTTTGGGTTTGGTTTGCTCTTCCTTTTCTAGTTCCTTGAGATGGTCATTAGATTGTTAATTTGTGATCTTTCTCTCTTTTTGATGTAGGCATTGAAGGCTATGAATTTTCCCCTAAGAACTCTTTTCGCTGAATCCCATAGATTTTGATAGTTTGTGTTTCCTTTGTTGTTCAGTTCAAGGAATCTTTTGATATCTATCTTAATTTTATCATTGACCCAATAATTTTTCAGCAGCAGGTTGTTTAATTTCCATGACTCTGTGTAGAATTATTTCTTTTGGAATTTATTTCTAGTTTTATTCCATTGTGGTCTGTATGATTTCTATTATTTTGAATTTGATGAGACATGTTTTGTGGCCTATGATATGATTAATCTTGGATAATGTTCTATGTGATGAGAAGAATCTATATTCATTAGTTTTGGGGTAAAATATTCTGTAAATGTCTGTTAGACCCATTTGTTCTAGAGTTCCATTTAAGTCCAGTGTTTCTTTATTTTCTGCTTGGATGATCTGTATAGCACTGTCAGTGGGGTGTTGGAGCCCTCATCAATTACAATGCTGCCATTTATCTTTTTGCTTAGATCTAGTAGACTTTGCTTTATGAATCTGGGCACCCAGGATGAGACAGATTCACAGCCAAATTCTACCAGACATACAAAGAAGAACCAGTATGAATCCTACTAAAACTGTTCCAAAAACTAGAGGAGGAGGGACTCTTCCCTATGAAGCCAGTATCACCCTGATACCACAGCCAGCAAGGATGCAACAAAAAAAGAAAACTATAGACCAACATCACTGATGAACATAGATGCAAAAATCCTTAATAAAATACTAGCAAATTGAATCCAACAGTACATCAAAAAGATAATGGACCATGATCAAGTGGGTTTTATTCCAGGGAGGCAAGGATGGTTCAACATATGCAAATCAGTAAATGTGATTCACCACACAAACAGAATTAAAACCAAAAACCACATGATAATCTCAAATGATGCAGAAAAAGCATTCAATTAAATTCAGGATCCAATTAAATTCAGCATCCCTTCATAATAAAAACCCTCAAAAAACTAGGCATAGAAGGAATATAACTCAAAACAATAAAAGCCATATATGATAAAACCACAGCCAATATCATACAGAATGGGGAAAAGTTGAAAGCATTTCCCCTAAGGACTGGAACAAGACATGGACGCCCACTTTCACCATTCCTATTCAACACAGTACTGGGAGTCCTAGCCAGAGAAATCAAGCAAGAGAAAGAAATAAAACGCATCCGAATTGGAAAAGAGAAAGTCAAATTATCTCTATTTGCTGATGATATGATCTTATACCTAGAAGACCCTAGACTCCTCCAAAAGACTCCTAGATTTGGTGAATGAATTCAGTAAAGTTTCAGAATACTAACTCATTGTACAAAAATCAGTGGCACTTCTGTACACCAATAACAACCAAGTTGAGAACCAAATCATAGAACTCAATTCCATTTACAATAACTACAAAAAAAAATTCCTAGGAATATACTTAACCAAGTAGGTGAAAGATCTCTACAAAGAAAATTATAAAACACTGATGAAAGAAATTGCAGATGACACAAATAAATGGAAAAACACCTATGCTAGTGGATTAGAGGAATCAATATCATTAAAGTGACCATACTTCCCAAAGCCATCTACAGATTCAGTGCAATTCCTATCAGAATAACAATGTCATTTTTCACAGAATTAGAAAATACAATCCTAACATGGAACCAAAAAAATCACAAATAGCCAAAGCTACCCTAAACAAGAAGAACAAAGCTGGAGGCATCCCATGATCTGATTTCAATTTATATTAGAAGATACAGTAACCAAAATAGCATAGTACTGATATAGAAATGGACATATATATCAGTGGAACAGAATAGAAAATCCGGAAATAAAGCCGCATACCTATTCAATAAATGGTGCTGGGAAAATTGGTTTGCCATATGCAGAAGAATGAATCTGGACCCCTATTTCTCATCATACACAAAAATCAACTCAAGATGAGTTAAAGACATAAATACTATACACTATAGTTTTATAGACGCAAAACTGTAAAACTATAAACATTCTAGAAGAAAACCTAGGAAAAATTCTCCTAGATGTTGGCCTAGGTAAAGAATATATGGCTCCAGAAGCAAAGGCAACAAAACTAAAAATAAACAAATGAGATTTAATTAAACTAAAAAGCTTCTTCACAGCAAAATAAATAATCAACAGAGTAAATAGACAGCTTACAGAAGGGGAGAAACTATTCACAAACTATGCATCTAACAAAGGACTAATATCGAGAATCTACAAGGAACTCAAACAACTGAACAAGGTAAAAACAACCCCATCAAAAAGTGGACAAAGGACATAAACAGACATTTTTCAAAAGAAAACATACAAATGACCAAACATGAAGAAATGCTTAACATCACTAATCATCAGATACATAAAAATAAAAAACACAATGAGATGCCATCTTACTCCACTCAGAATGGCTATTATTAAAAAGTCAAAAAACAATAGATGTTGGCGAGGACATAGTGAAAAGGGAATGCTTATACACTGTTGATTGGAATGTAAATTAGCACAACCTCTATAGAAAGCAGTATGTAGATTTCTCAAAGAACTTAAAACAGATCTACCATTCCAACCACCAATTCCACTACTGGGTATTTACCCAAAGAAAAAGAAATCATTTCATAAAAAAGATACCTGCACCCAAATGTTTATTGCTACACAATTGAGAATTGCAAAGATATGGAATCACCCTAAGTGCCTATCAGCTGATGAGTAGATAAAGAAAATGTGGTGTATATATACCATGGAATACTATTCAGCCATGAAAAGGAATGAAATAATGTCTTTACAGCAACTTGGATAGAACTTTAGATCATTATACTAAGTGAAATATTTCAGGAATGGAAAAACAAATACCACATATTATCACTTATAAGTGGGAAGCAAACAAGTGGTATATATGGTCATAAAGTAGTATAATGGATATTGAAAACTAAGAAGGGATAAGGGTGGGGAGGGGGTGAGGGCTAAAAAATCTACCTATCACGTACAATGTACACTATTCTTGTGATGGATACTCTGAGAGCCCTGACTTCAACATTATACAATTCATCCATGTAACAAAATCTATTGAAATTTAAAAAAACAAACGAAAAAAGAAAATGTGGTATGTGTATATATATATATATGCATATATATACACATACACAATATATATACACATACACACACCCACACAGACAATCCATGGAATACTACTCAGCCATAACATAGAATGAAATCCTGAAATCGTACCAATTGCAGTAATATGGATGGACCTGGAGGCCATTATCTTAAGTGAAATAACTCAGAAACAGAAAGTCAAATACTGTGTTCTCACTTATATGAAAATAAGCTAAATAATGAAAACACCTGAACATGGTAGACTAATGGATGTTGAAGACTCAGGTGACACAGGAGGGTGAGGAATGAGAAATTCCCTAATTAATGGGTACTACATACACTAATTGAGTGAGGGTTACACAAAAAGTCCAGACTTTACCACTACCAGCACATCCATGTAACAAATCTGCACATGCATACCACAAATCTATTTTAAAAAGATAATTGTGTTTTTACCTAAATACAGTATGAAATGGAACACAAAGTAAAATAGCATCTATATTAAATAAAAATGCAAATCCCCTATGGAATGACTTTACGATAGGATTTTAAACAATAAAATATTAATGTAAATTAATTAGATTCTTTTCCGCATAATAGCTGGCTGACAGCTGGTTTTGACAGGGTGGAAGACTGTAAGACCACAGAACAACAGCAAGACACTGGCTGAGAAGATAGGACACGCAGTTGAAGAGAACTTGAAGAATGTGTTTGTGTCAGTAGCGTTGTTGCTGTGATTAAAACATTTGGCACTTTGCTGCCAATTAAATCTTGTGTAGAGGAGGTGTTTTTAAAAATTAGGCGTGCCTTTTGGAAAGATTCATACCTCCGTTCCAAAATACTAAGGGTTTGCTGTTCGCTCATTTGCCCACTAGATGGCAGTGTCGTGCCATTTTCAAGCAGCCAGAACCGTCTAAATTTGGGCGGCTGGGAGGGGGGGAATGAGCTCAGGAGTTTGAAAAGGATGCCAGCTCATTCGTTTCTACCCTGAGCATGGTTTTGACATTCTATTTTTTGGACTTCTTCCATTAATTATGACACTCAAAGTTTTTTGTTCACTGAGAGGCAGAGAGCCAAAGCTTTAATTAAACCCGTGGGCCACTGCCTCACAGCCGAGAAGGGTAACAACTGCCATGCGCCAGCACTTACATAAATTGTTTCATTTAATTCTCACATCATCCCCATGAAATAAATGTTATTACCTATAATTTTACATTGGAGAAAACTGATGGTCAGAGAGGTTTAGCAAAGAGCCCAAGACTACCCAGCTAAAAGGCAGAAATGAGTTTGGAACCTAGGTTAGCTTAATTTGCCCTTAACCGCACTCATTAAATCCTCGAGGAACAGTCGTTGGAATTAGTAGATTTATTAAAATCTTAGCGGATTACAGCTAGATCCAACTCCAAGTTGTACGATAAAATAGAAATCATGCATAAGTTTTAAAAATAACTGTTCTCTGCATTGCAGCATTAGAAATTGCACTGGTTTTATTTGCAGGGGTGGCATTTTAGCCTTTTCTAGATTTATTATAGAAAAGAAATCAGCTAAATTAGGATTTAGAAATTAAATCTCTGATTCCAACTTTATGTTAGAATTGTAACCCTTTTGCTCCAAAAGTGCATGGAAATTTAGGTGTGATTTTCTTATAGCATGCATCACTTTTTACTTTTTTTTCTTGGTAAAATGGAGATTTTTATTGAGAAGATATGGGGTGAAAACTGAATCTTTAAATTTCTAAGAATCTCATCAGGGATGCCAATGCTTCTGGTCCATGAGAATATTTTGTCAAACTTCCAGTAAGTAGTAGAGGCTGGGTTTATCCCAGTTTATTGAACCAATAAGCAAAGATGAGAGTCTTCATTTTCCAAAGCAAGCTATACAAAAGAGAATCTGAGAATGGGGAACTTCCACATTAAATGCGATGGTTTATGCACATCAGTTGGTAAATCTTCCCAAGGTACTTACTAATAGTAGAGAAAAACAATTATCTCTATAGTAGAAAATCTGTCAAAGAGCACATTAACTGAGTGAATAAAACTAACATTAATTGTAACAGGACAAATGAGTATCAGGTGCTAATTCACAAAGGTAGACACAACATCACTACTGTGATAGTAGTGCCCCCCCCCAAAAATCATAATCTGAATCTAGTCATGAAGAAACATGAAGAAACAAGCTTCATATATCTCCCATGTTCTGTAATCTCTACTAGTGTATTTAAATCATCTTTTTAAGCATCCTAGAAAGCAAGTCTCTTCTAATTATTCTCTTTTTCAGAACTGTAATTCATGCCATCCTCTTTAAGAGTGTGTTTACTTCATCTTGTTCTGCATAGAGCTGAGGGAGCAGCCAGAGGGAACCTCAACCTATTCCCCGTCTTCACTGAAATCCAAGGACCCAACCTCATTCCCAATAGGAATCTTGTGCATCCACCTTTCCCATGTTCAACAGCCACAAAGGGAACATTTTAAATATTGCAGCTCATAAATTTACGGTGAGAATTTTCCACAGCATATAAGAAGCCTGGATGATGCATATACAGAGAAGACCATGCTATGTAGGAGAGAAGGATTTTGCTCCAAAGTGCATAGAAATTTAGGTGTGATTTTCTGATAGCATGCGTCACGTTTTACTTTGTATTAAAGTTGTGTTCACATTGAAAATCCTCTACTTCTGTGTAAATCCAGGAAGATACGTTTCCTGCCTGAGTCATTTCCTTATATTCCTGCCTTATATTGCATTTATTGACTTTTTCCTAAAGCATTCAAGTTAGTTCTCATAGAAATGTCAGCTTTTCCCCCTGTTTGCACTCATTTTTATTTGCCATATACATTTAATTTTACTGTCTAATTACAAATACAATCTTAGTAAGCATACAATTCGTCTGAAGCCAGCAGAAGTGTGTGGGCATTCTAGAAGGTAACATACAAGCCTCAGACATTCAACTTGCCCTGGCTACCAGTCAGTATGTTTTGCAGAGGAGTTAAAAAATTTTGATTAATCTACTGAATCTGGTAAGAGAATTTCTACTGTATCTGGATTGAGTCTATCAGGCAGGTTGATGAAACCACAAGGTGTAACCATGAATGGTGTCAGTCTGCCTCACCAATAAAGCAATATTTGGTTGTCTTTTTCTCTATCTGATTTTTTTCTAAATCAGCCACTCTCTTGGCATCATTTAGATGCAGCTTTTTGTTGGGAGAAATAGTTGTTTGAATGATGTATACTATAAGAATTCGTTAGTCTTCTTGGGGAGGAAAAATTAAATGAAATGATTAACCATGTAAAGAAAAGATTTAGTAAACACTTCTCTCAGTAGGGAAGGGAAGTAATATTTATTGAGTACCAATTATATGCCAAGCACCAAGTCAGGGAATACAAACATGTTACTTCATTCACTTCTTTTTTTTTTTTTTTGAGACAGAGTCTCGCTTTGTTGCCCAGGCTAGAGTGAGTGCCTTGGCGTCAGCCTAGCTCACAGCAACCTCAAACTCCTGGGCTCAAGTGATCCTCCTGCCTCAGCCTCCCGAGTAGCTGGGACTACAGGCATGTGCCACCATGCCCGGCTAATTTTTTCTATATATATTTTTAGTTGGCCAGATAATTTGTTTCTATTTTTTAGTAGAGACGGTGGTCTCGCTCTTGCTCAGGCTGGTCTCGAACTCCTGACCTTGAGCGATCCACCCGCCTCGGCCTCCCAGAGTGCTAGGATTACAGGCGTGAGCCACCATGCCCAGCCTTCATTCATTTCTTAAACAGTCCAATAAATTAAATATTATTATTCCCATTTTATCAGTGAGGAAACTTAGTCTCAGAAACTTTCAGTAGCTTATTTGTGATAAAATAGCCAGTATATGGCAGAAAGGTGAGAGGAAGAGTGTATGTAATCAAGAATGGTACAAAATTAATGCAACATAAACCATGATGAGAAAATAATAAAAATTTTTAAAAGAACAGTATTTGTAACAATGCTGTGCTGAACTATTTTGAGGCCTGAAGCCAAAGGAGTTTTTTGATGACCCTTAAATTTTGCACCATTCAAAAGCCTTACTTGCTTCACGCTATTCCCAGCCCTGGAAATACTCCAAAATGCTTACTCAGATAGGTTTTTCAAACATTTATCCAATAACAACTTATTAAGTGGTTACTATGTACCAATTGCTACAAGAGGTTTTTGAAACAAAATGGTGAATAACAATGGGCCTAATTTTTGCTATCACGGAGCTTATGGAACACACTGCTCAAAGTTGGAAAGTGTTATTATATTGCAGATGACTATTAGTCACTTATTCTTTTATTGTAAATAGGAAAAACAGGTGGCAAAACAGAAGCATGTGTTTGGACTTTAATGGAGCCCTGTTTCTTTGCTGAATTTTATAATTTCAGAATACAATTTGTAGATTGAGATCAGAAAGTATTATTAAAGTATTACCTTTGGTCTGTTGAATAAATAATGGTCCTTAAGTCCTCTTCTTTCCTTAGTATCCCCTGACCAGGAAGACTGAAATATTATCCTAATCATGGGAACCATGCTTTATCTTTCAGTTTCACGGTGGTTAAGAGCATGGGTTTTGGAATGGTCAGACTTGAGTCTGAGAGTTATTAAGAACAATTGGTATCATGGTGCTGGGGTTTGTTTCTTAGCTTTACCACCTTCTAGTGTGAGTAACTTTGGAGACCTTAACTAAAGTCTCTGTGCTACTGTTCCCTCATCCGTAAAAGGAGGGTAATGAGAGTCAATAAGCTAATCTATATAAGGTGCTTAGGACAATTTCTGGTACATAGTAGGTGCTTAATGTATATGAGTTTCTACTAGTAATAGTAGCAGTAGTTCTGTCACTAACCCTGTGATCCTGTTTAACTTACTTGGCTTATCTAAGCTTCAGTTACCTCAATTGACAAATAGAAAAACATATTAATAATAGGACCTACACCATGAGACTCTTGTGATGGCTAAGCCAGAGAATAAATGGAGATCATTCAGCTTGCCACATAAATGCTCAAAAAAAAGTTAGCTCTTTTTAAAAGCATGACTGTCTCCTTAACTAAAGATCCTTCAAAATCCAATAGCAATTATGGATTTCATCGTATATACCTTGCATTGTTCACAGTGCCTGAGACATAACAGTACTCAATAAATCTCTGATGAATGCATGCAGAAATAAATAATATTAGAATCCTAAAAGCCTATGAGTAGCTGAGGTTTGCATGCAATTGTGAAGTCAATAAAGGTCATTTTGGTTGTGTGTGTGCGCATGCCTGTGAGAGAGAGAGAGAGAGAGAGAGAGATTCCACTATATAAGAAAATATACGAGGAGATCCATTGAATTCTGGTGAATATTTTGTGCTTCCCTTGCTTGTGCTTGATAAAGATCACAAAAGAAAGCTTCAAGAAGACAGTGCAGATTTTTCACAAGTGAAAAAGGATATTCTCAGTTCTTTAGCTATCAATTTCTCTGACAAATCACCCAAGTCAAGTGGAGTTATTCAAATAGATATCAAAATAGATTAGTTCATTGGAAAATTTGAAAGCCAAGAGCACAGAACAGTGGAGTGATATTTTTTGATCTTCTTCTTGATCATGTCTTCAGCCAAGCTTACCCTTTTATTAACTCTTTCCATATCTTTTTCAACAGTTAGAGAGAAAAAAAAACCCAGGTCAATCAATATTTATTTTGAATATAAAAAGCTGTAGCTTTCTTAGAGTACATATTTTAAGCTGACGCAACTGATGTGAGAATACATGAACCCCCCAACCCCCACCCAGAAAGACTTTGTATTTACTACCAGTTAAATAGTCTTGAATAATTTACAATAAATAATCAGCTCAGTTCTTGGGAGTTCAGGCTGTAGTGTTTTTGTCGTCATAATGTCAAAATTGTTGGGTTAGTAAAAAAAAAAAAAATGCCATCATCTTTTAGAATTTTGCCTGTACCTATTAAACAATCAGTTGAATTCAAGTATCCACTTAAGAAAAAGCTAGTTAGAAGTATGAACTTTTGGGTCAGACTGCCTAGCTTTGAACTCTGATTACACTCTTTCTCATATGTGAGATTTTGTATAGTTTACTTAAATTTTCTGAGCCTTAGTTCCCTCTTCTATAGGATGGAGATAATAATATCTGTCTCATAGCTTTGTTGCAGAAATTAAATGAGGTAAATTAAATGTATGTAAAGTGCTTGGCACAGTTTTGGCATATTGCAGTGCTTAATAAATACTAATTATCATCATCATTATTCAGTTGATTGGCCATAAGATAGCTGTAGCCACTAATGAAGTCACTTCTGTAAGGGGAAAAGTCAGAGTAGACATTTTTTCCAAAGTTGCTATTTTGCAAACTTTAATATTAATGCACTCATTTCAAGAGATGAGCTTCAGAAAAATTGCATAGTGAAAGAGAAAAACTACCTAATCACCAATATGATTTTAAAAAGTTTGCTTCAGGTTACACCAAATTCTAATACTGAACTGTGTGGGAGCAAGTATGTGGATATATTAACAGCATGCTCTGGGTTATTTCATCCTCTCATTTGCACCCTGTGTACACTTTCTTAGAAAATATTGATGACTGGAAGTTCTTTCAATGTATAAGTGAGAGAATATTTTGTATGCAAACTATTTGTTTGAAACTGAATATAACAACTTCTGCAAAGAGCTTCTTGCATAACAGAAGTTTCCAAATGTTGGACACAAAGGAAATATAAGTTCAGGGTAAAATATCTTAATATAATCACTTCTACCACCAAATGAAGACATGTGAGTATTTGGTTTAGGTGGAAAAACTGATGTTATTTCTGGGCCATTCTATATAATCTAAACTCACGGGAGTAAAAATATTTGAGCACCTACTATTTGGTAGACCCTGTATTTAGGGCTATCAGAAAGATTTCGTTTCTCTTAAGTCTTTTGTTGAAGGGGATCAAAAGCCTATTCATTTCTGTACCCCACGAATATTATGTATTTATTTTATTTTAGGACACATTTTCAAGATGATCTACTAGCAGTTTTACTGTAAAGAACAGTTATCAATTGAAAGTGATCAGTTCTAAAGCTGACTTTTGCATGGATTAGGCACTTGTAGGGTTGATTTATTTGCAAGGCACTACTGGCAGAGAGATTAAAGCTTAGAAACTAGATTCTGTTTGGGACGTGAAAAACATATTTTTTAATTGGTTCAAAAATGTAAGAAAAAAGCTAAAAATCATAATAGGATAAAAATCAAATATTCACAAAACATATTTTGTAAATTTTAATCATTCTTAAATGTATTAGTCATAAAAATTTTATTCAATTTAAAATCTTTTTCTTAAGATTAATTTTCTCGCCTCATAAGAATTCCTATTATTTGGGATGATTGCTTGTATAAATTAAATATATCACAAAGAGCCAAATAATTTAACAAATAAAATTTATAAAATGTTTAAGGATGTTTTTACAGCAAATATTATTATTATTATCTTTTATTTTTTGAGACAGAGTCTCGCTTTGTTGCCTGGGCTAGAGTGAGTGCGGTGGCGTCAGCCTAGCTCACAGCAACCTCAAACTCCTGGGCTTAAGCGATCCTACTGCCTCAGCCTCCCAAGTAGCTGGGACTACAGGCATGTGCCACCATGCCCAGCTAATTTTTTCTATATATTTTTAGCTGTCCAGATAATTTCTTTCTATTTTTAGTAGAGACGGGGTCTCGCTCTTGCTCAGGCTGGTCTCGAACTCCTGACCTTGAGCGATCCACCCGCCTCGGCCTCCCAGAGTGCTAGGATTACAGGCGTGAGCCACCGCACCCGGCCCAAATATTATTTTTAATAAGGGATTTGGGTGCATTTTCTTGTGATTGATATGATGGAAGGGAAAAAACTCTAGAGGTAAGAGTGATTCTGGCATTGTGATAATTTCAAAATGCCCTTGGGCAGGCTTTTATTTTTAGCTGGATAGCTCTCTCTACATGACCAATATGGTAGTGGTTAAGCACCATGACAAGATTAAAGATTAAAAGCTAAGACAGCAAGCGCTGTTTGCACCTGTCCCATCATTAAGTCAACAGAAAATAAGCAAGGTAGCTGCTTTTCAGTCAGTATTGTCAGCTGGGTTCTGTTCTGCTGTAATGGTCTGTCAGCTCTGATCCACTTATATAGAAAGATTAGTAGACAGAGGAAAATGCATTTTAATCATTGTCCGGAGAATCGACCTGCTCTTTCTCTGTAACCAAACCAGAAAAAAACGGAAGCATAAGTGCTGATTTCTTGAGTAGAAGGTGGTGTTCAATTTTCAAAAGAAACCCCAAAATCCCCGATGTAATAACCAATCTTAATTTTAGTGGCTTTAATTCTTGCCGGGGGTCAAGCCAATGCCTCAGGTTGTGGGGTGAAGCCTTCGGAACCCACCAATGTGCTGAACGTGCACCCTGGGATGAATTTCATTAGTTGATTCATTTTTTAAATCATGAAGAAGGAAAATCAAATGTACTGAGTTCATATTTTCTAATCCTAACATAGGACAAGTAGGAGTCAGCTCCTCTACTCCTAATACTAGATAGAACATTCATTCTGGGTCTCTGCTTTGTCTTCTTTTGCTCACCTTTCCAATGAGTATTCGATAAGCCTGTTTAAGTTGCTGGCACAATGCTTGGCATGTAGCCGTGAATGAGTTTGTTAGGTTCCCTTTTCTCAAATAGCTTGTGTGAAACACACCACCTGGTCATTCAGATTGTGATGAGCACAATTAAAGAGGCCACGAGGGGTGTAAATAGTGAGGAGCTGGGGTTCACGCAGGATGATCCAGGAGGCCCTGGGTGAGACAGTGGCTATTAAGCCAAGACCTGAAGGATGAGAATAAGCTGCCCAACTGAAAAGATGGGGAAGAGGCTTCCAGGGAAGGGAATGGCAAGTGCAGAGGCTCAGAGATGGGAAAGAGCAGCTCTGTCTTTGGTGAAAGGCATGATGAAGAAGAAGTCAGGGGAACAAAAAAAAAAAAATTAGACAACTCTCCATCATTTCTTTTATGTGTATCAGGAGGCATTTCACTAAGCACTTTTAGAGATACAAACAAGTTTAAAACGGAGTCCTTGCTTGCAACAACAGAAAGGTTATTATTTCCTTAGTACTGATTAATTCGATAAATTGACAGATAAATACACTACAGCTTTATGTATGCTGATAATATATATTTCAAATTAATTTTGCCTAAATGATCACAGATGATCAGATTTTTAACGATATAGACTTGAGCCACACCAGGAAGCTGAGCAGTTGCCCCAAGACCCACAACTGTTTTTAGTCTCATGTTCTTAAAATCTTAGATTTCCTCTGCTATGTCCCCTCTAGGAAAGGGCTGTAGCTTTTCTGGGTTTCAACCACATCTTCTGGAAAATGGAGTTTTTGTGTGTGACCTACCTGGTGACTCAAACTGATTATGGAACTGAATGACGTGGCCATGTAAGTATTGCCAAATAGTCCCAGAGAAAAAGGACACAGTTCCCATATATACTTTGGGCATTTTCTTGGGGAAATGAAAGATTAGAATAGATATAATAATAATAAATATTTGTTGTTCTACTACTTTACTCAGCTACTGTGGTAAGCCCCTTACACAATTTATCTCTTTTAATTCTAAAAAGTACCCTGTGATGTAGGTATTATTTTATCCCCATTTTAAAGGTGAGGTAAATAAAGGTTAGAGACCCCAATGTCATATATCTAGTAAATGGTGGATCTAGATTATGAAGCGTGGTTTATGTTCCTTCCACTCTATCTAAAAAAAAGCCTAATTTCAGGCAAATGGATAGATCACCCTAAGAGATCTCTTCTGGTTCTATCTTTTTGGAAAAAACAACCTAAATGGGACACATGTTTTAGTCTGGAATGATTGCTTAGGGGAGCTGGGAGGTCTTTAAAAACAGAAAAATGATTTAGCCAAAAGGGAAAAAAAAAAGAGAAATCAGGCAGGGCAAGACATTAACATTTATTAAGTGTATACTTTGTGCTAGACTTGATACTATATGCTTTACTTAATTCTCATTCAATTCTCCCAACAAACTTTCAGAGATGATCATTCCCTTTCACAGATGAGAGTATCAGTCCTGATGAAGACAGCAAAATATAAAGAGGTTAAGGAACTTGTCTTTAGACAGATGTCTGGTAAGTAGCACAGCTGACATTTCAACTCCTATTTCTTAGACCCACAAACCTGGGCTATTTCCACTAAGAGAAACCAAGTTAGATAGGAAGATAGATGATTTCTAGATGTTTTTTCAGTTCCTGCTACTTTTTTTTTTTAAACCATTTGGCCATGTTTTAATTTTTTTAATTCTTTTCACATATACAAAATATTACTGTCATATATCTTTTTTGGTGCTAGAAATAATTTTTATTTTATTTTTAATTTTTAGTTGATGAATAATATCTGTACATTTATGGGTACAATGTGATGTTTTGATCTATGTATATATTATATTAATAGAAAAATTCAATCAAGCTAATTAACATATCTATCACCTCATCTACTTAACATCTTTTTGTGGTGAAAATATTAAAAATCTATTCTTTTAGCACTTTTGAGATATACAATAATTTATTATCAACTATGGTCAACATACAGTGCAAGAGCTGTATGTTATTCCTCCAGTCTAACTGAAACTTTCTATTCCTTGATCAACATCTTCCCATTCCCCACCCCTCCCCATTTCCTGCAAACACTGGTAACCACCATTCTATTCTCTGTTTCTAAGTGAGATCATACAGTATTTGCCTTTCTGTGTATTGGCATATATTTTCAAACTCTTTACTTATTGCTCAGCTCATTTTAACATATCCTTCTTTTTGGTCTGTCTCCATTATTCCATCTCCAGGAGGCCCTCAGTTTCTCAGCTGCAGCCTCTGTTGCCCTGTGACCTGCAGGTTCTGAGAAATCTGTAGGGAAGACATTGGAACATTTCAGGAGCATCAAAATGGACAAGATGGCTGACCAGAGACACCAGCTGCCAGATCATCTCAGAAAGAAGAAAAAGTTTTAGATGAAAAAGAAAAAACTAACAATCATAGATCAGGTGTAATTCCAAAGGAAAAGTGCCAGAACCCACAAGAGCTGCCACAGGAAGAAGCTGTGGAGCAGAGCAAGACGGAGCAAAATATCGGCAGAAGACAACCCTGAGAGGCTTGGAGTCCAGTGAAAAGGGTAGGTGGAGCGGTGTGTTTCTCTCTCCCTCACATCTCTGGTAGTCAGCAGGCTCCTGAGCTGCTGGAGAGCTTTTCTACCCTCAGGAGCCCAAAAGCTTTTGCTGCCAGTGAACTGGGAGCTTCTTGATGACAAAGCACTAGCATGCCAGCCCACTTGGGGAGCTTCCCATCACCACAGACCTGAGCTGAGATGGCAGGTGCCGTATTGCTTCTACACTCACCATGCACCTTTGTTCTCCCCAGGGGGCTTCAGACCCTCATTTTTTGTCTTGCTTGTTGCCACACAAACATTTCCCAACTCTGGCCCAGAGTGCAGGATTCACAGGGGGCCAGTGGTTCCAGGGGTATCTGCATGACCCCAGAGCCTGGACATTTTAGGCAGGCTGACTTCCAGAGACAGGGACATAGATGACCAGAGTGATAGCTTTCCTCCATCCAGACTCTTTTTCTCCCCTTCCTCTCCCCCACCCATAGCTGCTGAGAGAGACAATTGAGCCAGGGCTCTCTGAAGCTGCTGCTTCCCCTCTGCATACACCACACTGGGGTTTCCACAAAGGGTGGGGCTCAAATCTTTCCTCTTAAAGACCTGCAGCAGACTAAGAGGGGCTCAGACTGTGAGCTCCCTGCTCACTGGCCCTCCCCAGTGTTGCTTACCTGGCTGCTCCATCAGAACAGGGCACATCCCAAAGTGGAGGGACATCAAACATGCTTGAGCAACCCATAGACTGCTCAAGACTAGCATGCTTCTCCCTGGCATGGTCAGAGATTGATCTTTGGGGACCCAGGGACAGGCCAGCAGGCCAAATCCTATACCTCCAAGACTCGATCTTGTTGCTTGGGGCATGGAGGAGAGATTGTGAACTAATTTTAGAAGGTGAAGGAGCCCATGTGGGCAGAACTGAAAATAGAGTGTAGTGTGGGTCCCACCTATAGTGCATTCACAGAGAACCCCTTCCCCCACAGGAAGGCCATGCTCTCAGCCCAGGGCAGGATCCTGGACAGGGAAGCTTCTAGCATGCAGTGCCATCATGGGAACGCTCAGCTAGTTTGAGCTTCTGCCAGCTGGCAGATGCCAGAAGGAGACGTGGAACAAAGGAAGGAGGAGAAGAGTGAAACCCACTGGTGACAGCCAGATTGTGAATCTCAGATGGCTCCACCTCCACAGGCAGACTTTCTGGATGGATGGGGCCATTTCAGCTCCTCCCTGGTGGCTTTCTCCAGAAGCTGGGAACAGACCTTTGACCCCTGCTGAAACAGCTACCTTACCAGTGTTTGTGAAGCCTGAAGACAGGCTGATTCAAGTTGCAACTGCCTAGCCTCACTCCCCGACCTGCCTCTGATGTGGTGGAGAATAAGGACTCACCTGGGAGTTCCAGGGACCCACTCACCACCCAGGGCATTTGAATGCTTCTCCTGAGGGCCAAGAGATGGTCACAGGTCCCAAAACAACACTACAGCTTGTTCCTTCTGGCAAGCACCACCTACGGACAGGGAGGTCAATTTGCACAGCCTCTTACATCAATTATTGACTCAATTATACAAGGTAAGATCGATTCTCCACCACAAGCACCACCTACTGGCTCAAAGATTAAACTGGGCATGCCAATACAATTCACACTGCTACGAAGACCAAAGCGCTGGGAAAAGAGAAAGGATTTCAAAGACCTCCAACCTCTCTCATCAAAGAGAGACAAGGAATCTGCCCACACATATAGCTCACCACTGCTATAGCCTACAAATAGCTAGCAATGGAGAAAACCATCACACTAAGGATATTTATACCAAGGCATTCATCCAGAAACTAGACTGCAATCAGAGCACCCACAAGCAAAGCCAAAGGTTGTTATCCAACATATGCTACAGATAGTCCTTTATAAGTGTAGGTGGCAGGAAAGCCCCATTTCAACAAAATAAAATCCAAAAATAAGAAGTGAAACTGCCTCAGATGAGAAGGAATCAGCTAAAGAACCCTGAAAGTATGAAAAATCAGAGTGAAAGAAACCCCCAAAAGGAATGCCAGCTTTCTAGCAATGGACCCCAACCAAAATGAAAATATTGAAATGACAGATAAGGAATTCCAAACATGGAGTGTAAGGAAGCTCAATGAAATCCAAAAGAAAATGGCAAACCAACTCAAAGAAACCAGAAAAACAATTCAAGAAATGAATGAAAAATTCACTAAAGAGATTGACATATTTAAAAAAAATAGAACTTCTGGAAATGAAAAATTCATTTAAGAAAATACAAAGCACAGTGGAAAGTTTTAAGAATAGACTAGATCAGGCAGAAGAAAGAATCTCAGAGCTTGAAGACAACTGTTTCAAATTAACTCAGTCAGTCAAAATAACAAAAAATTAAGTGGAATGAACAAAGCCTACGAGAAATATGGGATTATGTAAAGTGGCCAAATATAAGAACCACAGGCATCCCTGAGGGTGATGAAGAAAAATGCACAAGGGCTGCAAAACCTATTTGAGGGAATAATTGGGGAAAACTTGCCTGGTCTTCCTAGAGATTTAGACATTCAGGCATAAGAAGCTCAACAAACACTTGGGAGATTCATTGCAAAGAAGCAATTACCAAGACATGTAGTCATTGGACTGGCCAAAGTCAACATGAAGGAGGAATTCCTGTAAGCCTTGAACCAAAAACATCAAGTAACTTGCAAAGGAAAACTCATCAGGCTAACTGCAGACTTGTCAGCTGAGACCTTACAAGCCAGAAGGAATTGGGGGCCCATCTTCAGTCTTCTTAAACAGAACAACTCCCAGCCTGGAATTTTGTATGCTTCGAAACTAAGTTTCATATATGAAGGAGAAATAAAGACTTTTCCAGACAAACACTGAGGGAATTTGTCAAGACCAGATTTGCCTTTCAGGAAATACACATAACTGTATTATACATGGATCAGCACAATGGCTACCCACCAGTGTAAAACCACCCAAAATCTAAAGCTCAGAGCCCATATAACACAATAGCACAAGAGGTAAAGCAATAAGCTGCTACCCAACAGGATGAACAGAGTAGCATCCCACATATCAATTCTATCACTCAATATGAATGATTTGAATTCCCCACACAAGAGACATAGGCTCGCTGAATAGATGAAAAAAATACTACCAAATATCTGCTTTCTCTAGAAAACACATCATACAGACTAAGATGAAGGGATGGAAAAAAATATTCCATGCAAATGGAAACCAAAATAAAGCAGGTGTAACCATTCTCATATCAGATAAAATTGACTTTAAATCAATAATAGTAAAGAAAGACAAAGGTGGTCATTATACAATGGTAAAGGGAACAATTCAATAAGATGATATAACAATCCTAAATATTTATGCACCTAACACAGGAATGTCCAGATTCATAAAGCAAATTCTACTAGTTCGAAGCAAAGAGATAAACAGCAGCATTGTAATTGCTGGGGACTTCAACACCCCACTGACAGAACTGGACAGATCATCCAAGCAGAAAATAAATAAACATTGAAATTAAATGGGACTCTAGAAAAAATGGGCCTAAAAGACATTTAGAGAACATTTTACCCCAAAACTACTGAATATACATTGTTTTCATCAGCACTTGGAATATTCTCCAAGACTGATCATATCATAGGGCACAAAACAGGTCCCCAAATATTCAAAGAAATAGAAATCATATCACGTATCTTTTCAGACCACAGTGGAATAAAACTAGAAGTCAGCTCCAAGAGTTCAATTCTACACAGTCATGGAAATGAAACTACCTGCTGGTGAGTGAATATTGGGTCAATAAGGAAATTAAGACAGGAATCAAAAGATTCTGTGAACTAAACAACAATGGTGACATAAGCTATCAAAATCTATGAGATTCAACAAAAGCTGTCCTAAGGGGAAAATTTAGAGCCTTAAGTGCCTACATCAAAAGGCAGAAAGATCACAAATAAACAATGTAATGAATTGTCTCAAGGAACTAGAAATGGAACAGCAAACCAAACCCAAACACAGCAGAAGAAAAGAAATAACTATGGTCAAAGCAGAACTAAATGAAATAAAAAACAAAAAATTAATGCAGAAGGAAACAAAAAGTTTGTTCTTAGAAAAGATAAGCAAAATTGATAGATTTCTCACTAGATTAAACAGAAATAGAAGAGAAAGGGCCCAAATAAGTTCAGTCATAAATGAGAAAGGAGATATTATAACTAACGCCACAGAAATACAAAGTATCATCTGTGAATACTGTGAAAATCTCTATGCACATAAACTTGAAAAAGTAGAGGAAATG
>CM052447.1:11830153-11865977 GCA_028533085.1 Varecia variegata
ACCTTAGTCTGCTTAGATCAACACAGGGTTCATTCTTATTAGGACTGGTTGAGTTTTATGAGAAAACACTCTTTGGCCTTGGCTATGGACTATTTCTAAACCTGGAATCATTCTTTAGCAAAATTCTAAAGAAAGAGGAATATTGTACATTTTCTCTTTAACATGTTACCTTTACCTTTGTCTCTCACCACATGTAAGCTGACTTGAATAATCTTCAAATTATTTGCCTGCACCATTGTCATTGTCATTTCCATATATCATAATCAAAATAATAGCTGTCATTTTTTGAATTGTTAGTGTATGCCAGGCATATTGCTAAATGCTTTTAGATATATTATCACATTTAATTCTCATATTCATAGTAGGTAATATTAGCATAATCTTATTTTGCAAGTTTGGGGACTGCAGTTCATAAAGCTTAAATGCTTTGCCTAAGGCTAGTTACTCAGTGATCCAGGGGGCAGTGGAACAGTAATGCCCCAGTTTTTTCCTGAGCGCAGAGTTTTGTTGAAAAAGAAGGAAGACTAGGCTGGGAAATGAGTCTGTTGCATTTTATTGTGAATATGTTGGTAAGTTTTCTTTATCCATGGCCTTTGGAATTTTGTTTGGTTTTGGCCATGGAAGGAATCCAGGTCTCCAAGTTTCTTGTCTCTTGTGCCTTCATGACATTGTACTGACTCTCTTCTCTTCATTGCTCATTTTTGCAGGCTTCTTGGGTAAATTCAAATTCCAAAATAGAAGATAGTTAGCAAACCCAGAAAACACTGACTTATATGCATTCCTCCACACAACAACCATGAGTGGTCATATTCTGCAGGATGAAATCTGGAAGAACTCAACTACATTCAATGTTCAAAGCAATTGATTCATCCTTGAGAAAGCAGGTTGGTAGTTGAAGTTTGTTTACACGGTGACTCAGCCTCAGCTTGGAATTAGGTAACAGGTCTTTATTATCTTTACTTTCTTTCTTAGAAAAAAAAAATGACTAAGTTCTTACAGTGGAATTAATGTAGGGATAAGGCAGAAAAGGAAGGTCGAGAGAGCCTGAGAGTTGCCATTTTGACCCACACCAGACCCCAACGGCCCTGAACAAGGAAGTTGCCAGCAAGTTGCTGCCCTGGGACCACGTGAAGATGGATGAATTACTAAGCCAGATGCCCTGCAAACTGTTTGTGCTTACCTTTCTGTGACAGCAGTTTATGATTAACCTTTAGGGCCTGACCTCAAGGCTGTGTAGGGCTGTTTCCTAACAGGGTTTTTGAACATTTAAAAACGTTACCATTGCCCCATAAGGGGTCCCCCTCTTGCTTGGAAAAGGACCCCTACTTTGTCTGTGGAGTATGATCTATGGTTTGTCTCTCTCTCTTCATGAACTTTCTGTCATTAGTTGACTCGCTCTTGAATTCTTTCCTGCGGGAAGCCAAGAACCCAGTTGGGGAGTTCAGGAAGCTTTCCTCCCTTCACTGGGACACCCTCTGCTTCAGAATGATTGCAGCATTTGGAGGACTGTGTAAAAACTTCTGATGTTGTTGCTCAGGATTTTTAAAGATCCCCCAGTATAAATGACTTCTTTCTCATTTGAATCCTTAAATAAAAGAAAAAACAGCTGGGAGCAGTGGCTCATGCTTATAATCTAACCACTTTGGGAGGCCGAGATGGGAGGATCACTTGAGGGCAGGAGTTCAAAACTAGCCTGAGCAACATAGTGAGACCCCCATCTCTGCAAAAAATTAAAAATTAGCTGAGTGTAGTGGTGAGTGTCTGTAGTCCCTGGTACTTGGGAGACTGAGGTGGAAAGATCACTTGAGCTCAGGAGTTCAAAGTTGCAGTGAGCTGTGATTGTGACACTGCATTCCAGCCTGGGACAAAATGAGACCCTGTCTCAAAAAATAATTAAAAATAAAATAAAACACATGCAGTTTTCATTTCTTACTTAAATCTATCACCTATGTACCTCTATGAGTCATGTATGTGTGTGTGTGTGTGTGTGTGTGTTTATTCTAATAAGCTCAAAAGACACTAATAGGGCCTACCATGGGATAATATTTTGCTAGCCACATCTCTTTCCCCTAATCTTAACAAACATTTTTTTTTCCTGTAATTTGAGGCTGTGATCAAAAAAGGGGCAATAGAAGAGGCTATGAGGTTTCTTTGTTTAAAAACAAAGAAACTTTAAACTATATCCAAATGAGTGGGAAATTGGGCCTCATTATAATAGGAATAATCACAGCTAATCTGAATATGTCTCTGCTTTTGGGGGACATGTTGCAAAATATGCTAAGGCCAGCTCAGGCTCTGGTGCTAGTTACCTCTGTGACTTCGAGCACTTCACGTAACATCATTGGATTTCAGTTTTCTTATTTCCAAAGAAGAGTTGGATTAGTTCAATGATTCTCAACTTCAGTTATATGTATATCCTTCATTTTGGGGGTCATATCCCACCATGATAGGTGTGATATAATATAGGTTTATTACTGAGCTAACATTTTTGAAAAAAGCTCCGCCCCCCACCCTTTCTCTTTTAACTGAGGTAAGTACATGAGGAATGGAAGTCAGGTGTGAAGGGTGGTGAAGACATTGGCCAGGAGAGAATAAAGTGTAGTCTGGGGCAGAAGGAAGTGGTTCTGAGGTGCGGGGAGGGGAAGCCAGGAAAACAGAGGGAGAGTTCGTAGGAACAGGGGAGAGGCTAACAGAACTCGGCTTTCTGGCAATTCTTCTGGAAAGGAAGTTTGGGCCCAGGGATGGAGGGGATAAAATATAGAGTAGGGGGAATCTGAGACCAAAGAGGGTGCTAAATTGAAGGGTTGCTGGTAGGGGCTTAGGAAATAGGAACCTAGGAAGCAGGGCTGTTCCCTGCTGAGTGTTAAAGCACTCCGCGCTTTCCCTCAGCTACCTCTCTTCCTAAACACCGCCCTGCTGGAACCTCAGGCCGCTGTTCTATGCCTTATTCCACCCAGCTGGTCTCTGAGCCCCCACTCACAATGGGCTGTCTTGAGGGGAGGCGGTGGCCAGGGAAAGCACAGTGAGGGAATTGAGGTCGAGGAGGAGAGCTCAGCAGGTGAAGGGTGGGGAGGTTCAAGGGGGCCTAGGAGGTGAGAACGCAGCTTTTTGGAATGAGTTTGGGCTCTAAAGAATGCTTCCAGTTCTACTACTCTATTCCCAAATGTTGTCAATCACTGATGGGGAAAAAGATTCTTAATGCAAAAAGGCCAACTTTTATGCTCCTTGTGCCATGCCATTGATTTTATAAACTTTCAAATCAGTGAGAAAAAAAAATGACTGCTTGTCTTTATTTTTGGTTGTTTTCTTTATCTCAATTATTTCCAGTAGCCCAGTTCTTTTTTTACTGTGCTGTTACTTTGAAGTGACTAGAAAGTAGGTTGCAGGAATTAAAGAACAGCTCAAATAGAACTTGACCTTTTGTGGTGGAACGAGCTCTGGTCTCGGAGTTAGAAGGCATGGATTTCAGTTTTGGTGCTTCCACTTGCTGTGACCTGGGCAAGCTTTTTAATTTCTCCAAATCTCAGTTTCTTCCAATGTATAATCATAATATTAATAATAATATTAATAATAATGCCACCTCCTACCATTGTTGAAAAGGAAAAGAAAAGATTAAGATATCTGTGACAATATTTTGTTAAGAACAAGGCATTCGTAGAAAGTGTTATATTGTGCTGGGCATTGTAGTGGTTATTAGGTCTTTCTCCAAAAGCAAAACAGAATTTTGGTATTCATTGCATTTGTGTGGTCAATGCCTACTATCCTACTGTGGATTTGAATTACAAATCTGGTGTGGCAATTTCTCCCTAACAAATGCATGCAAATATTGCCAAATATCTACCCACTTCATACTTTACTACTAAGGAATTCTGACATCTGAGTCTTCTAATATTACACCATTATTCAACTAAATCTGCTGCTATGGAAAATACTAGTTAATTAACAAGTAGTTATTTAGTGTTTACTCTTGGTAGAGCATTTGAATGAAATTGAGCATGCAGTTGCCTGAGTTGAGGGCCACTGCACAGGGCCAGTACAGCCCCAGGGGCATTATTCACAGGACTAGGATGCAATGGTGTTGCCGGAAGGCAGGCAAGGTGGTGGCCTGCTGTAGGTTGGGATCTATATTATTCTGGCTTAGCAATTAAAGGATATAAAAATTTAACTTGTATTTGGATGTTGGGAAAGCTCACACATTTCAATGCAGAATTATCTGGTAGGATAAATAGCCAGATATGAAATTTATGAAGGAATTCAAAAGCAATACTTTGTTTCAAATTCATGAGACCTCTCATTTCCTCAACTGAATAAAGAATTTTACCTTGAAAGGGCTTAAACAAAAGGTGATGGCCCAACTCTCTAAAAATTCTAAATCTGAATGTAATTATTTTATTCCTAAGGCAGGGCAAGAAGCCAGTGATTGTTCTAAAAGTTTAAAACTTCAGCATCAAATTGTAGTCTCCTCCAGATCTGACACCTTTGAACATGATGCAATTATTGACAGGTTGGTTCATTATTTGCAATTAAGAAAAAAAGGTACTCGTATTGAGTGCTAAAGGCAAATAATTGCAATTTTATTTTTTAAGGTAATTAGCCATCACTGAAATATTTCAGGTTTAAAACTAATTAGGGTTGTGGTTAATTATATCTGCCATGTGTTCTAATACAAATATTTAATTATTTTACTGGTTGCAAGTTATATTTCCTCCCTTGTTAAAAAACAGTGACTTGCACTTTTAAAATCAGCTTAAGTGAAGAGGGACAACATTGGATATTAAAAATATCTCTGCCTTATAAAATTAATTTAAGAATCAAATCATGTCAGTGGTACCTTTGTCATTGAATTAAGTAAAATGATCAAGAGAAAGGGCATAGAAACATTACTCTTAATAAGTGATTGGTTTGACCCTAAATTGGAAAAGTTCCTAGGAACCGATGAAGTATAAAATGGAATTGAGGGAAAAATAGTGGAGTGAGCATGAAAAAGAAGTCACAAGACCAAAAAAACCAAACCCAACACTGGATTATCCTGCTGGCCTCACTTCATCTCTTTGTGTAGGGAAAGTAAGTTGTAATGGCTAGTTCAATTGACTATCAAATATACGATCTACAAAGTTAACTACACATCATCCGTACAACTGTTTGAAGAGTAGAAAAGTTTCCAGTTTTTTCTTTTAATCTATCTAGTACCAGATTCCTGGTTTGGAGAATCTTTGAGATGTGATAGGTCAACCGGTCTATTCATTGTAGTAAATTAAGCTATTATCCGGTGACCTGAGCCATGTAGACAATCAGGATTGGATTGTTCTTAGCAGGTAAGAATTTCCAGGGATTATGGGTCCATTCTGATTGGAAAAGAATAAATTAAAGCAGTTTCCTCACAAGCTATTGTTCATAGAATTGATTGTTTTTGAACATTCCTGACCTTGTATAATCACGGTGATCAAATATTAAATATAGTCATTATAGGTAATGAAATTGTTTTTTAAAATTATTTAAAAAAAGAATATTTATATATTCCAAAGATTATTATGACATTAAAAAGCCATTCCTTTATCAAATCATTGTGTCATTGAGTAAAATACCTCCAGAAATGTGCTGGAAAAGACCTTGGTGATCAAATAATTCAACTTCCTTGTTGACTGACATAGAAAGCAAGGTACCCAGAATGATAATTCAAGCCCAGTTCTCCTCTTTTAAAATTGCCTTCAGAAGCACATGAGAAAACTGCTCATTATGGGAGAGCCAGTTTTTGACCAAAATAGAATAACACATTTTAATCACTACCTCACTCATGAGACTTGCTTCCAAATTAGTTGGGGCTTAAATTATTTTTATTATGGAAATTTTCAAACATATACAGAAGTAGAGAGAAAAGGATAATAAACCCTAATGTATCTATTATACAGTTTCCACATTATAAACATTTTGTTAGCCTTATTTTATTCCCAGTTCTATACTACTACTACTGCTACTATTGCTGGTGGTGGTGGTGTATTGCTGATATTAATATATTTAATATTTTTAAAGCATCCCAAATATCATGTCATCTAACTTATGTTACTAGTTTATTATGCATCCCTGACATATGAGGACATTTAAAAAACACAATTATACAATCATACTACAAAATTAACAACAATTTATTAACATTATTTAATACCCAGTCCATATTCAATTTCCTTGATTTCTTCAAAAACGTTATTTTAAGAGTTAGTTTGTCAGAATCAGGGTCCAAACAGGGTATTCACATTGCCTTTGGTTTTTATATTCTTAACTCTTTTAATCTGTAATAGCTGTTCCCTTTTTATTTCATTATTTTTTCTTATTTATTTTATTGTTAATATTATGTTTGATCACTAAATCATAATTGTATACTTTTATGGGGTACAATGTAATGTTTTGATATAAGTATACAATGTAGAATGATTAAATCTAGCTAATTAACATATCTATCACCTTGCTTAGCTATCATTTTTTATGGAGAGACCTTTGAAATTTACTCTCTTCATTATTTTGAAATATACATTTTATTGATACAGTTACTCTGCTGTGCAATAGATCTCAAAAGCTATTCCTTCTCCGTCTCTGAAACTTTGTACCCTTTGAGCAACAAATCACCATTCCCTCCCTCCCGGCCTCCACCCCCTGCCCAGCTTCTGGTAAGCGTCGTTCTATGCTTTACTTCTACTAGTTCAGCTTTTTTAGATTCCACATATAAGTGAGATCACATGGTATTTATTTTCTGTGCCTGGCTTATTTCACTTGGCATAATGTCCTCCAGATTCATCCACATTGTTGCAATTAATAGGATTTTCTTCTTTTTAAAGGCTGAATAGTATTCCATTGTGTATATATACAAGATTTTCTGTCTCCATTCATTTGTTGATGGACATTTAAGTTAATTCCATACATATAATTTTGGATATTCTACTTTTAGATGGTGTCAGCCCTGATTTCTTTCTTTTTTTTTTTTTTTTATTTTTGAGACAGGGTCTTGCTCTGTCACCCAGGCTGATGTGCAGTGGCACAATCAGAGTTCACTGTAACCAACTCCTGGGCTCACGGGCTCCTCCCACCTCAGCCCCCTGAATAGCTAGGACTACAGGTCCATGCCACCACTTTTAGCTAAGTTTTAATTTTTTTTGTAGAGACAGGGTCTCACTATGTTGGCCAGGCTTAAATTTAGATTAACATTGCAGATGCTCAATAGCCTCATGTGGCCAATGACTACTGTATTGGACAGTACAGGTCTGTTTTAGTCCATTTAGTGTTACTTATAAAGGAATACCTGAGGCTGGGTAATTAGTAAAGAAAAGAGGTTTATTTGGCTCATGGTTCTTCAGGGTGTACAAGAAGCATGATGCCAACATCTGCTTCTGGTTAGGTACCCAGGCTGCTTCCACTCATGGTGGAAGGTGTACAGCATGTACAGAGATCACATGGTGAGAAAAGAAGCAAGAGAGAAGACAAAGGAGGTGCCAGGCTCTTTTCAACAACCAGCTCTCTTACAGGAACTAATAGAGTAAGAACTCACTCACCCCCATCTCAGGGAGGGCATTAATTTATTCATGAGGGAGCTGCCCCCAGACCCAAACCCTTCCCATTAGGGCCACTTCCAACATTGGGGATCAGATTTTAACAAGAGGTATGGAGGGTTCAAACATTCAAACTGTCTCAAGATCCAAAGCTTAATTCTCTTCGTTGTTTTAATTTTCCTTTAGCTTTTTAAAAATACGGTCATTTAAAAACTAAAGTTATAAGTATACCTATCCTTAAGATCCACATAACTTCTCAAGATTTATTTTAAAGACAGCAGTTGCCTCCATACCCTATTTCCTATTTGCCACCATTCACAGTCCTCCAGAAGTAAAGACTTTGGATTCTTCCAGCTATTTCTTTTGGTATTTATCTTCAAAATTATAAATAATAGGCTTTTAGTGTTATGTCTTTATTATGGAAGAAAAGATTTTTGTTTCTTTCACTCCTTCCTCCCTCTGTCTCTTCTCCATCCTACACGTAATCACTGTCCTGGTCCTCTTTCCCTTTACACCCAATACAGCTAAATCATAATTTTGATCAGAAAATTCAATGTTCAGTAATGTGATTGAAGTCTGTAAAACTCTATTCATGCCTTAGTCATGTGGTATATAATAATTATTTTCTTTTCTTTCACAAACATTTTTTTTTTCCTGCTGGAATTAATAATCTTGTTTTGTTGTTTTATTTAGATTTTTATGTCTGCATCCAAACCCAAACTCAATTACCTGGGAAATGCTGCTTGATCTTTTGCCTGTAGTATGAATAGATGAGAACTTGTTGAAGGAGGGATGTGAAAAGAAGAGCATCTAGAAAGAGGGAAGGACATATGCAAAGGCACTGTGGCTAGAGGAGAATGATAGATGAGGAACCATGAGGTGGCCAACGTGAGTGCAACTTGGAGACCGAAGGAGAGAGAGGTGGAATAAACCACTGGAGAGTCCGGAAGGGGCCAGGCCACCCACAGTGTTTACAGGCAATGTTCATGGTTTGGTCTTAATTATAGTTAGAAGAAATTCATTTAAGCATTTCTAGCAGGGGAGAAAGATAGTCAGATTTAAACCTTTATCTGCATTTGTGTATTCCTTCATATTTTTATAATAATGCCCTATTTTGATTAAGTCAGTCAGGATCTTTTCTGTTGTTTGCAATCAATAAACTTCAACTGATTCAGGAGCTTTCTTGCCTATGCATTTTGATGTCAATACCCAGTTGGACTAGATTTCTTTATACTGGGTTCTGTTTTGTTATGTTGCCTGAATATTGCCTAGAGCTACAAATACATGGTTCAGAAGATTCTTTTATATTTGTAGTAAATAGTTGTTTTTGATTTCCTTTAGTAGTTGTTGTGGCATTCAAATTAATTCACAGCTGTCATGTTTTTAAGTTCTCAAGTTAAACCTCTTTTCAATGTGCCATTTATTATGTCAAAAAGTACTTGAATTTGTTTCTGGCATGTTATCTCTTTTAAGTCCTAGAAACTCTAGGGATGACAATTTTCACTGCATGAGTCTGCTGCAATTCATTTGTTTTGATTGTTCTATTCATTCAAAACTTTTAATTTATTTGTAAAAGGGGCAAAAAATCATAATGTATGAGTACGCCTCGTGTCCTTCTCTTTCCCACTACCTGAAGATGAAAATCTTTTTCCTGCTTACACTACCTCCTCCCCCTTTACCTATTATGCTGATCAGACCAATCAATGAACCAGGAATGGGGGGTGGGCTATTTCCAAAAGAACTGGGAGGTACTGAAAAATGAAAAATGCAAAAAGAAAACAAATTTAAAAAATATATAATGCTACCACAAAAGGGAGTTCAGGAGGGGAATGAGAAAGCTGGAGTGTCTGTGAACTTGGAAATACTGGGTAATTTTTTTTTTTTTCCAGAAAATGAAGAGTGAAGAATGGAGAGAACAATTTTGGGCAGTTGACATGAAAGTTAGAAGTGGAGAGAAATGGGAGAAGAGGAATTTTACAATGTGAAACAGTGAGCTGTTTTGTGCGTGTGTTTTTTGTTTAGATCAAATCTCTTTAACTTGAAGAGTCAGAATAGCTCATGAAGCTACAAGTCATTTTCTATAAATTAGCATGCCAGTGCCAGAGTTCTTCTTGGATATAAAGAATTAGGCTCTGGACATGGTCTGGAAGGAGGGAGCAAAAGAAATAGCTAATATGTCTGCATAAGGATGTTATGGGCACGTGACATTTGAGAGGGTATCCCAAGAGTTTAAGGATCCAGGGAGATGGGGACAGGGCCAGGCAACATGATGAGAGATGCCGGGACTTTAAGACAAAATATAGCCGTTGAAAAATTTCCAGTGGCAAAGATGGTTTTGAAAATTTTAAAAACAGGGGTGTGTCATATTAGATTTAGGACTATTTGCTCTGCTCTTTACGCTGTGATGAAATCCTTTGTCATCGCCAACATTGCCCTGGGGGAGTCATAATTTATGAGACATTTGGGTTCACATAGGGTAGAGAGAAAATAATAGGAGGCTAGCATGAGTGAGACTGGGATTTTTGAAGGATATTTAAATTAGAGTAAGTAGTAATAATAAGAATATAAGTCCCTAAAAATCTTGGGAAGAGAATTATGGATTGGGGTCACGAATTTTGGAGGGATGACCCTATAAACAGGGAGGCAGACATGTAGGTTACAAGAATAATGCAGCTTTTCTTCCATCATGATATCATTGTGGTTGTTTCTTTAGATGGTTTTCATTCCTTGACTGTTGTGAAAATCCTCCACTATCAGCGACTCAAGAAAGAATTTGCAAAGACATCCTTTCTATCTGGAATGAAGGGATAACTGAGTTCAAACAAGAAATCTGCTACACTTCCAATAGCAAAGTTGGCAAAATTACAAGATATCTAATTTTATGGGACTAGATGGGCTCCCAGGGAAACCCAAGACTAGATAGATACCTTAACAATGTATGAAGGGCTCTGCAGTCCAAGGGACAGCTAGGTCAGTGCAGCTGCAGGCAATTTGCAGGAGACTGGCAGCGTGGTGTGTGGGCCCCGAGGCACTGAATGCTAATCTGAGACCATCCCTTCCAACAGCTTTCGCCATTCATCATTTTCACATCCAGATGGCTCCTATTGTCTTTCTATTCCTCTTTTTGTGCAAAGTGGCTGCTCTTAAATCATGGTATATTAGTGTTGGAAGCAATTTTATTATTCATATAGGAGTCCAATTACCACTCTTTATACAAGAGGAAACGGAAACCCAAAGTGGGGGAAATATCATGGTCAAAACTCCCCCGTTACTTTGTGTCACAGCTGAGACAAGAACATTTTTATCTCTTGAATGTCAGCCTAGTGCTCATTCCAGTTCACCAGAATTTGATAATTTTGGGGGAAAACATATATTGCATAGGACTTAGCGTCAAACATGAATTCAAATCTCATCTCTGCTATTTAATAGCTATGAGACCTTGAGCAGTTTATCACCAGTTTTCTCATTTGTAAAATGAAGATAATAATGGAACCTCTATCACAGGCTGTCATGACGATAAATTGATATTGGTATTTAAAGTGCTTACCATAGTGTCTGGTACATAGTAAGTGCTCAGTTAATTAGCTTTTATCATTATGGCTCTAAATCTTTTCACATTAAAACATGAAGAATGTTTTTTTTTTTAGGAGGGAGGGCCAAAGAAGATGATGTTTTGTTCATGAGCATCTGCACAGGCAAATTTGACATTATATATGCTAATAGAATAGTTCAGTGCAGTGATCAAGACTTGCCAGTCTAATGGTTGTAAATGTTTTTCTGTAGCTAACATTTTGCCAGACAGTAGGGAGAATGAAAATATTTCAGTTTTTAAATACCATGCTCCCTGTTGGTGTCTGGCACAATTCATTGGTAATGGTAATCAGTGAACCCTGTCACCAACTTTGGGTGCCAAGTATAAATAAAGGAGACTTTTCAAATTCATAATACTGTGTATATTTAAGGATCAGTTTGATTTTTCAAGATTAAAAAGTTGGCTTCAAAATAAAACAACATTCGATCTTTCTGCAACTTCAGAGGATAGTTTGTCTATGCACAAGCTATCAAATTTTTGGAGGCATAGCTAATACGTTGAGAAATCTAAAAAATAAGTCACATGATAGTAAGCAACTCATAGTCCTACCTTAAATTGATGCACTAATTGTCAGTTGACAACAAAAACTTGAAATCTTAGAAAGTCATTAGTGTCTAGAACATACTGGAAAATATATACACTAGGAAAAAACTAGCAAAACAACAATGGTCTTTGAGATACTGACATTTACTCTCTGAAAGGGGTGGCCTTGCAAAGATAACGGGAAAATACCTAATCCTACAATTAATTTCCCCAGTAACGGTTAGTCATCAATCGTATGAGTTCTGCTTTGTACAACCTCTGAAAAGAGCTGAATGAACAGAAAAGAGATGTAAATCTCTCTCCTTCAAAATTATTTTTTTGAGAATCTGCTTTTATGGAGTTCCTGAGTGAAGAGCAGATGAATGAGCTACAGCCTCAACCGTACTTCGAGGACAGAGTCACATCTCCTGTGACAATCCCTTCTCCAAGGGAAAGCAGGAAACCAAGTTTTGGACTGTGACACCCTTGCAGTTTTTGTTACCTACCTGCTGCGGCTTTTGTTATCAACTGACAGCCATCACTATTTTTTTTTTCTCTCTTCTTCCCCTTTAAAATCGGGGAGCACGTGGCCTCGCTGCTGGCATCTCCCTTCTCTTTCTTTGGGATGCCACACTGTCTCTCTGCTCTATTCTCCCCCCACCCCCATTTTTTTTCTGTCCTTCTAAAGGATAAAATAAACTTTTTTTTTTTTACTTTTATAACTGAATCTCTGCATGAGAAATCTTTCTCCACCTGCATCATGAGCACCTACTAAGCCTTCCACCTTAACACTCTCTACCGAAAAGTGTTTTTTTCCCATGAAATTATAACATCTTTACCATTATTACAGAAGTTCAATTTTCATAACAATAAAAGCCTAAGGCAGGGTTTTCCACAGACTAATTGTAGACAAATTACATTAGGAAGAAATTTTTAAGATGCAGATTCCCTGGTTCTACCCTAGAGATTCTATTTCAGAAAGTCTAGGGTGGGGTCCAGTACTCTGCATGCTTAAAATTTCTTCTCGTGATTCTTGGACACCCTAAAATTTGAAAATCACTGGATTAATGGAAGTCTTAGTTTGGAATTTTGTTACTTCAAACAAAAATATGACATGACTTAAGAAAACCTAACATACAAAAATCCTAGAACTAAAAATGACTAGGTAATGATTCTGTGCATTACTTAAAGATTTCTTGTTTTAAAAAAAAATTAATGTGATTTTTATGTATATGTGATGATTCTCTTCATCAAATTCAAATTTGATTAATGCCCCCAAATAAAACACTATAAAACAAAAACAAGCAACAAACTTCAATACCCACTTTAAATCTAATCTTATCTATGATGTCTTCTTCTGAGTTCAGATGGCCCTCAGTATCCAAGCCATTTATCATGTACAGCTTTGTAATATGGGCATTTCCACATGTCTATAGCTTGTCTCCCTACCAACATTTTCAGCACTTCCCTAAAAAAGGACTATGAGTAGTATATTTGCTTGTGTTTCATGTGTTTTTTCTTCTTCCTTTCCTTCCTTCCTTTTTGTCTACCTTTATTAATTTATTCATCAAAAAACTATCAAATGTCTGCAGTAAGTCAGGACCTTGCTAAGTTCTGGGTGATAAAAACAATGAATAATCACAGGGTCTGGTATTTAGTAAAAAATATCATGGAATAAATGAATGAATAAATAAAAAAGAATGTATCTATTCTAAAGTGCTTGGATAGACATAGATATGTAAACCTTTGTGTACTAGCTTTCTAGGGTTGCTATAACAAGGTACCACAAGCTGGGTAGCTTAACCAACAGAAATTTATTTTCTCATAGTTCTGGAGAGGAGAAGTCTGAGATCAAGTTGTTGTCTGGGTTGGTTCCTTTTGCAGGCTCTGAGGAAGAATCAATCCCTTCCTTATTTCTTAGCTTCTTGTGGTTTGCTGGCAATCTTTGGTGTTCTTTGGGTTGTAGAAGTATCATGTGTATTTCAAACTTCATATTCACGTGGCATTCTCCCTATGTGCATGTCTCTGTTTCTAACTGTACTCTTTTTAAAGGAAACTAATAATATTTCATTATGGCCCATCCTAATGACTTTACCTTAAATAATTACATGTACAACAATTCTATTTCCAAATAAGGCCACATTCTGAGGAACTGGGGCTTAGAACGTCAACATTTTTATTTTTGGGGGGGATACAATTCAACCCACAGCACCTTGCAATAAAGTTATCTTTAGTATGATGAAAAGGGAATGTATTTGCAGGAGCAAGTGGTAAGTTTTACCTATTGAAGATCAGACAGTCTTTTTAGGCACGGGGAGACTTGGCACAGTGCTTTGATGTGGTAGGCACACAACAAATGCAATTGATTACATTTTTAATTGATCTGGTATTTAAAATAAACTTGTCTTCAAAACCATTTGTACCAAGAAAATTTCTTAGAAAAGGAAAGCTCCATGTTTTAAATATTTATCCCTGTGTTCAGTTTTATAGCTCAAGATAGTAACATTAGTGCTATTTGTAAGGAAGATTGGCTTTGCAAAAGCAGAGTTTATTTTTACCTACTTCTGCCTGCTTAAAAAATAAAATAAAATCATAGCCCTCTCTAATTTCTAAAAATTTAGAGGCTCTATTAATTTCTTGGGTTTTTTTTTTTTTTGAGTATCTTAAATTAATCAGTCTAAAGTTTTTTTTAAAGATAATGTCAGGTTGTAGCAAAATATTAGACTAGGGTATGGATCAGGAAGATGGATTCAAATTCTCAAGTCACTTTCCCTCTGTCTTAGTCTGTTCAGGCTGCTATAACAAAATATCATAGACTGAATGACTTATAAACAACAGAAATTTACAGTTTCTTACAGTTATGGAGGTTGGGAAGTTCAAGATCAGGGAACCAGCAGATTTGATGTCTGATGAGGACCTGCATCCTCCTAGATGGTTGTTCTTTCACAATAAGCTCACATGGTGGAAGAGATGTGGGGTCTCTCTAGGATCTCTTTTATAAGTGAACTAATCCCATTCATGAAAGTTCCACTCTCATGACCTGATCATCTCTCAAAGCCCACACTTCCTAATATTATCACTTTGGGGGTTAGGATTCCAACATATGAATTTGAGGGGAAATAAACATGCATCGCATTGCACTCTCTTAGAACTCAATTTCATGATGTGAAAGATGAAGGTATGAACTATATGGGAGGTTGGGAAACTACAGTTCATGAGCCAGTTCCAGCCAGCTGTCTGTTTTTATAAATAAAGTTCTATTGGAATGTAGCAATGATCATTCATTTAGGTGTTGTCTATAGTTGCTTTTGGGTTACAATGGCAGGACTGAGTAGTTGCTACGGAGATAGCATGGCCTGCAAAGCTAAACTATTTACTATTTGGCCCTTCCAGAAAAAGTTTGCTGACTCCTGATTGTGAAGGTTCTGCCCAGTTCATAGCACTTTATAGTTGAGTGCAGGGTCCTCTCAGAGGGCATAAAAGGGAACTTAATTTAGATTAATGTGAAGGGGCCTTGGATATGCTTCAATAAAACTTTATGAATACTGAAATTTGAATTTCATATTTTATTCAGATATTATGAAATACTATTCATCTTTTGATTTTTTTCAACGATTTAAACATGGAAAATTCATTCTTATCTCATGGGCTATACAAAAACGGTGGTATGGTGAACTTGGCCAGTGGAGCCATAATTGGCAGATTCCTATTTTAGTCTTCACATCCCTTGTGTGTAAATTGGGGATATATTTTCTTTACCAACCATCCAGGGTGGTTATGATCAAGTAAGAGACATTTGTCCTTGAAAGTTCTTTGCACACGACAATATATTCAGATGTAAGATACCATCTTTTTTATATTCACGAGAATTGTTGAATTATTCAGGGTTGTGGGATACACAATTCTCCTGGGAGTTGATGAGAAATTTATCTTTTCCATGAATAATTTTTGTTAAGGAAAGAGAAAAATAGAAATGCGTTTTGAATATGTAACAGGTTCAAATATGATTCTATTATTCCTAATACTCCTAGAACATTGGCTGATAAATCAAGTAATTTCCTAAGCACAGAAGGTGTGCGGCTGATTACATCAACTTGGAAATCCTACCCTACTTTATTTTTACTTTTCTCATTAAGCTTATCCTTTTCTACTTTATGGAGTTATTAATAGTTTATTGGACTGACCAGACTTGAGAAAGTACAATCAGGAGTCAGCTTCATTATTTCATTTTAAAAAAAAAACAACTTTATTGAGATATAATTCAGGTATCATACAACTCACCTATTTAATACAATTAAATGGTTCTTAGTATATTTACAGAGTTGTGCAACCAACACCACAATCAATTTTAGAACATTTTCATCACAGAAAAAGGAAACTCAGTAACCAATAGGAGTCATTTCCCATTTCTCCCTCCTCCATCCTCCCCGCTCCACAACCCTCCCACCCCCCGACCCATGCAATCCGGGATTTACTTTCTGTCTCTACAGGTTCAGACTACACTCTTTGGGTCAACCTTCCCTAACCCAAAAGATTTCTTAGGCAAATCTCCAATACTTTCAGGTATCAGAACGGTCATATTATCAGGCATTGGGAATTTTAGTAAAGCCTTAATCAAAACTCTAATCTCATCCAAGTCAACGTTTCTCTCTATCCACCCCCTTTCCTCTTCAGCCTCCCTAATGGTTCCCCAGGCCCCCAGTGGGGGAGGGCAGCATGTTCATTCTGGCCTCTTCTCCCCCATTCACTCTGTGCTTCTTGTTCCTTTTTTTTTGAGACAGAGTCTCACTTTGTTGCCCCGGCTAGAGTGAGTGCCATGGCGTCAGCCTAGCTCACAGCAACCTCAAACTCCTGGGCTTAAGCGATCCTACTGCCTCAGCCTCCCGAGTAGCTGAGACTACAGGCATGCGCCACCATGCCCGGCTAATTTTTTGTATATTTTTAGTTGGCCAGATAATTTGTTTCTATTTTTAGTAGAGACAGGGTCTCACTCTTGCTCAGGCTGGTCTCGAACTCCTGAGGTCAAACAATCCGCCCGCCTCGGCCTCCCAAGTGCTAGGATTACAGGTGTGAGCCACCGCGCCCGGCCTTCTTGTTCCTTTAGAGTTGAGCACTGAGCGTGAGAGAGAGAGAGAGAGAGATGTGTGTGCCGAGTGTGTGCGCTGAATTTACGGATAAAGGGCAAGTACGATTTGCCTGGAGCTGGTCGATTTGACTGCTGGTGCCTTCTTTCATGACAAGGGTGAACTTTGGCTCTTCCTATCAGGGGGCACTTGTAAGAACGCTCTGGAACCTCATGAGGAATAAGTGCTGCCGTCCTAGGCTCTCGACTTCCCCCGAGCTCCTGCCTATCGGCCGGGCACTGCTGGCTTCCCTTCATCCTGCAGCAAGAGTCCTTTCAGGATATAGTCAGCAGGTGCCTCCCTCCTGCCGGACACTCCGGATCCGTCTCCCCCAGCCTCCCTGAGGGATTCTCCTGCTGATCCTTCCAGTGCCTTGAGGAGGGAGAGAGAGAATAAATGTCATGGTGCTCTCCTCCCGCAAATACCCTTCACAGTGCTCTCTCTCTTCCTTACTGAATCTCTGGGCTTCTTGTATTTTGGTTGGAGGTCTGTGATGAGCTAAGAGTAATACTACTGGGCTGGCTGTGTTATCACATAGCATGTTCTTCTGGCACGTGCCTAGTGCGACTGTGTTGAAAGTGCGGGCATTAATTACCCATAATTGTCAGCATTGGGTCCCCAAGAGACAACGGGAAATTGCTGTTCCATTTGTGTATGGCTACTTTTTTTTTTTTTACCATGCCTGATTTCCCCTTACTGCATTCATAAGCTCTTTGAAAGCAAGGCCTCTTTGAATTTTCCTCAGTTTTATTACTTGATCAGCGACTGTGTGAATAGACATTCAGTCCTCCCAAATGACTAATTAGATGGGGATTGAAGTTAATGGGTAATTCAGTCATTCGATATTGAATGACTACTGTGTGCCGAGTTTCGTAGTAGGTGTTGGGGATACAGCAGCAGACACCAAAAAGACATAGCCAAGGACTTCAAGTCTTCATTTTAGTGGAGGAGATATATATTAGACAATAACAGAAATCTGAAATTAATTTTGAATTTAAATGAGTGCTATGAAATGAAAATATGGGGTCCTGTCAGAAGGTATAAATGGGAATTAATTTCTTTTGCATTGAGGGGGATCTCAGGATGTGGTATTTAATTTGAGACTTAAAGGATTTATAATAGTTAAGGCAGGCCAGGAATAAGGGAAGGGCATTCCAAGCAGAAGAGATGGCATGTGCAACAGCCCTACTGCAGGGGAAACTTGGTGTTTTATTGGAAGCTTTGGATGGAATAAAAGAAGATGAGTGTGGCTGGCAGATTGTGAGCTGGGGGGTAAGAGTGGGGTGAGATGAGGATAGAGAAGTAGTCAGGGCCCTGACCATGCAAGGGACTGCAAGGCACACAAAGGAATTTGGATTTTATCTTAAGAGCCGTGGGAAGGCTTTGGAGGGTTTTAAGTAAAAGAGTGCTGTGTTCCCATTTTCATGCCCAGGTGGTTCAGATTCAATAACGTTTTGGTATAGGGGACATAGATAATAAATACAGGAAGGGTCATTTATGGACGGAAGTCCATGCCTCAGTTTCAGTCTTACAAAAGTCCTGTAAGTCTTACTGCACTCAGTGAAGACACGCTTACAAAAACCTATTAGGTTCCCTGCTGCTCTGAGACTGGATTTGATCAGATGGAGCTGTGTTTAAAGGACAGCCTGTTTCTCTGCAGAAACATTTTGGTGCAATCCTGCAGATTTCAGATAACCTAATGGCAAGAATTCTGTTCTTTCAGTGGGAAACCATAGCAACATGCCACTTAGAAGGCACACTATATAATCTATCTGTTCTTCAGTTAGTATTTTGCAGTCCAGAAATAGTCATCATTGCCTAATGTGAGTACGCAAAAGGTCAGGCAAACATAAGCCCCATGACAGTGCAGTTCTCTCTCTAACTGTGGGGTGAGGGTGGGGAACGGCATCTTCTGTTGGAGAAGAAGGATCAGGTGCATTGGGGCCAGGAAGGAGGAAGGATTTGGGGCCGGTAGCTTTGTGTTTCAATACAAATTGTAAGCCAGTCTTTAATCCCCAAGTACAAAGAACTGGACTACCATCCATAGAATTGCTCCCTTTCCAAAACCTTATACATAGACAAACTCAGGTATTAATACAATTCTTTCTAAAGTGCAAGATTTATGGTTCAGAACTTTTATGTCCTAGTACCTTTTGTGACGCCACAAGACATACCGCCTCTTCTGCTTTAGGTGCAAAATTATAATCCATGAGTTCTTCAATAATTACATGGAGGATTCAGGAATACAAGGGTCCAAGGCTGCCAGCCTGGGATACATCAAAGTATAAAGGTTACAAAGGTTTTTGCTAAAGAACAGGCAGAAATGGTAAGATCCTTAGGGAAGAAGAGTCTAGATAGTTGGTCACAGTATAAATTTAGTTAGTATTTGGAAGGTGAAAAAATGGAGAGCCACAGAAACAGAAGAGAAAGAGAAAGGAAAAGGAAAAGGGTTTCCTGGGGTTTTCTACTCTGCTAGTTAAGACTTTAGATTTTCTTTTATTTTTGGTTGAGTAATCACATCTTAAGGTGCCATTTTCTTTTCTTTTTTAAATCCCAATTGGAAATTTTCCCCCTTTTTCTTTCTCCTCTGTGATCTCATTGGGTCTTGCATTTCCTTTTTGGTTTCTATTGCTTGGCACGGGCACCATTTTGTAAAGTGGTTCCCCAAGCAGCTATCACTAAGGACTCTGGTAGGCTGTGTCCTACATCTCTCACTCGCTCCCTGATCCAAGCATTACAAAGCCTGGTTGCTAAGAATATTTACTTCCCACCCTTGTGGATTCACATCCCTGATTTGTCAAGGGCTTGTCAAGAAGACCTTTAAAGAGACTGCACATCTTACATGTGCATGATAACATGGCAAGGCCTAGGGGGACAGGGTAGTACTACCTTAATGTAAAATGGCCATTTGCTGGGTGCTCTTCACCTAAAGTGTAGAGAGGGAAAAGAAGTCAGAGCTCCTGGAAATGATGCCCGGAGGTATTTAGTTTGCTTAATTTATATATCTCTTCTTTCATGTATTCAACAAATGTTCTTTGAGTACCCGTGTGCCAGGTGTTATGCTAAGTATTGGGGATACAACAGAAAATTGAATGGACGTAGTCCTGACCCAAAGATAGCTCCTGGTCTGCTATGAAAACAAACAAATAAATAGGCAATTATAATACAGTGTGATAAGGACTTTGAGCCTTACTCATGCAGATTTTGTTTGAGTGAGAAATGCATTTTTCTTGGATTAAGCCCCTGAGATTTTACGGTTGGTTGTTACTGTGGCATTGCCTATCTTATCATAACTAACAGACTGTATCTGGATGAAGAGGAATTATACCTGCCTAAGTCGTCTCTTAAGCTTCTTTTTCATGCTTCAGGAAGGAAGAGTTATCAGGGGCCAGGATTCATTCTACAAACTGATCTCTATTTAGCCACAGTGTTGTAGAAATTGGCCTTTGCTTCTCTCTGTCTTATGAAAAAGGAAAGCTCAGGTGGGCATTCTTGCTTCTGACTTTAGTTTTAATGGAACCCTCTTGTGATTTGGCTAAATTTGGCAGCTGAGGACATTTCACACCATCCATTCTCATAAAGCAAGTTCTGTTTTTCCCTGGCTTCAGCGGCCCTACCTAATGCAAATACAAGCTAATTTTTCTCTACTTACTGCCTTTCCAGAGCATCAAAGGTGTGTTCATTTTGACATTAATGGTTTACTGATCCGATGTAACATTTTTAAGCAAGCAAATTACCTACAGCTGCCTATCAACAGGGCTGGGGCAAAGAGATTACACCTGAGAAAGGTTTGATTGAAAATGAAATTAAGCTGGTCTCAAACAAAACACGCAGGCTGTTACTTTCTGCTCTCTGCCACAAGGGGGCAGTGTAAGAACACGGTTTATTCATTACCTGACTACACCGTCGCATTTAAGAATCTGCATTTCAGGTTTCTTATTAGGAATCACACCAAGTACTTTGTGCAATTATTTTTACATATATTTCCAGGGCTGAGAAATTTCAGAGCACTCTGAAAAAGAAAAGAGCCGGCATTTAGGAGAGTTATTTAATGGACTCAGTTTATATTCCCGGAGATCAAAGTGGAATTTCTTTAGCTGAAAGGTGGGATGAAAGAAAGGTAGGCTGGAGGAAGAGCAGGTGAATGAGTTTAAGCCCATAGCGGCCTTTGTCCTGTTTCTTCTACTCTTGGTGGAGTGCTTAATGCAGGGTTGAAAACTTCTATTTGTAGAATTTGGCTTTCTTGTATTTTGTGTCTGACTGGAGGCAGTTCACATCCAGCAATCCTATAAAAAAGATTCCTAAATCAGCACTAATTCAGCATATTCAAGAGCACCAACCACTAGGTATTTTGGAGTAGAAATGCTGAATCTGACAGGTGCGGCCTATGAAACAGTGGATTCTGAGTCTGCCGATGAAAGTCTGTCCAGACTTCAGCCGTCTTCTCTCCCAAGTGAGGGTACTGGATGCGAGAATCTCCATGGCCTTTTCTGTTTGAATGTCGGCAATTCCACAATCTGCAACGATTATTCTGCTACTGTTGTTACTAATGCTACTACCGCTGTAAGTGACATTTATTACACTGTTAATATGTGCGAGGGATCGTGCTTCATGTTCATTATGTCTTTTGATCTTCCAGAATAGGATGAGGTAGGTATCGTCAACTGTATGGTGTAGGCTAGAAAGCTGAGGATCGGAGAATAGAATTGTCTAAGGTTACAACGCTAGCAGGTGGTAAAGATCTAAATTCAAATATTCTGACTTCTGAGTCTCTATGCTTCACCACATCCACACCTTTTTCTTCACTCCAGCACTTGTCTCCTTACATTAGTCTCTGACATGCATATGCTTGGTGCCAGGCTGAACGATTGCCCCTGTAGGCTGCTAGCCTTTTCCTCTGCCCATCCCTGTTTCTGAGTCTCCTAATACCCTCTTCCTGGCTCTCCAGATAATACTCATCCTTCAAGTTCTAGTTTATGCCTGTGCTCTTGCCTGACTGCTCTAGCCCATGCTAATCTGTTTTTCCTCTGGGGTTTTATTGCATGCATAATCCATGCTATATAATTTAGACTCAACTCGATATTGTCTCTTATTTTGCTCTGTGTTCTGAGTAAGTTGGTTTTGTGAGCATTACCTACAGTGCAAGGCTCCTGAGGATGAAGAACACATCTTAGTCTTCTTAAGCTCCTTCTCTGAAGAGCACAGGGTTGCATAACAACCCGGGGATCGATGATTTCTTCTTGTTTGCTAGAGACAGACCTCAGGCAAAAACCATCTCTTATACTTCCCCAAATTATGGCAGTCTTGGAGAAAAATAGTCTCTAGTCTTGCTTTAACAACAAAGATAAAAACAAAACAACAAAAACCTAAGAAATTCCAAACCTCCGTGATCAATACACTCAATTATTTCACAAGTTGAACAGCCAAAAATAATTATTATCATTATTCTTATACAAATAGTTAACATTTATAAGTTAATACATTCCAAGCACTGGGCTTATGTCTTATGAATTTTACTTTTATACTTAAAATAGTACTATGAGGAGGGTAAGTCTCCCCCTTTATAGACAGTATAACAGGTTTAGGGAGATTGAATCATTCCTAGAAGCTCTCACAGAGCTGGTCAGTGGCAGAATGAGAGCTACAGCCTATTTTTTCTAATTCCAGGTCTGGTTTTCCTGGGTCTGGCCTCTTTGCACCATGTTGTGCATTAGCTTGTTCCTACCAAAGGCAATGCATGGATATTTTTCATCCATGTCTCTCCCACTCCACCTAGAAAGGTGTCTAGCTTTCTTATTATTTTTAAATTTATATTTTAAAGCTTCCCCTTCTCTCCAAGTGTCCAGCGGGAATGTAGCCTTCCTCATTGTGCTAGGCTGAATTGGAGACCCCAAAGATGTCTACATAGTAGTCCCCAGAACCCATGAACATCACAGATGTGGCAAATAAAGTTGGCAGGTGTGGTTAAGTTAAGGGTCTTGGGATGGAATTAACCTGTATCACCTGTGGGCCTTAAAGGGCTCCTTAATGGTCCTTCTAAGAGGGAAGCAGGAAGGGCAAAGGCAGTGGAAAGCTGTGTGATGACGGAAGCAGGTATTGAAGTGACGCTCTCAGGATCCAAGGGAGGCTGCAGCCTCTGGAAGCTGGGAGAGGTTAGGGACAGATTCTACTCTGGAGCCTTTAGGAGGAACTAGCCCTACCGACTTCTTGATTTCTGCCCCTTAAAACTCATTTTGACTTCTGACCTTCAAACTGTAAAAGAATACATTTGCATTGTTTTAAGCCACTACGTTTGTAGGCATTTTCAAGGACAGTAATAAGACGCTAACGCACTAATAAAGAGTTATATTGGGTATGCACACTTCCAGGGGCTGAGAAGCAGGGTTGTGTTCAACTGCTTATACTAAACTCTTACTCTCTCCTCTTTGAGCCAGAAGAGATGAATCCATCTGCAAGCCATGAATAAACAAGGGCCAAGGGCCAAGGGCCAGTCTTAAATACTGTCCAGGGTCTGGGCAGTAATAATTTATCAGCACAGGAAAAATGTAATCCAACCCTCATTCCAGTGAGGTTTTTCTTTATTTTGACAAAGTAGGGAAAAGCTAATGGGACAAGACAGGACTTCATAATTTATTATGGAATGAGATGGGCTTATTGTTTGTGGGCTGTAATTGAGGTTTTTTTTTTTTTTTTTTTTTACTCCTTATTAGAATTCTTCCTGTTTGGATTTAAATGTCTGCTTTCGAGATAGCAGCAGCACCATCACCAAAAACCTTGAGATTAACATTAGAAGATGCTGCCATCTGACATTCTTAGGCTGCCTGCTTTTCATTCTGTTTGTAAGCAGTGGAAGGTGAGTGTTACTGACTGTGTTTTTGGGCACCAATATTATGCATTCTTTTAAACTAGGTGATGAATATCCAGCTGGGAGGCACGCTTGGTTTTGGAGGACAATAAATAATGCTGAACTACTTGAGTTTGACAATGACAAACAATCCACGGTTGTTATGAGCTTTGTTTGAGGAGTTAGCAGGCTAAACTTTTGATGAAATCTTTTCTGAGGACATGCCAGCGAAATCATCTATCAAGACTGCTCCATTCCATGTCGTCCCATCGCGCTTAGCTGCTAAATCAGAATCTGAGAATTGTGAACAACCTCAGGAAATCATCTGGATGCTATGTAATACAGTGATTAAGAACAAGATTGTGTTCAGGATTTCTTGATGACTTGTTGCATGACCTTGGACAAGTCACTTAATTTCTCTGAGCTACAGTTTCCCCATCCATAAAATGGGAATAATTTTGGTTTCTCATGTATACAAAAGTCTTACCACAGTGTTTAGCATGTGGGGGCTAGTCAAGACCTTTTCAGTTATAAGTAGCAGGAATGCAATTCAAACTAGTTAAGGAAAAGGAATGTATTTCATGTAACTAAAAATCGAAGGTTAGACTTGGATATGGCACTTATAGATTCCAAAATTTAAAGAATGTGATTAGAAAGAGAGACTCATTTCTGAGATAGGTTCTTTCCTTGCAGAGCGTGAGGAGAGATTGCTTAGCAACCCTGGGAAAGGAAAGAAACATTTTTCTCTAAGAATGCTGGCTGCACAGTCCTGGGGAGGCCCTGCCTTGGTCCTCTGTGCATCCCTGAACCCCAGTCACTGTCATCTGAAGGATGGACGTGCTCAGAGTGGTCAGGCCTGCATCTCACGCTCATTCAAATTCCTTTTGTTTGCAAGAAACAGAAAATCAAATCCAAATTGCTTGAAACAACAAAGGAAATCTATTGGCTCATGATAGATTGGATTTCAAGTGAGGATCAATCTACAAACAATGTCATCAGGCATCAGATTTCTTCCCGTTCCTCCACTCCGTGTCCTAAGTCATTGTCTTATTATCAGACTCCAAACATGGCCCTGGCAGCCAGAGATTCTCTCTTGACAGGGTCAAAATGATTTTACATCTCACACAACATGATCCATATTAAGAGAGATGATCATATTCATCTCAAACATGACTAAGATTGTGGAGATGAATATTCTACAAAGAAAATCAGAGTATTTCCATTGGGAAAAGGGAGGAAAGTGCTGGGGAGAAGCATATTGTGTTAGCACAAACTGAGCCCAGATTAATGTAATGGTTTTTTCATTTATGATGTGGGTACTGTTATGAGAAAGAAGATGAAGGACTATAGAGTAGGTAGACCCAACAGTTAATCCATGACACAGCAGTCAATGAATGTTAGTTATTAGGATATTATCCATCCACTCATTTTTTAGAAACTGAAAAGAAGATATGGGAAGAATTTAGAAAGGCTTCAAAATTCAACCCAGACATGGCGTCAAGTAGAAAGGGGAAATGTACAAGCATATTAGTAAGAGAATGGAGAAACAAAAATACCGAGAATGGAAAAAAATGATTTCTGGAAAGCACAATTATCTTTTAGAAAGGAGCCCCTCTGAAAACCATTTTACCTGAGGATCTATTGTCTAGAATTGGAGAAAACACTCACACCATTAACTCAACAGTCCTGAAGAGTGTTCTTTGCAGTTAGCCGCTTCCAGCTTCTTTCTCAGCTAGATTGGCTAGTTAGATAAGTGGTTTCTTTTTTGAATCCATTTTCCTTTGTTTTTTTTCTGTTCAGACATTCTTGCTTTCTTTTGTAAGAAGTGTCTGTATCAATTTGTGGGAAACCACTTAAAAATTCAGTTCTCAGAATAATCAGGGTTAAGCATCATCAGCATGTAAAGAAAATGATCCCATTTCCCAAAGTCATCCAACATCTCACAATGAGATAAGAAATCATGAATATATTCAGAAAAAGGGGTTCTGAAACCTTTATCAGTGTAGGCTGAATTCCCTCGGTGGGTGAATAGACTAGACCATGCGGGGACAGCAGTAGGACACGTGGCAGTTGCTAGAGCAACCGGAGGAAGAAGAGCCAGGCAGATGGGACCTGGCATTTATCGAGTGTGATGGCAGGTGGCAGGTCTCAGTCCTGGCTGGTTTTTGAAAGCAGGTTACAGCAGGCAGGCAAATCGTACCTGTGGGGAAATTTGGATATTTTTTTTTCTTTCCCTTGATACCTTTTGCTCCTAGTATAGTGCTCATTACATAAAAGTTTTAATGTTTCTTCAAAAAAAAAATGAACAAAAAGCCACATTTAGAGATGCAGAAAGGCAGCTGGCTTCAGGGATATGTGGGAGAAGGGAGAGAGGCAACACATCAATAGATAGGGTTTCCCAGGATGCAGGACTTTCAGTGCTAAAGCTGAGATGGTCCTAGGCGTACTAGTGTGATTGGTCATCGGAGCCCACACAGTGGAATTCTGGGGGCACTAGTAAGAGTGGATGGCATCCACTTTCTAAATGTCATATCTGGTTCAATTCAAGGTATGTGGACAAGCATGGGACCAATTTACTTGACCCAGATCACCTCTAGCTTGTGGCTCCTCTAGGATGAGAGATGAGCTTTCTCCTAAGTCCCAGGTTTCTTCAGGAAAAACAATCACTAGCCTGGGCAACATAGGGAGACCCCATTTCTACAAAAAATAGAAAAATTAGCTTGGAGTGGTGGCGTGCACCTGTTGTCCCAGCTATTTGGGAGGCTGAGGGAGGAGGATCACTTGAGCTGGGGAATTTGGTGTTGCAGTGAACTATGATGACACCACTGCACTCTAGCCCAGGCAACAGAATGAGATGCTGTCTCAAAAAGAAAAAAAAAAACAAAACAAAACACAAAAAACCAAAAAACCAACCAAACAATTCCCCCCCAAGCCAAAAAACAAAGCAAAGCAAAACAAAACAAAACAACTGTCCAAGTATCACAATGAGAACAGCCATCAGAGATATACAATCTGCTTTTATTCCCAGCCCCACAAAGCAGGACATATCATTTAGTTGTCAATAACTCAATCTTTGGAGTCAGAGCGATCTAAGTTTCCAGTCCTGACTTCACATGATAGATTAGGTGAGTTATTTAATTTCTCTGTTTACCTCATTTGTGAAATGGGGATAATAGTCTGGCTAATGACTGTTACAAAACCTAAGTGACATAAAGTATGTGAGTACTTAGTACAGCACCAGTCTCATAGCAAAAGACCAATTAATAATAGGTAGATATTATTATTCTATAATAAAAATTTTCTGTCTTTTGCTTATGTGGGTTTAAAAATAATGCCTTAACATTTTCTAAACATAACTCTAGGTTTGAGGACAACCCAAAGCTGCACCTGATCCAGAAGACAAATGAATTTGATTAAGAGATAAGACAAGCTAGTACATGAAATATGAGAACATAATTCACATTCAGAGTGTTTTAGGTACCTGTTGAAGTCTGATAAGGTTGCACCTTGGGTGAATTATTAAAAAGCAACTCAAATCGGGTATGTTTATGTGATTGTGATAACTTTTTTCTGGAAAAATATAACTATAAAATATAAATTTATCATTTAAAATAATTTTTTTCTCAAAACCTTAGTAAGGTATTATACCAGTATAGCTAAAAATCAAGCATTTGATGATATAAGGCTTCTTGAAGACTGAGAAAAACAATTCCATGCTTCAAAGAGTTTGTATAAACTCAGTGTAATTGTCTTTCCAATTAATTGACATTAATTAATGTTAACTTTGATGGGAATATAATTACTGTTATCTTTCTAAGTGAACATAATCATTTGTAGAAAAACAGATCAACTAGGTGTTCATGAACCAGGAGTTTGCTTTAGCATTAAATAGGAGGTCTGTTTGCTGCATTTTGCTCCCCTTTCTCCTCCTAATTATATGCAGTCTTAACCAGGTCACTTATGCTCTCAGTGCATTAACTTCTTCACTTATTACCTTTATTTTTGGGAGAAAAGGACAAAATGATGAATATTTGCTACGTAGGCCAGTGGTTTTCAACTGGGTGAGATTTTACCCCCTAGTAGGCATTTGGCAATGTCTGGGGACATTTTTGTTTGTCATAAGCAAGTGTGGGGGGTGATGTTACTGGCATATTGTGGAAAAAGGATAGAAATGATGCTAAACATCCTACCATGTATGGGACGGCCCCCACCTTGACTCACCCCTTCCCTCTATATCCAAGAATTACCAGGATCATAAAATTAGTTGAAGGTTTTACTCTTTTTACTTTTGAAAAACTAGTAAAAAAAAATCTTCAAGTGTTCTCTGCTTTACAGAATCTTAGATTTGTAAATTTGTTCATAAACAGGATCTTTTTGAATGAATTATAGATGTCCCACTCCATTCTAGGCTCAGTGCTGAATGCCGGTGTTCAGTGAAGAACCAACTAGTTATGGTCTTTGTCTCCACCCAGTTCAGTCTTGTGGACGAGTCAGACAATGACAAGTAAATAAATAAGAAATAAATAAGGAAATATGTCATCAAATTTTACATAAATGTCAACAGGGAACCCCTGAGGGAGGTTCACAAGGAGATTCTCCTTAGAGGTGACGCTTAGGGAAGCCACTCTGAAAAGATGACTGTTGAAGTGTGAAGGAGGTGACACCCCTAGCCTTTTAAAGAATGAATAGAAGGGTGTTTTGTGTAGAGGGCTAGTGTGCTTACAAGTTCTAAGGTGGGAAAGAAGTTGGTGTGTTAGAGGAACTGAAGAAACCTATTGCAACTCAAGTGTTGTTAGCAAGAGGGAGGGAAAGGCAGAATGGAATTCAAGAGAATAAAGGGCTTTGCAGCCTTTAGAGCATGTGAGTTCTTGGAAGCATGATGATGAGCTTGGGTGATTTTGTAACTGTAAGGGAAAGCCATTGAAAGGATTTAAGCAGGGGACACACATGTTCTTATTTGTCATTTTAGAAAGATCACGTTGACTGATAAAGGAAGAATGGGTTGGACAGGAGGTAAGAGCATATGCGAAATGCCAATTAGAAGGTACCTACAATAGCCCAGGCAAGAGATGACCACAGCCCGGACTTGGGTAGTGGCTGCAGAGCTGAAGAAAAGGTGATCTAATGAAGACATAAGTTAGGAGGAGTTTGATCCTCCTCCTGTGGATAAATTTGGAGGAGCATGAAGTAAAGAGAAGGGTCCAAGATGACTATTAGATTTCTGGTTTGAAAAACTGGGTAAATGAATGATGGCGTCCTTTAGTTAGATGTAAATGACAAAAGAAATGTTATAGTGGACACAAATCAAGAGTTGTATTTCACATGTATTCATTTGGAGGTGATTGTGAGTTTTCTAACTAGAGATTCCACGCAATCAGCTATAGACTGCCTGTCAGAAGCCTAGAAGAGAAGTCAGGTTAGAGAGATAATCTGGATGTCACCTGCAGAAAGAAGTTAATTAAGACCACAGGAATGGATGGAATCATCTGGGAAGAGGTATAGAGAAAGAACAGTAGTGAGGCCTGGGACTGAGCACAGAGAGATGGAAATATTTAGAGATCTGGCCCAAAGAAATGCAATGCATTATGCGTTCACATTTCCTTTGTTAAAAATCTTATTCTACCCTCCTCTCCTCCATGCCTCATATTTTAAGTTCCACATTTTCAGTCAGGCTTCTTTTGTTCACTGAGCTAACTAATGGAATTCCAGCATAAGCTTTCAAACTGTAGGTGCCTCTAATTGGTGGTACAAGAAGTCTTAGTGCCACAGGGAGAAGAATTTCTACCTTTTCTTGTAGCTGCAGAAAAGCAGATTCTATTTTGCATCATATAATTCTTGCAATGGATATATTTTTATTTATATATATATATATTATCTCCATTGTGGGAATTGTTATAAATTAACACTTTTCTTTCATATTTATTTACTTTTTGAATAGGTACATGGTTCAGAGTTAAAAAGATTAAAAAAGATATCCATAAAAAGGGATATCTTCCTCTCTCCACTCTATCTTCCTTTACCTCTCAGGAGACAGCACTGTTGCTGGGTTTTTATGTGTTTGTTTATATGTAGTCTATGCATTTACAAAAGTGTGTGTGTGTGAGAGAGAGAGAGATAGGGAAGATATAATTTTATGACAATATTTGTGTATGGTGCTGACACATTTCCTTTCCAAGAAGGGAAGATTAGAGTTCCAGGGAGGGGAGTCATGGAAGTGGAGTTCTTTGAGTTCTTTTGAGAGGCTCTGCTTTTAGGCAGATAACAGATTTCAGGAATTCGAATGCCTTCGGTTCAAAATAATTTTTATGCCACAGTGACTCTGGACGCTTTCACTTCTGAAAGAAAGATATAAAATTGTCTTTAGGGAGTGGCTTTTGTACTTAAGGAGTTAAAGGGGGAGAATACTCTGCTGCTAACATCATTAGCAGAACAGATTGTTTTTCCACGTACAAATCTGCCCTTATTCATATAGCACACACAATAATCTCAGAGAGATAGAACTCTTTTTCATTAAGTTGCCCTTAGAGTTCACATTCATGATATCTTTTCCCAACCCTAAATCTGTCCTTGGATGCTCATGCTACCATGTTTTATCTCAATAACAGCAACAAGAACAACTAGCACTTTTCAGCATCTCCTGTGTATCAGGGACTGTTCTAGTGCTTTGCACATGTTTATTTAAGCTTTGCAACCATCCTGTGAGGGAGATATTACTGTGAATGGAGAAACTGAGGGTAGAGAAGAAAAATAACTTGCTCAAAGTCACAGCTAGTAAGTGGTCAAGCTGAGACGTAGATTCTGTCTGGTTCTAAAATCTGCATTCTTAAGCCCTATGGTATATTTACTTTGAATAACAATATTTGGGAGAACGGGTGCTCTCCAGGTGAGTTGGACCTGTTCACTGATGTCCAAATTCTTGCCCTAGAAGAGCCAGGAGTTGGATAGGCCTGGGTTCTATGAGCTGGAGGGAGGTATAGTATGGGACAGTACTGCCCAAGAACCACCGGGGATGTACTAAGGAAGATCATGAAGCAAGCATTCAAGAAGGAAGATGTAGTCAATCAGACACACTGTTCAGCCAGAGGATTAACCAAGGGGAGTTGGGTGAGTCTGAAAACAGGTGGGAGGTACCAGGGTAGATACTAGAGACATAAGACATTGGGAAAGAGTGAACAGGTTCAGCATGGAGGGAGAGAGGCTAATGTCAGAGAGATTTCCTGAAATACTGGTGCCCAATGTTAAGGGCTTTTTTTAAAAAAAGAGATTATAACTTCCTTTGTGGGGAAGGAGATTTGATAATCTCTTCTAGTGTTTGCCAAGTACAATTCTGTGCAATAATCACATAGGAAGCTGGTTAAACACTCACATTCATGGGCCCCAAGCTCTGAGATTCTGATGCAGAAGGTCTGAAATAGGACCTGAAATTCCATCTCCAGCAAGCATCTCAGGTGGTTCTGAAGCAAGAGTTGCATGGACCTCGCGTTGAGAGACTGTGGATAGGTGTGAAGAGGTAAATTGTTTACTTTCTGTTGCCCTCAAGTTCCATTTAGTTAAATGCTAGAAAAGAATGGTGCCAGGAAATTGCACGTTAGAGGCTAGTCAGAATTATATATAAAAAAAGAAAAAATATGCAGTAGGGTGGAGGTGAGGAAGCCATCATTACTTGTCTGCGTTTGTCTTGTTTGTCAGCTGGGTCCACATCAGAGAAATAGCTGGGACAGGGATTTGTCACTTGGTTGTGCCTTTCATTCACCTGAGAATGTCCTGTTCTCTGTACTCAATAAATTTGAAGATCAAGGGAAAAATCTAGATTAGGAATTCCATTTATTCATGTTTTCTTCATTTAATTATATTATTAAATAATTAAACATTCATTAGGCACCTAATATGTGCCCAGCATTGTTCTAAGATTCTGAAGGTACACAAATTAACAAGATGGATAAAGTTTTTGACCTCAGGGGACTTACAATTTAGAAAGTAATTGAAAGAAATGAGCTTAGGTGATGGTTAATTTTATGTTCCAAACTTGACTGGACTAAGAGATGCCCAGACAGCTGGCAAAACATTATTTCTGGGTGTGTCTGTGAGAGTGTTTCAGGAAGAGATTAGCATTTGGATCAGCAGACCGAGTAAGGAAGATCGTGGGTGGGTATCATCCAATCTGTTGAAGGCCTGAATAGAACAAAAAGGCAGAGGAAGGGTGAATGCTTGAGCTGGGGCATCCATATTCTCCTTCCTTTGGGCATTAGCATTTCTGGTTCTTGGACCTTCAGACTTGGACCAGGACTTATACTATTGCCTCCCCTGGCCTTCGGGCTTGGACTGTAACTACACCACCAGCTTTTCTGGGTCTCCAGTTTATAGTTCATGGAGTTTCTCAGTCTCCCTAATTGGGTGAGCCAATCCCTCATAATAGATCTCTTTCCATATGTCAGTATATATGATCCACGCAAAGTTTGGATATGGGGAATGAAAATACATGCTCTCAATGGGGATCAAGGCTAGAGTCAGGTTGGCTTTCAAATTGGAACATGCTGGTTTTTAGGCTGGGTTATTGTTTCTTGCTATGATTATAGCATAGTCCAGGCAAGTTAGTAAATTGAGTACTTGCCACACAATGAAAAAATCTGCCAGAAACCTGACACCCTTGCCCTGAGGATTGCTCAAAATCTTTTCCTTCAAAACTCTTCTCGGATTATGTTTATCTCAAAAGTCAAGACACAGGCTGATCTGCATTCTCCAACTGACTGCTCCAGAGCCTCTGCAGTGTGCAGATTTGAAATTGACTTTCTCCCTGGAGGATGTTTCTTGGACCAGGAGGGGAAGAAAAGTCAGCTAAGCCAAGGCATCTTTAAAGATCTTCTTTCCGAAGCAAGATACAAATTGTGCTTTTTAGACAACATATTTCCAATGTTCTCAGTCGTGACCTTCCCTACTTCAAATGAATACCAATGAAAATCAATTCATCCCTGAGTGAGAAATAGAATTTTCTGGGGTTAGGAGATAAGTGAGAAGGGAAATTTGTATCTGAAGGGAATGGTAGTCTTTACAGGGGCTCTTGGAAATTTTGCAAGTTTTGTTTATGGGAAAAAGAGCTGAATTCCTACACATCAAAGAGAGTGGCTAATGGGATATTTACCTCAATTTTGGAATTCAAGTTGTTTTAGGATCTTGTCACAAAATGGACATTTAGAGATTTCTGAACATAGAAGTATTCTTCCCTCCACAGAATCACCACACTTCAGTCTGATCCTGTTTAGCTTTACTTTGACAAACGTGACACTGAAAAAAATATCTAGGTACTGGATTGAGCAGACTTTGGTTCAAATCCTGGCTCTGTCACTAAAAGCTCTGTGTTCTAACGTCTCTGGTCCTCAGTTTCCTTCTCTGTAAAATGGAGATAATATCTTGCAAAGTTGTTCTGATGATTAAATGTGATTACTGTGTGAGGTACTGGCCCCTAAGGTAAGGTTCTATGGTTCTCTCTCTCTCTCTCACACACTCACTCCTACACCCCCATTTCCTCTGTGCAGTGCTCTGTGTTCTCTTGCTTTTTCTCACTCTCATCTGCTCATTCTTTAAGGCTCAGCTCCCATTTCTAACTTCTTGGCCCCTCCTTCTACCGAGATCTCTCCTTTTCACTTTTCCTCACGCTCGTAGTTTAGTCTGTGACCCTCAGAAATTTATTATTTGATTAATGTGACAAAACCATAATTTTAAAATATTCCATGGCATCCAAAACTTTGAAGGACACATAGCAGGTCTACAATAATTTTTTTACTAGTTGACACTATCATTTCTTTCGGATAATAAGTTCCTCAATTTCTTCTAAGTTAATCTGAAGGCATCATTAATAATATTTATAGAGGAGCCATATGGTTGACATATATTTACTCAAAGCTACATGAGCACTCTATGAGGCAGGTATTATTATCCTCATTTTGCCAATGAGCAAACAGAGGGTCAAGATAATTTGTCCAAATTATATGCCAGGACATAGATATTGAGGATTTGAATGCAAGTCTTTCTGATTCTAAAGCTTAAATTTTGCCATATTATGTGATTTTTTTCCCTTTAGTTTCTAATGAAAATGTGATTAGGGGTTTAAATCTTGGCTTTGGAACAGAACAGATTTTCTCTGTGAACAATCATCATGTCTGCAATAGTTCATTCCCTGGAATGGCTATGGCCTTTCCCTGTTGGTCCTTCCTATATGATTTTGGGTTCCTTTGAGCAGTGGAAGGAGGTGCTTGGATTCCTCTCCTGCATTGAGAGGTTTCAGGACATCCAATCTCCCTTCCAGGCCCTTACTCTTCTTGCCATGAGCTAATTATCGCACCAGCCAGAACCTTTCCTACAAGGGGAAGAGAGAGAACCATAGATAGAGAGTAATTTTTTTCTTTTTTCAAACAAAGGATTCTTCTCAAGGCTTACAAATATGGCTTTGGCATCTGCAAAAACCAGACCAAATCAAAATAAGATACTCATATGCAAATAATTTGCTTATGTACAAGTTTTCCTATACAAAGTTTTGCTACAAACCTTTGATAAATAGCTTGAGGAATGATATGACCCCATCTGTCTGGCTAATCCAAACTGCATATTTTTCCCCTTAAAATCAGTGAAAGGAACAGTGCTATCGCAAATAAATTTCATTTTCCCCCACAAATGAGAAGTGTCTCCTATACTACAGTGCTTTCCAATTATGTTGGGTAGCTTCATGTTGAGTAACAACAGAGTCTTCCAAATTGAATGCTCATGGCCAGTATCTGAAGTTTGATAACTTTGGTAATAGATCTTTTTCCTGCTTAAATGAATGTGTAAAATGAATATGTAAATGGATATTAGAGATTTTAGGAGATAGATGTAACACAGTTTTCCCTAGGCCTTATAATTTCTTCTTTGGAATCAGTGATTTCTAACTTTCCTATTATTTATGTTAAAAAAAAAAAACCTTGGTACTAGAATTGTGGTTTCTATTTCCTTTTGGAGGATAATAAGTTCATTAAGCTGAGCAAATTATTTAAGTGATTAATGTTGTTATCTTTCTTATAGATTGCTGCAGATTGCTCTAAATTTCTGTAAAAGTTTTGGAATGATTATTTATGATCACCAGCCTTTTTTTCTGCATTTTTGAGAGGGATGAAAAGATATATTTTCTGGAATGAAGAGAGCCAAACAAAAAGAAACCTTTGAGGGAGGCTATCTGGGGTCAAGTTTCATCCTTTAATACAGTCGATAACATAATTAAACTAGATTCCCAAAGTTTGGTGAAATTAAAATCAATTTTATTTCATGTCTTTCTCAATTTAGTTCCTAATTTTGATTTGTCTTTCAGTTGGCTTGAGTATATCCTCAAGGAGGACCTTTTCTTTTTGGAGACTTAGTACACCCACGCATATCTTTATGTTGACTTTATACAAGTCAGACAAGTGATTTGGGTACCAAATTATTGGGTCACAGCATTTTCCCTTCAAAATACAATTTATTGTTAAATCTTAGTCCCAGCCCAGCTTTTATTTACTGTAGGTAACCTGTTTTCTTCCTCCTGCCTGGATGCTTTTAAAATGTTTTCTTTATCCTCATAAACCCATATTCTTCATAAACCCAAATATTTGTCATGATGTCCCTGGATGAGTCTCTCTCTGTTGATTTCTGCTGGTAAATGCATTCAAACTGTACTCTTGGGCTTTACTATTATTTTTTTTTTTGACAAAGGAAATATTTCTTTGATTATTTTTAAAATTATGAAAGCTTTAGCACTGGAAATCTTCTCTTATGATTTTTTACATGTACCGTGTTTACCTGGAAAAGATAGTAAACTCATTCTTAGTGACCCCTCAAAATTGTATTGTCCATGTCATGAGACAACATAATGCTTAAAAGAGTACTTTGAAACCAAGTATACATATGGATTACAGAAACACCTTTTCTCCAGTAGCTAGGAGGATGTTGTTCTTTTTTTTTTCCCCCTCGGCCCATAGTTTTCATAGTCATATTCTTTTTTTTTTTTTTTTTTGAGACAGAGTCTCGCTCTGTTGCCCGGGCTAGAGTGAGTGCCGTGGCATCAGCCTAGCTCACAGCAACCTCAAACTCCTGGGCTCAAGCGATCCTACTGCCTCAGCCTCCCGGGTAGCTGGGACTACAGGCATGCGCCACCATGCCCGGCTAATTTTTTCTATATATATTTTTAGTTGGCCAGATA
>CM052447.1:11866477-11904796 GCA_028533085.1 Varecia variegata
AGCCTCCTTTATCCTGTTGGGGCAGGTGAGATGCGCAGACTGGCTTTGTAGGGCAGGGAAGGGATCATGGATGTTAACTGTTTCTCAGAATTCTCTAACTACACGTTTAATGGTCTTTCAAATAATCCTCTTGTTTTAAATTTTACTTTCATGTCTATTCCCAGAGGACGTAACGTTGCCAATTCCAGAGACTTTGTAGATTCTGCAAAGCATATTTGGTTTTTTTCTTGGCTTCTTCCACTGCTGGTTTAGGACTGAGCTTTCTTTAGACTCTTTAGTCAGTTACCACTCATCCAGCTTTCAAAATTTTGCTGCAGTCGTCTCTTTTTGCTTTGTCCTTGTGGTTTTGTGCCTTTAAAAAAGTTCTTTTCTAAATTAAAAAAAAAATTAAAAAAAAAATTCTTTTCTGATGTTTTTAGTATAGCATTGGGAGGGAGCAAAATAAATGGAAATTTACCTGAAGGTCTTTCTTGTTTTCTTAATTATTTTTAAAATGACACCAGTAATTCAAAAACACGTGAATTTAAGATTCAAGTAATCTCTCATTATATGAAAGAAAACATGGCTGTCTCCTCCCCTGCCTTTGGTTCTACAGTCACCAGTTCTGAGATGAACAATATGAACTGTTTCATGATTATCTTCCCAGTTCTTTTCCTGTGCATTTGTATGCCCTTGTTTATACATGTATACATTTCAGAAAAACAATTGAGACCATGCAAAATATATGGTTTTATGAGTTGTTTGGTTTTGCCTGTTATTTTTCTTTTTCTTTTTTAATTCTTAATTATTATGGGTACATAATAATTGTATATCTTTATAGGGTACATGTATTTTCTTTTTTTTGAGACAGGGTCTTTCTCTGTCTCCTGGGCTAGGGTGCTGTGGTCTGAGCCTCAAATGCCTGGGCTCAAGTGATCCTCCTGCCTCAGCCTCCAGAGTAGCTGGGACTACAGGTGCACTTCACCACACCTAGTTAATTTTTTTTCCCTACTTTTAGTTGCCCAGCTAATTTTTTCTATTTTTAGTAAAGACAGGCCCTCACTCTTGCTGAGACTGGTCTCGAACTTCTGACCTCAAGCGATCCTCCCACCTTGGCCTCCCAGATTGCTAGGATTACAGGCATGAGCCACCATGCCAGGCCTCATATGATGTTTTGATACAGGCATACACTGTGAATTAATCAAATCAAGGTAATTGGGGTATCCATAACCTAAGGCATTTAACATTTCTTTGTGTTAGAAACATTCCAACTCCACTCTTTTTGTTATTTTAAAGTATACCCTAACTTATTGATAATCTTTCCATATAAGGACATGTAGATCTTTCCCATTTTTTGCCTGGTACTCTAGAATAGTGGTACCATATTTTATTTAACCTGTTCTCTACTTAGGAATGTTAAATTTGTTTTCAATTTTCTCTATTACAACAATGCTGTGGTAAACATATTTGAGCAAACCTTTTTTTTTGGACATGTGCAAGTATTTCTTTAAGAAAATGCTTAGTGGCTCCTAGCTTAGGTTTGTGTTTTCCAAACTTAGCTCAATTGCATGTACTTTTATATACTTAACATCTTTTTCCCTTAAATTGATTAATTTTAATTTTATCTTATAGAAGCTTTTATTTTCTATTTATATAAATAGGAAATATCACTTACCATAAATAGATGGTGACTATAAAAGTAAGTGCAAATTAAATAAAAACAATATTACTGAATTCTAAGTGGATGTGCTTGCCTGCGATCTTTGTTAAAAGCGATAGTAACAAGTGGTAGAGAGGTGTTAACATCATATTATTACCAAATCAAAGACTTTCTCCTTCAAGTCTTTGAAAAAATTAAAATAGAATATATTTTTCACTGTACAATTCAATATTATTTAATCGCATGTTCACACACCACCTGCATTCAGTTCATGGGGCATCGGTGGGTAAACTCCCTTTCTAATCCAATCCCGTATACCACTGACAGTATTATCTTCCTTCAATACTTCCCCATTCTACTCCTCTGCTCAAAGATTCTTTAGATCATTTTTGCCTAGAAAATAAAGTAAATATCCCAAGACTTAAGGTCTGTCACCTCATGTCAGCCAGCCTCAATATGGGCTCTTCTGTATCTGTAATGCTCTTTGAGTTCCTATAGGATTACCGTATATACACTTTTGCTTTGTTGTGACATTCCAGTTTTTTTTTATCTTTTCTTGCATTCTGGTTATTATGTCTTCTCTAATACACTATTACTTCCTGTGGGCAAGAATTGTGTGTTTCATCTTACATTTTTTATGTCCTTCATGATGCCTAGCACAGTGCCCTTTACATAGTAGATGCTCCGTCAACATAAAGTAATGATTTACTTCTAGGCTCAGCTTATTACCGTAAATTCAGCTTTCATTACACAAAAGCTTAGTAGAGATGATTCAACTATCAAGCCATCCAAAGTGTTATGATAGCACAATTATAAGGTTCTTCTTTATAATATTACAACATTAGAAATACACAATAAAAAGAGGGCCTTGTAGTGGCAGCAGACACTTTTCCACTGAGTTTGGGTTTGTGTTCATCACATTTACATTCTTAATTTGGAAGCTTAAGCTCCCATAACTTTTTATGAACTAGCTGATTGCCATGTTTCTGAGTCGCTTTTAGAACACGTTTTATCTTAATAAGAATAACCCATCAAGCAAGAAAGCCAGCAGGCTCCTCATTATCATGCTCTGTATATAGGAGTTTGTCTTTTGGCTGCCAGACCTGTATTCCACACTGTCCAACTTTCAAAAAATGGATTGTTTTAATGGATGACTTTGAGTGACAGAGGCAGAGAGCAAGCCAGTAGCCTGTCCCCTCAGATGATGGGATTAGATATGAATGAATAACGACATGTGATGGACTGCAGAGTTTGAGGGAAATTCTGCATTGCACATTGGCATTTCTGAGCTGTATTAACATTCTCTGTCTGCCTTACAAACTCTTTAAAATGCCATTTGCATTGACGATGGTATAATTGACATTGCTCCTTGAGGAGCTCAGAGGATTGTGGGGAGGTGAAATCAAAGCAAATTCATCTCTTCTGAAGGTTCTCCTCTAGCTGCAAAATGCAGAGAGACAAGGACTCCTGTTACTAAATGATGTCATATTAATAAAAACTAAATAACAGAATCTATCCATCATCCCAATTTTCCCAGTAGCCTTTTTATCTCATTGTACATTATCTTTCTAATTGACATGTATCAGCATTTGTCTGGATGCTTGATATAATTTTTTTTGCACTAAATATCTAAGATTCCTCATGATCCATTTGCTCACATTGATCTCTCTTTAAAAAGTGAAACTTTTGTAGTTCTGGCAATAGCTTAATGCCCCAAACAACCATGAATGTGTATGACAGTGTATGTCAGGAGGGGACTCAGGCTTCAGTATCTGCTATAACTGAATGGGGTTGAAATCTTCACAAATGAACATGACATTTTAGGGGTCAAAGATAAACTGCAGAATATTGAAACCATAATTTATAAAGACACATAAACAGATATCAATAGGGTTTAAATGAAACTGTCAGATTTTTGTTACCCTAAGTCAGTTATGTTGTGTTTATTCCCTAGATTTTTGCTGGACCAGTGTATATTAGCAAAATTCTGTGAAAAGTTTTGTGAACCATGGGTTAATAGAGGAAATAAGTGATTTCTAGCTAGCATTTCATAACAATTACATTAGAAATAAGTGTTTCCTTATAATATTTTATAGAAATTAAATCAAGCAAAGGATCACAGAAAATCAGAGTGGAAACACAATTTAGATTCCTAAGGGCATAGGTTTTTCTTTTTTGACAAATGCTAGTAAAATCTGTTTCCTTTCCTTCTATTATTATAGCAAATGGAAAATATCTAACTTATAATGATACTTGGTGTTATGAAACATAACCCAAAGGCATTGCATTATTCTGAAGAGCCTTCTAAATCATCCAAGAAAGATCAAAGTATGTGATGTAGAATTTTGAGGTTGTTCACTTAATTGTATTACAATTTTCTGAGTTGTTAATCTATATATGGTATATGTGTGTCTTAGAGCATGCTTGGTGGCAAGGAAAAGAGAGTCATTCAAATTTGCTTCAGGAATTTGCTGTGAAAAATAGAGGGGAAGCAAAGAGAAGTCAGTTTCAGGAAGTACAGCTGGATCTTAACATGAGTAGAAGGATGAAGACTCAACCCAAGCTAGCTAAAGCAAAGGAGAGATTGTTTCACAAACCGCGTGGGGGAATCACTATGGCTGTATCCAGGTGCACAGCCAATGTCAGGTGTTTGTCTCTTTCCTTAAGCTAAGGTTTCCTCTGAGTTGGCTTCATTCTTTGGTAGCTCCTTCTTCATTGTGGTAAGGTTGCAACTCCGCTTTATATCCTCAGATCTTAGCAATCCTAACAAAAGAGATGTTCTCTTTCCTAATTGTTCTTGCCAAAATTCTGGGCTGGGCCCTAGCTGTTCCAAACTGGGTCATGAGCTTGTGTCTAAACCAACAATTATAACCTTGTTTGGGGAAGCCTGTCTCATGTTGATGGATCGCTAGAATAGGGGTGTAGAGGGCAGAGTCAACACCACCAGAACAAGTTGGGAGTAGAGGACTGGTTACCTGAAGGGATGCTGAGGTCTGTTAGGAGAAGAAGAAGGTATAGTAGTTGCTGTTGGTGCCCCTCCCAGATTCCTTTACCAAGGATGGGGGATGCGGAGGGGCTTCCATCCCTGAGCTGGTATCAGTGTTGGCTGCCAACAGCTCAGAGCTGCCCCCCTCTCTAGATAATTGCGTTCAGCCAAAGGAAGAAGCTCATTCAGAAGGTAAACCACTGCCTTGCCTCATAGCCTGCATCTAGTGACTGATTGATTCAAGGGGGTGAAGGGCTATCTCCTGCTTCAGAGAGAGAATAGGTCTATAATAGAAGCCATGCTCAGAGCTCCAGGAGAGAGCACATCCCTGCTTAGCTTTCTAACTTGTCCCATCTTGCTTTCTGCACTCCATTTTTCCTGAGAGCGTAACCTCAACAAAGAACCCCCTTCTCAAGCTCTGCTTCTAAGGAATCTAAGCTAAAATATTAGGAATGAATATCACATAGGGAAAATGTGTCCACTGCTGATAAGAACTAAAATCTTTTTCTCTATCTTTCAAGGGTTTCAGAATTCCTTTAATCCTTTCCTGTCTCCGAAGGTCTCATGCTTCTCTCTGAAGACAGCTCCCTCAATGTGTCTGGCCTCTGGTTCTGAGTTTTCTTGCTGATTTCTCTGCCTCTTCTTAACCTCTAAGTATTGAGATGCTTATTGGAATGCTCATTTAAAAAATCTTCACTCATTTCCTAAATGATTTACCTGGTTGCATGGTTTCAAATAGTTATCACTGATAATTAACTCCCAAGTTTACACCTTCAACCCCTCCTCTCCTAGAGTTCCAGACTCGTGTCCAACTGCCTCCTTGATATTTCTGCTTAGACATCTAACATGTATCTTCAGTGTAATAGAAATAGTGATCTCCGCCCACCTAGGAGACCCACCCACACCTCCAGGGCCTCCACCTGTCCATCTGGGAGGGGCCAGCAGTTCCACTGAGCCCTCTCCTGTAGTACAAAGAACAGAAGACATTACCTTGCCCCTCCCAACCACTGGCCTGAAAGGCAGGGATGTAGGTCCTAGTTTTCTAGAAGGAGTGGGGGATGTTTTAAAGAGACAGAAAACATTTTTGTCTTTTTTTTTTTTCCCAGTCCATTCCCTCCGTGACATATTCCCCACTCTCAATTTATGCTTCCATAGGTATGGGAGGAGGGTGACTACTCTGTTACAGCATTAAACATTACAGGCAACCACTGGAAGCTAGGAAGAGGCAAGGAAGGATCCTCCCCTAGAGCCTTCAGAGGAATGCATCATGGTCCTACTGAAACCTTGATTTCAGATGTCTAACCTCCAGTACTTTGAGAAACTAAATGTCTGTTGTTCTAAGCCACCTGGTTTGTTTTAATAGGTTATTGCAGCCCTAGGAAACCAATATAATACACAATGGGGGATTCTTTTGCAAAGGGGGCGACTGGATGTTGGACAACCGCAGAAATGCAAAGGTCTAGGTCCAGCAAGGGGAAGGTATAAGGAGACAGTATTCACTGTCCATTCCAAAGCAGTACTGTCTTAGCAGAGCACTGCTTACCAAGCTTCTTATTGGTACAGACCCGGATCTCTCAGGCATCAGCCTGGAGTGAAAGAGGAATAAAAATATCTTCCTACCTTCTCTATAGGTTGCTCTGTTTGATGAACCAAAACGTGGTAAGGATTTTTTTTTTTTCCTTATTCAGTTTCATAAGCCATAGAGTTGTGAGAAATTCCTCCTAGATTTTGGCAATAATGTGTCTGTTCATCTTTATTTTAAGCTCTTTTTTAGTTGTTATTATGAATATTATGTGTGAATATTCATGAGAATATTTTTTGTTAGAAGTTAGGAGAATCTGCATCAAAGATACTTCTTTAAATTCCCCCATTACCTTTTCTTCTTTTAAATGATACACCTAAGTGAAGAAGGTAAGGGAATACGGGCAAAATTGGCACCAAGTGAGAAATCAGGTCATATTGTGATATAATCTGAAATTTTGTCAGCTTTCTGTTCTTCTTCTCCTATAATATGGGACAATTTGCCTATTTCTGGAGACTTCTAGGTTCTCTAGAGCTATCTTTGCGTGGGTACTGCAGTCTTAATTAACAAGTTATAGAACTGAAAATTTTCCCTTCTGTAATATCTTGGTTTGTTAGTTCTTGAATTATGTAATATGTAAATAGCATGAAGCCAATTTAAAGAACTTTAAAAATAAAATTGTGCATTAAAGTACCAAGCCAACAGCATTAAGAGTCAAAAGAATGTGGTTGCTCTTGAATAATAATGCAAATGATTTAATGATGATAAACTGCTAAACAAGTGTAAGAGAATAAGGACATAATCTTGGACTTCGAAATATGTTTGAGAGCATTTTGAGCAACTATTTGTTAGCTTGAAATTTATTTCAAATGTCTAGCCTACAAATGTAACTAAAGAAAAACTGGTAGTCTAATTTAGAACTCTATCCTCTATTTTAAACTTTGAGCAAGTTTAAAAAAACCCTGTTAGGACCATAAAGAAATTTTAAAAACATCATAAATCTTCCTTTTATTTTACTTACTTTGAAGATACAGTTTTTGATTAAAAAGAAGAAAAAGCTATATTTTGGCAAATTTCGAGGCATCTGTTCTCATAGATAGGATATTTACAAATGAATACTCTTCAAGATAATTTAAAAAGCAGGGAGACTTGATGAGGGGAAATACGTGTATTATTTTTGTAATTTTGCTGCTGTCAATCAACTCTGCAAAGAAGAAAGAAACAATAAAAGGAAAAAGTCATTTACCTTTATTTATTTATTTTTTATTTCAGAATATCACGGGGTACACATTTACCTTTAAATATTCAAAAGGTGCAGGTGCTGTCTGTGCATTGGTTTGCAAATGAAAGGATTTTTTTTTTCTTTTCACTCATGGTTTTAGACCTCCCTGCACAAGGGGAAAATGTAATTTAGATAGAAGATTCAAAGTCAATGAAAATTGTTGTGTGTGAGAGCTTGTAAAATTAATTTTAGTTGTTAGGCCTTTAATACCAGGGTGTGTCCTATGTACTGTGCCCTCTTAAATAATTCTTTCATGTTGCTCAGGGCAGATATATTTTGAAAATGGCACCTCTATTAACCTTAGCTGTATGTCTTGCAGAAAGGAAGGAAAAAAAAAATCACTGGAGTTGTATTTTGAATGCTACCCATGCTGAACAATTGCCACAGAGCATTAGTTTGAAATCTAAATGGAGTCTTGACTATTCTTTTCAGGTAGGAGAGAAATGAGGCAGAAAAAAAAACCAAAAAACAAAGATGCTTCTCACCCTGATGATTGTCTATTATGATATTGTGATGTCATATAGGAGCATCTAGAGAAAACTCAAGAATCAAAACAAGACACTTTGCAAAAAAAGGAGAGAGAATTATCTATAGAAGTCACAGTGCCAGACAGCTAGATGACAATAACTAATGCTTCTTGAGTGCTTATACCAGCAGAGCACCAAATGCAGCCCACGTTTCTTCCCTATAACTGTAATATTCTTACCCTGATAGGACCCCCACCTAATAGCATCATCCCAATTTTACAGATAGAAAAACTGAGACACAGAGAAGTTAAGAAAGTTGGCTGGAATTCTCATCAGTAGTAAATATGGCAAACGGAAGAGCTAAAATTTGACCCTGCAGATTGCCTCCCTAAATCTCTTAATTTACCTATGCTCCTGCCTCCCTACCTCGTAATCCAACCCAGGTCCAATTTAGAAGTGTACAGGATCTAAAGTTCAGTGAATAAGTGGGCTGATTATATATAAATTTCCAGATGTATGATACTATTTGCAGAAGAATGCTAATGGAACTGTGGTGGGCCAATATTGATTTTGTCTGCTCAGCATCTCTTTCGGGTTTTTTTTTTTTTTTTTTGTTATCAACATCCTGATTTTGCTTAGGGGAACTATCCTTCCCTCATATTGGTCTTGGCGCTCTGCATTTCCTATGAGATGGAAGCTAATCTGAGCAGATGCTCTGTCTCTGGATTTTGAATCTTGAGGGTGATAATAAAGATCTAAAATAGTTGCAGTTCTTTCATTCTGATGGGAGCGTCTGGCAGAAACTGACAAGAGTTCTTGCAATGAACCATGATTACTGTAGCTGCTCTGGCTGGGTTTTCTCGGAAGTCTGGGGAGTTGGCTTTTCCTGCAGTTCTATGGGCTGTCCCCTGTCCCTCCCATTCATTCCTTTCTGCCTTTTTTTTTTTTTTTTGAAACAGTCTCACTCCGTCCGTTGCCCTGGGTAGAGTGCAGTGGCGTCATCATAGTTCACTGCAACCTCCAACTCCTGGGTTCAAGCGATCCTTCTGCCTCAGCCTCCTGAGTGGCTGGGACTATAGGCACATGCCACTGCACCTGGCTAAGTTTTCTATTTTTGTTAGAGATGGGGGGGGGTGTCTCATTCTTGGTCAGGCTGATCTTGAATTCCTAACCTCAAGCAATCCTCCTGCCTCAGCCTCCCAGAGTGCTAGGATTACAGGTGTGAGCTACTGTGCCTGGCCTTCCTTTCTGCCTTAAGAGAACCAGATTCTATTGATTTTGCTTGTAACCAAAGAACTTTAATGGATCCACTGGCAACTTGTTTTTCATCAGACTGACTTAATGGTGTGAGAGGGCCTCCAGCAATTCCGTTTAGAATGCCACGACCTCAAGGCTTGAAGCATAGGTGTAAGGGAGCTTTGAGTCTGTTGCTTTCTTACTGTGTGATTTGGGAGGAACTTCGTTCTTCCAGGCAGACAGCCATTTGCCACTTTGTGTCAGAAAAGTAAAATTTTTCTGGTAGAAAGGAATTTTTGGTAGAAATGAATTCTAGTTTCACTCAGAAGCTCATGTTGTCCAGGAAAAAGGAACAGAGGTAAAAGACAAAAGAGTTGCATCCTGTTATTAGCTTACTATTAGAAAACTCTATTATATTAAATTCTTCTTATCACATTTAAACAAGGAAAAATAATCTCAGTTGACAAATGTGATGTAGCTTAAAAATGGTTAAAATTATTACCACATCTTGGGGGAGGGCAAGTAGACTTGTATCATTCTCTGCTTCCTTCTTTCCCCCACTTGCCTCTTATTAACCAGCAATACTCATCACCGGTTTCTTGAATTGACGGGGCTTTTTCATGTATCTCATGTAATTCCCTTTGCGTGGAGTGCCCTTCTGCAATATGTGCATCTAGCAAACTTCTGTTGATCCTTCAAAACCTCACTCCAGCATCTTCTCTGTGATCACCGGCTTTCCCTATGGTTCCAAGCTTGGTTAATCACTTTGTCCCATTATGCTAATCTATGTGATCTCATCTTATTAGAACATGCACTACACAGGTATTTCAATTATTTCCCTACAAGTCTGTTTCCACCATTTGACTATAAACCTCCATAGAACAGTCTCTTGCATTATTGCATGTCTAGCATATTTTATAATATCAAAAATACTTAATAAGTATTGAGCGTGCCTTGAAAAACTTCCTGAGGAAATTTGCCACTTAAAGGGTTTCTGTTACTGATATTCTGTAAATTCAAACCTTCTTTGAAAAAGCTAAAAGTCATCCCACAGATATGTCTTATAACTCATTTTTTCTTCCCTATTAATACATTTTGGATTATGTTCCTAAGTTGTTAAAAGTTGCAGCTCATTCATGGGAAATCATGTCTGTTACCTGCACAGTTCATGTCCTGAGGACTTGATGACTGTCATTTTTCCTGTGGGCCTTTCTGTATCTCCTACCTCTAAATCCCTAGAAATGTCATTAATCATGTGTTTGAAATAGGCAATGCCACACCAAGTTAGAGCAGCGAGGGAGAAAAAGAAATTCTCAGCACATTTTGTACAAAGCATTCAAAAAACAGACTCTGAGGTTGCTGGGGGCTATACATCTATTAAAAGATGTGATTGACAATGGAAACGGTATTTTAAAGTTGTTGGAATTTCTAACTTCATATCGAACTTGCTTTATTTCATTTTTGGAGGGACTGTCATCCCCTAAAGTCCTTCTTATGGTCGAGTTTATCTTGATTTTAGGAGACACAGAAATATCTCAAGTAGCAGAATTGAAGACATTAACAAAAGAGTGTGCCATCAGGAAAGTTTTACATTTACATGTGGTTAGAGACCTACTAATACATATCTGCTCTTGGAATAGGTTTTCCCTTCTATCCACTTCCTGTCTCTGACCACGCATGTCAGTGTTTTCCAAAGGGTGTTTTGAGGAATACTGCTTTCTCTAAGTATTCATACGTGCTAAAGTGTGGAGGTTAATTAAGTTTGGAAAGCACTAGATTAATCAAGCTGGAACCACTTTTTCCATCATCACATGTGTTCATTGCGGAGGAAGCTGAGGCATTCAGCCCAAACCTCCTTGACCGTGAAACCCCCACAGAGTGTGTTCCATGGACTGAGTACACTTAGGCAAACGCTGCTCAGATAAACAACCTGAATCTTTCTGTTAAAAGAACAAATTCAGATTCATGGTTGTTGAATATTTTGTAGCACTGCTAATCTCGATTCACTTGTTTTCAGCCCCCTGAGAGCCTTAGAATTAATTTGCTGTTTTCTGTTCTTCTGTGATGAATAGGTCTTGTTCAGTTTCTCGCTTAGCTTTTTGTAGGTGCTCAGAATACTCTGCCTTTATGTTTTTTCTTTTCCTTTTCTTTCTTTTTCTATTTTTTTTTCTTTTCTGTTTTTAAATGGCCGATACTAATATCAAAGCGTTTTTTTCCACAGAACAAAACAGAGCAAAACCAACAAACAAAATCTATATGCCAATGGTTCTTCCTTTATGTCTGCCATAGGAAATCAGCCAACTTCAATGGGATGAGTCCATAGCGATAACTCTGGCTTGGTGAGTTCTGAATCTAGTGCAGCTCTACATTTGCTGACTGGACAGATTTTATTATCTAGAAAACGAACATATAATGCTCATCAGCCTCATGAGCAAGTTCATTTTTCATGAATTCAACACATTAATTAATTCAACCTATATTTATAAAGCATCTCCTACTGGTCTTAGGGGCAGAGTGAATAAAATAAAATAGATGTGACCTGTGATGGAGGTTTCTGTCTGATAGCGTAGAGAGAAGAAAGAAGAGAACCACAATGCAGGTGGTAGGTGTGTGGATCCGTGAAGCTTTATGGAAATATACAGGCCACTTGTATATCTGAAAGAAAAGTTATTCATAATAAAAGGAAGTGGGAGGGGAAGGATATTCTAAACATGGAAGAAAATGTATGAATACATTTTTTATTGAGCATTTAATTTGTGTCCCCCTGTTCTAAGCACTAGAGACAGCACAGTTCCAGTGTGTATGGGAACACACATAAACAATTGGGCATTTGCAGTCAAGTTTGTGAAATGTTTTTTTTTTTTTTTTTTTTTGAGACCCAGTCTTGCTCTGTTGCCCAGGCTAGATAGAGTGCCATGGCATCAGCCTAGCTCACAGCAACCTCAAACTCCTGGGCTCAAGCGATCTTCCTGCCTCAGCCTCCCGAGTAGCTGGGACTATAGGCGTGCGCCATCATGCCTGGCTAATTTTTTCTATTTTTAGTTGTCTGGCTAATTTCTTTTTCTTTTTTTTATTTTTAGTAGAGATAGGGTCTCACTCTTGCTCAGGCTGGTCTCGAGTTCCTGAGCTCAAGTGATCCTCCTGCCTCAGCCTCCCAAAGTGCTAAGTTTGTGAAATGTTAAAAGAGATTTACAAACATGTTTCTGTGGGGACACAGAGGAGAGAAGGAGTTTTGTGTTATGAGGTTGACTAACACAGGGCGGCTGAGAGTTATTTAGTTGTCAGGTGCTACCTTAAAGCATCCCTAAAATAGATTGAGATATATTTACAAGGCAGGAACTCTCTGGGACGAAATTGTTTTCCCAACATTGCTGTGACCTTCACCACCTACAGCTCAATTCTGTGCAGGGACCCTGTTACTACTGTGCTGTCTGAAAGATTCTGGGCTTCTTTTTTTTTTTTTTGTTCATTGGCTCATTGAAAAATTCAAGGATTTGGGAATGGTTTCTTCTTAACTCCTTGTATGGTTCAAATCTGACCCATTTGCTATTTACATGTTGAATGGTGACCGTCTTTGTCTTCTGAGCACTGTATTTTGGGTATACTGGCTCCTGTTCCTCAAGTGTGCCAAATCCCTTCCACGTCCTGGATGATGTTTCACACATTGTTGTCTAGACTTGCAGATGTTTCTTGCTCTCTTTGTTTTGAATAACTCAGCTTACTCATAGTGCAGGTCCTGAGAAAATCCTAAGAAAACAAGTGGGACCACCGAGAGTAGGTTAGGCTCCTCTGTACTTTTTCTTCATGCACTTATTGCCGTGGAAATTAACCAGCACACATAACTATTAATTGGTTGTCTTTCTTTTGGACTTGACTAAAGGATTGATGAGGGCAGGCACAGTGTCCGTATCTCTCTGTTGCTCCTTGCTACATCTCCATCCAGTAAAACAATTTTTGAATGAATCAGTCAATGAAGAGTAAGACAGATTTTTTTTTTGGCTTAGTTCCATAGAGGATCAGAAAGGAGAAAATAATAGGATGGAATGAAATGTCAAGCCAGGAATTCAGATAATAACAACTACCATTTTGAAGTGTATGTGATGGACGAATGAGTCATGTTTTCTAAATTATTATACATTTATACACTAACTTGGTAAGGATGAAATTGAAACTCACAGAGGTGAAGGTAATGCAGCGGTCTGTGTGTGCAGGGGCAGATGTGGACCCAGATCTGTGTGGCCCTAAAACTGCCTTCCACTGCATCACATGACATTTCATTGATCGATATTGTGAGCCAGACAGAGCGGAGTGAGTTACAGAGAGGTAACCGACGGCTGTAGGGGTCAGGCAGACGTAATAACTCTGAGTGAGTAAGGAGCATGTCGTGAGACTAGAAAAGTCTGCTATGGCAAAGAGAAACACACTGTGCTATGGAGATAAAATACAGACACTAAGGTGGTTGGGTAAATAAGACACAAAGCCTAGGCTAGAAGACCAGTATCCAGTGGATTTGGGATCCAAATAGAGGTTCCAATCAGAGAAATTCAGAGAGTGTTGGAATCTCTGGATTATGATCTAGGCAGGGAGCTTGAAGCCAGGCACCCACAGAAATGTGCGCCTCTGGTCTGTGTGACATATATTGTGCCCTGTAGACCACCTGCTCCCACCCTGCCCTCAACCCAGAGCCAGGCCTAACTTCAGGACAGAGGCTACTGTTCTGTACTTTATTACACACTTGGTATCACTTGTGTGCTTAGAATCTTCTTCATCTGGCCTCTCTTTTCTCTCTTTCCTTTTTTAGTGAGCTCCATTTGAAATTCCTGGACTCAGTTACTTCATTTCTCTTTTACTTTCCATTTGATATATATGTGTAGTGCCCATTTTTCTTTTTAGTCTTAAATTGGCTAAATTCCTTTTCCTGCCAGAGAAATGGCAAGCCCAATTTTAAATGTCCCACGTTGTTGTAATAAGACATATGAGTATACTGCGCTTGGTCTTGCTTCTATTTTACAGCGGGTCTTCTGAGAAAATATATATATATATGGAATATATACATATATAATATATATGGAATATGTATGAATATAATGAAATGTATATGAATATATATGGTATATATAGAATATATATATTTCTTAAAATATATATTCTTAATTTGAATTCTATGTAGTTGTTTTTTATGTTAGTTGTCTTGCTTTGATCTCCATGAAATTCTTCCACATGCACCAGTTTGATTTACCGTCAGTTTGTTTTTCTGTATGTTTAGTTTATTTGAAATAAATAGTTTCCGAATAAGATTGCAATGTATCTGAAAACAAAAATAAATACTACCTAATTTTTTTTATTTCATAGGTGAATTAGTTGCCTTTGGTACATGGTCTTCAGGACTTTTTTCTGTCATGGAGTGTTTAGGAAATTGCTGCTTGCTTTCCCAGACTTTCTTATCCTGTCTTGTTTCTGGATTCATGCTGATCTAGGTGCAGTGAAGGCTTCCTAAATGACTGGTTAAACTTCGCTGTTTTTTTCTATGACTTTCAAGCGGATAATCTGAAATAAAGTTTTATTTCAATTTGTTCCCCAAAGCAGAAACATTCTGGGATGATGCTTTATGGTGAAAAAACAGCCACAAAGAAAAAACAATAACAAACACCATCCCAGATTAGAAATCATAACTGAAAACAATTTAAAAAATTTTGCATCTGCAGTGGTCTTTTTGTGCATGGACAGTTATAAATCGTGGTCAAGATTTTTTTCAATTAAAATAGGAAACTGGATCATGTTTTAATTTCCCTGTGGCCCTTCAGCCCTTCTTTAGAGGTAAAGAGTTGCAAAGTGTCATTTTTCAAAAGTTTGAAAATATTTTTATATATTGGATGGCCTGTGTATGAATCTTTTAGGTCAGTTCTCCCTCATCAGCTTTCTTGTCTGTAGAGGGAGTTTATATTTAGATATTTTGACCTTAATATTGTTGTCATCTTCATTATCATCATCATCATCATCATCATCATCATCATTTTTATACTTTTGACCAAAGCCAGCCATAGTTTGTTAAAAGTTATCATCCCACAATTCTAAATATGCAATTTCTCTTTATAAGAAAATTAAATTCCCATTCTTCAACTTAATTTGAACATACAGAAAGCTCTCCAAATAAATTTATGTACCCAAATAGATTAATTCTCAAAATTTTTTTCCCCTAATTTTACTAGAAGCAACAGAATAATACATTCTGTGCCATAACTTTAGGTGGCTGATGTTGACATAATAAAGCCCAGGCCTGGAATAGTAAATAATCTTTCTTTCTCTCTTAATCCCCTGATATTTCTGGAGCCTATAGTATTCATCACTAAGCAACCACCTAGATATTACTAATACACCAGGAAGCTTGCCCTGCACTCAGGAGAAACGAGACATGCTTTTAAACTTCTTAACAAGGATCTTCAGGCATCCACTCCCAACAGATACATCCTAGTTGGCTTATGACCTGATTGCAAGACTGTCTTTCCTTCCATAGGCCTTCAGGCAGCAACATTCTCTTTCTTTACTCACATCTTTATCTCCTCTGGTTATTGTTCTTTTTTTTTTTCTTCTTTCTTTCTTTTTTTTTTTTTTGCAATAATTAATTTATGTGTTAAACATTGTTCTTTTTGTGATGATGCAAACAAAGAGTATTTTTCCTTTTTTTTTTTTTTAAAGCACAATATGGAAAGAAGACAATGGAGGATTGTGATGACCATGCAATGTAGTAAAAAGAGCAAAATAATAATAATTCAGAGTCCCAGAATATGGTCTAGGCTCTCACACTAACTATACTTTAGGCTACTTTGGGTAAATGACTTAATTTTGTTGGACTTAAGTTTTCTTATTTGAAAATGAGGATTAGAATAGCTTCTCTGTACACATATCAGAATTTTATAAATATCAAGATAAAATGAAATAATGAATGAAAAACCCTTTGATAAGAAAAACACTTAAGTGCCATATTATGAAATTATCCTTTAGTTGGAGCAGAGTACCCCTTCCTTAATCCAATCTTGCCACATTCCATTTCCAAGGTGGTTTCTTTAACATAAATCTCTGTCACCCTACCACACTGACCACAAGAAATTGGACTAGAGGTGAACACCAGACTCTTAATCACCAATTCATGAGGTGGCCTGTGGTAGTTCCAAGGGGAACTCAGACTTAGACTGAGTAATAACTGGCCAAATAGAAAAGTCTCACCTTAACCAGCCACTGACTAGCCACAGGATCAAGCAACTTTTTTTTTTTTTTCAGAGTTTGGATTTAAGCCTTGCATAGATATTCAAACAGTTAATAGTGGGATCAGAGGCCAAAAGACAGATGGAAAGATGGACTTGATTTTTCTAAAAGGAGATATTCAAAGAATGAAAGATTTTCCTGACTGCCTTGATGAAGCCAGCTGCCATGTTGTGGAGAAGGCCACACAGCAGGGATCTGAGGATGGCTTCTAGGTGGCCCTAGGGTGGTCCCCAGCCAACAGTTAGCAACACATCAGGGAAGATTAGCTAAGGCCCATTTAGTCTTCCTGTGTCACAAGGTTGCTTTGCCCACAGCTAACCTGTATCATAAGAAAATTCCATAAGGAAACCATAGACAATGATGGCTCTTGGAAAAAGATATTTAATGACTTCCTTAGGTAACTAGCCTCGTTACACTTCAAATTACAATGAAGCTGTCCCCCTGTGGTCTTTCTCTCTCTCTCTTCCTCTTATCCTTACACGGGAAATATTAACATTAATAAATAATAGTCTAAATTAAAAATGTTTACACTATCGTTTTTTCTTTTCTTTTCTTTTTTTTAATGTAAAATCTCACTCTGTACCCCTGGCTAGAGTGCTGTGGCATCAGCCTAGCTCACAGCAACCTCAAACTCCTGGGCTCAAGTGATTCTCCTGCCTCAGCCTCCCCAGTAGCTGAGACTACAGATGCATACTACCACGCCCGGTTAATATTTTTTTTTCTATTTTTAGTTGCCCAGCTAATTCTTTCTATTTTTAGTAGAGACAGGGTTTCATTCTTACTGAGGCTGTTCTCGAACTCCTGACCTCAAGCAATCATCCTGCCTCTGCCTCCCACAGTGCTAGGATTACAGGCGTGAGTCATTGACATTCTCAAGCCTTAGAAGACTCCGAGGGCTCTGTACCTTCCTGCATCCTCCAGCTCTTTGGATTCTGTGAGCACTCCCCCCACCCCCACTATTCCTCCCTAGGCTTCAGCTAATTCTAGCTAGACTCCTCCCAGTTGAAACTAAAAGAGTTCTCTTTTAAATTCATATTATTATACACATTTTCTAAGGAAGTGATTAATATTCACGTTTTAGGAAAAAGACGCACAGTTCAACTGTTTGCCAAAGGTCTCACATTAGATTTCAGATTATTTTACTCTAAAACTTATGTTCCTCCGGTCCCACCAAACTGTCTCCTTCCTATATGAAATCTCCTTCCAATTTCTTTTTCCATTACCTCTTCCTCTCTCCCTCCCTTCCCACCTCCCTTCTTCTCTCTCTTCCTCCTTCTTCCCTCCCTTCCTCCCTTTCTTTCTTCCTTCCTTTTCAAGATATGAGTGGGAATAAATGGAAGATTTCTGTCAAAATCTCCTAGTTTAAGTGAGAAAATGGTATTCACTCTAAGAACAAGACCACTCAGCTCACCACCTCTTAATATTCTTCAGCTGATAAGTAAATATCATTGAAGCTCTCCAATGGGCCCATCATTGGGTTAGTAAAAAGGGCATGTAAAAGGACAATGAAAAGGGAAATGGCACCAATATCTTAAAATCTATTTGGAGAGACAGTATATAAACCTAGATAAAAATAAGTGACTATATCATCACATGGTTTACATGCTTGATCACAAAATAAAACAATTTCAAAACAACTGAAAAGATAATCTTGAATATTGATTGGGTTGGTCTAGCAATATGTGCAAAAGAGAGTTAGAGATTTCTGTGGCTGGGAGTCATTGACAAAACAGCTTTATGACTGTTCTATATCTTTTCTACCATCTTACTCTCATACATTTATCTCTCAAAGGATCAGAGACATCATACACTTATTCAGTATTTACTTGGCACTTAATGGGTACCAGGAGCTGGGCTAAGTGCTATCGATAAAAAGAGGAATAAGACATGGGTTTCTAGGATGGATGAATTGCTTTACCAAAACATCAGTACTTTCTTCTCATTTCTTTCCGGAAGACTTGACATTTCTTCTTTTTGGAATTCCATCCATGTGTTTTCCATTGGCCCTAGCTTACATCCTAGGGAAAAGTCCCAAGAGAAGGCAATAAGCAAGGAACAGGAGTCTTCAAAGCAATAGGTCTCTCACACATCATTGGTGGGCAGTGGATTGACAGCTTTATTTAAGAGCGTTTTAGGGGAAGCAAGCAGGTAGTAGGGGAGTGGGGTCAGAAAATTTGCCTTAAAACTATGTTTGCATAGCAAGCACACAAATTTTATTTAGAGTTTGCATTTGAATTTGTTTGGAGGAAGAGGGAAAGAAGGAAATGGAGAATACTGAGAAAAATCGAAAATTTCCCCCAGCCACCCCTTGGTGCTGGTATTGTTAGTAGGACTGAGGAGTATTCTACTATTTCTAGAGCTGAGTGTCTTACAAGCTGAGAGAGCCACCTCAAAAATTTAAGGAAAAACAGTTTCTATAGCAACACTGGAACCACTTGAAGTGTGACTAGATAATCCTTTCTTATAACCAAGAAAGCAGAGAGATGGAAATTTATTAAAGGTATATTCTATATATCCTGGGTAATTCTTATTCAGGGTGAGTATGTTCCTTCCATGACTTGTCGTATGCCTGACTTCAATCTCAGAACATTAATAAGTACGGATGCATCTCAATGGCTCAGTTAGTTTTCCAAGATGTATTTGGAGTGCCAGGAGCATGAACATCATGATAAGGACATGTACTGTGGAGTCTGACTGCCTGGACTCATATCCTGGCTCAGACCCTTGTTATACTCTCACTTTTAGTTTGTTTACCTATCTGCTCCTCAGTTTCTCGTCTTTAAAATAAAAACAAACATAACATCTACTCATATGGTTTTTGTAAGCCTTAAGGAAATAAATATGTATGAGCAGCTTAGAACAGTGCCTGGTAAATAATAACAGTGTAATAAATATTAACTATGATAATTAGCAACTTTTTCAGAGACCAAGCAGCTTTCTCCTTTCAGACACAATTGGAATTCACAGTACATTTCAACAAATGCATGTAAGTTCAACTACCATTTCTTGGCCACCTGTGTTTCACAAGGCATCATAGTTGACAGTGTTGGTAATGAAAAATAAATGCTACATCATTTCTGCCCTTAAGTTGCTTATAATCCATTGGTAAAGGGGAAAGATATATAGACAACCATTTATATCCAAGATTCCAATGGCAGAAGGACTTCCTAGAGGGTCACATTCTCAGCCCCTCTTCTCTTCTCTCCTCTCTTTAACTCTAGGCACTCAAGACTACATTTGGTTTCTAAAACACCAAGTTTATTCCTGCCTCAGGACCTTTGCACATGCTGTTTCTGTGCTGGATCATTCTATCTTAGTTTTTAGAAAAGCCAGTTTCTTTTAGCCAGTGAGGTCTCAGCTCTGATGTCACATCCTCAGAGAAGTTGGTTCCTCCTGGTCATTATCTAACAGAGCACCCTATTTTTTTTCCTAGTGTTTTTACAATTCATAATTAATTATTGATTTTAATTAACTTATTTAATTGCCTGTCTCATTGACTAGACTGAAGTTTCATGAAGGGAGAGACTATTTCTGTTTTGTTCACAGGTTTATCCTCAATGCATTTACAGTGTCTGGTGTCTGGTAGGTACTTAATGAATGAATGAATATGGTGAATGGAAACACAGAGGAGGAATGAGCAGTTTTGACTAGGAGCTCCACCAAGTTTTTAAGAGAAAGGTGGACGTGTGGGATTGACTTTGCAAACCTCAAGAGAAGCATGAGGAAAGACACAGAGGATTTTTATGCCCTTATCTGCTTTTCATGGGGAATCTATCTCCTGGCTTTTAACACATTATGGCAAGGTCAGGTTTCAAATTTCCTGCATATCCTTAGAAGCTGCGTCTCCTTACCTAGCCCCTGCTATCGTGTAACTTTACCTTTCACAGTCTGGTCATTCCAATCTTATTATCCTTCCACTTAGAGAACCATACCAGAATGGAGTGCCATCTTGTTGCTCCGAAGCAGGAGATTTTGTTAAAACATTCACGCCCACGCTCCAATTATGTATTCACCAGGGACTGAATGGAGAGCACAGTCATGCTTATGCAGCTGAGTGCAAGAAATGATCAGGTGACTGGTGGAGATCACTTAGCTAAGAGCTATGGGCTTCCATTAACTGTGAGAACCACAGTCTAATTTCGCTGCTGAATGAGGGCTGTAAAATAATTAGGAAGAGTGCGTGCCAGGATGCCAGTGCATATTTCTCCTAAATTAATACAGCCTCATCAAATAGGTTATATTAAAAACAGACACTTTATGATACCAGATCATTGATTGGCTTAATAAATATGAATCAACAGGCAGAGTCGGAGCCTGCATTAACCTTGGCAGTTGAGAGTTTGGGGAAAGTAACTGAACGAGAATGAACTGGTGGAGAATAAATCTGTGCTCACAGAACAGCTTCTGAAATGGAGTCTGGCTGCTGTGCGTTGATGTGGCTGTCGTGGCCTCCACACCAGCCTTTCTCCCAAAGGATGTTCCCTGGGAGTGCCCACGAGGCAAGGGAGGGAGCCTGACCGCAGAAAGACAGATGTATGATTCTAAGTTCACTAGTGAAGATGAATCAATTAAAAAGTTTGAGATTTTCTAGCTCTGCTAGTGAAAAGTGCTCCAGAAATTAAAGCAAAAGACAAAGTGCAAAAAGATAAACACTTAGAAGTGATATTGTCTAATTTTTAAGCAATGCAGGGATCTATTCTACAGCATTCCTGATAAGGTAGCTCTCTAGCCCCAGTTTAAACCCCTCTAGTGAGCTGTTATTAGCATAAAAGTCCTGCATCCCATTTTATGGAGATTTGGGATTATCTTACTTCCTAGGCCAGGGAGAAACTTTTGTTCTGGTTTGAGTGATATTCTAGGAAACCTCCAGGTATTTTAAATACATTCATTTTTGGGTTGCCACATTTAGCAAATAAAAATATAAATGCCCTGTTAAATTTGAATTTCAGATAAACATGCAATATTTGGGAGATATTTATACTAAAAATAACTAGTTTTCTGAAATTCAAATTTAACTGGGTGTCCTGTATTTTATCTGACAACCTTATGTTGTTTTAATTTGCTTTGTTTTTAAGTGGAATATCTTCTGCATTTGTGGTGAAGAATACTAGAATACGTTAAAACAGAACAAAAAAACAGCATACCTGTACCTAGCATTTTTCTGAATTAACTGGTGGGAAAATAAAAATGTATAAAAGAAGATTCATTTCCTGCCTGAAGCGTATTCAGTGTATATTAAAGAAGACACAATTGTTTAATATATGCTGTACTAGTTACCAGATCCACGATAAAGTGGTCACACAGGAGGGTGACCCCAAAATATTAATAGTTGAGGATTACTCTTCCAACCAGGCGATAAAATCATCTCACATTAATAATATGTTTTATTCTTTTCTCCCATGCCCAGTTTATCTTCACAAAGATTAGTTCTTAAAAGAGTACAGGAGAATTGATTAACTTGTTGGGAATCAATGTTCAGGTAATAATAATTACATATTTTCAATGACATTTTATAGGACATTCAGAAAGCAATATTAAAATTTGTAAACATTTCATTGTTTGTCAGGAATGATTAGATAATTTCAGCCGATTAGATAATGGTAGCACTGATGCAACCACAAAGCTGCCTTAATGTATACAGGTCACTACCGTACTAACGGAGACAAAATGGGTAGCTCTGACATAAGCCAATTTTGTCAGAGCTAAAAGACACTTCACCTTATTTAAGTAAAGAAAAAGAATATATGAGACAGTGAATCACCATGTTTTTTTGTATTCTTAATATTTAATAATTTGGCTCAACTCTGAAATAATTTTGTGGACACTTGACCTTGCCCTACCAGTGCCCCATTGAAACCGAATTTAATTGTCCCATAGAAACCAAAGGTGCATTTTTTTGAACTCTGTCATTCAACATTGACCAATTGTTGTTGATTATACTTAAAGTTGGCAAAGGTTTAGAGAAGGTATTACTTTCACATATTGGTAGCACCTGGTTTATATTAAATACTAAATAAATATTCTTTGGTTAAATAAATACTGGTTGAACAAATACCCTCTCACACAGAAATTTTATTTTTAGGAATATAAATGAAGAAAATAATAATGATATGAAATGATTTAGCAATAAGGATAACTGAAGAATTTTTATAATAGCTGGAAAATGGAGGAAAAAGCCCTAAGCAATGGTAGGTTAATGAATAAAAAAATTATGCCTACATTATACAATGAACTATTAACCAGCCATTAAAAATTATTGTGCAGATGCACATTTGTTGACAGACAAACATTGAAGATTCACAGTACAATAAAGTAAAGGAAAAAACAGTTTACCAGCAGTAGATATTTTAGTATCCCATGGTGGTATGTGTGTGTGGGTTATGTGTTTGTATGTGTTTATGTATATGGAAAAAGCCTGAAAATGTCTACATAAAATATGAAAATTTTCTCTCTCTGGATGACAGGACTCTTGATGACATTTCTCTGCATCAGTTTATTTCTTCTCTCTGTCTGGAACTCCATTCACATGTTAGATACTTAGGTATCATCCCACAGGTTGGAAGCCCTGTTTATTTACTTTTATAATCTTTTTCTCTCTGCTTTCTTTCTTTCTTTCCCTTTCTTTCTTTCTTTCTTTCTTTCTTTCTTTCTTTCTTTCTTTCTTTCTCTCTCTCTCTCTCTCTCTCTCTCTCTTTCTTTCTTTCTTTCTTTCTTTCTTTCTTTCTTTCTTTCTTTCTTTCTTTCTGACAGGGTCTTGCTCTGTCACCCGGGCTAGAGTGCAGTGGCATCATCATAGCTCACTGCAACCTCAAATTCCTGGCCTCAAGCAATCTTCCTGCCTCAGCCTCCCAAGTAGCTGGAACTATAAGCATGTATCACCATGCCTGGCTAATTTTTCTATTTTGTTGTAGAGATGGAGTATTGCTCTTGCTCAGGCTGGTCTCAAACTCTTGGCCTCAAGTGATCCTCCCATCTCAGCCTCCCAAAGTGTTAGGATTACAGGTGTAAGCTGTGGTGCTCAGCCTTCTCTCTGTTCTTTAGATTGAATAATTTTTGTTGCTTTATCATCAGTTTCATTGGCTCTTTCCTTTCCTCTTTTACCTCCATTTTGCCCATCCAGTAAATTTTTCTAATTTATTGTATTTTTAGTTCCAAAATTTCTATTTCATTCTTTTTTATAATTTTAATTTTGCTTCTGACAACCTTTATATTTCCATTCACTTCAATAGTGTTTCCCTCTACCTTATGGAGGATTATCATAATAGCTGATTTAAAGTCTACAATAAGTCAAACATCTGGATCATCTCAGGCTTGGTATCTATTGATTATCTATTTTCTTGGATATTGGTCAGATAATTTTGGTTCTTTGTATGTCGAATAGTTTTGAATTATATCCAGGATATTTTGAATATCATGCTGGTAGATTCTTGGTCTTGTTAAATCCTCTGGAGAATGTTATTGTTTATTCATTGTTTAAGCAGGTAATTGACCTAGGTAGGTTCAGACCACAAGTTCTGATTCTTCAGAGGGTGGTGGTCCCAATGTCATGTCAGGGTCCAAACCTTTTTTATGCTTTCTGAATCTGCTTGGCACACATGCCTCTCAGTGGTTCATCTTGACCTGGAACTTTTTGAAGCCTTTGTTATTTTCTTTGAGTCTGTTCTGTGTAGGCACAGCTTGGAAGTAAGCTCAAAATTCATGTCACTTCATACTCAGAATTAGAGGAATCCCTTTCTCTGGCTCTTTCCTCTCTCAGATTTTTTTCACACTCCTAGCTCCCAGGGGTTTCTTTCCCCCATACCTCTGGCCAGACAGATGTATTTCTTTCAGACTTTTACCTTCCTCTGCTGTAGCACCTCCCACTTTGCAGATCATTATTTAAATTCTGACTTTAGTCCTCAATTCTTCTGCTACTTTTACTTTTCAGAATCCTCAAGTAGTACACTTTGCAACGTGTTAGGAATTTTTAGTTGTAATCAGTGGGAGAGAGAACCTGTACCAGGTTCTCCATCTTGGCTGTTACTAAAAGTCCCCTGGCATTTAACTTTTCCTTAAATGTTTATTTTCTAAATCTTCTTCCATTAACATATGCTATTTGTAAGGGTAATTTTTTTAATATTAAAATAAATTATTAGTATGGGAAATACCATGATTGTCAGTAAACATTGCAATAATATGATCATTTTTCAATGATCAGATAATCAAACATGAAAATGATGATAAACAGTTTAAGTGCAGGTATGGGGCAGTAGGCAGTCTCCAATTATGACAATTGTATGCAAATCATTATAGTATAGATAGTATAGTCTTTTATAGTCAATATGGCTATCTTGATAAATTTAAAATATGTATTTCCTTTAACCTAAAAGTTCAATTTCAGGAATTTATTCTATGGAAACACACAGATACATCAAGCAAGTGCATATATGTTCTTTATAGCATCATTATATTAATATATGTGAAAATAGGAAAGAATTTAAACTCTCATAAATATGGCCATAGTTTAATATATTAATACTTCCATACAATAAACTTCTATGTAGCCACTAAGAAGAACATGACATCTATATTTACTTACAGAAAAAGATAGTATCTATAATTTATGTTTGAGTAACAAGTGGGTTACAGAACATAGGTATATATATTTCTATAGGTATATATATGTATTAATAAACAGTGCACAGAATCACTCTATAAGAAGACACATGAAACTTTTTTTTTCTTATTTCAGCACAGTATGGGAGTACAAATGTTTACGTTATATATATTGCCTTTGCCAAGCCTGAATCAGGGCTTCAAGCGTGTCCATCCCCCAGACGGTTTACTTTGTTATTTATTTATTTTATTGCTATTGTTATTATTGTTATTATTTATTTTTGTTGTTGCTGTGATTGCCTTTGGCGTCTTCTTCATAAATTCTTTCCCTAGGCCGATGTCTATAAGAGGTTTTCCAACATTTTCTTCCAGGATTTTTATAGTTTCATGTCTTAGGTTTAAGTGTGTTATCTACTGTGAGTTAATTTTTGTGAGAGGTGAGAGGTGCAGATCCTGTTTCAGTCTTCTACATGTGGCTATCCAATATTCCCAGCACTATTTATTGAATAAGGATTCTTTTCCCCAGCGTATGTTTTTGTCTGCTTTGTCAAAGATTAGATGGCTATCTGAGGATGGTTTTATATCTGGGTTCTCAGTTCTGATCCATTGGTCTATGTCTCTGTTCTTGTGCCAGCACCATCCTATTTCAGTTACTATAGCCTTGTAGTATAGCTTGAAGTCTGGTAAATTGATGCCTCCCAATTTGTTCTTTTTGCTTAAGATTACTTTTGCTAGACAAGGTCTTCTCTGGTTCCATAAAAAGCATAGAATTATTTTTGATCCTTTCAATAAACACAGAAAAAGCATTTCTCAAAATTCAGTACTCTTTTATGATAAAAATTCTTAACAAAATAGGCATAGACAGGCCTTACCTAAAAATGATAAAAGTCATGCATGATAAACCCATAGCCAACATCATACTGCATGGGAAAAAATTGAAAGCACTCCTGCTTGGAACTGAAACCAGATAGAAGGTTGCCTTCTATCACTACTTGTATTCAACATAGTGCTGGAAGTCCTAGCCAGAGTCATCAGACAAGTGAAGGAAATCAAGGGCATCCAAATGGGGGCAGAAGAGATCAAAGTATCACTCTTTGCTGACAATATGATCTTATATCTAGAAAGCCCCCAAAAGTCTGCTAAGAGACTCCTAGGATTGATAAATAAATTCAGCAAAATCTCAGGTTACAATAGCAATGTACCCAAATCAGTAGCATTCATATACAGCAACGACAGTCAATCTGAGAACCAAATCAAAGACTCAATACTTTTCAGCATAGCAACAAAGAAAATAAAATACCTAGGAATATATTTAACTAAGGAAGTGAAAGACCTCTACAGGGAGATCTATGAAACACTGAGGAAGGAAATAATAGAGGACATAAACAGGTGGAAAACCATACCATGCTCATGGATCAGCAGAATCAACATCGATAAAACATCTATACTACCCAAAGTGATCTCCAGATTCAATGCAATCCCTATTATAATGCCAACATCATTTTTCACAGATCTAGACACATGAACTTTATAAGGATAATTTTATCTTGAGGTTGGGGTTTTTTAGAAACAAGGATGTTATTTCCTTGTTTTTATTCCTTGACGTTTTAGAAAATAATAAGTATTCATATATTTTTTTAAAAGTGAAAAAATGTATTTTAAAAATGTTCCTAGAAAGGGGCTTCAAGCTCATTGAGAAGTTTAGATTTTTGTTTACTCTGCAATTGATATTGAAATAATCTCTGCTAAACCTGAGGAAGGTGGGGTGATGGCAAAGATAAGACTTAGCTTCAGGTGGCTGTCCTGGGAATTGCATGGTGCGGCTCTGGATAATAATGAAGATAAGCCTTTGGTTTTCTGGAGCTATAGGACAACCAACTAGAAAGGGTTGGTACTTACCAATAAGGAAAAACACAGTTGACATGAAGGAGGCCACAGGGACACTGACTCTGCGACAGGGAACTTGCAGATTCATACCTTAAAGCTTGCCTTGGTGTATATCTGAAGATTTGGTTACAGAGCAACAAAAGTTAGAGACTCCTCCTGAGTACTCTGTGGAAATCAGGGGTAGGGTGTATGTGCAACTGATTCCCACTTGCTGGGTTGACACTCTTAGCATTGTAGCTGTCTCTTATTAAGGTCCAGATCTTTGAATCAAGACTTTTGCAGAGTCACAAATGATAGGGTTGGCAGATCAAAGTTTAAGGTTAAAGAGAGCCTTGGGGAGGGTATCTCTAAATTCTAGTACACTAAATATCCAAACAACTCATATTGACACTTATTCAACTACTGTCTCAAAGGATTTGAAAAATTTTTTCCACGCATATGTGGCTCATCTCTAAACTATATGTTTCTTGCCGTAATGAATCCTTACTATGCTTTAATTTTCTTGAGCATGTATGTATACTACTTGACATTTTAATTTTATTTTGTTATCATCTTTTGACCACTACAATGTCAGCTGCATGAGGGACTTTGCTTCTTTTACTCTTTGCTATAGGCCTAGTATTGAAATGGTTTCTCACACTGAGTGGGGACTTCATAAACATTGTTGATTAAAGAATGTTGCATGAGGGCTAGAAATGGGATTTGTACATTTTCTACCTCTTTCCTCACACTCCCTTTAGTATTAAGACTTTGACATCAGTTAAGTAGAGGATTTGAAAATCAAGAGAGGATTTGATGGGGTCTAGCTATGTTGCCCAGACTGGTCTTGAACTCCTGGCCTCTTGTGATCCCCCCACCTCAAACTCCCAAAATGCTGAGCATTACAGGCAGGAGCCAGTGTGCCCAGTCTCCTTTCTATTAATCTTTCAAGCACTCTGGACTTGGCTAAGATTCTCCACTGTTGGCAAGACATATGCAGTGTGTTTTAAAATGGGAAATACCACAGTATTCATTTTCCTGTTTGAAATCTTGCAGCCAGTTACTCCCAAATTAGTGCTGCAATGGATACATTTCAATGTGCCCTGTTCCAAATTCAGTTTATCCCTTATATTACCATTTTTCATTGGCTCCAAAGTGAGCATTTCATTTCATATGTTAATGTATCTGAAATGTGAATATCTCTTACCATCACTGACATCCTAGCAATGTGTCATAATTTAATTTGTAATATTTGGCATGTTATAGAACTGATGGATCTTAGATTTTGTGAAATATGGTATTTTGGTTTCTCATACTTTCATTTCAGCATTTTAGATAAATACATAGAATTAGTGTTGTGGGATGAGAACTTGAGTTGTGAACAAAAGAACTGAATTTGGTTCTGCTAGTTAGGTGGGTGACAGTGGGCAGGAACTTTAGTCTTCACTCTCTGCTCTATAAAATGGAAGAAGGTATTGAGCTAATATTTTAGTGAGGGAATATTTGGTTGCCAGAAACAAAAACTCTAAGAGTGAATGGACCTAAACTTTTGTACCCCTATAACATGCTGAAATAAAAAAAATGTATATATTAAAAAAAAAGAGTGAATGGAGTGACCACAAAAAAAAAAAAAAAACAAAACAAAAACAAAACAAAACAAAACAAATCAAGAGTGTTGCATATAAACCAAATGCAGAAAGTCGTCCGGTGTCATGAATTACTAATACTGGGGACTAGGAAATTGTCAGAATCTAAGGAAGCTATTTTCCTTTTTCCTCTCTTCCAAGCTCTTTCTCATTCCATATGCTTTCTTTTCTTAAATTGTTCTACTTGTCTGTTTTCTTTTTCTCCCATACTTCCTTATACTTCCTTTCTCTGCTTGGTTATACACATGAGCAAAGGTGGCTTCTCTACCATGCTAGTCTAACAAGCACGTTTGAAGTTGAAGACTAATCTGATTTATCATGTTGATTCAGCAATTTATACTTGTGACCAGGTAGAGAGCTCCATTCCAGTATTTAAGGGAAGTTAATTCTCAGGAAAGAGGGAAAAAAGCTAGGAAGATATTTTAAAAGTTTCTGTAGTAGCTATGCAATCTCAGTGGACTCTTCCAGCTCTAAAATCAGATGAGCCATGATGTGGGAAGAAATTGAATTGTTTATGTAATGCAGAATTTTTCTCCTGAAGAATGGCCTTTGTGAGGTATTTCAGGGGATGAACAGCCTTTCCTTTATATTATATCAGTTATGAACATCTTACTAATAACTTCTGGACTTTTTTCTCATTTGAAAAAGAGGCCTATGTAAGACGTGACTGTATTTCACATCGGGCATGAAGGCAGAGAGGAGAAAACTTTAAAAGACATTAATGCGATGGCTTTCAATTTTTTCAATTGAAATAATTAGCTTAAGGGTAACTATTTGTCATTATGAGGTATTGTTCTATCATCAGAAAGATAGCAGCCCAGCATCTTTCTATAGTGTTTATATTTCCTTGTTTCCATTAAGTGAATGAAACACTTTAATCGTATTGATGGTTCTAGTTGCACTGAGATACTGTGTGTGTGTATATGTTTGCATGTGTGTATGTTTGTGTGTGTGTGCACATGTGTGTGTGAGAGAGAGAGACAGAGAGAGAGAGAGAGAAGGTAGAGGAGAGGAAAAAGCAAGGGAGCTTGGGCATTTGTTTTGCACCTACCACAATATTTTCATTAGATATTTGGGAACAAGTGGGGTCCAGGCTCATTCTTCTAGGAGAGTAAACTTCTTATATTTGGGGCAAATGGAAAAGCAAAGGTCAATAAAAGTTGAGACATCTGTAGCAATTGTTCATTGTGAGGAAAGGTTTATGAGATCCTAGTTTCCCTGGAAACAAATAGGACTTGTATGTATACAGTATTTTGTATCACATTCTTTTTGTATGGTAGCTCTAGTACTCATAACAGTTGGAGATATTATTCTTCCCAACTTATTGAAGAGAAAAATGAGGTATGGAAATGTTGGGTAAGTTGACCTCAGTTACACAGCTGGTGGTGGTGGAGCTGGGATTTGAGTGCAGACATGTCTGATTCTGGAGGCTGTTCTCTTTCACTGTATCTTTCTGTTTTGCTCTTCAGGATGGAGATTCAGTGCATCACTTCTAGTTCCAGCTTTTGTGAATTTCCTCTGAGATTTTAGGGGAGTCACTTAACATTTATTTCTATGCATCATTTCATAAGGCATTATGTCTACCAAATAGAAATTACTCAAAAAATATCTGTTGAATTGAATCGGATACTCATCTATATATGGGGTTATGGTGAGGGTTGTTGTAGGGTGATATATGCATAGAGCCTAGGCATTAAGAGTTTGGGCTTGTTGGCCCACCAACATGACTCTGGCTTTATTTAATTTCTTTATGCTTTGGTTTCTCAATGCTAAAACAGGGATCATAAAGCAACTAAAGTCATTGGATCACTATGAGGATTAGAATACATTTTAAGAATGCTCATCATGGAACTAAGCTGAGGGCAATTGCTTTGTGAATTTAGACTCTTCATTGTTAAAAAAGAAATTTTAGATAGGCAAGGACTTCAAAAACTTTGGGTATTGAAAAAAGCAGAAGTTTGGACTTGGTTTCAATCCTTGCTTTGGTGGGGTGGTAATCCCATGTCAGTGTCTTTGGAACACACAAAATTCACATTCCTCTGTGGCAACTTCTGATTCCAGGCTTGTAAAGGGTCTAATGGGGGAAAAAAAAAAGACAAGAATTCAGGGCACTATTAGAAAGCATGTAGAAACTTCCCAGGGTTTAGCAAATAAGTTTAATTTTCCAGTTTTCTTTACAGAGTTCTAGGACCCTGAATATTTATGACTTGTTTTCACTAAGACTTAGAAATTGGAGGGTTTGACAGAACAAAAAAGAAAATGGGGGAAACATTAGCAACAAGTTTACACTTAGCAATCAGAGTTTGAAAGATTCAGGGTCTGTCTTCTGTGTGTGTGTATTTGCTTATAATCCGTAACTAATGAATTTAATGCAGAAAAATGAATAATTTCCCTCCTACATTCTACAATTTGTACAGAAGTGGGCATTTTGTTACCTTTCTTTAATAGATCACCATAAAATATGTGACAGAAGCAAGATTATTTTGTAATCTATTATGTAATTATATAAACTGCTCTTTAGAATTCAATTTAGATTTTGAGTTTCTGTGGAATTATGAGAGTATTTTTTTGTGATTTGTTTTTGTAAAGTCTCTTCCTGCCCACTGGTGGATATTAATCTTCAAGATTCAACTAATGACCTTTAATAGAAATGATTTTTAATTCCCTTTGTCATAATAAAATTTCTCCTCCCAAAGCTGCAATGTATTTAGTGGAATATTCAAAAACCACTGGTTAATTTATGAATAGGCCTGCTGGGTTAGAATTAACCTTTTCCTTTATTATAAGACCGTAAGTCCAATGGAGTGAAATCATAGGAGAATTAGAATGAAAGAGCTTAACAGACTCTGCTGCAAGTATAAAGAAATTGACGTGAAGACATGCATCCTGAAGAGTTTAAATAAAATGTAATACATTTTTTTCTCTTGTCAATATAATGTCAATATGGCCCATTACAGGACTCTGCATTTCACCTTTGGACAGTAGATAAATATTCTGGACAGAAATATTTAAAAGTGAGAGGTTGTGTGGTTTAAATGTTATGAGAAGAGATATTTCAGATCTATTTTCTTAGGACTCACACGGCAGCATTTTTGAAAAATTCCTCTTCAGCCTGAAGCTGAAGGTGGAGCCCTCGTGCTGTGCGTGAGAGACATTCTCAGCATTCACTGTTCCAAACTTGTTTATGCAGTTCTCAAAAGGATACTATTTTGCAAAAAAAAAAAAAAAAAGTGTGGCTGTTTTTTAACTCCTGGATTGCTCCCTTGGACAGCCAGTAGATAAATGGAATTTCACAGGGCATGAGAAAGCAGGCAAAAGTCCTGTTGAGGTTTGAAGTGTGAGGTTTTTGTAGTGACTTGTGGTTTTGGCTACTTCTGGAGAATGGGAGGAAGCTGTTACTGTTCATCCATGTCTATGTGGGCTGTTCCTCTGGAAACATCCATGCATGGCCTCAGTTGCATCATTTATAAAACGAGTGGGTTCTATTAGCTATCCAGATCAGCTTGCCCTCTGATGGAATGTAACTGCCCACACTCTGGGTGTGTGAGCCAAGGAGTGTCAGTAAAGTAACACAGATGAAGTCCCTGCTCTGTACCTAGAATCTCAGAAATGTCATCCATTTTCTTTCTATCAAGAACCCTGTGAAGTAGATATTACCAGCACTCTTTACAGATGGAGACACACAAGGTCAGTGACATTAATTTATGCAAAGACACATATTGAAGAAGTGGCAGAGCTGGGTTTTGGACCCAGCTTAGTCTGACTCAAATTTTGGGTGTATTTCCATTGTAATGAAAGCTTTAGGCACATCTGCAACAGAAAATATGAAAAACAGTCTTTTTTTTTTCCCCTTGAAGTGAAAACAAAGAGTCTGTGAATTAAAAAAAAATAGCATGAATTTAAATTACATTGAAATATTATTTTTTGCCTATCATTATAGCAAAAATAGTTGACACATTATTTTAACAAAGATGTTGCAGAAGAGGCACTGTCATACTATGCATGGATTTTTCCTGTATTTCACATATTTGAAAGACATTTAGGCATAATTTATAATACTAGCTGCAAATATCTTTGCCTTATTTGTATTTTGCCTAGTTTTTTCTTAGGTAATGTGTCATAGTTAGACATATCTTCCCCAATTTGAGATTACAAAAGGATTTGAAAATGGTTGCTTCTAACACTTTTATGATTAAGAAAATCTTTAATCTTTTTTTTTTTTTTTTTGACTAAAACTGAAGTGAAAGAAAATCTTTAATCTTTTTGAAATTCTCTAGGTATAAGATGGATCCAGTTTTCCAAATGGCCATCCGGTTGTTCCAACACTCCTTATTGCATATGTCATTTTTTTCTTACTGATTTGGGATATCCTTCAACAGAAATTTCTGTGTGCACTTGGGTCCATTTTTGCACTTTCTACTATAGTCTGCTGATAATCGCTCTCTCTTCATGTGCTGTCGCCACATTGCTTTAGTAATTGTGGCTTCATAATGTTTTAATTCCTCTTTGGGCCAGTCCTTATTAATACTCTTGATTTTTTTACTCAGACTTTTTTCCTGTCTATTCTTGCTTGTTTACTGTGCCATATACATCTTGGAGTTAAAATTGCCCTACATTTGTAGAACAAGGAGAAATAACATTTTTATGATGTCAAGTCTTCGTTTGTAAGAAGATGTTATCTTTTTATTTGTTCACCTTTATAGATTCCTCAAGAGCATTTAAACCTTTTCTTTATTTAGATTTTGTGAATGTCTTGCAATATTTATTCTTGTATATATTTTTTATTGCTGTTAATTTTATGGTATTTAGCCCAAGTGGTTATTGTTTGTAGATATGAAAGTTATCAATTTCTGCATATAAATTTTATATCCAGCCTACTTCCTTGTGTTTGCTTTTTTGGTAACAGTTTGTCAGTTGGAATCTTGGGTTTTTCTGATGTCATCTTCAAATATTAAACAGCTTTACACTTTTATTTGCACTAATTAGAACCTCCAAAACAATGTCAAATAATTGAAGTGAGGGAGGATATCCATCTGTTTTTATTTTATATAAACAGTTTTCTAATGTTAAACCAGCTCTTCACTTTGGGTCCTACCTCAATTGGTTATTATTTTAATATGTTGGTGGATTCATCTTGCTAATTATTTTTTATCCTCATGAATGAGAGTGGTTTATAATTTCCTTTTTATTACACTTTTATTAGGTTTCATATCAAAATTATTATTGCTTCATAAAATGAACTATGAAGTTTTTCATCTTTTCCTGTGGTTGAAACAGTTTATAACAAAGGAATTATCTGTTCTTTGAAGGCTTGGGAAAATGTGTTCTTAAAATATGGATATTTCATTAATTACTTTTTAAATTCTTTATATGGGGAGTAGTCTATTAAAGTTTCTTACTGATTTCAGAGTCAATTTTCATAATATATGTTCCATGAGAAGGATCCATTTATTTAGAGTTGTTGATTTATTAGTATGAGGCTGTACAGAATATTCTCTGACAAATTTTTATTTTGGTGATGGAAATAAAATATCATATTTTCACCCCTAATAAATTAATTGACTAGGCAATGATTATCACTGGCTGTTACATCACAAAACAGAAACAATCAGATCTTGGTAGAGGTACACAGTGTCACCTCTGAAGTCATCTTATCAAATAATGGAATTTGAATCTTATGAAGCTTTTGGATGTAACTGCCAATTTTCAGCAAATGAAGAGTACAAAAGAGCATATTAAATAGTACTGCAGGATGTAATCAACAAAGTCCAGACTGTGGACAAAGCACGGGGCAAAAGTCACATTTCTTCAACAACCAACAACAAAATTGTAGTGGAAAAGAAAGAGATAAAGAGAGAAGGGAGGCCGGGCACGGTGGCTCACGCCTGTAATCCTAGCACTTGGGAGGCCGAGGCGGGCGGATCGCTCGAGGTCAGGAGTTCGAGACCAGCCTGAGCAAGAGCGAAACCCCGTCTCTACTAAAAATAGAAAGAAATTATCTGGCCAACCATAAACATATATATAGAAAAAATTAGCCGGGCATGGTGGTGCATGCCTGTAGTCCCAGCTACTCGGGAGGCTGAGGCAGAAGGATTGCTTAAGCCCAAGAGTTTGAGGTTGCTGTGAGCTAGGCTGACGCCACGGCACTCACTCTAGCCCAGGCGACAGAGCGAGACTCTGTCTCAAAAAAAAAAAAAAAAAAAAAGAGAGAAGGGAAACCTGTACATCAAAACAGACATAAAAAGACCTATCAACCAATGACAATGGATGAATCTTACTTGGATTCTGGTTCAAACAAACAAGCTAAAAAATTTATATGATGATTGGAAAATATGAAAACTGAAATATGAATACTGAACCTATGATATCTTTAGAAAGAAATACTACCTTTTAGTAATACGCACTGAATATTTACAGATGAAATGATTTGATGTCTGAGATTTGCTTCAAAATAATCTAAGCTGCAGAGAATAAATGGGGGATAGAGATGAGACAAAATTAGCTATAGTCTGTAATTATTGAAGCTAGTTAATGGGCACATTGAAATTCATTATTCTATTCTGTCTTTGTACATATTTGAAATTTTCCAAAATGAAAACCAAAAATGTCTTTGTATTTCTAGTTATGTTTTCTTTTTCATGACTAATGTTGGTTATTTGATGTTTTCTTATTTCATTTTTTTGGATAACACTTTCCAGAAGTAAAAAGTCTATTTTATAAATCGGTACAAAGAATCAGGCTTTTGTTTTGCATTATCAGTTTACAGCTTTAAAATCTGATTTTTCTGGCCAGGCGCGGTGGCTCACGCCTGTAATCCTAGCACTCTGGGAGGCCAAGGCGGGCGGATCATTTGAGCTCAGGCATTCGAGACCAGCCTGAGCAAGAGCGAGAGCCCGTCTCTACCAAAAAACTAGAAATAAATTACCTGGACAACTAAAAATATATAGAAAAAATTAGCCGGGCATGGTGGCGCATGCCTGTAGTCCCAGCTACTCGGAACGCTGAGGCAGGAGGATCGCTTGAGCCCAGGAGTTTGAGGTTGCCATGAGCTAGGCTGACGCCATGGCACTCACTCTAGCTCAGGTAACAGAGCGAGACTCTGTCTCAAAAAAAAAAAAAAAAAAATCTGATTTTTCTATTAATTTCTGATGTTTTCTGACTAATCTCATTCTTCTCCTTTCTTAAGCTTCATTTTAGTCACACCCATAGATGCTCCCTGAGAGAGAAGTAAGGTTTAAATCTTTTTCCCTGAAGTATTTCAGTCCATAATACTATACCTGATCACTCTTTTTCTTCTATGAGACTTTGAAGATTAATCCTATTATGCCACACATCCCTATTTACTTCAGTCACCTCTAGAAGGCAACATCCTCCTGGACTTTCATTACTGCCCCCATTTTTGTCATCTGTACACTGGCCTGTACATTGCCAACCCTGCATTGCTAGATTCCCAAGGCTTCCTATATCCTGTGGGATCTGCAACGTTTTTTCATCAGTAAACTTCCTTGTGTCTCCTCTCCTCTTTGCATCATGTTCTTTTCTTATTATACCTGAAACTTGTGTGTCTTCTATGGGTTCAAGTCTCTTAAAAAGGCTGTGTTTTCTTTTCCCTCTCATGCTCCATGTACCTCAAAACTAGATGTTAGGGTCGGTATCTTCCTTGTTCTCTGTTGCTTCTTCTAGACCAGAACCCTGTCCTTCTTGGGAAAAACAAAAACAAAAAAAAAAAAAACCTGCTTCTTTCAGAAATACATAATCCATTTCCCCTAGGGGATCACTACCCCACCACATTGTCTTTCTTGCAACTTAAATGCTTATATTATTCTTGGTAAAGCCAGTTGACACCCTTCAACATCTGGCTTCTTAATTTCTTGAATTTAGTAATATTAACTATCTTTTTCCTTTAGTCTACCATCATTTCAGTTCCATGGTCACACTGAGAACCATTTGAAAAGTGGAACCTCCAGAATATACATTGGAGAAAGGACAATCTCTTCAATTAAGGGTGCTGGGAAAACTGGATAACCATATGCAGAAGAACAAAACTAGACCCTTATCTCTTGCCATATACAAAAATCAAATAAAAATGAATTAAAGACTTAAATCTAAGACCTAAATTTATGGAACTACTAGAAGAAAACATTGGGGAAATGCTTCAGGACATTGGCAAGGACTTCTTGAGTGATATCCCCAAAGCATAGTCTACCAAAGCAAAATTGGAAAAATGGGATAACATTAAGCTAAAAAGCTTCTGCATAGTGAATGAAACAATCAACAAAGTGAACATTCAACCCACAGAATGGGAGAAAATATTTGCAAACTACTCATCTTATAGGGATTAATAGTTGGAATATCTAAGGAGCTCCAATAACTCAATAGGAAAAAATCAAATGAGTTTCTAGTTCCAGAGTTGATCACGGTTTTAAAATACATGTTTGCTGTTATTTCAACAAGATTTTAGGAGGAATAAAGGCATGTACATGTGATTATTTTATGATCTTGAGTCAGACAGTTAATGTGTTTTCAACAATTTTATTTATTTTTATTTTATTTAGTTTTTATTTCAGAATATTATGGGGGCACAAACATTTTGGTTATATAAATAGTACCATTTGAGTCAAAGTTATGTGTGTCCATCACCCAGATAGTGTGCATTGTACCCTGTTTTCAGCAATTTTAAATGATATATAATGTATGGATGAACAACTGTAAGAAAAGTACTTTCTCTTTTCTGGAGCTATTAACAAAATATTGTTCTTCTTTAATATTTCAGGAATGGAGGAAATGGTCCTTGTACCAGATATAACTGCAAGCCATTTGGACCCCTTTTAGATGAAAATAACTATGCATATTTTATTTTATATAATCATTGCTCTTGACAGTCCTCTTTTCCTCCCTCCTTTCCTCCTCCAGCTCATCCTCTTTCTCTCTCTCTCTTTGTCTGGTCAGTACAGATTAGAAGTTCAACTATACTGGTGAGCAAACTTTCTCTTATCAGTTTTTTTTTTGGTTGATATAAACCAACATTGTGATTTTGATTGTGGTATTTGTGAAGATCTGCTGCCATTTTATTTTATTTTATTTGGCCTGTTCACAATGAGGCTACTGGTCACTAAAATAAAGAATAATTTATCAGGTTGTGTTTCTGTAGGGACATTAATACTATTTCTGAATTCCAATATGGAAGTGAAGACGCTGCATAGCAGACAATATTATAATGCCTCCCACTCACAAAACATTCTGATACGGGGCATGTGGTGTTCATGATGTCTCAGATGTTCATTCAGTTAGCAGAGTGTTGTGATCAGGCTGTTCTCGGTACGAGTGGAAACAAGTAATTCTATTTTTGATTCACAGCATCACAATGAAGCCTTTTAAAGAGAAGGTGTGACACATGTAGAAGACTGAAACAGGACCTGCACTTTTCCCCTCTCACAAAAATCAAATCACGGTGGATAACAGACTTAAACCTAAGGTGTGAAACTATTAGAATTCTAGAACAAAATGTGGGAAAAACTCTTATAGACATTGGGCTAGGCAAAGAATTTATGAAGAAGACCCCAAAGGCAATCACAGCAACAACAAAAATAAATAAATGGGACCTGATTAAATTAAAAAGCTTCTGCACAGCCAAAGAAACTGTCACAAGAGCAAACAGACAACCTACAGAATGGGAAAAAATTTTCACATGCTACCCATCTGATAAAGGCTGATAACTAGAATCTATTTAGAACTCAGGAAAATCAGCAAGGAAAAATCAAACAACCCTATCAAAAAGTGGGCAAAGGACATGAATAGAAATCTTTCAAAAGAAGAC
>CM052447.1:11905296-11954635 GCA_028533085.1 Varecia variegata
AGTAGAACTACCATTTGATCCAGCAATCTCATTATTGGGCATCTACCCAAAAGAACAAAAGACATTCTATAAAAAAGACATTGGCACTCAAATGTTTATAGCAGCACAATTCACAATTGCAAAGATGTGGAAACAACCTAAGTGCCCATCAATATATGAGTGGATTAATAAAATGTGGTATATGTATACCATGGAGTACTACTCAGCTATAAGAAACAATGGTGATATAGCACCTCTTGTATTTTCCTGGATAGAGCGGGAACCCATTCTACTAAGTGAAGTATCCCAAGAATGGAAAAATAAGCACCACATGTACTCACCATCAAATTGGTTTCACTGATCATCACCTAAGAGCACATTTAGGAATAACATTAACCGGGTGTCGGGCAGATGTGGGGGGGGATGGGTGTATACATACATGAGTGCAATGCACACCATCTAGGGGATGGACACGCTTGAAGCTCTGATTCGGGGGAGAGGGGGGCATGGGCAATATACATAACCTAAACTTTTTGCACCCCCATAATATGCTGAAATAAAAAAAAATAAAGAGAAGGCGTGAGAATAGTAGGCATTATCTTGACTCTGACCAAAAATATTCCAGTAAACTCTATCTGTAGCCATCATGAAGGCACCTGGTGAGAAACACCTGCCGCTTCCCTTTTCTGTCATTAAAGAACTTGGTATCGAGAAATAAAACTCTTCCAATGACACATTCTGAAAAGGGAAGGTACAAAATCTTATGTACTTAGGAGGCTTGTATAGATTTTGAGATGATAGTTTAGACCAACTGTTCTTTACCTCCTCAGGATGATATGTGTGGCTATTTTTAATGACATTGGTCATCAAGTGTTTTACAATGCTTGGCACCTAGAAAGCACTCATTAAACGTTATTTACCCCTTCCAAATTGAAAGAAGAATAATTTAATTTCTCAATGTAATTCTGTCCCTCTAGGCCCCTAAAGAGGTATTTCGGTAGAAAGAGTTGTCCTGAAACTTTTCCACTGGTGTAGTGGCTGAAGTTGTGATATTTTATGGGTGCAAATTTTAAAATATGCAACTATACACAGTGAGACAGCATGGTAGTTACTATTTGAGTTATTTGGAATAGTGTTCCACTGGATATGGGGGAAAAAATTACTAGAAACTTGATTTTCCATATATTTTAAATTTCATTTTAATTTTAATTTCTATTTCTATATTTAGTAATACTCATAATATAGTAGTAAAATGGTGTGATATATATTACTTATAAATAAATAAAAATACCACTGCTTATTCAAATTTTCTTTCCTGCTGGTATGGTATGTGAGAGCAACATATATTTTGGAAACCACTGACCTGGAAAGTAGTTTTTTAATTCTGTGATTTGGGATAGGGGAAAGGAATTGTAAATCTCATAGCTTGTCAGGATCCCCACAATTCACTGTGTGCTATTTCAACATCGTTATGTATAAAGTCTCATCATTCTTGCAGTTTTCAATAACAGCAGAGGTAAATTTTAAATGTCCCCACCCTAATCGTCCTTTCAAGATTGATTGAAATAGGAGCAGGTTGAAGCATTTTTTCTAAGTCACTAATGGTACCTGGGAAGATTTTATTTCCCTCTGTTTTGGAAATGGAATATAAGGAAGACATGTCATCATCAGAGGCATGTACTATGATGTAAGGTTTTAGCAGCTGGTGGAAGGGAGTGGTTTGTGTGTTTGTATGTGTATATTTGTGCGTGTGTGCACACACCCGGTCATGTTTGAATAGAGCAGCCAACATTCATTCTGTTCCTGGTGTCTGACAGCCTCCTTACCCTGGACACTCACCATCCAATTTCACTCTGATCCAGGCAAAATAAGGGAGAAGAGAACTTCTTGCCCCTCTCATGGTAAAAATTTTGGACAAGTAAAGAAAGGATAAGGTGGAATGTTAAGGTGCTGTGATATCCCACATTGATCCCACCCTAGTGTCCCACTCCATAGACTTATAACTATTTTGTACTTCCATAAATTTGTATGTATACAAGAAAGTAAATATATGGGTATATACTCTTTCCACAAAGGAGAATCATAGCATACAGATGGGAATCATAATATAGATATTGCTATTTAAACTACTTTTCTTCACTTTGCAATAGAACTGTGATATTTTCCATATCAGTATATATAGATTTCCCTTATTATTTCTAGAGGCCTCATGACATTCAACTGCATGGATTTACTATGATTAATTTAGCTCCTTCCTTATTCAACATTGTAATATCTTCTGTATGTATCTTTGAACACTTATCTAGGGACACATTTATAGAAATGAAATTAATGTTTCAAAATGTATGCATGTTTAAAATTTAGATCTAACAAGAGTACATCAATTTATCTTCCCATAAGTGAGAAATTTTCCTGTGTTTTTTCCCCAAATCCTCATATTGTTTAAATTTTATGGGTAAAAATAGCATTTAATTTTTGCCTTAATTTGTTGTTCTTGAATAATGAGTGAGATTGAGCACCTCCTCGTAAGTCTATTTGCCATGTGCGTCTCCTGGAAATAAGTGGTTTTATAAACATTATCAAGAGTGCCTTTTCCAATGAACTGGTTGCATCTCTGTTTTATACTTAGGGTTGCCAAAGAAGCCAGAGTGGAGACTGCAGGGCTTATGGGTTGGTTTGTTCCATCAAACAGACTGATCACTGAGGAAACGGCAAAAGCTCCACCCAAGTGATTCATCACCCAGATTCAACAGAGGTAATAGAATAACTTACATTGCTCAACCTTTGGGCTATTTAGTTGGCTGTGTGAGATCAATGGTGCCCACCTTCTCTCCTGGATTTTGCTTTGGGAAAGAGATTTATTGGTTAGACCTCACATTACAACACCGTCAGTGGATTTGGGACCTGATTCCCAATACTCAGAAGCATAGAGCAAAATTATTTAACTTCTTGGCCTCAGGTAACAATATCTACTTCATTGAGTTGGATCAGGCATCAAAGTCTGTAAGGGATATACTATTATCCACTGCATGAGCTATCCTTCGTGTTGTTTTATTATTTTTGAGGCTTTGCTTTGTATTAGATGGTGAAAAGTTGCTTTGTATTAAATGGTGAAAAGCTTGCAGCTAGAGATAAACCAAACGGCAATTTTAAGAAGAATGTGAAATGAAAATGTGACTGGTCATGCATATGGATTATTAGATGTATAATGTATAGTGTAGCTTTCTATATGTAATCCTAGCTAGATTGGCCTCATGTGCTATTATGAATTTAAAATTTATTGCTATCTTTTTCATGAAGTTTAAATGGTCTGACTAGTTTATATTCTCTAAACATCTCTTGTTTTACTCTTTCATCAGATTTTATGCTTAAAATTCACTACATGTTCTCTACTGACAAGAAGTAAAGGTTCTGCACGGCTATAGCCTTCCATTAAAAGACAGAGAATCCACATTTTCTCTCATTTTGCTCCAAGACGGCCAGTCTGTTTTATAGTCTCTCCCACACACTTTTCTTTTCTCAAAGACATTTCAAAGTATAATATTATGTTTTTAAGAAATCAGATAATTTTCAGGTAATACAAGTCTAGAGTCCTGCAGGCTTTAAAAAAATAGAATTTTTTATAAAAACAACTCACATATAGAACCATTTGCCACATCTATCTAAAAATTACAGATATACCTTTGTTAGCTGAATTATTGCATAATTGCTAATATTACTAACTTGTCAAAAGCATTAAAATAAACTTGTTTAGAAGTCATGTCATTTGCTAAAAAATAGGGCAGAATAAAGCATATATATGTTGGTATAAAATTGATGAAGTATACTTTATGAAAAATAAGACATTTTCAAGATTAATCTTAACAGGGAATTCTTTTTCCTATAAATATCTTATAACTGTACACTGTATAATGTTGAAGTTTTCCCTCATAATTTATGACTTTGAAAACTATAGGGTCTTAGTTAAAATTTACTTATTTGAAGATTGCTATTGAAGTTTTATAATGAGGGTACACTGACCAAAACAAATAATGTATCTCATGTTGTTCTTTTGTGTATCTAGTCTGGTCAAATGGAATTATGTACTTCAACAGTTATTGGGAAAGGAGACTAAAAAAGAATAAATTGCATGTAATTGAGGTAAAGAATAAGCTTTTACTGATCAGGTAGAAACTACTAATGGCATACTTGCTCCCTGGGCTTTTGTAGTCAGTGGTAGTTTAGTAGTATTATTTTGTATAAGAAAGAATATTTTTAAAATGTGTTAAATAGTTCTGTATTAAAGGACATAAGAACATAGAGTGATCTCTAATTCTTGCGAAAGAGAGACTTTGACACTGGGTAGGACCACTTTTATAGTCTATTCATTTATTCAACCAGAATGTATTGAAACTATGTTTTTTTATGTTCTTTGTATGCACGCTGCTAGGTACAGAATTTGGAGTGGGTATGTTAGCAGTAAAAAGTTCACGTTTAGTGTCTGTTAGTGGTGAAAATGTCAGTAAAGCACATTGCACAGGGGATGGAGAAGCAATCATGTAAACAATAAATGATAATATAAAGAAGGATGAAAGTAGTCATCAAAAGTACAAATGACGGCCGGGCACGGTGGCTCACGCCTGTAATCCTAGCACTTTGGGAGGCCAAGGCGGGAGGATCGCTCGAGGTCAGGAGTTTGAGACCAGCCTGAGCAAGAGCGAGACCCCGTCTCTACTAAAAATAGAAAGAAATTATCTGGCCAACCATAAACATATATATAGAAAAAATTAGCCGGGCATGGTGGCACATGCCTGTAGTACCAGCTACTCGGGAGGCTGAGGCAGTAGGATCGCTTAAGCCCAAGAGTTTGAGGTTGCTGTGAGCTAGGCTGATGCCACGGCACTCACTCTAGCCTGGGCAACAGAGTGAGACTCTGTCTCAAAAAAAAAAAAAAAAATTACAAATGACATAATAATAACTGCTAATTTTAGTATAGTGTTTTTACTCATTGCCCATCTTTGGCTAAGGACTTGATTCTCCATTGTGGAAGTTATGCCACCTCCCTAATGTCCATTCCTCATCTATGCTTACTGTGCAGGTTATAGGTGGAGAGATATTTTTCAGGATTTGTAATCCCTCCACCCCCACTTCATGATTGGTCTGTTGAGCAGGTCTGAGCCAATGAGCACATGGAATTCTTTTGCCCAGCAATGGTTCAAGAATGGGCTTGCTATTCACATCTGGACAACAGGCCACGAGAGCTTTCCTGAGAATGTGTGGAAAAGGTCCCTCTTCCTATTCTGGGAGAACTTCTTGAAGTGATCATTTTGTTCATTCCTTTCCTTTGGATGAAGAAGCTGTAGCCCAATGATGGCCTCTTGTAACTATGAGGGACAGCCAGCCTTCTGACACCCCGGAAGGTAGAGCTGAGGGAGAAAACCAGGTTCTTGATCTCTGGCTTAGTCACTGAATCAGACTCAGCTTGAAGACTTCCTTTCCTCTGGACTTTGAGATAAGTTAGGTTTTCTCTTACTTTTAGGCTGTCTGAATTATACCCAGGAGTTATCTCTTTTAATCTTCATAATGATCCCTATGAAATAGATGATATTACCATCATCATTTTAGGGATGAGAAAACTGAGACCTAGAAAGGTTAAATAACTTGTCCTGAGCCACGATGGCAGTATGTGGTAAAGCTGAGACTTTGCCTGTGCAGTCTGATCCAGGGACCACACGCCTAAGCACTATATCCTACAGCTTCACATGCTCTGTGGATGCAGAGAGGATGTCAGCCAAGTTGTAGAAAACTTGTCATAACGGTGGAAGCATTTGATCTGGACCTATAGGTAGAGCTTAAATCAACAAGAGATGGAACTGAAGCAACAGCCTTGGAGTAGAGGAGACAAAGTAGCTGAAGATGGCATCTAGTCCTTGTATTGTTCCTCAAGGGGACAATAGGGGAAGGAAAGCTTAGGCATCCCACAGAAGTTAGAAAACAAAGATTGAGATCAGAAAAGAATGGCATGACTAGATGGAGGTGGTTAAAAGGAGGAGGAATCCCAGAAAGGAAATGGTGAAATGGTGGAGGAAGCAGAAAAAATGAGACTGATACTGATCTACCTGTAGTTCCTGAGATAATGGGATGATAGGACAAAGGGTGTGTAGGGAAAAAAAAATTACATCACCAGATCACCAGGATCTGTGTACAGTTAAGAGTTCAGTTTTGTCATGATCAGGGAAAAGCCAGGTTTCAGTTTGGGAAAGAAGGTAGAGCATGTGTTGCCAGAAGTGTTGGATGAGAATGTGTGTACAAGGGCTCAAAAGAGCACGGTAAAGGGTTACCAGGGGTATGGAGGAGAGACGGTCGAGGATTGTGCTGGGTGCAACACAAGTCTGAGAGGGCTAGTGGGCCGGAAGCCTGTGTGTTTTGGTTACTGTATCAAAAGAAACAAAGTGAGATTTTGTGGGAAGGGAAGAGGCTGTTTCCAGATTGAACAGCTTTCCAGGTTGCATTTACATATGTGGATTCCTTCACAATTCTGACTTCTGGTTCATCACATCCTGCTGGCAGAAGGGAACTGGGATGGCTATGGCAACCTGAGAAACCTCAAACAATATTAATATTCACAAACATATGGAGGCTGCAATCCTTTAAAAACAATAACATTAGCAGTGGCAGTGGCAACAGAAACAACCATGGTAATTTGTAACTCGCACCTCTGGAGAAGCACAGAGCTGCATATATTATTTTTAATAATCAGTCACAAATGAACTAATTACTACAAATCCCTAAACCTGCTTTTCCCTCTAGCTTTTTATTATGTGCAGATGTCAAAATGAATAAAATAAATGGACTAGATTTCCTTCAGATGTTTGTCGATAATAATTGCTTGCCTAAAAAAAATAAAAATAAAAAATTGTATGAGTCTGGCAGCAAAAGCTGCTTTCTGGGTTGTTACTTTAAAATTTCTTTTTTATTTTGGAATATCTGGTAGAGATTTTTTAGACTTGGTCTTGCTCTTTTTCTGAATCTCAAGGTTAGTGGTTCATTTGAAGAACTGATTAAAATTCACTGTGGGGTTGCAATTAAAATGCACATTCCTGCTCCCTTCTTTAGAGATGTGGATTCATTAGGTCTAGCGTATAGCCCAGGAATCTGCATTTTAACTGAGTTGTCCAGTTGATTCCTCTGCAGGTGAGGCTGTGAGAAAGAGTTTCAGTCTTCTTGGTGAGCTGGTGGAGCTTGGGATGAGGAAGTGTGTATTTCTGCTCTGGAAATTGTTTTAGTTCTTCTTCTAACCCTCATTTCTTTCTTCTTCACCACAAACCTTTGCTCCTAGAGGTAGAGTATTATGATGGAAAAAGCTTAGGCACAAGCATGAGGCCCTAATTTGCATCCTGGGTTGGGCATTTACTGAAGATGAACCCCTAGGCAGAAGGAGGTCAACTTATTATGAGTCTCAGTTTCTTCATCTGTGCAGTGGCCCTAAGAATCTTCCTCAGAGCTCTAGAGATGATGTTTAGAGAGTGCCTTATTCAACACCTAGCCCATATTAAGTGCTTAAACATTGCTATTATTATAACCTTAATTTCTTCTTAGCACTCTCTTGTTGCACTTGCCTGTAGGGTCACCAGCATAGAAGCGTTAGCTTATGGAGGATTACATGTGATGGAGGCACACGAGGAGAATTGTTCTGTTCTTTTACCCCCCTCGCTCCCTTTCCCTGTGGCTCCAAAGGAAAGGCCATGAGGAGCAGAGCCCAGTGATGAGGTGAAGAAAGGGAAGGGGTACTGGAGACTGAACAGCAGAGCAAGAGAATGCATGCAGTGAGATTCTCAGAATTCCCTGACCCTGTGCAGGGTGTTACAGAAAGTATGGTGTCTATCTACATTTGTGGTGTCTGCTGGAGGGACTGAGTAGAGAAAGTAGACACTGTTGTCTTTATGTGCCAACTTGGGTGGGGACAGAGGTAAGAAAAGGCATCTCTGATTCACGCTGTTTCTTCTGTGCTCTGTGTCCTCTCTCTGTACTATAGACACAGAGACTTGGTAAAATGGTGGGGAGGTAGGGGATGCTCAAAGTTCTGTGAGTACTGCTTGTGCATTCCACAAAACCTGCTACCCATCTGGTGCTTTGGCATGATAGGAGTTTCTGGTTTCAGAAATGTCATTGAACAGGGCCCTGTGGATGGGGTAGATATTTTAACTTTTGGCTTGGATTATGGATTCCAAAAAGAATTTCTCAGAAATTCTGGATGTATTTCTTAACACAACAATGCCAAAGGGCTTTAATTGTTTTGCTGTGGATTACAAACTGGCAGCTTATGGGTCAAGTTCAATCTTTAACAATTTCTACTTCTTGCCAGAACTACATTTAAAAAATAAAATAAGTCAGCATTGTAAACAATCGGGCAAAAACAACCAGGAAATTTCACCTATAAATCCAAATTTCCAGTTTTTTTTTTTTGTTTTGTTTTTGTTTTTGTTTTTGTAATCGAAACACATGCAATATTGGCGAAGGAGCAGGGAGTGAATGTTCCAGTTTGCTACAGGCCCACCTACTCTTCATGCTTCCTGCCTGGCCTTCATAGGCACTGGGTTTGTGATCTCAGAAGTGAGAGTACCAGATCTAGACTCAGTCTTACCAGGTGCGAGTGCCCACTCTTCCTCCAATGTAACTCTGGGAAAGCTAGTTAATCTTTGTGTTGTTTTCTCATCTGCACACGAACATTTATTGCTCACAGTTCTGGAGGCTGGGAAGTCCAAGATTAAGGTGCCAGCAGATTCCATGTCTGATGAGGCATTCCCCCTGGTTGGGAATTTATCTTGTGAAAATTTATGCTGGAAAAAAAAAACCAATATGAAATCTTTTTTAAAAAATTCTAATCCTATAAGAAAGCTCAAATTTCATCCAGCTTTAGACTTCAATATAGGTGTGGAGTATCTTAAGTGGCATACCAAGTTTGGTTGAATTGCATTTTTATATGATAGGCTTCACTCTCTTAAGCTAATGTGTCAACAGTTAATTTCCAAAGCAAAAGTAGTTATAAGACTTCTCTTTTCTTTCCAAGGAAAATTGACTAAACAGAAAAAGTATTTACAAGGGCTAGAGTTCCATTTGCTTAATGCTTTATGTTTTGGGCCCTGACTGGGACAAAATAATGGATTGTGAAATGTTTGACTTGAACATGCTTTTCCTTTTGACTAGTTCAGGCAGCAATAATGACCAGCTACCTGGCACAAATGCACTTTAGAAATGTTGCCTCGTGTGGTAGAATATTTGTAGGTAAATTGATAACAAGGAGATTGGAGTTATAAAAGAAATACCTATGAGAAAACTAAAAAACCTTAAAACATGAATAAGAACTTCTTTCCTTGTTAACTTTTCCTTTATCTTTTTAAAAAGTTATAAACTCTGCAGTTAAAATGAATCCTTGAAGCAAATTAATAGATGGTTAAGGTTTAAAATTTAAAACCTGGTCTCTTGGGACTTTCTAAGCTACTTAAAGTTCACCCTACTTCTATTATATTTTATGCTGTGATGAACCAGAAATCAGAAGAGTCTGTTTTGCTTATTGATATGGAATTATTTAATAAGCCAGTGATCTTCATGGACATACCCACATGGCATAAACCTGAAAACTAAAAACTGTCATATCTTTTTTGGATACAGATGGTTAGGGGAAAGCTTTAAACTAAACTGAAAGAGTGGTTATATAACAACAATATCCCCTTTCTTTTGCAAGATGAGTCAAATTTTCTAAATGGCAGTGGGTCATAATATTTCATAGCTAAAATGGATATCAGATATAATAGTAATAAAATGCTAACAATTATTGAGTATTTTCCTATATATCAGGTGCTACACTTTACATGCTGTATTTTATTTCATTCTTCCAGCAGCTCTTGCCCTATGTCCTATTATTTCTCCCATTTTAATAAGAAATCTGAAAACTAAAGAGGTTAAGGAAGTTGATTAAGGTTATACAACTCATGGGCTCAACACTTTCATCTTGGAAGTATGGGTTGATTAGGTATTTTCAAGGTCATGTGTAAGTAGCAATTTATTAAAAATTATTTTTGGACATGGGACTTCAGAATCTAAAAATTTCTGGTTGCCTAACCACAATTGTTGGTTTTCAGACCTTTCACGATTTAATATGCCTGCTGAGAAATCCTTTTTCCTATTGCAAAGGCTCATAATATGTGCAGACTCCAGAGCCTAGCTTGATTTCCCTGTAAGATGCTTATTGACTGAGCCATAGAAAATTCTGTGTTACTAAAGAAAAATTAGGTGATGCCTTGTGTGAATAAATGTCATGTTAGTTGCTGAAGTTGGGGCTTAACGCTCGTTAGTCTTTTTCAGCTCTCTGTTTAGGTCACGTCTATGTCTAATGTAGCAGCTGGCAAGAAAAGGGATAAACAGAAAAAAATACAGGCAGAACAAATAATTTGTCAAACAACTTCCTCTAAGCATTAAAAATTGATTAATTAAGATAAATTATTTCAAGTGTCCTGAATTTAATATGAGAACTTCATTAAAGGTAATAAAGCTTTGATTAGCTTCACCGTGGAAAGAATGTTCTGTAGGCAAAATGCAGGAAGCCTTTTGGCCTCAGCTCCTGTTGCTTTTGGATCCTGTTGATGGACACTAATCTCTTCCCCTTAATGTAAAAATCCCATAGGCTGTGAGGGTTGTGAGAATCAGCACACATGGGTATGCTCAATTTTCAAGAAGCTTCCAATAATATTAGTAGCAACATCCCAAAAGAATGGCAATACCAAAAAAGGATTTTTGGTAAGAGAGGAATAGTAATAGCTTTCTCTATTCCAGATTTTGGGCTCTTACCACAACTCTGTAAGTTGATTATAATGCAAATGGTAATTCTTATTTGACAGGTGAGGAATATGAACATTAGAAAAGTTAAGTAATTTAGCCAAGTAACTCTGCCACAATGTGCAGAGATGTGACTAAACCCTAGGTCTGCCTAAACCCCAAATCTCATTCTCTGAATGACTGTGCTGTGCCTTCTTATTTATGCCTTATTATGCCTTAAATAATGCATAAATGGTAAATTTACTTAAGCATTTCTCCCTTTTAGACAAAAGTTTGTTCCAATTTTCTAAGTCATAATTAAGCTGTCATGTATTTGAGAAATTACAAGTTTGAGAGAAATTATAGGTGCAAACAACTGAGAATTAAAAATACATATATTGCATTAGTAAAGATCACAGCAGGAAAGAGATAGCATACTCATATTGGGTAATTTGAGAAGAGTTTAATAAAGGGACTTTTGTAAGAGGCACTAAGGCAGGGTTAGTGTTTTTAGTCTTCTTGGGTTGCCATAACAAAATATTATAGACTGGTTGCCTTAAACAACAGAAATTTATTTTCTCACAGTTCTGGACTTTGAAAGTCTGAGATCATGGTGCCAGTCATGGTCAGAGTGTTGACAAGGGACCTCTTCCTGGCTTGCAGATGGCTGTCTTCTTACTGTGTTCTCAAATGGCAAGCAGACAGATGGGGGCGAGGGAGACAGAGAGAGAGAGAGAGAGAGAGAGAGAGAGAGAAAGAGGGAAAGCTCTGGTGTCTCTTCTTATTAGGACACTAATCCCATCATGAAGTTCCCACCCTTAAGACCTCACCTAAACCTAATTATCTCCCAAAGCCCCATCTCCAAATACTATCACACCGTGGCAGGTAGGGCTTCAATATATGAATGTTGGGAGGACACAGTTCGGTCCATAGCAATTAGGGAAACAGAAATAGATGCTTAGGTACCCTGGGGCTAGAACCATTAGGGATGGGGAGGATTATCTGACACGAGTTTTAGCCATAGCTGGGCATGCAGCCAGCCAGCAGCAACTGCATCTCGAAAGGAGTGAGGCCTTCACTCTTCTGCCTTCTTCTGACTCCCCCCTAGTGTTTCTCAGTGGTGGAAGCTCAAGAGAAAGGAAGCCCATTGATGGAGTCCATACATGTCAACTTCTAAAGGCACAGAGAAGAGCAGAAAAGGAAGGATAATGGATCTGGAAGGGCAAAGGGAAAATAAAAATTTACCATGTGCTTTATAACTAACCACATTATCTAGTGTAGACCTTCTTATCCATCCCTCTCCCCTTATCTTGGACTCCTGTCTAGCATATCATTATCTCCTCTATACCACTTACTACAATGGGGAATTATCTTATTTATTTGTTTTTGTGTATTTTGTGTTTGTATGACTCCCTTCACTATCGGTTTCTAAGGGCAGGGACTTCTGTTGTTGTGTTCACTGCTCTGGTTGTCATCTTCTTTTCCTTCAGGTGCCTGGAGAGATTATACTTCCTGGTCCCATTAGGTTTGGGTGGAGTCGTAGGGTCTGTTTTCAGCCAATGAGTTGTGAGAAATTTTTAACCACTTATGCAACACACTCTAGAACTATTTGTTCCCATTGCCATAGTGACCAGCAACACTTAGGATGGTTGCTGCTCGGTCAGGTGGTACCAGGAGTAAAATGGTAGCCATGTGGGATGAGGGAGAAATAAACCTGTGTGTTTAAAAGTCACTGAGATTTTGGGATTGTTTTTTACCAGAATATAACATGCCCCCACCCCCGACAGATCCTTATTTGCAGAAAGAATGAACAAACTTGTCCTTTTTAATTTGGGCAGAGTGTAGAGCCTGTGATTACCAACATAGCTAATGTACATAATTTTGAAACTTTAGCTAGTCAATATGTCCTTGTTGTGACCTTAAAATTCACAAGTTTAATATTATTTCTATCTCACAGTAGAAGGATTTCTAAATATAACTCTTATTAATGCCAATGCTCCTTTGCATATTGGAATGACATTCCAGCCCTTGAAATTTTAAGTTTGAGTGAGAACAACACATGAAAGACAGATCAGAATCAGGCAGGCAGCCTCTCCAGGGAAGACAGGAACTAATTTGAGTTTTGAATTTATCCTTTTGATATTCTATTATTCCCAACAATAGTGAATAATTTTCAAGATGGAGAATTGAAGCTGCCTAGGCCTGTTCTATTCTCTCCTGTCTAGTCCACTCTTGTTATTCAAATGTGAATCTCATTTATTGACTTTATTTCTTGACAAATAGGCCTATAGGCATGTACATTGCTTTTGTCCTGAATGTTAAACAGGGAGAAAAAGGTTTTTAGCACAGCAAATTGACAAAATGTGTGAAAAATTTGAAGTTGAGTGCATGAAGTCAAGACCATGCATTAGTTACCTATTTTACTTCATCTTGTTTTGGGTAAGGTTTTTTTTTTTTTTCTATTGTCGGTTTAAAGTTAAAGCAAACTAATAAAATATTAACCAACTACTGTTACTGGTAGCAACTGTTAACCTGTGTGTGTATGTGTGTGTGTGTGTGTGTGTAATTTGGGGGATATGCTACAGATGCAACCTTTATCTGTCAGTTTCTCTGAACAGTTTATAAGCCTATTGCCTATCCCAGAGTGGGAGAAAGTGGGATCAGACATGAATATGGACTTCAGTATCTTGTCCAGTGTGTTTAAATACCACCATTTTAGCATCAGCTCAAGAATCACCTATGCAAATAGCCAGAGATTTTCAGAATGAACTCTAGGATGTATAAAATATAAAAGGACTTTTCTAAGTATTGTTATTACTGAAGATCAGTTGGATGTATTCCTCAAAAAAGGGCAAAAAGTAACTAGATCTTAGTGACTCTTGGGTGAGAAAATAAGATAATCAAATGAAATTGGAGTAGAAGAGTTGTAAATAGTATAGGGAGAAATCCGGGTGCTGCATAGAAGATGGACTCATGGTTTAGTAAAGAACAAGATTTCATGTTTGTTTTGTTTGGTGGATTTATGGGAAAAGGCCTTTGGAAGAGGGTGTTATTCTTGTGAGTTTAATCCATAAGAAATTCAGGCAAGTAGATTCCTGTGAATTAACTTCCATTACATTCAAACCTAACTGATTTCCATATAGTCTTTTTAAAATCTTTAATATTTATTTTACTAATAGCAACATTTGTTATATGTTACCATACCAATTTTTAAATTTTTTTTCATTTAATTGACAAGTAAAAATTGTATGTATTTATGGTATAAAATATGATGTTTTGATATATGGATATATTGTGGAATGGTTAATTTATACTGGGAGTTGGTACAAAGTCTCCACATTGGTGGCAGCTCTATTTTTACTTTTGTTGCCTGTGCTTTTGGGGTCATATCCAAAAAATCATGCTCACATTAAAAAGACATCTGCACTCAAATGTCTACAGCAGCACAATTCACAGTTGCAAAGATGTAGAAACAACCCTAGTGCCCATCAATACATGAGTGGATTAATAAAACATTGTATATGTATATTATGAAGTACTACTCAGCTATAAAAAAAGATGAACTACCTATTGTATTATCCTGGATGGAGCTGGAGCCCATTCTTCTAAGTAAAGTATCACAAGAATGGAGAAACAAATACCACACGTATTCACCATTAAATTGGTACTAATTGATCAATAGAAGACTAGTTCCAGAGATCCCTAAGGGATTGGCTAAATTCAACTTTTTCAGAGCTCAACTTTTTCCACATCTGACTTGTTTCTTTCCCTCCCTTACAGATATTTATTCTGAAAACACTTCATAATGAACTTTATGGATGCAAATTTCCATTTCAGAATCTGCTTCCCAGGGAACCCGATAGATAGCATCTTTCCTCACCCTTATGTAATTTTGTGCCGTAAAACCAATTCTCAGCCTTCAGGCAATATAGAATTAAGCTTGGGGTATTAATATCAGGTCTATATGGAATTGTCATAAATGACTGTTGTTTCTGCCATCCAGAATCCATTCAGCTTTCTTCTTGTAAGTGTGTACTGATTTTCCTCTGCGGATCTACTCCTTTTCCCCTCTTACTGTGTGTGCTTAGCATGGTGTTGATTTATTCCCAGCTTAAGAGATTGACTTGAGATTTAGACCTGATCAGTCAAAGTATCACTTTTCCCCGGCCAAAGTTCAGGAATAAGTGTGTCACTCAATAAAAGCCAATAAAACATGCCAAAACTTACTTGAGCTGCTAAAGGAAAAGGTATGAGCACTTTGCCGACTGGATTTGAACTTGCGAGCCAGTGATCTGGAGCCGCTGCTAATCATTTTGCCCCCTGACATTCAAGCCAACATTGAAAAAAGCAGAACCAATAGAAGAAGAGAGTTTATATCCTTATGTCATTATTTGAACCCCTGGATCAAGACATATCTGAAGCAAGCAGATGCTTGCAATTTCAACTAGATGGTTTCAATACCTTCCTTTTTAAAAATAAGCCATTTTTGTGCTAAATTTCCTGAAAGTCTCATGGTTGAAGCAGTATCTTCCTGAACTAAGTCATGGAAACGAAACATTAAATTACTAAAACTGCTTTGGGTGCAGGGAATAACAACATGAAGGGAACTCAGACCTAAAAAGTATAAGGTGCAATTTTGAGCACATCTAGGAGTTCTGAGGAAAGTTTAGATTAATATTTTCCCCTTTTCTTACAGTATGTTCTATTCTTGCTACCATGATAATTACTGTAATCATATCAGCATGGCATAAAAAGCTCCTGCTGTTAATTGTGGAGAAAACAGGAACACTTTGTTATATTTTGTCTAATTGTTAAATATGGTATTTGCAAATCCAGAGTCTTCTTTAGGATAGAGAAAAATGCCCCATTTATTGCATCATGGAATCTAGCTAGGAAAAGTCTATTTTAATCTCTCTGAACCTCCATTTACTAATCTGTACAATGGGAAAAATTCTTCCTACTTAACACAAAAATTGTAAGGATAAAATGAAATGACATACATGCAGGTGCTCTATAAATTATAAATGACTGAATCATTATCTGTGGCTATTATTTTTGGGAATGAGGGAAAAAAATAAAAGATGCAATTCTGAATCTTTTAATTTGTTCATAGTAAGCTGAAATGTAACATGATGTTGGCATAGATATCTACTTTTTTACTCATTAAGTAAAATAATAAATCATAATAAATCGAATAGCTATTAAGGACTCATTTTCTATTTTTTTTTTAATTGGACTTATTTGAAGTCTGAAGGATGACAGTCTCAGTTCTTAAAGATTAATCCTTGGGGTTTAGGAGCAAGCACTATCCAGACTAATTTTCTGGGACTCCTCCTCACTGTTCTTAGAGCCTGTTGAGCATGCTTCAATCACTGAGTTGATCCCAGGATATTGAAATGATCTGCTTATATATATGTCAGTTACTTCCACTCAACTGAGAACTCCTTGAGGCCAGAGGCTATACCTATTTTAGTAATTTCTCAATACCAAGCAACTCACAGTGATTGACACATTGCTAGTATTAAATGAATATTTGTTAAATTTAAAGTGAAGCTTTTCATTTCATGGTCCTTATAGTTCCCCTAACATATATATCATTCTTTCCTTTAGTTTTTAAAGTTAGTACTAATTTTTATACCTGATTAATTTATATTAGTAGAAGCCGTCTTGATTATTAGGTAAAGATTCTAGGGCCATACCTGGACCAAATCAGAAAGAGAGTGATTAAATCTATGAGTGATGATTTAAAATATCTTTAATCACAAATGTACTATATGCTTGATGGAAAATTTAAATAATGTAAAAAGAGTAGAGTGTAAAATCTGTTAACTCCCCTCTTACCACCTTCCCTCAATCCCATCCCTTCCCCAGAGAGAACCATTATCATCTGTTAGATGTATATCTTTTCATATATTTTTCTTTGCATTTGGAATCATGTGTGTACACATGTGTACACAAATGCACCCTATCCACATGAATGATTTTCACATAAATAAATTCATACTCTGAAGATTGTTTTGGAATTTGCTTTTCTTTCTTTTCTTTTTCAATTGGTGGTATATCTGGAATCACTATCCAAATCAGTATATAGAAATTATTTCATGATTTAAAATGGTGGTATTGCATCTAGAGATAGCATAGTGTAATCATAGTTAATGTATACATTTCCTTATTGATAAAATTATTTGTTTTTAGTTATAAAAAGAAGGCAATGATATTTTTGAACATGTTATCTTTGAACATGTCAGAATTCTGTAGCACAGATTCGTAGAAATGGAATTACTGAGTAAAAAGATATGCATATAAAATAGATACCAAGTTAGCCTCTAAAAAGGCTGCACTAATTTATACTTCTACCACTGTGACAGTAGTGATCTCCATACCATTGTCAACTATGGGTATTTATCATTTCATTTTACTTTTACCCAACTGATGTATGAAAATGATATCTCAATCTTATTTTTTTGTATATTCGTAATTACCAGTGAAATTTTCTTGAGGACAAAACTCTTCTTTCTTGGGAACCCAATATTCTCTACTCCTATTTAGGTTGGAATTATTATTTCAGAAATTCAGGCATTAGTAAATGGCATTATTTTTCTAGCAGAGAATGGTAAAAATAGTGCCTCTTTCATAGTTCAAATCTCTGAATTATTTAAACTATTGCAATTTAAACTATTCAGTAACTTAGTGAAAATCTAGAAGATATTCTCAATCACTTTCTCCATTTCCAAGTTAACTTCCCTTTTCTAGATTTCCTACTCATTGGGGCTCTGATTGGCCATTGCAGTTTGCAGCATTGAACGCAAAGTGGTTCTACCGGAAGACTTTGAGAATTAGATACAATAGTGAGAAAAAATAATGTCCACTATCGTTTATTGAGTCCTTGCTAAATTTTAAGCACTTAACAAGCTTTATTGCATTTAGGCCTTTCATCAGCCTTATGAAGACGTTATTATTTATCTCATTTTACACACGAATAAACTGAAGCTCAGAGAAATTAAATTAGCTGTCCAACGTTTCACAATTAGTAGTTATCTGACTCCAGAGCTATGACAAATCTGTGGTTTCTTTATAGTCTCATCCTAGCCTGTTTGTCTCTAATTCATACTCTGTAAACATTTTTCAATAGTCAAAGCTCAGGACAGAGAGAGTAGGGCATTTATAGGCCTTTTCAAGAAAATGTGACAAAATATTATAATAATCTCTCAACATTGTATCTACCAGCTTTTGTTTATTGCTGTTCTGTGAGAAAATGAAGGCATCTAGAAAACAATTGGGCTACTCTTTCCTCAATTCTTTGAAGGATAATACACTGGTAGCTTTCTATACACATAGGAGATAAGTTAATTCATTAAATATGATGGATGTCTTCGGCCATCAGGGCTAAATGCTCTCCTGAAATCCTTGTTCAGAAGAGCTGATAAACTGTCATCTTCCATGAGTTTCTGTCACTTGAGCAATGTTAATTGTTTAAACTTTAAAAACAGACACAGATGAAAAATGACTCTTAGTGCCCGTGAGATAATATTTCTGTGACTTTTTGATACCTGAATGTCACTCAAGTTACAAGTGTTTTTAGTAATAAACTTGTTCTACAAGTTACCTGAATGTTGATCATTTCAGTTGGCAAATATGTTAAGAAGGCTTGTTTTCACTTTCAGCTCCCCTTTACTCAGAGTGTAGGATTTCTAAGAAATTCCACTGGACTATGACCATGTTATGTCCTTCCTGATTCTTTGTCAAAGACTGTGTAATTTCCAGTACTCGGGTAGAGGTTAGTAAGAAAATTGTCCAATGTTCATGGCTGATCAGTGACAAAGTCTAGATTTCTATTTAAGTCTACTGACCTCCAAGCCCTTTGCATTATTGTTTTTCCTAGGTAGCTAACAAGATTGAAATGAATGCAAATGGCTTATCGTCTTCTCCTCAGATGACTAGCTTTATGATTTGAGAAAGGACCACTCAAAAACAGCAACAACAGTAACATCAACTTCTAAAAACACCTGGTGAAAACACCAGGCTATAATTTGCCCTAGTGAAAAAAAATAAGTAAATCATTTTTAAATGTCCATGAAAATGCAGGGATATAATTTAGATAAGCACTCAGTGAACACAGAGGTTTGCACCTCTTTACTTGTAATGAGAGGAGAGACTGTTATTGAGAGATATAAAGTTTTTATGAGAGATGCCTCCAGTTATACCCACTTTATGTTTCTGGCTGCCTGAAGGATGGATGATACAGCTTTGAGCTCTATAGCTTCTAAAGCTTCGAGACATGGAACAGCAAATCAGAAGGGCTTCTTCTATTCTGCATGTAGAATTATTATAAAATTCTATTAAGTTTAGTCCATGCTGGTGGCTCCATTCCTGTCTTAAACTGAATATGACTAAGGATTTCTCTTCAAAGATTTCTCACTGCTTTACAATTTAATTTTGAAAAATAGGATAACACCATCTTTTCTTTGTAAAAATAGGAATCAAACTCTAGGGTTAAAGGTCTTTGTAATCCCCCAAACTTATGAAATAAGATCAGTCTGCTATCACTGCCATAATACTTCCCCCAATGTCCTGTAATTCAGGCTCCTTAAGAATTCTGGTGAGACAAAGGCAAAACTAGATCAGACTGGTTCCTACAACCTTGGGAGATTTATTTTGAGTTTAATGATAGCAACATGAGCCCAAACTAGTTACTTGATAACTCAAAGAAGAAAGTTTTTATAAAGAGTTTACAGATGATCTACTGCCCATTATGACAATATTTTTCAGTCTCCCAATTTTTCTCCAGTTTTCTCCCAATTCTTACTCTAGTTTCCATAACAACCCACATCCCAAGAGCAACCGAGTTACTAATAAGGAGACAGTTTTCTCTGACTTTCTGTTGTTTGCTTCTCAGGGAGCTTTGCTCTTATTGATACTCTGCGGTCTACAACACTGCCAATTAAATTTTAGTTTCCAAGCACTCCAGATGCCCCAGTGCCTAATATAATAATATTTTAACTTTTGTCATTGTAACAACAATATCAATAAATTTAAAAAATTATTTTTTTAAATGTATGTCAGAGCATGGTAGAAACATGCTTTCTTCAGCTTTAGCTAGTTTTCAGACAGAAGAAAAAAAAATTATTATTTGTCTTATTGAGGTAAGGCATTATTGTGAATGTGGGAGAAGGATTTCTGCAGTACTTTATTTGGGAAAACAATGATTTCAAACCTTCACAGTTTATCCATCTTTTGGTTAAAACAAATAGAAATATACATAGCTTGCATATTTTACTTTTATTTCCTTTACAATTGTTCATTCAGATTATTTTTGGTTATTAGATATATCTGATGTTAATATTTGGAGACATCAACTTTCATGGTTTCATCCAAGTATCACCTACTTTACATATTATTCATAGGAAGCAATATGGAATTTGGTACCTGTATGTCATCTTGATGTTATTCTACTACTCGTTGGGACTTAGGTTTCAGTTACCCTTTAAAGCTTCTTGCCTTACTCGTCTCTTTCATTCAGTTCAGTTTCCAAATCTCCTCCAGCTCATGAATTGAAATTGGCAGAGGACTGATTGAACCATCCCATACTGTAAGGTGTATCAAGAAATGATAGAAGTTGTTTTAGCTTACTGTATGTAATTTCAGTGCATAATATTTGCAAGTGGCATGAATTATACTTTCAGTCATTGTATGTATGTGTGATCTATCTATCTGTATCTGTGTAGATATTCATTCTAGTAGCTTTATTGAAATAAAAAGTACATGCCACAAAATTGTAAAAGTGTACAATTTGACTATCTTAGCAAACTTGTAGAGTTGTATAATCACTACTACAATCCAGTTTTAGAACATTTCTATCAACTCAAAAAGATCCCTGTACCTGTTTGCAGTCAATTTCTGCTCCCTCCTCTGGCGTCAAGCAACTATTGTTTTGCTATTACTATAATTTTTTGTTCTGAACATTTTATATAAAAGGACTTATACAAATGTAGTCTTTTGCATCTTTTGCATAAAGTTTTTGAGGCTCATCCATATTGTAGCATGTATCAGTAGCTCCTTCTCATTGAGTAAATGTATTATACTACAGTTTCATCATCCATTCTCCAGTTGATAGGCATTTGGATTGTTTCCATGTTTTGACTATTGTGAATAAGGAATATTTGTATATAAGTCCTTGTATGGATATGCTTTCATTTCTCTTGTTTAGAAATAAAATTATTGTGTCATATACTAAATTTATGTTTAACTTTTTAAGAAACTGCCAACTTCTTTTCCAGAGTAGCTGTACAATTTTACATCTTCACCAGCAATGCATGGGAGTTCCAGTTTCTCCACATCTTTGGCAACACTTGTAATTGTTTTCGATAAGTCATTATCTTGGATATACAATGGTATTTCATTATGCTTTCAATTTGCATTTCTATAATGACTAATAATATTGACCATATTGCCATGTGATTATTAGCCATTTACATGTCTTCTTTAATGAAATATCTGTTAAAGTATTTTGACTATTTTTAATTAGTTGTTTGTATTTTCATTTTCATATAGTTAGAATTTTTTTCTTTTTTCTGTTTTTAAAAACATAGTCTAGATACAAGAGCTTCATCAGATTCGTGAATATAATCTCCTAGTTGTTTGCTTACCTTTTCATTTTCTAAATGGTGTCTTCTAAAGTGCAAAAGTTTTAATCCAATTAACCAATTTTCTCTTTTATTGATCATGCTGTTGGTGTCCTATTTAAGAACACTTACTTTGCTGAAACCAAGATCACAAAAATTTTCTCCTATGCTTTCTTATACTAGTTTTATAATTTTAGCTCTTACATTAGATCTCTGTTACATTTTTAGTTAATTTTTGTGTATGATGTAAGTAAAGGGTCTAAATCCATCATCTTGCCTATTTTTTTTCTTTTTTACCTCTTTTTTTAAATTTCAGAATATTACGGAGGTACAAATGTTTTGGTTACATGGATTGCTTTTGTACTGCTTGAGTCAAAGTTATAAGTGTGCCCATCATCCAGGTAGTGTACTTTGTACCCATTAGGTATAATTTCACCCATCCCCTCCTCCCCCTCTCCCCTGCATGATTTCTGTTGAGTTTTACTTCAATCTGTGCACAAGTGCTGATTGGTTATTTCCAACTTAATAGTGACTACATGTGGTATTTGTTTTTCCATTCTTATGATACTTCACTTAGGAGAATGGTTTCCAGTTTTATCCAGATTGTTGCAAAAGGTATTAATTCATTTTTTATGGCTTAGTAGTATTCCATGGTATATATATACCACACTTTATTAATCCACTCATGAATTGATGGGCACTTGGGCTGATAACACATCTTTGCGATTGTGAATTATGCTGCAAACATTTGAGTGCAGATGTCTTTTTGATAAAATGACTTCTTTTGTTAGGAGTAAATATCCAGTAGTAGGATTGCTGTATCAAATGGTAGGTCTACTTTTAGTTCTTTGAGAAATCTCCATCCTATTTTTCTTAGAGGTTGCAGCAGTTTTCAGTCCTACCAACAGTGTATGAGTGTTCCTTTCTCTCTGCATCCATGCCAGCATCTATTGTTGTGGGACTTTTTGTTAAAAGCCATTCTCACTGGAGTTAGGAGATATTTCATTGTGGTTTTGATTTGCATTTCTCTGGTGATTAGTGACATTGAGCATTTTTTCATATGTTTATTGGTCATTAGTCTATCTTCTTTGAAAAGCTTCTGTTCATGTCTTTTCCCAATTTTTAATGGGGTTGTTTGATTTTTTTTTCTAGATGATTTGCTTGAGTTCTTTATAGATTCTGGTGATTAGCCCTTTATTAGATGTATGGCACCGGAATATTTTCTCCCATTCTGTAGGTTGTTGATTTGCTCTGTTGATAGTTTCCTTGGCTGTGCAGAAGCTTTTTAATTTGATCAGGTCCCATTTATTTATTTTTGTTGTTGCTATGATTGCCTTTGGGGTCTTCTTCATAAATTCTTTGCCTAGGCTAATGTCTATGAGAGTTTTGCAGCATTTTCTTCTAGAATACTTATAGTTTTATGCCTTAGGTTTAAGTCTGTTATCCACTGTGAGTTGATTTTTGTGAGAGGTGAAAGGTACAGGTCCTGTTTCAGTCTTCTACATGTGGCTATCCAGTTTTCCCAGCACCATTTATTGAATAAGGATTCTTTTCCCCAGTGTATGTTTTGTCTGCTTTGTCAAAGATTAGATGGCTATATGAGGATGGTTTTATATCTGGGTTCTCAGTTCTGTTCCATTGGTAATGACCATCTTTTTCTTTCCTTACTGTTGTTGATTTGAAGTTTATGTTATCTAACATGAAAATGGCTATAGCTGCTTTCTTTTGATCCCATTTGCATGGAATATGTTTTTCTATCCCTTTACTTTGAGTCTGAGTGCATTCCTGTGGGTAAGATTTATTTCATGGAGACTGCAGTTACTTGGCTTGTATTTTTTAATCCATTCAGCCAGCCTATGTCTCTTGAGTGGGGAATTCAAGCCGTTCACGTTTATTGAAAAAATTGATAAGTAGGATGCATTTCTGTTCATCCTGTTGGGTAGAAACTTACTGCCTTTTTTTTCCTTGAGTCATTATTTTATATGAGCTCTGAGCTTTTGGGTGATTTTACACTAGTGGGTTTCCATTGTGCTGATTGATGTATCATGCAGACCTGAGTACTCATGCACGGCAGGTCTGAACTTGACAAATTCCCTCAGTGTTTGCTTTTCTGAAAAAGTCTTTGTTTCTCCCTCATATAAGACACTTAGTTTTGCAGGATATGAAATTCTACGTTGGCCATTATTCTGTTTAAGAAGACTGAAGATGGGCCCCCTATCCCTTCTGTCCTATAAAATCTCTGTTGAGAAGCCTGAAGTTAGCCTGATGGGTTTTCCTTTGTAAGTTACCTGATGTTTTTGTCTTACAGCTCATAGGAGTTCCTCCTCCATGTTAACTTTGGCCAGTCCAATGACTATATGTCATGGCAATTGCCTCTTTGCAATGAATCTGCCAGGTGTTCATTGAGCTTCTTTTACCGGGATATTTAAATTTATAGGAAAACAAGGGAAGTTTTCCTCAGTTATTTCCTCAATAGGTTTTCCAATCCTGTGCGTTTTCTTCTTCACTCTCAGGGATGCCTATAATTCTTTGGTTTGGCATCTTTACATAATTCCATATTTCTTGTAGGCTTTGTTCCTTCCTCTTAATTCTCTGTTCTTTATTTTTGACTGACTTGTTGAATTCAAAGACGTTGTCCTTAAGCTCTGAGTTGCTTTCTTCAGCCTGGTCTAGTCTTTTCGTAAGATTTTCCACTGTGTTTTGTATTTCCTTGGATGACTTTTTCATTTTCAGAAGTTCTATTTGATTTTTTTTAAATAATTCAATTTCTTTACTGAATTTTTCATTCATTTGCTGATTTTTTTGTGGTTTCTTTGTGTTGGTTTTCCATTTTCTCTTGTATTTTGTTGAGCTTACTTATAATCCATATTTGGAATTCTTTATCTGTCATTTCAATATTCTGATTTTGGTTGGTATCCATCGCTAGAGAGCTGGTGTTCCCTTAGAGGGTGACCTTTTTTCTGATTCTTCATACTTTGGGAGTTCTTTCACTGATTGCTTCTCATCCAGAGCAGCTGTTGCTTGTTATTTTTGGATTTTCTTTTATTTAGATAGGGCTTTTTCTTCTCACCTCACTTGTACGTGTGTGTTTGTAGCATATGTCGGGTAAGAACCTTTGGCTTTGTTTGTGGGTGCTTTGATGGCACTCTAGGTTCTGGTTGGATGCTTGTGTTATTGATATCCTTGGTGTGGTGGTTTACTCAGATGCTAGTTGTTTATAGGCTGTAGCCATGGCGAGCTATGTGATTAGGCAGATTCCCTGTCTCTCTTTGATGAGGGAGGATCAAGGTCTTTGAAATCCTTTTTTTTCCCTTAGCCCTATTGTTTTCTTAACAGTGTGAGTTGTAATGGCACACCCAGCTTAATCTCTGAAACAGTAGGTGGTGCTTGTAGGTGAGAAAGAACCACACCACCTATGGTTGAGTCAGTAAATGCTGTAGAAAACATCCAAATTAACCTTCCTGTCAGTAAGTGGCACTTGCCAGAAGGGACAAGCTGCAATGTTTGTGTGACTGGCTTTAGTCCCTCATGAGAAGAACTCAAATGCCCAGGTGGTAGGTGGGGCCCTGGAACTTCAGGTGAGTCCTTTATTCTCTGCCACAGCAGTGGCAGGTAGAGCAGTGCAGCTGGGCAGTGCTGGGTTGGGTGAGCTTGCCCTTTGGCTCCACAAAAACTGGCAAGGTATCTGTTTCAGCAGGGGTCAGGGGTCTCCTTCCGGCTTTTGGGCAAAGCCACCAGGACTGAATTGGCCCTACCTATCTAGCAAGTCTGTTTGTAGAGGTTGAGCCATCTGAGATTCACAATTGGCAGGCTATAGTGGGCCTCACTCCTCTCCACCCTTCTCTGCTCTGGAGTTTCCCCGTGGCATCTGCTGGTAGGCAGGAGCTCAAGCTAGCCTAGCTCCCCCACAACTGTGATGTGGGCCGGGAGGTGCCCTGCCCAGGATCCTGACCTGAGCTGAGGGCACAGCCCTCCTGTTAGGGGAGGGGTGCCCTATGAGCATGCTGCAGCTAAGACCCACACTGCACTCTCATCAACCCCCATCTGCCCATGTGGGCTCCTGCACCTCCCAAGACTAATTCACAAATCTCCTCTCTATGTCCCCAAGCAACGTGATCAAGAACTGGGATTACGGGATCTGGCCTGTGGGCCCATTCCTGGTTCACTGAAAATCAATCCCTGACCATGCTAGGGCGATGTGCACTGGTCCCCAGTTGCCCACGGGGTGCCCAAGCAGGTTTGATGTCCCTCCACCTCGAGGCATGCCCAAGTCTGATGGAGTCACCAGGCAAGAAGCAACAGGGAGGGCCAGCAGGCAGGGAGCTCACAGTCAGAACACCCCTCAGTCTGCTGCAGGACCCCAAGAAGAAAGGTCTGGGCCCCACTCTCTGTGGAAGCCTCACGTGGTGGCTCAATTATTTCTCTTGGCACCCACAGGTGGGGAAGGGGAAGAGGAGAAAAACAGTCTGGAGGAAAGCTAGCCCTCTGGTCCTGTCCATCCCTCACTCCATAGAGAAGCAATATGGCACCTGCCATCAGGGCTCTGGTCTGTGGAGACAGAAGGCACCCTAGAGGGGCGGAAGCCTGGTGCCCTGTCTGCAAGAAGCTCCCTGCTCACTGGTGGCAGCAGCCTCTGGGCTTGTGTGGGCAGAAAGTCTCTCTCTCAGCAGCTCGGGAACCTGCAAACTGTCAGAGATGGGAGGGTGGGAGAAACAAACTGCTCCACCTACCCTTCTCTCTGTCTCCAAGCCTCTCAGGGGCTGATCTCTGCCACTACCTTCCTCCTTCCTGTTTTGCTCCGCAACTTCTTTCCATGGAGTCTCCTGAAGGTTCTGGCACACTTCCCTCAGATCCACTGCCAAACTCTATCTGTTTGTTTGTTTTCTCTTTTTAATTTAAAACTTCTCCTTCTTACTGACACACTCTGGTAGCTGGTGCCTCTGGTCAACTCTCTTGCTTCCTCTCCTTTCATCTTGCCCATTGATACCCAATTGTCCCAATATTTTTCTTTCCTAATTCTTGACATCTTTATCAAAAATAAATTGATCATAAACGTAAGTGTTTTTTTCTGGACTCTCTGTTCTGTTTTCTTGATCTATGTCTGTGCTTATACAAGTACTACACAATCTTGATTGCCATAGCATTAGTGTATGTTTTAAAATCAGAATGAGTATGTTCTTCAATTTTCTTCCTCCTTTTCAAATTTTTTTGGCTATTCTGGGTCCTCTGTTTTTCCATGTGTTTCAGGGTCAACTTGTCAATTTCTGCAAGAAAGGCTTCAGGAATATTGTTTGTGATTGCATTAAATCTAAAGATCAATTTGAGAAAAATTGCCATCTCAACAGTATTGAATCTTTCAATCTATTAATGTAATTAAGTTTCTCCATTTATTTAGATATTCAATTTTTCGTAGCAATGTTTTATAGTTTTCAGTGTGCACTTCTTTTGTTAAATTTATTCCTAAGTATTTTATATTTTTTTGATACTATCACAAATAGAACTTATTTCTTATTTCCTTTTCTAATTGTTCATTATTGGTGTTTAAAATACAATAATTTTTTATGAAGGAAATCCTACCATTTGGAGAAACCTGTAGGAAGTAGAAGACATTATGTTGAGTGAAATAAGTCAGTCATAGGACAAATACTGCATAACACCCTTTACATGATGCATCCAAAATGATTAAAGGTATAGAAGTAGACAGGAAATTGGTGGTTACCAGGGGTGGGGGGAGGGGGATATGGGGAATTGTTGTTCCATAGGTATGAAGTTATGGTTATATAAGATGAATAAGTTCCAGCTACCAGGCTGACGGTGCTTGAGGGAGCTTGGGGGATTGGAGCAGCTTCAGGCTAAAAACTCCATAGACTCCCACCATTATTACCGAAGGTTTAGTATTTTTTTCTTGAATAAACACTTTCAAGTTTTGTATACCTTCATTCTATTTCCAAAGAAATTGATCCTTTGATGAATTTGTTCAGTTATATCATTGCATTTTGAGAGAGGATCTGCTGAGCCTCCCTCCACTACTCTAGAAGTCCTCAATCCAATCACATTCTAGCAGTTGTTCTATTTTAGATTTCTTGAAAATTTCCATCATTAAACACAATTGATTTATTAGCATTTGGGAACATGTTGCCTATTAATAATCATCTTTTCTTTGTTTAGAATTTGCTCATAGTTACTCAAACAGCTATGATGTGATGACATTTTCTTTAACATTTTCCTTATCAAATGCTAATATAGAAACCTTACCTTGGTTAGTGAAGGGAAATTTTCCATTGAATTCTAGTGTTAGTTTTCCTTCTGAAGTATATATGTCTGACTTTTTACTCTGGACATAGCCATGTGCTGCCTTTGTGGGATGTGGAGGTTATGAAGTGAAAATTCTCTGTGCATCTCTTTCTCCTGTTCTCCTATCCATGTCTTTGCTTAATGATGTTCCTGAATCTCCCATGTCAAGGACATCTTTTCAACACGTTTCCAGACCCTGATCTGTGACATTGGTGTTCAATCCTTCCTCTTACCTATATTTCTTTTTGCTTATTTATATTCTTCTCCTCTTTGTAGTCAAAAGAACTACTACTACTTTAAAAATAACTTTTAAACCTTTAACAATCTCTTGCTTAAGTGGGATGGTAAAATGGAAGTTCTCTGTACTCATGTCTGGAAAATATGGACTCTGTCTTGATTCTCCTTTTCTGTAAAGAAAAGAAATTGGACTAGTTCAATTCAAAGATTACCTGTGGCTCTATTGTTCTGTGATTCCGTGAATTGGAATTCCTATATTAGCTATGAAATGTGTCTATTTAATTGATTTGTCAGTGTATGTGTGAGATAAAAGGGGTAGGTGTGTATTAATTGCTCACTTGATAAAATCGTCCTGGGAGGTGAGTGAAATTTCAGAATTGAAATAAATCTTTTTCTTTTTCCACGCCATGTTCTCAAACATAAACCATCTTTCAGAGGTGATTAGGGCCCCACAACTTCCTCTTTTGCAGATGAGGAGTGGGCTGGCAGGCAAGGTCACAGAGGGAGTCAGTGTGAGAGTCAGAAATGAGATTCAAAACTCTAAATAGCCTTCCTTTCCTTACTCACCCATAAGCCTTTGCACTGCCTGAGCTTGGTTCTGTTTTTAGAAATAAGTTAGCCCATTTTGAGTTGTGCTAATTATTCAGTGTGTATTAAATATCAATGTGAATATTAAGCCTGAAAAAATTTGCAACATATTTATTGCAACTACGCCCCCTGAGCACATGCTTTGTTTGTCAATGAGCCACTATAATACTTCATCAATAAACATCCTATGACAATGCACTGAAGCTTATATTATTAATAAATGTAATTGTTATTTGAAATGTTTTAAAGCAAATATGGCCATTTGTTTACTCGCTATTAGAGAGGGTAAATTGAATAATTTTTTAAAGATATCTTTTCAACTGTCTGCTTCTTTTTTGGTTGAGATTTAGTTATTCTTGCCTCCTTTGTCTCACTCAAATAGTAAGAACTATCTTTTACTGAACATCTACTATGTGGCAGGCTCCATGCTAGATACTTTACAAAGAGGATATCTAATTCTTGAAATAAACCTGCAGGGTAGGACTTGCTTTGTGGATGGGAAAACAGGCTCAAAAAGGTGTCTCAAGCACTCGCAGCTTGTAGGTGGTAGAAACAGTTTTTAAAGACAGAACCCTGCCTCTGAAGCTTGCATCCTTTTTATTACCCCATGTAAATTCTCCCTGCCTAACACACCCATTGACTGTGTTAAGGGATATTTGTGGATGTTGCCTAACCTATTATGTCTCTTTTGGGGGCTCTTCTGCATCTGTTCATTTCAAGAACTTTGTTCCCCCATTTCCTGCAATTCTGAAGTGTTCTTAATTTTGTGCTCCTGAGTTTCCCATCGAAAGTTGAGCATGTGACCCAAATAGGGATGGCGCAGTCAAGGAACTGACATAGCCACCCAGGGGTGCTTTGTTTATTGAATTTGCAGGCTCCGAGGACCATGTGCACAATATCTCTGTATTTATACAGTGAGGGTTAGCTAGGAACATAGAGAATAAGGAAGGAGTGAGAGACACGATGGCATTGCTTAAGCTCTTCAACCATCTGTGCTTTGAGGCCAGACCAGTTCCCTGTCCTTCCAGGTTAAGTGAAACCATATATTCCTGGGGTTGCATGAACCAGCTCTAGTTGGGTTTCTGATATTTGCAACCAAACAATCCTCGTCAAGAATTCCTAATACATTCTTACCCTTAAAGGATTTGAACAGGATGTGAGGCTTGTCTCTGATATCCTTATTTGATTTAATACTGACTATTTGGTAGCTGCATGGCCATTACTGGTGACCAGCCCAACCTCCAGCCTAGAGCCCCAGTGAAGGGAGCCATCTGCCTTGTCACTCAGGTGTGAAAAATTAATGTTGACTGATTAGAGATGCCAAGTCATCTTACACAGTTGGGAAGGGAAGTCTGGGGGAATAAGATGCAAGTGACTTAAAATGATAAGCCCTTCTTAAGGTTACATTTAATTGGATGCGCTGAAGTTTTTGTTCTTGGTGCTGAATATTCATGCATACTGAGGAGTCCCAGAGGCTTCACAAGAGTGTCATTTTCTACAATTTCAGAGTGAAGAGAAATAAGCTTTCTACTGCTAACATACCCGATGAGTTAGGAAGGTGGGCTGGTAAATCTTTTTTAACCATTTAAGTTCTGAAAAACTCCTTTATTTTTTAAAAAAAGTTCATAATTCAGAAAATATTGAGAGTACCACAAGGGCTTTTAATTCCTAGTAAACTTGTTTTTAAATGAGGATACATGAAGGGCAAAAAGGCATAAGTGATCCATCTTTTAATAAATCCTGATTAAACTCAGTATGAGATGCATGCATTATTTCAAAGTTATTAACTTCTTGACTCCATTTAAATTGCCATAAATTACATCTGCACAAGCAATGTAGCCACCCATGTCCCTGTGCACCCACCCCTAGGAGTGCAAAATGTCATGGGATGAGAACAGGGTTAAAAGTAAACTGAAGCCAGAATGAAATCTTAATTTATACATGTTGATAAGATTCCTTATCACCACTCACTGTCAGAAGGCAAAGCCTTGCTATCTTTTTACTTGCCAGCATTTTTAGTCCTACTACAGAGAGATTTCTTAATAAGTACTATCCTGAGGGGTTTGGCTTGAGAGAAGCAAAGTGGGTATCGGGAGAAAGTGAAACATGGTTAGATGAGGAAAACAAAAGAATCCCTCTTACCTAAGGCAATTAGGAAGGATGGATGGTGGCTTGATTGCAAAAGTCATTTAGAGACAGAATCATAAAAAATGAAACACACTCATTTAACTTAAATATTTTATCTGAATATAAAACATTTAAATGTATACAGATGCTCTTCACCCAAATATCATGGGTTGAAAATGCATTCAATACCCCAATAATCCCATTATAAAACTGGAAAATTGTAAGTCCAGCCATCTTCTATATTCTATGGCCTTCTACACTCATTTGTCAATCTCATGAACATGACCTGAGGGCTTCCTTTGAAGGTAGCTCCACTGTTTGGAGTTCTGCTGGTGAGTTCTGTTCTGCTGGTGAAACTACTCCCATAATGCTTTGTCTCTCATATTGTTTCTAGGTTCTATTTCTTTAAAAAGGGTCAGAATTTTAAAATATTGGTGAAGCTGCCTGCTTCCACACTCCATCTAGATTTTTGTGATTTCCCCATCTCAGTCACACCTAATTCAGTAACAATTTTTTATAGTGGTCCCATTTAGAGCATCTTTTCAAAGCATCCAATTTGGTCTTCATAGAAAAATACCTTTTCATTATAAACTCTTATTTTAGGGGTTAATGTAATAGTTAATACAGTACTTTAATTACCTTAACAAGTGCAGCTGGCAGAAACAGAGGAGGGGACAAACAACCATAACTGAGTCTTGTTAAATGTACACTCCAACTGGCGGACCCATAATTGGGTAGAGTGCTATAAGGTTGCTGTGATGCTGTGGTGTAATAAGATATATTTGGTTTATGTTCCTTCTTCCGAGCACATAGCTCCTACAAAGCTTAAAATCACCAAAGTGGTGTGTCTTTTTGTATGCTAATGTGATAAGTGGTGGTTAGGGGCCATCACCTAGCTTCAGGATAGGGGCTGGTGACCAGAAAGAAACGCAGGATTAGAAGGTTCTGACTTTCAGCCCAACACCCCAACCTTCTGGGAAGAGGCAGGGGCCAAAGGTTGAGCTGATCACCAATGGCCAATGATTTAAACCATCATGCCTATGTAGTGAAGTCTCCATAAAACCCCAAAAGGACTGGTTTCAAAGAGTTTCCAGACTGCTGAGCACATGGAGGTTCCTGGGGAGTGATGTGCCCGGAGAGGGCGTGGAAGCCCTTCACCCCTTCCCACGAACCTTGCCTTGTGCATCTCTTCCATCTGGCTCTTCTTCTGTATCCTTTGGAACAGTCTTTAAAATAAACCAGTTAACGTAAGTGTTTCCCTGAGTTCTGTGAGCCACTCTAGCAAAATAATTGAACTTGAGGAGGGGGTCATGGGAACCTTGATTTATAGCCCATGAGTCAGAAGCAGAGGTTACAACTTGTGGCTTATAGTTGGCATCTGAAGTGGGGGCAGTCTTGTGGGACTGAGCCCTTAACCTGTGGGATCTGACACTATCTCCAGGTAGGTAGTGTCAGAATTGAAGTGAATTATAGGGCACTCAGCTGGTGTCTACTGAAGAATTGGTTGTGGTGGGAATAAATCCCCACACACCTTTTGGTGACCAGAGGTGAAATGTGTCATGTTGAGAGTAGGAAAAACACTTTGATTTTTCTCTTCTCTTATAGACGCCTATAATTTTATCATGACGTGGATATTAGTCAGTTTGGTAAGTTAAATCAAAGGGAATAGAATGGATCTGTTAATCTAGTGAATAGTTTAAGTGAAGGTTAATTAGATTTTCCAGAGGAAAGTGTTCATAAAGAAGGTACTAGATTATACTCTGTTGTTATTAACAGATTTTTTAAAAAAAGATTGCTGGACTTTGCCTCAATACACAGGTTAGAAAAAAACACAACTTGTACCCATGAAAATAGACTCCTTTTCTGTGTGTCTGCTCTCAGAATAAATAAGCCAATTAGATGTGAACTCTGGTTTCTGATGTAGCCACCATGAACAGGTTGGGAAGGTGACAGGTGAATCTTTGCTTCTGTTGAAACAAGTGCAAAGGAAAGACTCTAAAAAGGCTGAGATTGCTGGTATACACACTTGTTAAATTCTGTCTCAAGACCTGACTCAATCCTGAAGACATTCTCCATTGAACTTGTTAGCTCACAATGTCACTGTCTTATTCTCTCATGGGTAGAAGTATCATGATGATAGAATTGGAAAGTACATGCTGCCCTTGACCGTCTGTCGGTTGTAACCATGTATCCAGCGTTCTCTCAGTCAAAATCTCATAGCCCTTGTTTGTAATCAGGTCCCATTCCCATATCCTAGCAAGGGAACCTGAAACGTTACGGAATTGCAGTAATAAATGTTTGGTGGCTTAGAATAGCCTGTAAGTCTTCAATCATTGACACTTTCTTTTTCCTACTAGCTATGCTCCTATTAGAATTTATAGAAACCTGTTATTATTGCATTATTGATTAATGGGAGGATAAAATAGTCATGCTTTTTCATGAAAAATGCTGTTTGGGTGTATTTGGGTCCACAGAATTGTTGAATATGTCATCTACTGAATATCTAAAGGCTAAAACCTTATTGGAGCGTAGAAAGCAAGAGGATAAGAAATCATGTCCACACTTCAGTAGATGCTGAGCAATATTTAGGTTCTGCCTTTTATGCCATGTGTGAACAATTGCCAGGGTTTGCTACAAGAGATATGACAAGCTGTGGTCAGTATTTGTAACACAAATGGAAACTCAAAAGCATTTGCATTTATCCTGCTTTCTGAATGTTGCCTTCCAGTAGGAATGCGAATCACAAATAATGAAATCTAAGCAATGGGATCCTTAGGAGCTGTGGGATTGAGCTCCTCTCAATGGGGAAGACAGATTCCAGATAAATAGGCCTTGTCCTGATACGTGATGAAAGCTGAGAATTCTGCACCCTCCATGTACTTCCCAGCCCCAAACAGGACATGAAGAGTAAAGAGAAGGGGTTTGAATCTAGAAGAAATGCTTCTAAATTTAGTGAAAGTCTTTTTACTCATGCCATTACTTTGCATTTATAGTATTAGATGACATTATAGAGACAGAACTGTTTTCTATTAATATAGATAAGAAAATTAGGTACTTTTTAGATAGAGAGTTTGACTCATTTCCCTACTCACTTTGAGTTCTAGCTCTGACTCAGCCATGAAATTTCTAGTTACAAAAAAAGTAAAAAAAAGCTAGATTTTGTCCCATAGGTAGAAAATTATGATTAGAAACATTAATGCATTTATATTATTATATTTGACATGTGGAATTATATATCAGCTAATTATAGTAGGAACAATTATATTTCCAGTTATTTCTGCTGCTATTCCTTATGACATAGGTATTTAAAAATGTCATTATAAAAATGTTTGTTTTTGGTAACTATGGAGACTAATACAAAGAAACTGGTTAATGTTAAAAAAATCTATTGCACTTTAGCACTGGGATGTGGCTGTGGGCACATATATAAAACAAGAGATGTTCTTATTTACGTAAATGGAAGTGGTATTGTACCCACTAAAAATAACTGTTATAAATCTTATCATAATGCCTTCAGTAAAAAGTCAAAATTGTGTCCTAAATAATTGAAGAAATGTTAATGATTCATGCACTTTAAAACACCTGAAAAGCTCAACTTGTCCTTTACGACATCTCTTCTGATGGTCAGGTGCTCGCATTTCTTTCAAATATTCTCTGTGCTTGATTTTCCAAAGACATGTATCTTATGCAGATTTATCTATTTATTCATGACTCAGCAAGCAATGTACCAAAAGGTGACAATATTTCCTATTACAAAATGACATTTTTTCTTGTCAGAGCTAAGTATTTTGTATTTTCATTTAGCCATAGTGAAGAATAGTTTACCATATGATAGATAACATCCAGGTCCAAATTCAAAAACTTTCAATATTTGGAAGTTAAAGTAAACAATCTAATTTTGTACTGCCAAAAAGAATTGTTCTGCTTTTAGGGCAACTCTGTGTCTGCTAATTTGGAAAGAGATAGGAGTGACATAACACACCAGCAGCAGAAGAATGAATGATTCTCAACAAATAATGGGAATAAAGTAATTGCAGGCCTTGGCTCCACTATAATTTTGGGACCAAATGTGAAAAGTTTTTATATAAATATCTATATTTATATGGATATACATATACCTAGGTGATAGTTCTCTACATAAATATCAGATATTCTCAAATAGGGCTAAGATGTTTTTGCATTTAAAGGTGATATTGAATATGGAGAATATGCCCTAATCTATAGAAAAATAAACTTAAACTTTAAGGCTGTTTGTGTAGTTCCGTTATTTTATTTATTTATTTATTTTTGTTAGCTCATCAGAATTAGAAATGCAGGCCTCAATTGTTCTCAAGGGCTTAACAGCCAATCTTGTTCAACTTTTCCTTTATCATTGATTTATTTTGGAGGTTGATCAAGTCTGATCCTGGTCTAAGAACTGATGCTTCAGCATCCCAGGGACTCTGACCAGAAGAGGGATAGCAGGCAAACTTAATCACCTTTTGGATCCCATCCAGATGTGCAGCATTTAGTAGCATTATCAGTTTCTCTAGTCTTTTCAAATATTATTTCAATATGAAATTTACTATAATCCTAGGATGCCTAAGTCATATTGTTTGGAAACGTTGATAGAGATTTGTCATCATTGACTAAATCAGGTCACAATTGATGGTCTCAGCCTATAGCTAGGACCAAGTATAGTCAGAAAGAAATTATGCATTCTTGAGTTCTGTTATTATTAATCAGATGGCTAATATTAAAATTGGTAACAGCAGTATGCTCAAGTGGAAGAAAGTTTTCAAACTTTAGTCTCTCCTCCATTCATTGTTCGGAAGCATTTGAAGCAAATAGTTTTTATTGATTACATATCTGAGTCATTTTTTTGTACTTTTCCTAATTGAATTAGAATACCTTTGTAAAACCATGTTCATTCAGAACGTGGATTCAATTAAAATCCTCTAATAAATGCTATAGGAGCAAAAATAGAATAATGATCCATTTGTCCTTCTTATTAAATGAAATGTAGTTTTTTAGGAGTACTACTAGAGGCTGTCACATGTATGAGCTACTTGCATCTACATCCACTTGTCCTACCTTCTTTTTATTTACTATGGAAAAGCTATCAGTTTTTCTACCTAAGATCAATACTTTCTCTGATCCACTAGCTCCGATTTTCCTGTGATTTCTCAAGGATTATAATTTCAGCAATTCTTCTCTCTCTTGTAAATCAGTTTTCCCACTATAATTTTTGATCAGCATAATCACATGATGGAATTTACCTATTTAAAAAAAATGTTGTGTTTGTACTTCCTTCTTTTTCCCATCCCATTCTTCAGCAACCCCATAACAAAACTTCTTGCAATAGCTGTCTGTACCAGCTGTGCCCAATTGTTCTCCTCCCACATCCTCTTGGTCTTTTCCTTCTAATTTCATCAAAATTGTGCTCATCAAGATCACCTGTGATTTTCATTTTTCTTAATGTAGTGCCCAATCTCCAGGACTTACATGACCTTCCCGGTCATTTGACACAGGTGCTGATGCCCTAATTTACAACATAGCTTTGGGAACACTGCTCTTTCTTGGTTCTTCTTCAATCACACTGGGCACTTTTTCTCAGTCTTTGCTAGTTCCTCCTTATCTCCCCAGCTTGTTTGGGTTGCCTCAGGGCTAAATCCTTATACCAGGGGTGGGAAACCTGTGGCCTTCTAGGTCCTACATTTTTGTTCATCTTTTATATTTTATTTTGAAAATGAATGTATTTAAAATACATGACTGTAGAAATTCACTCCCCACTCTTCAAAAGGGGCAATGTGTGATTTAATTTCCCTTTTCACTAATGCATTTCTTACTCTGGGCAATATTTACTGCAAAGCACCAAAGGAAGTAGAAAGGTAGACTTTCCTTCAATTTTTTTTTCTAGTTACAGAGATTACTGTCATGGCTACTAAAATTAAGACAGTATCTGTTTACTACACTCCCACAGAGTGATCTCCAATTTTTAGCCTTTTGAGTTCCACCTCCACCCTTTTTATATACTACTTTTGTCTAAGTTACCATTATATATAATAAATAGAATGAAAATATAAAAATAAATTCTAAGGAATTTTTGTTGTTTGATGACAAAGTGATTCTCACAGGGCTCTTTTATTTAGTTTTTTGTAGGTGATTTTACCCTTACTAACTCTTAAATTAGATCCCAGGCCATATCTTTAAGATAAGCTTACCACATTCATCCATTTCATGTCATTCCTCACCTAAAATAATCTCTAGAGCTGTCGTGGATGTGGGCTATTCTTTAAAAAAGAAGACAGAGAATATTTCAGGAAAAAAAATATCACCTAAAGCTTAATTTCTGCATGCTAGAAGCTTACAAATGTAGTTATAGGATTAATGAGCATGTGAACTAAGTATTAATGCAATATAGATCAGTGCTTCCTAAATTTAGAGGATCACTACATTCACTCAAGTAGCTTGTTAAAAATGCAAATTTCAGGATTTTTTTCTTTCAAAGACTGATTTAGTAAGTCTGAAATAGAGCTTTGGAAGCTAGGTGTTTTAAGTTCCTCAAATGATTCTGATGGGTGGTGAGAGGTTTGAACCACTGCTGTAGACAATAGAGGTTAATGAACTAGAGCAGGGCTATCTTCTCTTGAAATGAGGTTGTCAGGTGTTGAAAATGTCATTGGACTTTGATTAATATATAGGTCAGGTTCAGAGAGACAAACATAAATTGGAGTGGGGAAGAACAAATTTATGGAACAGTATAATTAGATCTGTAACAGTTATGATGCTCTTGACTTTAAGGTGAGACATAACTAAAAGAATCTGAAACCGTAAGGATATTTATTATTCATTTAACAAGAAGTCTAGATATGGGGGCAGATTTTAAGATTAGCAAATTTGGTAGCTAATGATCCCATCAAAACACAATGCTTTTTATATCTTTTAGTGAACTACCATTCTTGGTTTGACTTTCACTATTAGGATTGCCCCATCTTGGTTGCTACATGGTTATTGTAGTTCCAGGCATCATGTTCTCATTCAATTAAATACATGATGTGTATATGAAGGACAGGGAGATTTTCCTTATAATTAGGGAGGAGAACTATTCTCAGAACCTCTTAGCAGAATTCCTCTCACATTCCATTGAGCAGGATTGTATTACATGTCCAAATCTGAACTTCAAAGATGTCTGAGAAGGTATCTGTTGCTTTCAGCCTTTATAGTACAAGGCAGTCTCTGCCAGCAAATGAGGAAACAGGGATAATGGCTGGTGGTGGACAATCAAAAGTGTCAGAACAAAAATGGTGACTTCCTGGTATAAAAATAGGAGAGAGCACATTTGTAATTTAAATTTGTGAACACTGCTCTCTCTTTCACCCTTCTTGCCAAGACAAAGTCTTTCTCTGGCTCTCAAGAGTATGGTGGAACATTTTTGTGCATGAAAGAATGAAGATAAGAATGTGTTCTTGAGGAGTAATTGCTTTAATAAGTATAACAATCTTATATGAGTTTTACTTGTCTTTTTATTCCACACCTCTTGGGAGGTTGCAACTGAAAGGATTTTTATTATACAAGATCAAGCATTATAAAAGCAATCCACGTAACAGAAACATTTGTATGCCCTTATTATATTGAAATAAAAAAAAAATCTTGTTCATGAGTAGCCACCAAAAATATTTAATTATTTTTAAATAAAATTTTTACCTAAGAATCATTTTAGATTTATAGAAAAATTGTGAAGATAGTACAGAGAGCTCCCATGTATCATACATATACTCAGGTTTTCTTGTCATTAACATCTTATATCAGTATTACATATTGGTCACAATTCATGAATCAATATTGATAAATTATTAAATAAAGCCTATATTTTATTCAGATTTCTTTTGTTTTTACCTAAATGCTTTTTTTTTTTCTATTCCAGGATCCACATTAGTTGTCATGTTCTCTTAGGTCCTTTTGGCTATTACAGTTTCTCAGGCTTTCTTTGTTTCTAAAGTCCTTGACAGTTTTGAGGAGTATGGATCAGGTAATTTGTATACCCTCAATTTGGGTTTGTCTGACATTTTTCTCATGATTAGACTGGAGTAATGTGTTCCTGGAGGAAGCACAGAGGTAAAGTGTGATTCTCATCACACTGTATGAAGCAAACGCGCTAGCAACATGAACTGTCACTGTTGATATTCACCTTGTTCACCTGGCAGAGGTAGTGTTTGCTAGGTTTCTCAGTGTAAAGTTATTCTTTTGCCTCTTTTTCGTACTCTACTCTTGGGGAAAAAGCTACTCTGAGATTTTAAGGATTGGAGGGTTATGCTCTGTTTCCTTGAGGGGTATTGTCTACATAAACTTTTGGGGATTCTTCTGAACAGAAGATTTGTCTGTACTCCCCCATTTATTTATTCAATCATTTGTTAATATAAGTATTGACTGCATTTTGTACTTTGGGTTATAATCCAATATTTCTATGTTTTGTTACTCAAATTATCCCAGCTTTGGCCATTAGGAGATCTTTCAGTTGGTTCCTGTTTTCCTTTGACATACCAGTGTGTGTAAATGTTTCTGCCTGTGTGTGTGTGTGTGTGTGTGTGTGTGTGTGAGCACTTACTTGCTTTCCAGTACTACAAGGTGCTCCAGGCTTATCTTGGGCTTATCTTGTATATTTCCTGCAAATTTTCTGGAATCAGCCTTTTCTCCAAGAAGCTCCAATTCCTTTCATTGGAGAATGATACTAGAAACCATGATCTGGGTGCTAGGTATCATTGCCTCCAGGCCTTCCCAGCTGACAGACCAAGGAAATATATGTGCATATATACACACATCTATAAATATTTCTATATGTAACCATCTGTATCTCTGTTAAGATAAACATGAGTTCATACTGATATCTCCAACTCTGATCGATTCCCGCATGGATTATTCTAGCCTTGTCTTGCTTGTCTTTAATCTCCCACATCAGCAGTGAGAAACTTGGCTCCCACTATCCATATCATAAATTGAAAATGCATTTAGTACTCTTAACCTACTGAACATCATAGCTTAGCCTAGCCTACCTTAAACATGCCAGAACACTTACATTAGCTTACAGCTGGGCAAACATATCTAACACCAAGCCTATTTTATAATAAGGTGCTTAATATTCCATATAATTTTTCGAGAACTATACAGAAAGTGAAAAACAGAATGGTTGTACGTGTACTCAAACTATGGTTTTTACTAAACATGTATCATTTTCACACCATTATACAGATGAAAAATTATTAAGTTGAATAATTGTAAGTCAGGAACTATCTGTATATACTTATTATTGTTGGGTTCTTTTTTATTTCACATACTTCATTCTATCCTGCAATCCCTGACCTCCTAAATTATTATTTTTTTAAGTCTGCATACATTAAGGTTCACACGTGGTGCTGCAAAGTTCTATAGGTTTTGACAAATGCATTGTCACGTATCCACCATTATGTCTGCCATGCCAAATCCCTGGCAGCCACTGATACATATTTTTAAACCACTAATCTTTTTCACTGTCTCTACCATTTTGTCTTTTCCAGAATGTTATTTAGTTGGAATCATTTCTTATGTAGCCTTTTCAGACTGTCTTCTTTCACTTAGGAGTGTGCATTTAAGATTTATCCATGTCTTTTCATGGCTTGATAGCTCATTTCTTTTTTATTGCTCAAAAGTGTTTCATTGTATAGAATAAAGTTTGCTTATTTTATTTACCTATTGAAGGACATTTTAGTTGCTTGGGCAATTAATGAATAAATTTGCTACGTACATCTCTGTGCTAGTTTTGGTGTGTGGACAGAAGTTTTCAAATCAGTTGGATAAATAGAAGCGTATTTGCTTTATTTGTTGTTCGGCTATGTTTAGCATTTAGAAAGTGGCAACACTGTCTTTGAAAGTGACTGACAATTTTGCATTCCCACTAGCAGTGAAAGAGTTCTTGTTGCGCTTTAATTGGTATTGTCAGGTTTTTGCATTTTGGTTATTCTGACAGGTGTGTAGTGGTACCTCATTGTTGTTTTAATTTGTATTTCCCTAATGATAAATGAAGTTGAGCATCTTCTCATATGCTTATTAGCCATCTGCATAACTTCTTTGATGAGGTGTATATTCATATCATTTGCTTTTTAAAGTTTGGGGTTTTTATTTTCTTTTTGGTGAATTTTGATAGTTTTTTGTATATTTTGAAAACAAGCCCTGTACGGGTCTTTTCCCCCAGCACTTTAAACATTTCATTTCATCTCTTCTAGCTTGCATGATTTCCAGTGAGAAGTCTGATATAATTCCTATTCTTGTTACCTCTGTAGGTAAGATGATTTTTCCACTTTGACTTCATCCAAGGTTTTCTATTTGTCTGTCTCTTCTTTTCTGCAGTTTGAATATGCCATGGCTAGGTGTGGATTTTTGTTTTGTTTTGTTGTTTTCTTTTGGTATTTATACTGCTTATTGCTCACTGAGATACCTGGATATGTGTAGATAGAGATCTTCAAATCCAGGCAATTAAGTGGGTTGTCAAAATCCCGCAACTAGCTAGTAGGCTAAGCTTTCTGATTCCTGCCCCAGAAATAACCTCAACACCTATGTTGTTTGAGTGTGTCTAATCTCTGGACTAGGGAACTTGGGAAAGGTTATAGAATTCACCATTATCTATGTTTACATTGTCTTTGAGCTCAAGGATGAGAACATTTTCAGAAAACAATAAATGGACAATACCAAAATGTTGAATACCTGAATTTTGTGGAATAGACACTAAGTTTTATGGGCATATAGGGAGAGAATAGTGATGCACAAGTCACTGGTGGAAAGAAGTTTGGACAAAAAGCAATACAAAAAGCAGACATTCAAGAATGATCCAGGTATCATTACAAGACAATAAAGTAGGTAAATTGATTAGAATCAGTAGCAAAAGACGGGCAGCAACTGAAAATAAGGTTGGTAGATAAGGTGATTATAGCCTGTTCTTATAGGACACTAAGGTCCTGGCAGAAGTTTCAGCCTATTTTTGTAGAAGATGTGGAGCCACTGAAGATTTCTGAGGGGAGGAGTTAGATGACAACAGATTGATTTTATTTGTGGAAAGGATGGAAGAATCCCTAAAATCTGAAGGTTGAGTCAGAGTGGGTTACTGAGATGACAGCTACAGGAATTAGTGAAGGAAGAACATATCATAGGGATGTTCAGTTCAGTTTGAATTATGGGCCAGATATACAACAAGAAATAATCAAGAGACATTTGGAATCGTAAGTGTGAACCTCAGATAAATGGGAGGAATTCAAGATAGCATTTTATGAGGCCATCACATAAAGTTGAGTGTTCAATCTATAGTGATATAGTACAAGAGTTCTCTTGGGGAATAAAAGAAGAACAGGAGCTCAAGACAGAGTTATTGAAAATGTTCACTCCAATTCTTTGAGTTTCCATTTCTGTTACTCTAAGCTGTGGTTAGTGTTACCCACCTCTCATACCATACTCACTGTAGTTGAGAGGCTCTCATGAAGTGAGGGATATGAGCATTCTTTGAAAAAAATATACTGTTATTTTAGAAGTGTGAAATTGTAATGATGAATGATATAAATGTGATCAAATAAGATAGCATCTCAGATTATTTTAAAAATAATGACATTGAGAAAAGGTAAAATTATGTAGCAGTAAGAGTGGATTTTGTATATTTAAATAAGAGTGGATCTTGGATACTTATGCTCATAGGAGTTCCAAACTTTTAATTCCAAACTTGAATTTGAAAATGTAAAAGAACTATTAAAGAAGAACCTTTTTTTTTCTGATTCAAATTGAGAGAAAGAAAGTTGTGTAACTGTTGCTTTAAAGAAGCAGCTGGTAGCCTATGTCAGGACAATTTGCAGCTATTATCACCTGTTAAAGATACTGAGAAAATGGAATTGCTGACTAATGTAGTTGGGGGTGAAGGTCACCTTTCAGGAACCCAGAGACTGCAGTATGATACTACTGTAAAACTCCATCTTGTAAAGTTGCATTAGGAAAAGAGCTTTCCTTTTACAAATTACATTTTATTTTAAGACATACCAAATTTGATGATGCAAATATATGTATATGTATATACATATAGTTACATAGTGTATATGCATATATATATGTGCATATACATATATTTACATAGGATGTATTTATATAACAGGAGGAAAATCTATTCTTCTCACCCTGTACTGTTTCTCTTCTGCCTATAGAAACCAGTAGTGTGAAAGTTGGGGGTGAGGAGGAATTTGGATCACGATAAAAGGAAAACCAAAACAAATGAAAGATAATTTCAAAGCTTTTTTTCAAGTCATTTTGTATCTTAGGGTGGTGATGTGAGACAGACTTCTATATTGCTTGTACATGTACTGTTATCTGCTAGTGTCTTATGCAAAGATAGAACCTCACTTGGAGTGAACAGGATGCATTTCGGGAAACTGTGTCATGGTCCTGTTTAAGGCTGAACTTTGAAGTGTTGCCCCAGTTCTTGGGCTCCAGGCTTGGAAGAATAATAAGCCTTGGCCCACGCAACGGAGAGAGATGACAGACATTCATCAAGTATGCATGCAGAATTTATTGCAAAGAAAGTTTAGGGGTGCAAAACGAAAGACATTTCCAAAGGGGAAATGGGTCTGTCTCTGTGGGTGGAGAAGACCCCAATTAACTCTAAAATTCCTCCTTTCATATGCTAGTAATATATGTTGATGTAAAGGTATAATTATTTATGACTATATGTCATGAGTTTTGGGGTCTGGATTTTTCCATGTATTGACATAACTTAAAGGTTATGTTCCAGACACTCCTTTTTCCTATATGTGTGATGGGGAAAGTCACCGTTCATGGTGTTTTTCTATTTTCTGATTGGTGGTCCTTGTTCCATGGTCTAATTGCCCCGTTCTTTAAGACTGAAATAACTGTTTTCCCTGGTTATTTTTCTCTATTTCCTTCTTATTGTTTTTTTTTTTCTTTAACTGTTTCCTCCTTCTTGTTTTTCTTCAATTGTTTCCTCCTTGTTTTTCCGCCTCTATCATTCCATTATCTCTTGTTTTTCTGTCCCTAACAACTGAAACTGTACTGCATTAAAATAAGAAACGCTATCTGCCTTATGGGCAGTGAAAATTTTTGCAGATTAATTGACATTTGGGAAAATATTTTTTTTTCCTTGGGAATGTGTTTGCATGTATGTGTGTGCATGTATTGTGTTCCGGCAGTTAAAAGTATGAAGGGCCATATCTTTACCTTATGCCAGTGGTGACCCTTCAAAATGCATAGTGCCTGGCATGTGACGGGAACACAATACATATTGTGTGTTTGGAAAACTGGCTAATGAAAGAAGCAAATATATTTAAAACCATTAAAATCAACTAGATTTAGATATCACAGCTCTCCCACTGTGCAGTGTTTTGCTGGAGCCTTTTTTGTAGGGTGAATAATCAAATCAGAAAATGTACTAGAATGCTTAATTGTGTATCATTATGAGCCCTGGATAGGGGAAAGCAATGGATTCTATGAGAAGGTTAAACATTCCTTCCAAATGGGAATGAGGATTTGCATTTTGAAGGGCTGTGGAAGGGATTCGCTCTTTGAGGATGGAGGGAAGAGAAAGGACTTAGAGAGAACAAAGCTGGGAACTTGTGGGTCATCATTTAAGTGAGCCCCTGTAAATAGCTAATTTTTAATTTAAAATTCTTTCCCCTGGACTCTAAGAAAAGTTGTATTGAGTATACATGTCAAAATTTCTTTTTCTTTACTATAACTTATTTTAGTTGTCTCTAGAACCTCTGAAAAATCTGATGGAAAAACAAAGACTTGTGTTAACATTTTGGATGTGCATATGTGGTGGTGATGAACATGCAGACAGAGTCCATATACCATCTAAAGTGATTGTTACTAGGGCCATTTTCTTGTCTTTTATGTTTTTGAAAGCAGTTACAAAAAGAAAATCCTAAGCAGAGTTGTTCAGTGACATGTCAGATATATTGACTTTGCTAAACCCTTTGTGTGTTAAGATTTTGGCTTTGACATTGATATTTTGGAGACATAAGGACATTTACTATCCAATAAAAAGCCAACCTCCTGGGACCATTTGGATACAATGATGGTTAATTTTATGTGTCAACTTGAATGGGCCACAGAATGCCCAGATATTTGGTCCAACATTATTCCGGGTGTTTCTGTGATGGCATTTTTGGATGAAATTAACATTTAAATTGGTAAACTGAGTAAAACAGATTGTTCTCCACAATGTAGGTGGGCCTCATCCAATCATTTGAAGGCTTGAATAGAACAAAAAGGCTGATCCTCTCCTGAGTAAGAGAGCATTCCCGCCTGTTAGCCTTCAAACTGGGACATCGGCTCTCTTGGTTTTCACGGTCTCAGACTCAGAATGGAACTACACCATCAACTCTCCTGGGTCTCAAGCTTGCTGACTCACCCTGCAGATCTTGGGAATTGCTAGCCTTCAGATTCATGTCAGTCAATTCTTTATAATAAATCGCTCTCTTTCTCTCATTATACACACACACACACATACATATACTCCTTGACTTATAATGGGATTATATCCTAATAAACCTGATAAATCCATTGTAAGTTGAAGGAGATAGTGGCATCATTTACCAAGATGTGGAAAACTGGAGTGGAATAGATTTTGTGGGATTATTCAGGGTTCTGTACTAGAGGTGTTACAGTTAGGTGGTTGTGCTATCCACATTGAAATGTTAAGTAGGCAGGTGGATCTCAGAAGATAAACATGTGGGAGTCATCAGGATATACAAGTTTACTTGGAGTCATGTGACTGGACAAGGCTTCTAAGGGCAGGGGGACTGTAGATAGGAAAGAAAAGAGGGTCTAGGATCGAAGCCAAGGGACTCCCAACATTGTCGGTCTAACAATGCCGCGGTGTATTTTAAACAAGAACACTCACTCTGTCAAAGGCAAGAAATTTTCTAGATTTGTAACTTGGATGTTTTGCAGTGGTTCATTAGAACCCTGACCCAAAGTGACCACTGACGACCTTCCACTTCCATGCTGTGCCCTTCACCTTCTTTTCCTTCCTTTTCCTTATTGCAAACCCATCTTATCACCCTCTTTTCTGTTCCTCAATCAGAATAAACATTTCTCCATTGCTCTCCAAGTAGGTATTGGGTTATCTGACTTTAGTCAACCACTCCTCACTCTGTAATTTAGCACCCATATTCAACCTTTGCTGAATTTTATCTAGGCCAGGTAAGCCCCTGGGGCACCTTGGGGAACAAGTGGGAGGCACTCTAAATTCCTCACTTGGATTCAGTTTAGTTTGCTGATTATGGGTCCTGGATTCCAGAGGAGGAAAATGCTAACTCTTTCAGGACTCACAAGTCTAATGCAGTCAGAAATATCCACGAACATAACTTTAAAAGTAGTTCAATGTATTCTCCCACACTGGAAAAGTACATTTTTAAGGGGGGAAAAAAGTTAAGGCTGTTTCTTACCACAATCAGAGTCCTATTATCAAGGTGAAGCCATTTTTAAAATATAAGGATTTTTAGATACGGTAAACCCTAGAACATTTTTATTTTAAACCTCTCTGTTCCTCACCCTGCTGGCCTTGAAGATAACCTTCAGAATGTAAATTGATGCAGCAAGGGTTGGAGCGCTGAACCAAAAGTTCTGATGTCATATCTCAAAGAATACTGCAGCCTCTTTCTTCTACACCGATTGCTAAGAACACTGTCAGAACTTAAAATGAAATAGCAGTCAGGTTTTGTTAGACATTTAACTCAGTACTTGCCTTGAGAGTTTAAACTCCTCTACCGGCTAAAAGCACCGCATAGCCTGTTTTACCATGAACACCTGCATCTTTTATTCTTGCATTTGATGGAAGGTTTCAGAGGGCAATATGTCTTACACACTTCAAATATATAAAGCAGAATGAAGAGCTGCCTAGTTCTGCATCCTAGAAGAAATAATTGGCTTGTAGCTACTTTTAGCTTTAATTCTATTTACAAGAAATTGTTTAGCACCTGATATGTACCAAGATTAAGTATGAAAATATAAAGCAAACTCACTGTCTTCAAGGTGCTCACTGTCCAATGAAGGCGGGTAGGAGAGATGTGTGTAAAACTAATTACCATAAATATTATAAAAGCAGTATATATAATAAGCTTAGAAGTAGAAATGGCCCTATGATTATTTTTAAAATAATGATTTGTTTCCTCAACAATGGCTACGATTGACTGAATATTTATTTTGTGTCGGGTACTGTCCTAAGTGCTTTGCCCAGTTTATCTCAGTTCATCCACCCAATAACCCGTGTAAGTAGGCACACATCTCAGGCAGAGAGGAGTGCAGAAACTTGTCCCAGATACTCCAGTCAGTGAGTGGAGCAGGAATCATTTAACGTCTCCCATACCTGACTTTAAACACCATGCCCCAACTACTTTGCAAAGTCACTTCCCTAGAAAGGTGAATGCTGATATGGGATTTGGAAGATGAAAAATTCCAGAAAGACAATCCCAGGAATCTCAAAGAACTAGAGATGATGAATTTTCTGTGAGATTCCTTGAATTATTTTTCTCTTTTTCTTCCTGTACTACAGATTTCACAGCAGGGGGCTTAGTATGACCACAGCTAAGGACCACAAATGACAAAGTTAAGAAAAGGTTCAAGATTTAAATGAGGGTTAGTTCATAGCGGCCTACTGATAGCTACTCACCCCGTGTAGGCGTATGTAAAAACATCTGGCGAATTTTGTGCTGCTAATGGTCTAAATGTTGCTGTGTACAAGTGAATCAAGTCACTTTTGTTCTTCCCTCTACTGGAAGGTGCTGTTGTAAATAGCGTTTGGCTTTTCTTGGTAGTTGGTTTATTTTAAGTGGAATGCTAAAAAGGAACATATTTTCTGTGTGGTTGATTCAATTTACTCAAATCTAACAGAAAAAATGTGTTCATTTCCACTTCTTTAATATCAACAGATTCAGAGTAAAAGGTAAATGTAGCTAAAACAACAAAAAACTCCTACGTTTATTGTTAGTGAATCCTTAGAAGATGAAACTGTAATATATACTGTATTGCTGTTTTTGAAATGAGGTATTTATTCAAATAAATATACTCTACTAGTTTGGTATTAATGCCAACATAAATTTTAAAGATTATATAAATATGGTTATATTTTAATATCAGAGATTCTCACATTTGGTGGGAATTAAAAGTTGGTTACCTTTATTATCCCTTAAAACTTCAAATTCTACTGATTATGACCATTACTTATGTAATTTACAGAATAAAGCATTTTTAATGCTTGAAAATGAATGAAATTCTTATTTTGATAAACAAATCATCTCATTCTTTACCATTTTCCTTAAATGGAATTTGGTTTGGGCATGACAAATGGAGTGGAATTCTTATTATTGGAGTCTTATTGTCTTACTTAGTTCTATTTGTGTTATTCTTTTCCAGTTGGGGTAAAATGCAGAATTAAATTTTGTATCAAATTGCTTTAAAAGATGTCAGTAATTTCCTCTTTCCCTTCACAACTGCTTTCAGGGGACCTGCCCTGCCCCTAGTGCCACAGACAGAAGCCCTTTGAGCTGTGTCACCTTCACCCTCAGCCTCTCTGCTCTAATTCCTACCTCTGACAGCTCATCTGGAGAACCTGGAGTGGATCCCTGACCTCCATTGGGCCAACTGGACCTGGACCAGAGAACTGAGATTTTTGTGGGCAGCTGAGCTAGAAGTCCCTCTGTATTCCGGTGTTGGGTTCTTGTTTCCAGAAGGCTTAGGTGAGGCTAAATTGGAAATCATGGGATAAATGACTTAAGGGAGAAGCTGATTTAAAGAGTAAAAGAGGCACAGAGATGCAAAAAGACACATAGACTATAACAGACAAATCCTCCCCAGTACTCTGTAGAACCCACCCCACACCCTCACATGCTTATAAATATACTAGCTGCTTTTTGGTATTCTGGGGGCCCTGCTGTAATTCTCACAGTGAGATGGGTTGAGAATTAAATAAAATCAGCTTTTACTTGAACTATATTGAGTGAGTTTTAGTGCTTTGCAATCAAATAGGCCCTGTAAAGATAGACAAAAAAATGATTATTTATCTTCAGTGTTGAATGAAAGTGGATGCCGTATCAACCAAGGAGGGTTTGATATGTACTTAAAGCTAATAAACTCTGTCTAGTGGATATATGTTGTTTTCTTCTATCCAGAACCTAATTTTCTTCTGATAATTGCCATTCTTTTGGTAATTATACTTTGATTTTCCTTTGGGCAAGTACCTCTTCTCAGTTTTCAACCCATATAAGTTGGATAAAGTTGACTCCTATCTCTAGGCTTATTCAGAAATCAGTACATTACTCATTAGGTACATGGCACTCAATTTTAGAAATGTGCATGAATGAACAGTTGGGGAAGAGGAGCCAAGGGGAATGTTAGCCTGGCAGTGCTGAGAGCCTCCAAATGGAAAGAACCCATCAAATGATGAAGCCATCACAGAGAAAGGCTGTGCCAAGTGTAGAAGTATTGATCTCTGACAGCATTGTTTGAACCTCTGGGTCCAGCTGTGTCAGAGAGAGAATCATTCATTGTATTCTTCAGTTTTTGAAGCTTCCTCATTGTTCCCTAAGGCAGTTTGAGTTGTTTCTGTTACATGTAACTTATAATATTGACCAAAGTACCATGTGGAAATTGCATGGGAAACAGAAGAACTGAAACCTTACCCTGAATAATTTACC
>CM052447.1:11955135-12022633 GCA_028533085.1 Varecia variegata
AAAAATCATAAGGAAATGTGAAGAAAAATATTAAGATGAATCCCTTGCATTTTGCATTAGACAAAATCAATATAATAAGAAATCATAAGAAAAGCAAATAATCCAATACCTCCACCAATTGCAAAAACAATGACACAAATAAAGGAAAAACTAACAAGACAAAAAGTAGAGACAAGAAATATATTTTTAAAACTGATTATATTAAGGTTTTGCTTTGATTCTTACTTGCCACTTGAAATTCTCTTATCTATGTTATTGTCTACCATCTCTAACCTAGAAACTAAATACACTTCAAACCCTTATAACATCAACTTATTTTGTCCAATCTTATATGCACAGGTAGGCTGATGTGGCAATTTTGGAGAGCAGAACAGAAACAAGGATCATTGAGCCCTGGGATTTCTGAGAGCTCCGTGAATAATCTTTAGGGGTATCTGTGATTCACCAGAAACTGTTTGTCAAATTTTGTGTGAGTGTGCATTTTTATGTTTTTTTGCCCTAAGAGAATCTATAACTTTTATCAGTTTCTCAAAGGGATCTGTGACCCAGAAAATGTTATAATTTTCTACCAACTTAGGGCTATTCATAAGACATGATTTACCTTAGCTACTTATTAATATATGCTATCATATTAAATTATTAGCCTTTTGAAGTAAACTATAGACAATGCTAATGTCCTAAATAAATCTTAGAATTGAATACATGGTTCCTATGTAAAATATACCCATGTAGCCCTCAGCCTATACCCATCCAGGTTCAGTCGAGTTAATGATTGTTTCTGAATATATAGCTTAAAAATTTATAACAGTTATTATCTGTATCAAAATTATATTTGATCAGTTTACACTTATTTAATATTTCTGCTCCTTTGTGGATGTTAGCTTTATTCTCTTTGGCTGCCCTCCTCCATTTTCAATGAACAAGCTTTCACATAGCGGATCCTCATGTCTTTGAACTTTTTCACTATTAAAGGTCTATCCCTTTTTAAAATTTCCAGTTTGAAAAATCCCAGGGAAAATACTTGGTTGGCCTCACATACCCGCCCTGTTTTCCTGTGGCCAGGGGAGTAGAGACTAGGTTAGCAGACCCAGTTAGAATGTGTTTGGAGAAAGGAAGGGAGATGGAAGAGCACCCTCTTCCCCAAGAGTCTATTATTCCCAGGAGATATCAGGGGTGATGGGAAAATAAAATTAAAAATATTAGCTAGAGACATACATTCTAGGAAGTAATGTGAAATATGTTACAAATACTCAAAATAGCATGGAAATGTGACAGTTTAATTCGAGCAGGAGGGTTCATTCGGGGACATAAGAAATACAGGCTATAGAAGTAAGCAAGGGTCAGATTAGGAGATCTATGTATATTTGGGCAAGAGATTTAAATTTTATACCACAGGCCAGTATATTGCAAATATTGTAATGGAGTCATAGGACAAAGGGGGATGTGTTAAAATGCAGCTTCACAAAGTCAACAGGAAATACAAAGAATTCAAATCATGGGGCCGGAGTTGCAAGAATCTGAATTTTTAGAAAGTACCTCAGACGATGCTTACACATACTAAAGACTGAGAGTCACTGCTAAGGAGAATAGAAAACTACTGAAGCAACAAAACAACACAAACTAAAATATCTGTTAAGATGGCTACAGACCCCAGATTATTTAGATTTCAAGCTGTATGGCAATGTATGTTTTGCAATGAGGAGGGTTGTAGCTCCTGGATGTACATCTCAGAGTAATTTTGTTCCAGTTAAACATTTCAAGGAAAACATCATATAGTGGTGTAGAGTTTCAAACATGAAGATGATAGTGAAATATCCCTATTTTAACCTACTCAGAGGAAAAACCTCAAAAACCTTGGATCCCTATCAGCATAAAAAGTTATCCTCCAAATAAGACATCAAGATTTCTAATGGCACATTAGTGAAGGGGGCTGTAACGCAAAATGACTAGATAAATACTTTTAAATTAGCATATTCTCTTGAATCAGGAAATGTTAAGTGTTAAATAATTACATAGTTTGTCTAGGTGTTCTGGCCACATTCATTAGTCAATTTTATTTATCAGCACCTGTGAAATTAGGAAAAGGTTTTTGCTACATTGGTTCTTGCCTACCAGTGCAGAGAAGATGGATGGGGCCCAGGAAGTAGGACAAAGAATTACACCAGGGTCTTTGGAAATTAGACTCATAATTCTCTGGTGGACTTGGGGACAAAGTAAACTGTTCTCTCTTCTATCTAGTAAACGTGTTTCTCCTAACCTTTTCAGGCAACCTCCCTTGTTAGCAGGGACCAGCAGGAGAATATTTCCCATAAGAGTACTAAACACACACACACACACAGACACACACACACACACATGGACACACACACACACACATGTGCACATATACACAATGCATTCTCTAATGTTTGTTCAAATAAGCATGTATGATTTAGTGGTTAAGTAGCTACAGGTTATGGAAGGAATGCTATGGCTTCTTTAATGTGGGGGACATGCAAAGCCCAAGGTGTAGCAAAATGCTGTTTATTTGAGCATCTGGGTGCAGATGGGTGGAGGCTGAAAAGAGTGTCCACATGAGGAAGGGAGGAGCCTTGGGCTTTATAGAGGGTTTTTTCGGGGGAGTAGAGTAACTGGGCCAGAACAGCTGCTATAATGAATTCTTATCCAACAGCTAGTTCCTGGCCCCCCTGCATGGGTCACATCCTGCAACTCCTCCTTATCAGGAGGGAACCTTGTTCCCCTCTTGCATTCCATTCCTTTATCTCCCTAGGGACCTGGCAAAGACTGTATGCCTAACAGTTAGTCAGTTGACTGTTTTTAATTTAATTTCTATTTGTATTAAAGTTTTTTTCCCCCAGCACCTAGTTTAAAGACTCATAAAATTCTACAAAGCTATTGGAAGAATATCTGTGCCTAGTTTCTGCCGCTCATTTCCTGCATTCCAGAGGCAACTGTTTTCAATAAGCTTTAAAGGAAAATACCTTTACATTTCTGAATAACGGCTTGTGGTACAATTCATTGATTTTTTACCTGTCCTTCATCACCCTCCCTGCATAGGGATGCATAAAAACATAACCCCCATTCAGCCAACATGGTTATGTCATTATTTTGGGTAGGTTGATTTTCAGACTTTGTATTTACTATGATTATGTAAATCCTAGTCACAACAGAGCTGTGTAGTATATTCTGATCACCATTTCTTTGTTGGGTGACTTTCTGTTTTTATTAATTCCTAATAGTATTTCCATATATATATATATATATATATATATTTTTTTTTTTTTTTTTTTAACCAATCTTCTTACATTTGTCTAAGTCTCCTTTCAACCTGCTCAAACACATCAGGTACTCTGTTTCTTTAATCTTCTTCACAATATCCCAGGACCTCTCTGACCTTTCCCAATCTATTCAGCTACACAGATGTCAGCCTGGAATTTTCCCTCATTTTCATCTTGGGGACTCTTTGTAACCGGCTCCATAAGCCACAATTTTTTTTTTTAAATAGTGTTTTTAGTTCCTGTATGTTTCAGATGAGTTTTCAGTGTTCACATTGTGGTTAGAGCTGGCTGCTCTAAGTGGCCCTGAATTGGTAATGCCATCCATAGACAGTTGTTGTATTGCAACACCAGGGACTTAGCAATTGTAGTTTCAAAGTAGGCTGAAAAGAAAATAGAGAGTTTAGCAGACTCAGTAAGATGTGCTGACCAAAACTGTGTAAGTTTCTGTTGTACTGATGCACTCCCCAGAAACACTGGAATCTCCTTGCAGCCACAAGATAACTACAAAGCCTTACACCACCTGTTTGTGCAAGTCCTTGTGCAGAGAAGACAAGATAAGCAATGCCCACCATAGATCACGCTCAACGACCCACTAAGCAGTCTGTTCCCCACATCCCACCTGTGCATAAGGTTGAAAGAATGATCAGTATTAACCCCTAGCTCATTATACTACTAAAATCCCCACCTTGGGAGGGACTTATCTGCCATGTGTTGATAATGGGATATATGCACTAGCATGGTTTCTCACTACACTGCATGCCCTGCACTGCACCCCAGATATGTAGTGATGCTCAGCCCCCTCATGCATTCATTACTCATTTCACCTCCAGAAAAACCCTTGACCCTGTTGGTCAGGGAGGCAGATTTGAGGCAGTCCATACCTCTCCCCTTCCAGTAGAGGAGTCTCCCGAAATAAGTCCTTTCTTCTTTGAATCCTCATTGTTTCAGTAATTGGCTGTCTGCGTGGTAAGCAACAGTAAACCCCCCTTGTGGGCTCGTTAACATGTTCATGTATTACTTGGATTGGCTATTCTGTTTCCTGGAGCCTATGACTTCCTTATTTTGGCAGGGTATCTCCTCTGTAACTATTTTCGAGAAATGGTGTGTAGGATATTTCTGGAGACCTTGCATGTCTGAAAATGTCTTGAGTCTACCAACACACTTTGTTAATAATTTGGTTGGGTATAGAATTCTAGGATGGAAATAATTTTCATTCAGAATATTGAATTCATTGTTCCATTGTCTTTTTGCTTCCAGTATTGATTTTGAAACATCTGAAATCACTCTTAAACATGAAGCTTAGTAAGTAACCTGGTTCCTCCTCCCTCCCCCCAGAAGTATCTTTCCTTTGTCCCTAGAGTTCTGAAAAGTTAGGAGTATACCTTGATTTTGTTTTCTTTACTTTTTTTCCTGAACAATTGATGGGTTCTTTCAATTTGAGACTCAGATCTTTTAGTTCTGGAAATTTTTCATGATATATATATATATATATTGCTCCTTTCTGTTTCTCTAGTCTCCTTTTCTCCATTTTTATTATTTGGATATTGGACCTCATGAATAGATTTTCCTAATTTTTAAAAATCTTTTTTCCTTTCCTCAATTTTGTACCTGTGGGAGATTTTATCAATATTATTACCCAACTCTTCATTAAATTTTTCAGTTCTGTTATCATATCTTTAATTTCTAAGAATTCTTTCTTGGTCTTTATATGTGTGTGTATGTATGTGTATATATGTATATATATATATATATATATATGAGTGTATGTGTGTGTGTGTATGTGCATATATATAACATCCTTTTCTTTTTTCAGGGAGAGAATATCTTTTTATCTCCCTGAGGATATTAGTGATAGTTTTTCAAAGTGTTTATTTCTCTGCATAGTTTTGTTTTCCTTCAGGTAGGCATTTTTCAGTTTATGTGTTTGGTCTATATATTTTATATTTTTGAAACTTTTCTGAGATGTTTGGTAATCTTTCCCTGTTTGCACACATTTAACTCTAGAATGCTGATTAGAGGATCTGTGTGTGTGTGTGTGTGTGTGTGTGTTTATGTGTTGTGTGTGTGTGTGTTCAAATGTGGGCTCCATTTCACTGGGCAACACTTGGTGTTTGTAACTTTAGATCTTGTTTCTTGGCCTAGTTGTGTGGCCTAGTGAAGATTCCTCCTATTTCCTGCCTGCATGATGTGAACTTCATCTAGCATTCTGGAAGCTGAACTGAGGAGGTGGCTATGCATTTTAATGTTCCCACAAAATCTTATATTTAATTCCTTGGATTTCCTCATTCTTGCCTTTTTTCGTGACCCATGTCTACCAGCTCAGAAGCTCAGTTTTACCTTTCTATAGGATAAACTTCCAGTATTTTGTTAGATTGGGAAGGGAATCTGAAGTTTAATTTCTTTTTATAGTTTCTGACCATTCTTCAATTGTTAGCCACACTTTTATATTCACTTCTAAAAGTAATATGTGCAAACAACATATGTATTTTTGATGGATTCTGTAGTACTAATTGGGTTGCTTTTCAGCTGTCTCTCCACTAGTTTAGGATTCAGTTTTCTTGTGTGTGCCATTCATCCTTCTGCTCTTATGTTTTGACAATTTTATTACCATCCCTTTATTTTTTTATCCTTCTAGGTTTATGTTTTCAAAATTACTTTACTCCTTTTTTTTGAGATAGCATCTCGCTCTGTCACCCCAGGTAGAGTGCGGTGGCATCATCATAGCTCACAGCAACCTCAGACTCCTGGGCTCCAGCAATCCTCCTGTCTCAGCCTCCTGATTAGCTGGGAATATAGGAGCACACACCATGCCCAGATAATCTTTTCTATTTTTGGTAGAGACAGGGTCTCGCTCTTGCTCAGGCTTATGCTTTTTTATTTAATGGGAGAGAAAGAAGAAGAGGAAATGAGTATTTTCAATTTATAGTCTTTAACTAGAAGATTTCTGATACACTTTATTGGCTGGAATGTCACAAAGTGAATACTACGTTTGCATAAGAAGACTTAGGCTCAAATACTCCATCGCAGTATCACTTTAGACAGGTAACTCTTCTCAGTCTCATTGGCAAAATGGGCATTATAATATAATTTATTATTTGGGAGTCTTTGGTTGCAGATACTGTGGGAAACTCAAGCAAAAAGTATTAATGGAAAGTTTACCTAGGGGTCAGGAAATCAAAGGGAAGGTTGGAGAATGGTGTGGAACAAAACCTTTTCTGAATGTTAGAAAGTAGGAATTATAGGACTCATCTGGTAGCAAGGAAAGTTTGATTGAGGCCATACAATCAGAATGAAGAATGTCCAACCACTTTTTTCTTTTGTTCGTGCATTAAAGATTAAAATTCCCCTGAGAGAGCATACGTTTGACCAGTCTTAGGTCATACTTTCAACTGCTGCATGTACCAGGATAGTGTGGAATAATCTAGTCAATTTGGTTTCATAATGGGAGACAGATGTTGCAATTTATAATCCCTCACAGACTATAAAAAATGGGAGACAGAGAATTTCACAAAAGGAGATAAGAGTATGGTTAGGATGATGAAAATGAGGCAAGAGACTCCAAAATGATAAATGTCTACTCGGCTTATATCCTAGAGTATGAGAATGCAATGAGATTATGTATGTGGATATAATCTGTGTAGTGTAATATTTTAAATGATGTTAATAATTTCTGAGATTATGGTCCTAGGACAACTATCATTATGTTTCCTTCTAGTCATCAGAAAAAGTATGGACAGAAAGTGAAAGAATATAGCAGTTTAGGACAGTGCTAATATGAGGTTATCTGTATACATTCCAGCCAGGACACTCCCTGTCGAATGAATTTGTTATATTTCTTTCATAAAAAAGTGCCATCCTTATAAAAATTCCTATTTAGTTGTTAACTTGTTTTGGTCAGCTCTTTATTTCATTAGAATGTAAGTTCTATTAGGCCAAGGACATTCTCTGTCTTGTTCACTACTCTGTTCTTAGCATTGAGGATGATGCCCTCAGTGTTCAGTTAATATTTTATAATAAATATTAAATACAGAATCACTAAAAGTGGATTTGGTCCCAGGGAGAAAAAGTGGCCTCCCAGGAAGAGCAGGCATGAGATTTAACCTAGCCTTTTTCTAACCAGCCCATCTCAGTAATTTGTAGAGACTTCACTCACTTTTATTTATTCCTGGTTGAATGACTAAGCACAGGCATTTCATTTAGAAATTTTACCAATGTATGTACATGTTGAATCCACGAATACGTGTTTGAGCCATCCATCCCTTTGGAACCTTGACTCTTGTGCTTATTATCTTTATATACCTCTTATATTTTTTTCCCCTTGAAAATGTATTAATTCTGTTAATACATATCAATACTGTGTTAAGCAGTATGTTTAAGTATTCTATGTCTTTAAGAGTGTCCCTAAGATGGTCTATTTTGAGGTTTTCCGCTTTTACTTTGAAGAATACCAATTTTGTGACATCTTATTGACCAGTGAATGGCATACTGAAGCAAACACCTGAAGGACTTAATTAGCCAATATTATTCAGTTGATCTATGTTTTAACTTTGTTTTGAAAAGTTCTTTATTGTTAGCATTTTAGGAGCTATGCCTTATGAAAAACAGCATTTTCAGTGTAGTGTCTTTTACAAGACACTAAGGGCAAATTATCTTATGAGGAACAGGATCATAATTTCAAATAATGACAGAGGCCACTTGGTGTAAGGAATTGGTGCTAAGCTGCTTATTTTGTGACCATGCATGGTACCTGCCCATTTTCATGACCCTCTCACTCTGCTCATTCTGCTAGAACAGAGTACCATAGACTGGGCAGCTTAAACAGTAGATATTTCTTTCTTACAGTCCTGGAAGTTGAAAGTCTAAGATCAGGGTGCCAGCAGAAAGACATCCCCTGTCTCTTCCTTTTCTAATAAGGACACTAATCCTGTCACCAGGGCCCCTCTCTCCTTCTAGTCATCAGAAAAAGTATGGACAGTCCCACCAGAAAGTGAAAGAATATAGCAGTTTAGGACAGTGCTAATATGAGGTTATCTGTATACATTCCAGCCAGGACACTCCCTGTCGAATGAATTTGTTATATTTCTTTCATAAAAAAGTGCCATCCTTATAAAAATTCCTATTTAGTTGTTAACTTGTTTTGGTCAGCTCTTTATTTCATTAGAATGTAAGTTCTATTAGGCCAAGGACATTCTCTGTCTTGTTCACTACTCTGTTCTTAGCATTGAGGATGATGCCCTCAGTGTTCAGTTAATATTTTATAATAAATATTAAATACAGAATCACTAAAATCTGTAAAATCACCTAATTTAACCTTAGTCACCTCCCAAAGGCCACTTCTTCAAATACCATCACACTGGGAGTTAGGTTTTCAGCATGAATTTTGGGGGACACAAACATTCAGTCCATAGCAATGACTTTTGTTTTATTTTATTTTGAAGCCATTCAACAGACCATTGTATTAATTAAAAATAATATACACCAAATCAAAATGAACTTCTTCCTCAGTAGAACTATCAAATTCACATTTCTGCCAACTACTTTAGCCGTTTGTTATACTGTCCTTTAAAACAGTATCTGGGCTAAACGATGTATATCTTAGAGATTTTTGCTCATGGGTTCCCAGTGTTTGATCCATGATTTAGGCCGAGTAGACTTAAGAAGCTTACATAAAAATCATTGCAGCTTTTTCTTCTGTGAAAATAAATGAATCTAAAAATTGGATTCATTTATCCATAGATCAAAAGATTCAGGTTCTTGCCTCAACCTTCTTGTTGAATAGCTGTATGTTCTTGGGAAACTGTCTTCTTTCTAAGCTTTATTTGTAACATTGGGATAGAGTCATCCTGCTTTTCCTCACAAGACAATGAGAGTCAAATAAAATGATATAATGGAAGCACTCGACAGAAATATATAATCTGCTTTATAAGAGCAATGAGTTATTGTTTAAAAGAAAGTACAGCAGGTTATATAAAATTAAGTGCAAAATATATCATTGTCTCTAGGAGTTTAAAATCTAAGAAAATAAATGGGCAGGAAGATAAGCACTGCCTGCACATGTTATGGTAACTAGGAAAAATGTAGCGGCTGGATATAAAATACGTGTCAAGATTCTGGAAATGTGCCCATCTACAGCAGAGCTGTTGATATCGAGTAGAATAATGATTCTACTTAAAATTCTGATAACTACTATACTAGTTGCTGGGTTTTTTTTTTTTTTTGGAGGATATTATTTTCTGCTCTCTCTGCTTTTTCACACTAGGCAGGTAGCAACATTTGAAAGTAGGTATGTACCTGTGTGCATCCATAAATGAAATGAAAGCATCAGGAATAGAACAGCTCTATCAGAATCTCTCTTTGGGCTTTTCTGATGTGACCCGATCTTCACTTAAAGAGGTCTGGAGGAGCTCAATGAGTGGCTTTTAGTTTCCTGGCCTGTGCAGAGTAGCTCTCCCTCCTCAGGAACATCAGGTGGTCATTGTGTGCTTCATGTGGCCATCACATCCATCCTGTCCCACAGTGTCGTGATCCTTACCCTTAAGTCTTATTGGTTGCTTCCTTTGCATAGCAGAATATCAGGGCAGAATTATTGCTACTATGGTGGAGTGTTTTGCCAGCTCTTCTTCAAACTTAGCAAAATGTTTAAAAAACAAGTAAAAGAGTCTCTGGTTTAAGGATTCCTTTTCAGAAGATTACCAGTGGCTTCTGGTGCATAACTGAGTTCAGAATGTTGGCAAAGATTAACAGCATGTTAGTGTATTTATTACAGTTTCTTATAGCAGGATCTTGTATATTTATCTATGCCAGTGAAAGGGGCACTGGCTGTCCAGGTGCCCAACATTTGATATGTTTTTAAGATGGCTTAAGTCTTTGGGTGGAAATAGTGGCCCACCCTCTCACAACTTCCTAGACATATAGCACTGCTGTCAGACTGGGGTGTGTGTGTGTGTGTGTGTGTGTGTGCATGTGTGTCTGTGATAGTTTACATAACCTTGCAGGAGCAGCCTTTAACAGATGAATTAATACAGGGGACCCATGAACCTCCCTTCTTTAATGTGTACATCTAGTTTCAGATTCTCCCATACACCTGAGGTCAGCAGAGTCCTTCAGCAGGATTGGATAATGCTTGGCAGAACTCTTGATCATTTTAAGTGTTTACTTTCTCTCCAAGTGTAGCTTTGGAATCAGAGAAGTCTTGGGTTCAAAATTGAGTGTCATTTGCAGCTGTGTGATCTTACATATGTTGCTTAACCTCTCTGGGGTTTAGCACCTGTAAAGTGAGGACAATAACCTCCCATAGGTTTATTGTAGGGATTATATGTTTAGTACTTGAAAGGTCTGAAATAGTACCTGACATGTAGAGGTACTCAGAAAATATTAGAGATCTTCTACCCATTTGTCAATCATTTTTATCTACCTTGTGTTCATTATCATGGCATGACAAATATCTGTTTATAATTCCCATTGGCCAGTATTTTACTTTAGAGGATTTTGTGACCTCAATTCCTCCAAAAACTTTACATTTTTTTTACATCTTAGGTATGCCTCTTGGAGAATCTCAAAACAGCTTTGATTAGTAAACTTCATAAAAGAAAAGCTAAATTAAATCAACCCAACTCCTAGTTCTTTTAATAAATCTCTTTCAAGAAGACTTCCTGGATTATAGTAAGGATTACCTGAGGATAAAATATTAATTTGGTTTTAATTCAGTGCATTGCAATGATGTATGGTGATATTAATAAACTCAGCTTTCCTCTGACTTGGCAAAACCAAGCCACCATCAAGTAGTGAGGCCACATGCCACAGCAACACACATGCTGAAGGGCTTTGCAAACATCACAAATTTAGGATCAACTTTTATTTAAGTTATTGGAGCAAAGCTAGGTATTTAATGTTATGTTCATTAAAACATCATAGATGAGTGACATTAAGTTCACTGTGTGCGTTCATTTGAATTATTTAAAGGTGTTCAGCACAATAAAATAATTTATTTCCTGTAGCTTTCTGGGGATGGACTCTATGATTTGAAAATCCTTTTACTAAAGGAGAGGAAAAGGGGAAGTTAGTAGCAAGGGGACTGAATTTCAGAGGTCCATTAAAAATTGCCTAGGCAACAGTGAGGGATTTTGAAACTATTAAAATGCTAGCTGGGGTTAGTAGAGTTTGTGTGGCATCTCTATATTCTCCTTCAATAACAGCATGTGAAAAGTCTCCTGAGAAGTTTTATATGAGCATTTGATACTAGGACCAAGGTCAATTCATTGCTCACTAATCTATACTTCCATATGACATTGCATTTTGATTACTTACTTGCATGTCTGTCTCATTATTGCTCCTCCATCTCTGTTCACTCAGCTGTTGCAAGGAGAGGAAAGAAAGTGCAGTAGCCACAGATGAAATGGACCCCATTGGGTTTGGCAACCAGAAAGCTTTCCGATTTGTTATCAGGGCACAGTTTCCACCATTCCTGCTCACGATGAGGTTCCACATGGGGACATTAGCTAGGCTCCCAGGATGCCCACCTGGGCTGCTTGGCAGAGTAGACATTTAGCTTTTCTGAGTCAGGCTCCATGGAACAGATGACCCATTCTTTATTTTCTCATGCTGGTTTTATAATCGTAGTTCAATCTAAGCCTGAAGCCTGCATAATCTTGTCTGCCTTGCTGCAGTCTGCCAGCCTTGACACTCACATGGAGAAGCTTTATGAGGGAGGCGTAGCAAAAGGAGACCTTTCCTGACATAACAATAAGTAACTTGAACTGTGAAGCATTTATTTTCCATGACTCTACAAATAACTTATTCTCAGCCTCCATTGCTTCCCGTCATGGGTGCCCCAGAAACCAATTTTTAAAGTCTTCTCATTCCAACCTGATTGTGAGTTCTTTATGGGGGCAGGAGCTGTATCTTATTAATCTTTGCGTCTTCAGTGCCCAACAAACAGAAGGCACTCAAATACTTGTTACACAAACAGTCTAGGGTGAAGAATGCCTGGAAAGATGGTGTAAGAGCTTGGTTTTCATTTATAGCTCACATTTTGTGACCCAGGCTGTGACATGTACCACAGACTCCTTGATCAAATTCACATTTGCTGAACAAATAAAACAAAGGCTAACAGGACACCACATTTACACTCTCTTCACATTTTAGGCAGATGGAGCAAACAGAACTTGCTGAGGTTTTATTTTATTTTCTCAGCTCTTGTTGAGCTTGGAGTTCACCCAGTGTTTGCTTTGACCAGTCAGGATCTCATCCGGCTCAATGACTGCTCTCACCGTAATTTCCTTGCCTCATACTTACAGATTACAGGTTGAAAAAAAAAGATTTTATTTTTATTTTGAGGTTATGAAATAATTTTTAGTAAGTATGACACTGATTGAACATACTGTAGTATTTCTTATTCTGGTTTTATTTAAAGATACTTATATAAGTAAGGCAATATGTCAGAAAGATAATCAAATTTTTAAAAAATCAACCATTTACTGAATTAATATATGCTGTGGTCTGTACCAAGCACTTTACAGAAGTGATATATTTAGGCTGCAACTTACCTGTGAGTTACAGATGAGTATCCTGAAACACAAGCATGTTAAATAAATCACCCCAGTGTGTAAGCTAATAAATGTTTACCTGACTACAAAGCCTGATCTCTTTCTGTGATACTAAAATCACGGAAAGTAAAATGCAGTTTTACTTCAATTGTCCTCATAACTCAAATTTCTTAGTAAATAATTCTCGTGGTTCCAAAGTTCTCTAAATTAGGAGTAGCCTGAGGATTACAGAGCCTTCAGAAATAAAAGGATGAATGAAAGACCTGGTCCCAAGAAATATTCTGTCTGAAAGTCCTATATTTTTATATTTTGGTGTTAGTCTTTGTCTTTGTTTTTTTTTTTTTTAATATATATCTATGTTATGGCCAAATAAAAAGAAAACCTTTTGGCAATTGCATCTACTAATTCTGCTTCTCTTGATGTTAAGTGTACTAAAATCAGCAATCTATTGGTTTATAACCAGTACATTATGTGCACTTGGAACCTAGGATAAAACTCCTGTTGGGAAGCTTAGGAGATATTGTTGATGCAATGTCTAGTCTAATATTGAATACAAGGAGAGAGGAAGTACTGGTCTTGGTTAAGAACATGGAATATGAAATGTTCAGCTATGTTTGTAAGTTGGAGTAATGAAACACTTGACTAACAGTGCCTGTAATAAACAGGGGCTTATTTTCTCTTTCATGTCAAGAAATCTGGAGGTAGATGGCTGCTGGAATTGGTTTAGTGGTTCAGTACTATCAGGGCTGGCTTCTTTATAATCCTCTTGGCTTTTTTCAAGTGACAGCAAGATGGCGGCCACGGCTCTGGATATCAATTCCACACTTGAGGCAATGAAAAAGGAGGAGGAATCACATCAATCATGATGGTCACTTTAATCAGTAAAATAAAAGCTTTTCTAAAAATCTCCTAAACCTACTTCTTATTCTGGTTATGTATCATCGGCTGAAACTTTGTCTTCTGGCCATCTTTTGCTATAAGGAAGGCTAGAAAATTGAGTAATTTCACTTTTCCAACACTACAGTGGAAGGCAGTATGAGGAAAGGGAGAGAAAAATGACTCTTGGATCTACCAACTAATTGTATTTGCTATTGAATCACATGATTGTTGTAGGATTAAATAAAATGTCTGGAAAGCACTTAGCAGAGACTATGACTTACAGTAAGTAGACATATAGTAGCTAGTATCATTATCAATAACAAGAAAATAAGAAATGGCTATTAGCTTGACAATCACATCTCTTTGTTTTTATTCTACACTCTCTCTGCATGCTACAAACTCACTAAAAATAATATTACATCTCTTTAAAATTTACCACTTTCTCATATTAAATTTCCATAATAACTTTATTTGGGTTGATGAATTTAAGATAAAAACAAAATAAGGACATGAGAGACCAGGCGCGGTGGCTCACGCCTATAATCCTAGCACTCTGGGAGGCCGAGGCGGGTGGATCGCTCAAGGTCAGGAGTTTGAGACCAGCCTGAGCAAGAGCAAGACCTGGTCTCTACTAAAAATAGAAAGAAATTATCTGACCAACTAAAAATATAGAAAAAAAATTAGCCGGGCATGGTGGCACATGCTTGTAGACCAGCTACTTGGGAGGCTGAGGCAGAAGGATCGCTTAAGCCCAAGAGTTTGAAGTTGCTGTGAGCTAGGCTGATGCCACAGCACTCACTCTAGCCCGGGCAACAAAGCAAGACTCTGTCTCAAAAAAATAAAAATAAAAAAAATAAAGACATGAGAGACCAAGAAGTGGGGAGTGGGGTTGTGGGATAAAAACTTACCTATTGGGTACGATGAGCACTATTCTGCTGATGGGAACACCAAAAGCTCTGACTTAAGCATTATACAAGATATCCATGCACAAAAAAGCTTGTACACCCTTAATCAATAATTTGAAATTAAAAAAATAAGAAAAAAAAACCCAAAATGATTTCTATTTTCTGGTTCATACTGGCTTTCTACTCCTACCGAGATACGGAGCAGAGAATAGTTATTTGAGGGCAGGGTATTATATTGCCCAGACATTTCTCTGCCCAGCAGTGTCATTTGATTTGGAAGGAAAGGGAAGAACAAGATTCTGAGAAGTTGAGCAAAAAGCAAATCACCTCCACCATGTTCCAGATTTCTTGTGTGTGTATATGTGTATATATATATATATATATAAAATAACTATTGATAATTTCTTATCCCTCCATGAAAAGATATCACAGGAATAAGGTGAAATAATTTATTGAATCATTTCACTTTATTCGATGAGCATACTAATGTTGACATGGTACCGTGCTTGGGAAAGATATGGAAAACTTGGCAAGAAGTAGAGGGTCCCTTTCAAATGACTTTTTACTTCTAACAACAAGAAATAAATTGAGTAACTGATTCTAGTTGCTGTCAAGCTGCCCGATATGGTTTGGATGTTTGGCCGCTCCAAATCTCACATTGAAATTTGATCCCCAGTGTTGGAGGTGGGGCTGGTGGAGGTGTTTGGTTCATGGGGGGGGCAGATTCCTCATGAATGGCTTGGTGCCCTCCCTGAGATAATGAGTGAGTTATCACTTTATTAGTTCACATGAAAGCTGGTTGTTTAAAGAGCCTGGCACCACCTCCTCCCTCTCTTGCTCCCTCTCTAGCCCTGTGGCAAATCTTCTGTACCCTCCGCTTCTGCTTTGATGGAAGCCCCCTGAAGCCTCACCAGAAGCGGATGCCGGTGACATGCTTCTGGTACAGTCTGAAGAACTGTGAGCCACATAAACCTTTTTTCTCCATAAATTATCCAGCCTCAGGTATTTCCTTTATAGCAACACAAAATGGACTAAGGCACTTTTATTGAAAGCTCAAAAAGAGAAAATGTAGTAGCAAGAGATTGCACATACTGTAAGTTCTTATTCGATGTCCTGAAAAGGGTTTTGTTTATTTGCTTTTTGATTTGTTTGGTTTACCCAAAGATCTTAAGGATATTTTATTTTTCAGATTAAGCCTCTTCTTTTTTTAGAAGTTTCTCTTCAGGTCTAAGACTACTTTTAGGTAATAGGTATAATGTAACTGTCAAACATCTACCTGGAAGTTGAATAAGTAATTTTGGCTAACCAGTATATCACACCTGAAATGCAAGTAGTAGTACTAACAGAGAGATATTTAAAGCAGTAATGAAGCATTTCCTTTTAAAGTTTTGAGGGAGAAAGAGAAAAGTGGAGAAAATCATTATATTCAGTTGTTCAACATATTCAGTTAAAAAGTGGTTTAGTAAAATTTTAGAAAGATTTTCAGAATATGACCAGGTGTATCAATTATTTATTGCCATAATAATATTGGATATCAAACCCAAATAAAGAGGTTTAAAATACATGCATTTATTATTTCTCTTGAGTCTATAGATTGGCTGAGTACTTATGCCAGTATAGGCTGAGGTTTGTCTGAGCTGGGCTAGCTCATGCATCTGTTGCCGGCTGGCAATTTAGCAACTGTTTAGAGCATGTCCAGACTATGATGGCTTTAGCTTTCACTCAGTTTTGATCCATAAGTCTCTCATATCTTTTCATCAGACTAGTCCAGTCATGTTCATTTGGTGGCAGTAAGGGTCCAGGAGTGAGCCCCCAGCCCAATTATGCAAGAAAGTGGAAACATGCATGCCCCTTTCTAGCCTTTGCTTGCAACACAGTGACTAATGTCCCATTAGGCAGAACAAGTCAAATGGCCAAGCCCAGAGTCAGAGTGGGAGGGAACTACAGTTAAGGGAAAAACATGGGTGTAGAGAAGCCATTATTTGGGTCCATTAATCAATGTATCATACCAGGCTTGTTTTTGTTTTTGTTTTTTTATGGAGAGCATAAGAAGAACAAACTCTGTTCTCTGAGTACTTCAGGTAACTTTGGTTGTAATGTTACCGACTGACTGCAGAATTATTAAACTAGTTTTTACATGAAGTAGTTTGCTTGTTTCTTCAGATGGTAATTATGGTATTCTTAGACCTGCTACCAATTTTCTTCTTTTTTGAGAAATTTTATGAATATTGTAATTCATTGACCACATTTCCACAATATAAGCCCTTATGTTTCTTCTCAAAAATCAAGGCTTACTCTTCCTTTCATACAGCTGTTATTATCGTTGATTAAAGGAAAGCTCTGTCAATGAGAGGAAAAAAAATATTTCAGGTGTTTCTAGAGTAGATTATGTTAGACAGCAGTAGAGGAAACCATCTACCGATTGAGATAATGCACCATGTCAAACTCTTAACGCCAGTCAAAGATTTCTAGATTTAGGATGGTGTATAAATTGTATAGAGACATTGGAAAACTTTGCCCTATAAGCACCTCAGAGAAGTGACTTTGTCATAATTGCTTAAATATCTGTTTGCAGTTATAAAAAAATCACTGTCATTATTAGAGGAAGTCACATTATTGCCTTAAAATTTTTTCTAACTTTTGAAAAATTGTCTTATGTAAGCAGATACTCTGGCAAACACAGAATGTCACATTTTGCAGTTGAAGAAATGAGTGGAGTGTTTTCCTTAGGCAAGTTGAGCTACCAAGGCGTATGTTGAAAATTACATATGCTTCTGGCTCACACTTAATTATTATTAACTTATTCTAAGCTTGCCACTGTAAAGTAGAAAAAGGCTAAACTAAAATTTCAACATGGAAACTTAAATGCAGAGGGGAATAAAAGTGAAGAACCACAGCAATTATTTTCTAAGATGTAAAGGAAATGCAAATGAGTACTGTTTGTGAGCTATGAAATATATATGAACCAGCATAAAGCAGCCATCTGTTAAAATAGTTCAAAAACAAAAATTTGGTTAGTTATTGACTGGTCTTAATAAGCTTGAATGTTATTAGTTTCCCTGCAAAGAATTTCAGTCTAAAGTCTTCTCTTCATTATTTTTCAATCAGCATTCCATGATCTGTGTCGGATTACCGTAGCTCACGCACAGCAGCAGGTGGACCAGATGCTGAACATTAAATTAGAAAAATAACAAGGCAAAATTCTCCTTGCAAGCTCTGAGTCCCTCCTTACCTTCTTCCCACACATAAAAATCAGAGACAAAAAAAAAAAAAAAAAGATATTGGTACAGACTCTAGTTATATGGCACAGGGATCCTTGCTGATGTATTTAACCTTGCTTTGTTTATGCATTGGCCTCTGTGAAAGCATTGTATGTGGTAAATAGCTGGTGATCAGAGATGTGTCTATTACTCCTCTAAAGATTATTTATATTTTCTCAAGAATATATCACTTGACAAACTCAATGCATAACTCAGATGCTGCTGTTTCTACTTAAAAGAGAATTTTATGGGTTCTCTCTTTTCCATTCTATCCTCTCCACAATATATATATATATATATATATATATATATCTCAACCACTTTTCAAAATGACTGTTGGCCTAGTTACAGACACGGTCAGGAAAGAAGGCTGTTAGTGTCTTTAAATTGAAAATAGCTTATATGTACAGATATTACATTAAGCCTTTCATTGCAACTCAGCCATCCTACCCGTAGAAGCTAATCAATCTGACCCTTAAGCTAAATAGTTGAAGGTCAACTACCTTACCATTTTTAATGAGTATACTCTCTGTTGAAAATAACATAAAAGAGACAAAAATATGCATGTTACGATTCCCAGATCAGTTATAGATTGTCCTAGAGGAAACAAGGCTTTTATACATCCTATGTCATTTAGCAGCAAAAGGATGCCACGTTAGCTAAAATTCTACTCTTGACTCTTGACAGATCCCACTATACAGGAATAAAAAGCCAACTTTTCCCAAAAAGGACAGCTGGACCTTAATAGGCATTATATTTTTATGATTTATGGCAAATTATAAGAAAATAAAAAGTCATAGTTGCATCCATGATTGCAGCTCAAGTAAATTTTATTGCTACTGCTTTGAAACACAAACAAAAACAATTGAATATATAGAATAAAAATGACACCATTGGATATATGTTTTCAATGTTACATTAAGTACGAAACAGATTATTAATGGCATTGTTACCAAGAATACATGTATCATTTTGAGTAAAACTAATTCAGTTAGTATCTTAAAATGTAATAATCATTCCTACTGTAGGTATCTTTAAAGATTGAGGAAGATTAAGTTTATAACACTTTTGCAAAAAATGCTAGGCTTTTTTTCCTGTTACTGGTGGTAATGTAACAGGTGAAAACTCTAGAATATGAAGCTTTCTAGAGTATAAAATATGAGACTATTAAAGAGAGCCATAAAATATCCAGTCACATGGAGAATTTTCGAGCAGCCTAGGTGAGATACAACCTGAGCTCTGCTTGTGCTCGTGATAAGATATGCTAAGTTCCCTAGCATAGGGCTCTGCTGGGTTGCAGGGACATCCCCTTATGGCAGAACTGTTGCCATGTATGAAAAGAAGATGGTATAATGGATAACTTTCTGCCATGGAAATAAGAATATGAGTGGAATTTGCAGGAGGGTTATTAGGAGACGACTGATTTTCCAATCAAAATTCTGAAAGTCATATTGAATGTATTTCTGCAAAGTTAGTGAGATTCACAAAGACAACTTTATAAACTTCAAGTGTTCTTGGATAATGTTTTCATTCTTTAGAACAAGGATCAGCAAACTATAGCCCCCGGGGCAAATAGGGCTCATCGCCTGTTTTCTGTTTTATTTTGTTTTGTTTTTAGAGCAATTTTACGTTTACAAAAAAATTGAACAAAAACTATAGAGAGTTCCCATATAATCTCTCTCACTCTGATCATAGTTTCCATTATTATGGATATCTTCCATTGGTGTAGTACATTTGTTAAAATTGATGAACCAATACTGATGTATTATTAACTGACATCCATAGTTCACATTAGGGTGCATTCTTTATGCTATACCCTGTGTGCGAAGGAGCTCAGGAAATTTCACCCCAAAATATGACTCCTTGGTATAAAGAGTATTTTGAATTAAAGACCCTTAGAGATCAACAGGCCTTGGAAGGGCCTTTCCTTCTTTCTTCATAAAAAACAGATCCATCAATAGAACAATCAACAATATATTACAGGAAAGATGATCAAGAAGCAACCAGACCTGGCCCAAGTCTTTTAAATATAATACCTGTCTCTCTAGTTAATTTAATTTGCAAAGAGAATCATTTATAAGTCAATCTGTTTCCCCCCATCCATTCATTCTCCTAAATTCCTAATTCTCCTAATTCTCCTATCTATGCATCCTCCCTAGCAACCACTTATTGCCCCTAAGCAGAATTACCTATATTCCTCATCTCCCTCTCTGCTCCAAAAAGGAGGGTATGTAAATTTCTGGACCCCACTGGGATACTGGGTAATCAGTCTGTGACTCTTCCTGTCCACATGGTAAATACATTTCTTTCTCTTATTAATCTGCTTTATTGTGAATTGATCTTTCAGCAAAGATCTTTCCCTGGGGTGACCCTCCTCCCCACATGTGCATCTTACCCAGTGCATAATGCACATACATGCCGTTACAGTGTTATATGGAATACTTTCACTGCCATCAAATTCTCCTGTGCTTCATCTGTTCACCTTCCCTTCCATACCCTGAACCCCTGGAAACCACTGATCTTTTTTATTGTCTTTATAGTTTTGCCTTTTGCAGAATGTCATATAGTTTGAATCATATCATATGTAGACTTTTCAGACTGGCTTCTTTCACTTAGTAGTGAAATATGCATTTAATGTTCTTCCATGTTTTGTCATGATTTGATAGCACATTTCTTTTAATTGCTGAATAATATCCCCTTGTGTGGCTATACCACAGATTTTTTATCTTGGTTGCCTCCGGTTATTGATAATTATGAATAAAGCTGCTATAAACATCCATGTGCAGGTTTTTGTGTGGGCGTAAGTGTTTAACTCATTTGAGTGAATATCTAGGAGCACTGTTCTTGGATCATTTGGTATTATAATACTACACTTAGCTTTGTAAGAAACTGCCAAGATATTAATGTCTTCCAAAGTGGTAGTACCATTTTGTATTCCCACCAGTAATGAATGAGAGTTCCTGTTGCTTCATAATCTTGCCAGCATTTAATGTTGACAGTGTTTTGGATTTTAGCCATGCTAATAGGTATGTAGTGGTATTTCATTATTGTTAATTGCCTGTTTGTATAAATATAGTTTTATTGGAACATAGCCATGCTCATTTGTTTAAATATTGTCTGTGGCTGCTTTCATACTGTAATGGTAGAGTTGAGTAATTGCCACAGTCACCATATGGCTCACAAAGCCCAAACTATTTACTCTCTGGCTCTTTCCAGAAAATGTTTGTGGAGACTTGCTTTAGAATATTTTTTTCTAGCATAAACTCTGATGATATTTTTAGAATTTATACCAAATTTCTATGAAATATTTGTGTTTGGTTCACAAGAATAATAATGAAGCATGTAAAGTGTTTTACCAGAGAAGTGGAGTAAATTCACCACTAATACAATAATATAAAACGTCATCCTGAAAAGAATTTGACAAAAAAGGAGAACTTTGTGTTCTTTTCTTCATTGAACAAAACACTTTTGGGGAAGCATTAAATATGGAGCAGTTGCTCAAAGCCAATAAAATAACAACATAAGCCTTATAACTACAAATAGAATAATCTTGAACTATAAATGAACTTTGTAGCATATATATGTAACAGAGGTAAAGGTCTGAAAAAGGGCAAATGAAATGTTTTGCAAGTTGTCTTTTTAATTCCCCCACACCCCTTTTTGGGAATTAAAACTTGTATTCCTTCCTGAGGCCAATAATCAAAGGGGAAGAAAAATGTTCTTTGCTATGTGTTTTCTATTATCTTAAACCACAGGAGATGGCTCAATGGAATCGTTCGGACAAGGGTCACAAGATCGTCATCACCCGAGACAAGGTTGCAATAACCCAAAACTGAAATCACCCGTTATAGTAAAGCAACAATAGCCAAAAGCTGTGACATGTAACACAGGTCACGTAGACCTGACCCCAACCGCCACCCCCCCTACCCCCTTTAAAAAGCTCTGTTTTTCTGCTTGAAGGCAGGATGGTGGTCTTTTGAGATGCTAGTCTGCTGCCCTCCTCACTTGCTGGCAAATTCACAAACTTCTCTTACCTTTTTTCCTCAAACCCCTTGTCCTTGTTCTTTGTTCTCATTGATTCAAGCTTGGGGACAAGTACCAAGCTTTGGGTGACATATATGTAAATATTTACTAATCAAGAATAATTTTCATGACTGAAAAATCCCACTTGTGGTCAGAATTATTCCTTCATTCCCTATCTTCTTATATGACTCAGCAATACAAAAGAACACACTGCTGATACACACTACACCATGTATAATCTTAAAAGATACCAGACACAGAAGAACACATAGTTTTCATATGTGCTTAATAGCAGCATTAATATATTATAATTATTTTGAAAGATAGAAATTGGTGGCTTGGGAAAGACTGTGACATGGAATCTATTAACAAATGTAAGCTATTATGGTCTTTAAAGATAAAAACTAACCTGTTCTCATGGATCCCATGTGAACCATTTACTGATCACAGTATCTCCTGGAGCAATGTTTTTCGAATCTGCTTGCCACATATTTCCAGGCCTGACTCCAATTCTACTGATTTATTATCTGAATTATGAAGCACTCAAGGTGATTCTGATAAAATAGTTCCACAGGTCATGGAAGGAAATTAGAAATATTTTTACTCCAAACATGGTATTTTGGCATTCTGGACTGACTGAAGAAACCCCAAGGTTTTTCTGACCTTCCCTTGCCCCTACCACCATCAACTTTCCCAAAATCATTGAAGTTTCATCATGTTCCTGAGATCCAGACCCACTTAGAACAGCTGTTCTTTTCTTTCCCTTGCCGTAAGACCAGCACCACACCTGAACAGACTCTTTTTTTTTTTTTTTTTTTGAGACAGAGTCTCTCTCTGTTGCCTGGGCTAGAGTGAGTGCTGTGGCGTCAGCCTAGCTCACAGCAACCTCAAACTCCTGGGCTTAAGCGATCCTCCTGCCTCAGCCTCCCGAGTAGCTGGGACTACAGGTATGCGCCACCATGCCCGGCTAATTTTTTTCTATATATATTTTAGTTGGCCAGATAAGTTCTTTCTATTTTTAGTAGAGACGGGGTCTCACTTTTGCTCAGGCTGGTCTCGAACTCCTGAGCTCAAACAATCTGCCCGCCTCGGCCTCCAGAATGCTAGGATTACAGGCGTGAGCCACCACGCCCTGCCCTGAACAGACTCTTTAAGAAGATAATGTGCCACCTCTCAGACTCATTTAGATTCCAAAGAGAATGATTTATCAGTTAATTTTTGTTCCCCATCCATGTATCCTCCCTAGTAATTCTTTATTGCCCCTCAACAGAATTCCTCTTTCCCCCTTCCCTTGACCCATTTTATCAGAAGTACTTATAACCTTTGGACCCATTGGGGAGTAGAATGCTCACTTTCTGGGGGTTCGTGTGTATACACGTTAAATAAATTTGATAATTTTTCTCTTATTAATCTGCTTTATTGCAAGTTGATTTTTCAGTGAAACTTCCAAGGGTGAAGGGGGACGTTTTGAACTACTGTACCAAACTATCTAAGGAAGGAATTCTTTGGAAATTGATAATAAATGTTCAGTATCCAAGTGACGCTGGTGGAATTTAGTCCATTTTGATTGGTAATTAGTCTATTAATGTTAAATGAAATTTCTTTTGATGATGTGTGCATGTCCCATCTCTTTCAGAAATATTTTATTTTTTGAAATAGGAATACGGAATTAGCAGGGCATCCTAAACTTGATTTTGCTTAATAAAGTAGCAAAAATTTTGTTTTATCCTTCATCCCATGTAATCCCCAGCCATCAACATTAACCTTCTGGTTACACAGCCACAGGCTGGGTCTGGAGATAATGCCTTTGAAAACTGTCACAGTCACTAAAAAAACATCAACAATTGAATGCCATTGAACTGCTGAGTCACCATAGTCATCTTTGGTGAAGCATGGCATGCTTTGTTCTCTGATGCTTTTATCTTTCAAAATGCAATATCCAATTTATCCTTAAAGGTTCATTCTTTAATTCTTGATCAGAAATCTACGCAAGAGTTAGGTGATATTCTGGGAAGAAAACAACAGATCTGCCCCTCTGAGGCAGTAGAATTATTTTCTGTGGCTGATTCTGTCCCTACCCAGATATGGTGAAAAAAAAAGTCACATTCATCTGAGCTTGAATAATAATTCTTCTTCTTCCCGTGTCACATTATTGTGTATCATATATGATCATGTAAGTCAAAGCACTGTAAAGGGAGAGACAGATTCATTTCTTTTCTGTCCACCTCTTAGTCTCTCTAATTGAGGCTCTTGCCTAGACTATTAGGAAAGGTTGCTTACTGGTCTCCCACTCTGCAGCTGAGCTGTTTTCTTAATCTTCCTAAACCAGACATATGAGAGCAATTGTTCTTTCCTTGAAAATTTTCTGGTCTCTGGCAGGGCAATGTTTACAATCATTTAGCATTTAACGTCCTCCACAACAGAGTCTAAAACGAACCTTGTTTTGGTCAATCTGAATTTATAGCTGCTCTCCTGTGCAAAGTAACTTTTCCTCTGAGCCTCTGCATGTGCTATTTCATCTGCCTGGAGTGCATTTCTTACCCACCCTTTCCACTGGACTGGAATACATGTTTTTACCCACCATTTCCATTACAGAATTTCTGTCTTTTTTTTTTAAAAGCCCAGCTGAAATACTAACAGCATCTGGGTTTACTAACCCTTCTGACCCGGTAGTAATTAATGCATTTTTTCTTTGTGCTTCCGTGGCACCCTGTCCTTTCAAAAGGTATCCTTGACACTTACCATATGCTTCTTCTTGGGTAGGTATTTATACACCTGATTTTATATTTTAAGGTGTACATTTTTTTTTCAAATTTTAATGTTCCTGAAACTGAAATTTATCTTTAAAAACTCTATATACAGTTAATGATTTTCTTTTCTTTTTTGTAAACTTATTACTTTGGTTTAGCTTAAATTGCCAGTGTCTTATATTCAATGAAATACAGTCTGTGTCTTGTCCTTGGCCATATGTGAGTTTCTTGGGAGGCAAGGACCATGTCTTACACACTTTTCTATTTTCCACAGCTCCTTGCACACAATAGGTAATCAATAAATGTTTTTTAAAGGAGTGAAATACATAAAATGATATAAAAGTGAAAGATACAACATACTCTTCCTTGGGCTCTGCATAAAATGAGATCCTGCAACGTTCTCTGAAAGTTCAAATCATAAATTCTTCTTCATTCTTTTTATCATTTGTGCCTATTGTGCACCTGTCATGATTTACTGGGAGAAATATGATGTTCTTTGCTTCTCATGATGTTTTGAGCATGATTTGTTTATTTTTTTCTCTGAAGTCCAGCTACTGCATTAATTTTTATGCCAGAATGCTTAAGTAAGCAATAGTGTCTTTTGCTTTGCTTTATTTTATTTCAGTAATCTTGCTCAGCCAGCAGGGAGGCCAGCAGGGAGGCCTTTGCTTTCTTGGAATCTATTTACAGTAAATTCTTTATATTTACTGAGTATAACTCTTTGTCAAAAGTCATCCAAACATCTTTTGATGGTACTTTCTGACCCGAAGTTGGAAGAAACATCAATTCAAATTACTTCAAAAAGATTTCTAATTATTTCTTGCTTAGAGTATTGCGAGATTTACCTGGAAATTTAATTTCCCTCTCTTTTGTACTTTCAAGATTGTTCCTCCCCTTTTTTAAAAAAATAAGACTTTATTGTTTCAGAAATTGTCTTCACTTGATCTTTGAACCAAAGCATCTCCTTGTTATTTCTCTTTCTCCCCTGAGGTTGCTGTTTTAATTTTTGAAAGATAAAAGCAAAATAAAAAAAAATAAGAAACATCTATAATATTGTGCTATGACTTTCATTTTTGATTATGCTTTTCCAATCTTTGTGTGGATAACAAAAATAATCACAGCAGTGAATATTTTATGTTTACCCTTTGCCATACTCCATGGGAAGCATTTTACATCAATTATCTTATTTAATCTTTACAGTAAACCTATGGGGAATAATGATTATTATTCTTATCAAATATAAGACAGATGATATCACTTCTCTTCTCAAAGTACTCCAATAGCTTCTCATTTTCTCTAAGGTTCTTGCTATGAACTAAAAGGACTTCATGGTCTGTCCCCCAGACCCCTCATTACTTCCCTGACCACATCTGCCCTTCATCTCCCTGCGCTGCTGTCTGAACCTCTCCTCTTGCCAGGCAGAGTCTTGCCTCAGAGCCTTGCATTTTCTATCCTGGAAGGCCCTTTCTCTGAAAAGATATTTGCCTGACTTCCTCCCTCCCTTCCTTCAAGTCATCACCCAAGGTCATCTTCTTAGTGACACCTCACCTGGCCCCATCTAAAATGTCACCCTTCAATAATTCATATTCCATTCTCTGCTTTATTTTCTTTCTAACATTTCTCATGTTCTAATATACTATATACTTGTCTTCAGTCCTCTTTATTAATTCCATCATTTAAAAGTGTGAAGGTAGGGATTATAGTGTCTTTTGTTGACTTCTGCATTCCCAGAACCTAGATCAGAATTTGACATGTAATAGGCAAACAATAAGTAACTGTTGACTAACTAAATGTGTGAATCAAAGACATCAAATAATTTAAGATCTTTTAATTGGTGGAGCTAGGATTCAACACAGATCATTTTATTTTTGCACATTCAACTTTTGAATATATTTCAAGCATTTGTTATATAAAAAACAGAAGGTTGTCTTTAGCTTCTTCAAAAGTAAGTCATCTACATTATATTGTTTGGCAAAGTAGACCAAGACTCTTCATTCAGAGTTGACTTGGAGGACTCCTAAATATTTTTCAGAAGCATCGTTAGATGCATAATCCGTATGTTGTCTTCTCTGAATAATCAGTTGTCTTCTCTGAATTTGTTTTTTAATTGAAATGTGTCCATAATCTTCTCATCTCTGAACCACCAAATTATACTGCAGTCTGTTGATCAAGATTGATTCTGAGCATGTGGAACACATTTTAAACAAGAAAGAATCTTGTTTGTTGTTTGTAATATAATGGCTAATGCACTGGAAACAGATTGCATGGATATTAAACTTCTGTCCACACATCTATGTTCAACAACCCAAACAGTAAATATTTGCCTTGATGACTACTTCTGCTGACGAGAGGCAAACAGCCATGGCTCCAATTTTTTTATAGTCTTGCTCTTTTTTTTTTTAAAAGCTTTGACTTGAATATAAACACTGGAAAAAATTGTATCCTTTAAATACACATTTTGGGAGCTTAGTCTGGTGACATGCTTCTGGAACAGGTGCTAGAGTATATTCAGTCAGCTAATAGGAGCAGAAAGTCATTTCTTAAAATGATCTTATAGCCAGCCACCTTGTTAATGTTGAGAATGATTTGAGCTGACTGATTTGATGGCTGCTTTCTTCCTACCGGAGATGCCAATGCATGAAATAGCTTGCATGTGTAATTTAGGTCTTCATGATTCTCAGCAACTTAATGATATACATAAAACTGAAATAAAATTACCACTTTTCCCCAGATAGAACATACACATCCTAGCTCTTTAAGCATCCATCTTTTAGAGACAGAATGGATATTGCGGTTGATTGGGAAATGATAGCTTAATGCCTGTTTGGTGGTTTGGGTGATCTGATGAAGTATTTCAAAATTGTTTTGCTGTGCTCTGGAGACCCACCATCGTGTGCAAGTTCTGGAGAGAAACGGAGCAGGAGTGACATCTTAGCCTAGTATTCCAAACTGTCCTTCCTACACTGTACTATTAACATAAGCTTATACTCTCAAAGTAGTATTTGAGTGATTTATGTATGAACTACAACTTTATAAAACAATAACACTATATAAAATCCCCTTTCATCTCCAGCTTTTCATATACCATCGAGGTCCCTGATACTTCCATTGTCTCGCTTTACTGCCTGCCTTACCAAGCCTCAGGTCATGTGTCCATTGTTTTTTGAAACACCCCCTTGCCTCCGATCAGATATCACTGTACCTAATCTCCAAATTTAGAATTAGAAATCCTGGGGACTGAGTTTACCAAGAGAACTGCCTTCGGAGGAGAACAGAAAAGAGGATGAAAAAAAGACCAGATTCTTTATATAACTGGGGATCAAGTAAGAAGTCTAGGATCAGTCAGACATTAAATTTTCATTTTCTCAATCGGAATTAAGTTTTATGTAGGATCAGGCCTATTACTATGAGTGGCCCCATGAAGGTCAAACCAAATAAAAACAACATGCCTGATAACGCATAGTTTGCTCATGAATGATTCAGAGATGTGAAACAGACCTTTAGCGGGGGATAATTTTGATTTTCATTTTGACTTTTTGTAATACTATAACAGTAATTAATTTTTTAGTTACTCCAAAGGTAAACTTTAAAGTCTGCTTTTGGTTTGGACTGTATGCTGAGAATATAATTGGGACAACGGAAGTTTCCTTTCCCTTCTTTTGGAGAGTCTGCACCACGCTCCCTTTCATTGTCTCCAAACTCTTGAAAGACAGAAAGGAGTTTTAGAACAAGTGGTTTCCTTTCCTAATTTGATGAGCTGCACTGGATGACTTAGAAAGGAAACACTGAAATTTCTTTTACATTTTCTTCCTGGAGTCATCGGCTAGTTATAGAGAGTTAACTTTCTCTTTCTTAGTCTCTGAGCCCTGCCTGATCCATCTTGGTTCTCACTATATATTTACAGATATATACTGAGCTCCTACTGTGTTCCAGCCACTGTGCTCGGCTGAGGTTACATGCGTGGTATATCTCTGCCAGAATTTTGCTTTCAGACTGAGAATTAGTGTTCAGCAGAATGTATGCTTAACTCACCTACCCTGATAAAATATGCTTGTCCAAGTCTTTATCTTCAAAATTCATCTAAGAGCAGGGAAAATGGTACTTAAAAGGCCAGCTCCCTTCCCTCATGCTATAATATCTTCATTTGTGAAAAAAGTGTCTGCCATGTTTTTGCTCCCAGGGTAAGTGCTAAATGTCACTACCTATGTTTATTTATTTACTTATTTTTGTTAAGTGGTTATCACTTTCTAGATTGTATATACAAGATTCTTGCCAAGGTAGTTTCTCATTTTGGGCAAAGAATATAAGTGTGTGCCTAAGTGTGGTGGTGAAAACAAAACTATAATTTGAAGATTCACTTGCACAATGAGATCAATCTATTTCTGGTAGTCTCAGTCTGGGTTCTGTCAGAAGCAGATCCTGAGACAAGACAAGGACTTGAGTGCAAGTAGTTTACTTGGCAGATGCAAAAGACATAAAGAGGGAAGAGAGGAAGGGGGTAGCTAGTGTTGGGAGGGCTGTGAGGGCAGCCTCTGTTGTCAGCGACTAAACCTTACTACCTCTGGGAAATTCTGGGAAATGGTGTAAGACACATACCCTGCCTGCAGGGTGAACACACTGACCATTGGCCTTCTGTGTGGAGGCAACACAGCCTTCCATGGCTTCAGAGATTCTCAGACAAAGAGATGCAGATACTCTCAGTTAATGTTTGTGCAGGAGCAAACTGAAGTAACAATAAGACCTGAAGGATATGGACAGAGAACCAACAGCATCTACTAGAGGCTGAGGGTCTACAATTTTTATCTTCATGATTTCCAATTATTTAACACATGTAAAACACCTAGTACATATTTCTTGGAACTCAGAAGTTTACTTCCTTCTTATGCTTTTAGGTTGTTAAATCAAATTTCTGCATCGCAAAATAACTTTTGACATGAATAATCTTCATACCTAAAGACTTAAGTTATCAATGACAAGATTATTTCAAAGCTAGTCTTATCAAGAAATACTTCAGGGGGCTGTGTGTTTAATCAAAACCATTTTAGTAAGTTCCCTTATGGCCCTGCTAGTTGAGATTGGAATTTCTTTATATGTGTTTAATGCTTAGAGTAGGTATATGTTAACCAGCCTATGGAACTATAAAATACTAAAGCTAAAAATAACCATACAGACTGTGTAATCAGGTCCTTTGTCATCTCACAGCTGTTTATCAGAAGCAGAAACTAAGGTTCAATGAGAACCACCTGCCCAAAGTTGTACAAATAATTAGTCTTTCCATAATCCTACATAAAATTGGAGCGAACTCTGGATTCAAGGTAAATGTCTGGGGCTGAGGTTATAAACTTCTAGAACCACCATGAAAGTCTCTGTACCTCTGTTGTTGGCCATGTCTTGGAAGTTAAGCCATTTGTTCCTACGATTTCTTTTCTTTTTGAGGCAGAAGTATCACAATAAAAGGGTTGCCTTTTCTTGATGCCTCATATATGTCATTCAGATGGTATACTCTTTCTATATATTTAACTATGGGCTTGACTTCAGCCACCTGCATCAGTCCTGAACGAGTCTGTTGGCCCCTTTCTACATGCACTATTCTGCTTCATTGCTTGTGTTTTTATTAATTTTACTTCCAGGAAACTTCCTGGACTGGCTAATATTATGAAGACATTATTAAAACTGAGTGAATAAAAATGTGTAAGCAAGTGGGAAAACTTTAAATGCCCTATCATGCCTGATTCCTACTACATGTTTAAAATATGTAATAAAGCAACACAGATTGAATGTCCAGGCACTCAGATATTGATTTTCTGTTGATTTTACTCATTGTTCCATACTTCTCTCAGTCTTGAGGATATAGAAGTTTTCTTGGAAATTATTATGGGTATACCAGATTTATTGATTTAAAGAACTTCTCTTGTATTATAATTGAATTTTAACTGTTAAGATAAAAATCTTTTTTTAAATAGAGATGACTCTAACTTAAAAAGTATTCTCAAACAAATACAGCAATCTAAAAACCAAAAGATGACCAAAAAAAATTTTCAGCTACATGGAAATTAAGAAATTCACTCCAGATTATTCTTATTCAGAATCAAAGAGAAAATTAACACAAACATTGAAAACTCTAGAAAACAATGAAATGAGATACAACATACTCAACCCTATAGGATATAGTATAAGCTGTAATCAGAGTACTAATACCTACATTAGGAAAGAAGGCAAAAATAAATAAGTCTAGAGAAAAACAAAATAACCAAAGAAAGCAGGAAGACAGAAATAGAGATAAAAGATATTATTTGTGAAAAGGAAAGCAAAAAGTAAAAAAAAAAAAATCTGCAGAAGATAAATATGAATCTAGTTCTTTGGAAACTCCAATAAAACTAATAAACCCCTTAAAGTATAGTGAGAAAAATGATGGAGAATAATAATACTGAAAATGATCAAAGAGTAGCACATATGTATTATTTGAATGATGAATTTATAGAGAGGGAACTGTGTACCAGGCATTGTACTAAGCACTGTATTATCTTCACAACAACCCTTTGAGGTGGTCACAACTTTCATCTCTGTTTTATATGTGAAGAGTCACAGAGTGTAAGTAATATGTACAAGATTGCATAGCTGGGAATCAAACCCAGGCATTTTACCTCATTTCTAACCATCAGTTGGAGATGGTGGTTCGTATTCTTTTTGATGTAGTTCTAATAGGAAGCCCCAGTGTGAGTTCTATAAATCTCCTTTCTAAGAATTCTAGTGTAAAGTTTAAAGTACTTTTTAGTTTAAAAAAATTTCCAGGAAAACTCCTATTGCATGGCATCAAACTTTTAAAAGGTTTTTGTTGCAAATACATAGAAGCATCTTACAGATCATCGCCTACTGCAAATGTAAGAAATCTGGTATCTAGTCGGAGAATGGGGCTGGTGAGCTTGAACTCTTCCAGCCTGAATTCTGTGGTTCCTTTGGTTAATAGGAGAAACTTTGTAAAAGGGTACACTTTCTCACCTGTAAGGCCTGATCGTGGATCTCAAGGGACATTTGTAACTGGTGGGAATTTCAGTAACATATTTTCTTTAAAATTGGACTTCATCCCCCTTCTGCTGAACAATTTATTTTCTTGCGACTAAAAGAACAGACTAGAATTTAGTGGAAAAAAAATTCCACAGCTATGGATGAGAGTTTAAACTAGAAAGACTTTTTCCCTACAACTACATTATTTTTCTTTTCACACTTAATATGCTCATCACCTTGCACATGCAGAGTTTCCAAATCTATTCAACTGTCTACTTTTCTTTCTCACTAATGCAAACCATGAATATGATATCTGAATCTAATTTAACAATTTGAATTTCCATTAACACCACAAATAAAACTGATAAACTCACAGTACAACATATAAACCCTTTCAGAGGAAGGTACTGTGCTTTCAATTATTCAGGCACAAATTCTTAATATTTAAATAAAAACATTCTCCCTGGTCCAAGCATTTTAGGACATTCTTTGATAGAAGAAGGGATGTTACAAAAATAAAGTTAAATAATTTTAGATGGTACGTTAGTATCTGTTCCTTGGTCCAATGCCAGTGACCATCTGGCCTCAATGAAGAGAAAGATCCAAAGGAACAGTGTGCAGGATGGTAAAACATTTAATGCAAAGTAGGAAAATGCATTAATTAGTTACTAAAAGGGTAGGAAATAGCATGAGAGTTCAGTAAACATTTGATTAAGTAGTTACTGAGTTAGCAAAAAATATTTAAGAACCCTTTTAGGAAGAGACCCTTACTATAATATAAGCTAGTACTTATGTCATATCCTTGTCTTTATTTTCCTTATATACTTGAAGTGCTTGGCAAGAGCTGGCACATATAGGTTCTCAAATATTTGCTTGAAGGAAAAGATTATTTATATATACTAGCAAAATATATTAATGCAGAGCAAACATTTTAGAGCTAAAGTAGAAAGCATTTTTCCTGTTGGTATCTGATGAGAACTAAAGCATGTAATAAAATTAGTTGGGTTTTTTTCCTCAGGACTATGAGTAGCTCTGTGGAAAGGCACAGATGTAATTCTGGTATAGAAATTCTTTGCAACAGTTCATGAAGCCAATGAACTTGGAAAATGAAAAGAGATTCACTTCTAAAGAATTACAGTGGACTTTGTTAACTTAGTAAATTATGTAAATTGAATGTATTTTAAGTCTAGTGGCAAAAGCTTCTTTTTATGATTTGTCTTAGAAAATCCTCTTTTAGACTACCTTGACATAGTAGGTTATGGATATATTTCTTTCAGGCATGGGGAAATTTTAAACCTGGGTTCCTTTCAGTGGAATATAGATTTTATTAAGTACCAGTAAAGGTTCATCTTAATGCTACAGCAATATGCAAAGTTCAACTCACCTGGGCATTGGTCATTAGAGATTCACCTTAGTCATAACCCTAAAGTTGTCTCACTGAAAAGCAAGGGGAGGAGGGGGGACAAAAGTTTTACCGTCCTTAATGTCACATTGTAAATGATTATTAATTCAAAATATTTTTAGCTCAGTTCTCCATAATCAGAGCTCATCAGACTATTGACTAATTCAAGAGGTAAGTAATTAAAAGGAAGAAGTCAGCATCATGAGTTCAATTTACCTAATCACAGTGATATTTCTGGTCCATGTTGTTAGCCCGTATGACTTCCTGGGATGTAACTTTTGGATTCCACAGGCATGTATAATAATTGTTGACTTGCTGGATGTTTTAAAATAAGTGTATATTCTAACAAACTTAAAATATAGACAGGATCAATCTCAAGTGGTAGTCTTGGAATATTTTGTCCTGGATAGGAAACTCTTTTCCAAAAAAAGTAATTAATATTCAACTGAATTTAACTTTAAAAATTGATATTTCAATAAATGATTAAGGTTTTAAAGAAGAAATCATTGTTTCTACACATTTACAATTTAAAATGAAAGCACAATGGAAAGAAGGATTGGGATAAAGTAGCAGTCCACAAAACTTCCACATGTAGTAAACTATGCATAAAGTTGCTTTAGAGATATTGACATCTACATAGTTTGCTTACAATGACCATAATTTATTCAGAAGGTTCAATGGATGGGTCTTAACTTTAACTGGAAAGGTGGTTTGGAGACACTGATGCCGAGGAATTGTGCTTTTTAGCCCCTTCGTACAAAACCCAAAAATCCTTGCTTTGACCTATCTCCCCATTTAAATAGTTTGCTTAATGAAGAGTTCTGCCAGGACCATCATAAGCTAGCTCTCAAGGCCAATTAAGGCTTGGGAAAAAGAAGATCCTCTTATCAAATGATGCCCAATTAGCTTGGGGTATTTTTGATCTACATTGAGTGAAATTCTAGGCTCACCGATAATTTTTTCTTTAATTTATTATTTAAATGTCCTTTTTAAAATTAGGAAAGTAATATATGCTCACAGTCACTAGTGAAAAATGAAGCAATCATGCATGAAGAGCGAGGTTTTTTTTCTCCCATTCCAATCCTTTCCCATCCTAATCAATATTAATGGCATCGGGTATGTATATGATTCTACCACTTTCTTCTTTTTCATGCAACTTTATGCAACAGTACATGTCAAAAAAGTATATGCTTTACTGATGTGTGTTCTTGTAAAAATGAATCACATTAAATATGTTACTCTGAAATTTAATTTTCTCATTTAATAGTAGGAATAGACTTTTTAAAGACAATTGATTGTTTTTGTATCAGAAACACCTGGAGATGACGTGATAAACACAGATTACTCGCACCCTATCCTTGGAGATTTTGATTCAGGAGGCCTGAGATAGGGGCAGAGAATAAGTATTTCTAACAAGTTCCTGGGTGATGTTGAGGCTGCTTGTCCAAGGGCCACGCTTTGAAAATCAGAGGTCTAACCAGTTTTCTTTTTGGTACCTATTGATGATTACACAGAGTAGATGTGCTGTGAAATTCCAACCATTTACCTTATTGGTGACCCTTCATTTTTTCTTTTATTTTGATACTATAAAATACTATTGCAGGATAATACAAGAGGTGCTAGATCACCATTGTTTTTTGTGGTTGAATAGAACTCCATAGTATACATATACCACATTTTATTAATCCACTTATGTATTGATGGGCACTTGGATTGTTTCCACACCTTTGCAATTGTGAATTGTGCTGCTATAAACATTCTAGTGCAGATGTCTTTTTTATAGAATGTCTTTTGTTCTTTTGGGTAGATGCCCAGTAATGGGATTGCTGGATCAAATGGTAGTTCTGCTTGTATCTCTTTGAGGTATCTCCGTATTACTTTCCCCAGAGGTTGCACTAGTTTGCAGTCCCACCAGCATTGCATGAGTGTTCCTATCTCTCCGCATCCATGCCAACATTTATTTTTTTGAGACTTTTTGATAAAGACCATTCTCACTGGAGTTAAGTGATACCTCATGGTGGTTTTGATTTACATTTCCCTGATGATTAGATATGTTGAGCATTTTTTCATATTTTTTTGGCCATTAGCTTATCTTCTTTTGAAAAGTTTCTGTTCATGTCCTTTGCCCACATTTTGATAGCGTTATTTGATTTTTTCTTCCTGATTTTCCTGAGTTCTATATAAATTCTAGTTATCAGCCCTTTATCAGATGTATAGCATGCAAATATTTTCTCCCATTCTGTAGGTTGTCTGTTTGCTCTCGTGGTAGTTTCCTTGGCTGTGCAGAAGCTTTTTAGTTTGATCAGGTCTCATTTATTTATTTTTGTTGTTGTGTGATTGCTTTTGGGGTCTTCTTCATAAATCCTTTCCCTAGGCCAACGTCTGTAAGAGTTTTTCCAATGTCGTCTTCTAGAATTCTTATAGTTTCATGCCTTAAGTCACAAGAATGGAAAAACAAGCACCATATGTACTCACCATCAAATTGATATTAACTGATCAACACTTAAGTGCACATATAGCAATAACATTCATCGGCTGTTGGGCAAATGGGAGGGGGGTGGAGGGGATGGATATATACACACCTAATGGGTGCGGTGTGCACCACCTAGGGGATGGACATGCTTGAAGCTCTGACTCAGGTGGGGCAAAGGCAATATATGTAACCTAAACATTTGTACCCCCGTAATATGCTGGAATAAAAAAAATTTAAAAGCATAAAAAATTTGAAAAAAATACTATTGCAATAAACATCTTGCTCATATAACAAGATTCCTTAATGTAAGATTGGTAGGTCAAAGTTGGTAAGCATTTATAATTTAAATAGCCATTGCCTGATCACTTTCAAAAGTAGTTGTTGCAATTTGCCACTTATTACATATCAGAGCATATATATCTGTTTCTTTATTGGTGCTGTATTCTCACTGTATTAATATTTCTATATCAGATGAATGAAGAAAAAAATGACATCTTAATTGTTTTAATTTGCATTTCCCTAAACCATAGACAGGTTAAGAGAATTCTTGCACATTTATTGACCATTTGGATTTCTTCTTCAGTCTGCTTCAGTCCATTTTCCCTTCAGTTAATCTTCTTAATTACTTCTGGAGATCATTTTATATAGGGAATATAAATACTTTAACTGACATAAACATTGAAAATATTTTTCCATTCTCTCATTTCTCTTTTAACATTGATCATAATATATTTTCCATAAAAGATGCTTAATTTTTATATCATAAAGTATATCTATACTTTCTACTTGCTTAGAAAGATCTTCTCTAACACAAGATTATATAAATATTCTTCTAAAGTTTTTTTATAATAATTGTTTTATATTTTACATTTAAATCTTCAATCAATCTGCTATTAATTTTAAAATATCATGTGAAATTAGGGTACAAGTGGCAGCCCTCTCCCCTGGGACTGGTCCCTTACACCAAAGAGAACAGTTTTGGCAGATTCTTAGTCTTTGAAGACATCTTAGAAGTGTCCTATGTCCTGAAATGTCTTCCATCCAAATATAGTATTACTTAGGGCATTTAAAATGAATCAGAAATCTGTGTTCAAGTTGCTCTCTTTTCATAATACAAACATTACAAAATTAATACATATTTATTCTCACTGGATAAAAAGTAATAGAGATTAGCAAAAGAAGGGAATAAAAATCACCCATATTTCAACCACACAGAGGCAGATGCTCCTAGCCTCTTGGTGTACATATTCTCAGATTATAAAAATAAATAAATAACGTTTAAATAAACAAATACATTTTTAAAAATAGTGTTTTTGATCCTGTTTTAAATCTGCCCCCTTCTTTTTTGGACTTTTAGTTTGCTGCCAATTCTTTGTTGTCATATGTACATTGAAAGAAATGTCATTCTGGTTACATTGTTTTGCAAAGACTTATTATTATTTCTTTAGTACAAATTCCTAGAGGAGTAGTTCCCTGATCAAGGCATATATTCATATATAAAATGTTTCCAAATTGCCCTCTAGAAAAATTCTAAAGCTTACGTCCCCACCAGCCATGTATGAAAATTCCTTATCAACTCAGCTCTGCAGAAAAAAGTTTGTGCAGCCAAGTGCAAACACAATTTCTCTTTAAAAACCATTTCTTCTATGTTATTTTGTTTTTATTATTGGACTGCTTAGGACTGATTTTCTTTTTCTTATGGGTAAAAAACCATTGTGATTTTTCACTCTCAGGTATATGTTTCACGTTAGGGTGAACTACCTCCTCCTGCTCCAGGGCTGGTCATGTGACCCCCTGTGAACACATCAGCAGATTTTTTTTTTTTTTTTTTTTGAGACAGAATCTTGCTCTGTTGCCCGGGCTAGAGTGAGTGCCGTGGCATCAGCCTAGCTCACAGCAACCTCACACTCCTGGGCTCAAGCGATCCTTCTGCCTCAGCCTCCCGAGTAGCTGGGACTACAGGCATGTGCCATCATGCCCGGCTAATTTTTTCTATATATATTTTTAGCTGTCCAGATCATTTCTTTCTATTTTTAGTAGAGATGGGGTCTCGCTCTTGCTCAGGCTGGTCTCGAACTCCTGAGCTCAAACAATCCGCCCGCCTCGGCCTCCCAGAGTGCTAGGATTACAGGCGTGAGCCATCGTGCCCGGCCATCATCAGCAGATATTAAATTCTCATCTTCTAGGACTGAGCAGGTCACCCAAGCCTAGTGTTTGTTTCAATTTTGGGATTTTACGAGAATGAGAGAAAAGAAGTTCTCTCTCTCTCTCTCCCTCTTTCTCTCTCTCTCTCCCTTTCTCTCTCTCTTCTTCTCCCCCTCCCCCAGGATTTTGAGAACAACAAAAATATTAAGAGCAGAAAACGGAGGAAGAAAAGGGAAAGGAGGAAGAGCAAGAGAAGGAGAGGGGGGCAAGACAGTCTAGCTGTGTCTGAAACAATAACTACTGCTGGGCTTTTTACTAACATGAGCCAACCACTTCCATTGGTGAGTGTACACCTTCCTTTTACTTTTTTTTAAAGGTACAAGTCCAGCTGTTTGTTTTTCATTTTATAATCATTCTTCAGTCATCTGGAATGTACTGTTAAGCTTTTAAAGGTAAAATAATTATTTGTTAATCATCACAAATTGTATGGAACCAGATAAACACTTGTTTGTCATTTTCTTAGCATTTACTATTACAAAATGCTTACTACTGTATTACAAAAAGGTTGACACTAGGATAGGTAGTTTGCATTCTTGGTAAAGTAGGAGAACAGATAAGAGAAAACTTTTGTTTCTCATACCTTCCTCACCTTTGGGCCTTGGCAATTGAATTAGCAGTCTAAAGGTGACAAATGATTTGGGTTTTCTGGTCACCTCATTAATCACATTAATGATGTCAGACACCAAAAGGAAAGTAGAGAAATCACTTGCTTTATCATTTGATGTCTTTTTATTAGGGGCCCTAATGCAGGAGTTTTAAAGACATTGACACAGACAAGAAATAGTCAGTTGGTATTAATTCCACTGAAAGCAACAATGAAGCAGCCAGATTCAAAATAAGCCAACAGTAACCTGATGGGACCTCAAATGAGGAGGTGTTGGAATTAAAGTTACTTTTTTCTTAAATGAAATTACTTAGGAGTAGTGAGAGCAGGCAGAGGTTGGGAAGGAAACAGATTGGGTTTTAATCAGTTATCAATGTTCAAATTATTTTCCAGGGAAATTCTTTAGTAGGTTGGAGATTATTCTTTTGAAAGCTAAGCATTAACTCAGAAACAGATATTTTGCACAACTCATTTTTAGGCTTGCTGGGGCTCCAAAATTTATTATTGAACTTAATAAGCAAAGAGGGTCACTTTTCCTGTGGGAATGGCCAAAGTTCACTTCCCAGGACAAGAATAACGGCTATAGCTCCATGCTGAAGAGAAGCTGAAAATCATGCTGCAATACAGACCATCTTTCATGATTTCCAACAAGGAATTTGAAATGAACCCCAAATAAGAAGTAGGTAGCTCTATGAAGACAGAGTGAAAGAAGATTATTTCATGTAGAGGAAAGTGAGTGCAAAGTCAGAATAGAATTTGAAATTTTTAGGGGATGGTGACAGGATATGAGATTTGAGAAAGAGGCAAGTGAAGTTCATGCAGAGTCTTCTAGAAGGTGGAAAGGATATTATGCTTTACTCTTAGCATAACTTATCTGCTTCATGATAGTCCTCTCTTTCTTTCTTTGAAATAGCAAAAACAATATTACAAAACAGGCTGGGCACGGTGGTTGATGCCTGTAATCCTAGCACTTTGGGAGCCCAAGGTGGGAGGATTGCTTGAGCCCATGAGTTTGAGACCAGCCGGGCAACAGTGAGACCCTGTTGCTACACTCATATATGTATATGAGTGTGTGTGTGTGTGTATGTGTGGTGTTAGCGCATGCCTATAGTCCCAGCCAGCTACTAGAGAAGCTGAGGCAGGAGGATTACTTGAGCCCAGGAGTTAGAGGCTGCAGTGAGTATGGTGATGTCAGTGATGTCACTGTACTCTAGCCTGGGCAACAGAGCAAGACCCTGTCTCAGAAAAAAAAAAAGATTCGAGACAATATTACAAAACAAAGAGCCTAATGCTGTTTCTATAAGTGTTGTATTAGGTTATAGTTTTAACTGAGGACATTAGGAACATCTGGGAATTTCTGAAAAATCAAAAAAATTTTATTTCTATAGTTCACCTCAGGGTTCTTACCTGTTTTTCAGATGCTTCTGGAATAAGAGATCCTGAGATCTTTTTACCTGAGTTTGTGGAAAGGCTACCCTAGGCGGGGGCGCGGTGGCTCACGCCTGTAATCCTAGCACTCTGGGAGGCCGAGGCGGGTGGATCACTCGAGGTCAGGAGTTCGAGATCAGCCTGAGCAAGAGCGAGACCCCGTCTCTACTAAAAATAGAAAGAAATTATCTGGCCAACTATAATATATATAGAAAAAATTAACCGGGCATGGTGGTGCATGCCTGTAGTCCCAGCTACTCGGGAGGCTGAGGCAGTAGGATCGCTTAAGCCCAGAAGTTTGAGGTTGCTGTGAGCTAGGCTGACGCCATGGCACTCACTCTAGCCCAGGCAACAGAGTGAGAGTCTGTCTCAAAAAAAAAAAAAAAAAAAAAAGAAAGGCTACCCTAGACACTCTTTCTTTCTGAACACTGTGTTTTCCATCATCTGGTTCTAGTCTAGAATTTGTACACATATAAACTCAGTAAATCACACATTCTAACATCTTGGACATCCCTTTAATATGATCGATTGCTTCTGGAAACAACAACCAGTCAATGTACTTTGTAATGCTTCTTAAGCTGCTTAGTTTGGGGAACTCAAGAGCTGACAATTGGTAATGTGTTTTTTTTTTAAACCATAACTGGTGAAAACCATGTTTTATTGAAGTATGTACCCTTGTATCTTGGTTTAGTGCTGCATATAACCTTGCAGACACTGATACAAACTATTAAACTGTTTTCTTTTCTTCCCCCAGCTCTAGTGAAGTATAATTGATGAATACAAATTGTATGTATTTAAGGTGTACATGATGTTTTGATATACCTATACATTGTGAAATGATTTTCATAATCAAGCTAATTAACATATCCATCAGCCAGCATTTTTTGTGAGAATATTTAAGATCTACTGTCAGCAAAACCAGAGAGTAGGTTTGAATATAGATGAGTAATGGCAATGTGTGTCTTCTTCGTTTTCTTTTGTTTATCTTTCTTTCTCTTGCAGGTTTCCTCCCCCCAAATGAGCATGTATTACATTTCAAATAAAAAAGTTATATTTAAAATTATATTCAACATTTTCTGGCAATATGTTGCAGCTCCTAACTCTTACTCTACTCGCTTTCCCAAAAGGATTAAGTCAGGGCAGAATGCAAGGATTTCTATACCTTATATACTCATTGGAAAACATTCTTAGATCCATCACAAGTAGCAGCTATTATAAGAACTTTCTACTCCCTTAACCACCTAATCCCCTGTGACACATTCCATTTATCCTTTTTTTTGTGAAGAGTACAGCTCCAGCTCCCCTTGTAGTGTGATTTGCTGATCTTATTTCATTACTCTGGCTTCCTGCTTTCCTATTGCTCAAAAAATGAATTTATTCTATAATGCTCAGTTTGTTGTGTTTCTACTTTCTCAAGTTACTGCTCTAAAGTAATCTCTGGTGTCTAAGATAACTGTGTACTCAACATAGCTCATCTTGTCCTTTGTCTCAACCATTTCACATTGGTAATTTGTGCAGGTCTATGCTAAGAGCCTCTTTGAAGAGCTAGTAAATTATGGCTGCCTTGAACTCCCATCTAATCAAAACTTGCTATTTGAAATTCTGCCTGTAATTTCACTTTTGCTAAACCACGGACAGTTTTGGCATAGTTATCTTTATTCTTTCCAGTCAATGAAAATTTGAGATTAAAGGAGTGATCTTTTTTATTTTCCATTTCTAAATATGCATTTATTTAACTGGTCAAAATTATCACTCCAGATAATTTTGAAATACCAGATTTGGAAGGAGCCTCAGAGACCATCTGGTCCAACCCTCTCATTCGTCAGATTGAGAAAAATGAGCCTCAGAGCTCAAACACATGGTGACCAAACTAAAACTAGAATCCAGATCTCTTGTCTCTAAGCCCAGATATAGCCTCCTTACTATATCTGGTATATTTTACTCTCAATGGGGAAATGTAATTTTATTTCCTAATTTCCAAAACAAATCGAAGGAATGCAATCTTGGTTCTTTTGGGGGACTTTTTTGTAAACAAAAGAACCCTAATTTCAGCCATTTTAGGCAAAAGAGAACCTGTTGAAAGGCCACCAAGGGCTCATTTAATTCCTTAGCACAGGTCTTCAAAATAAGGAGTGATTAATGGAACTCAGAAGGAGAAACAGCATGTTTACTGATGAATATGGCCTTAATGTTCCCCTGGAGCTTGAGTAAACTTGAGACAGATTTCTTCCTGACTATAAGCTCCTGAGGTCCCTTTTCTTACAGCATTTACTTTAGAAAACTTATGACTATAAGTTCTGTCCCTTTGAGTTCTGCAGGCACGTTCTCTTGGATACCACACTATGTAACTGTTATCCTGAGGTTCAGATATTAAAGCCCCCATTAAGGCTTTAAAAAAACCACACAAATATTCAAATTAATGGTGGTGGTGTGGGAAACAAATGAATTTTCTTGTAGAAAAGTTGATTAGATATCCTACTTTATCAAATAGGATGTGTTCAACAGTAAGAAAACAGAACAGTGGCTTTAAGCAATAAGAACATTGCATTATCTCACATAATAAGTATCTAGGTGGGCAATTTCAAGACTGTTCAGTGTCTGAGTGATGTTATCAAGAAGCCAGTTGTTTTCTATCCTTTTGCTCTGCCATCCTTGACCTTGGTTGTTTATTCAAAACTTGCTAACTAATGATTACACAGGGCCCCCAAGTTCGTACCTATCACATTTCCATTCAAAAGTAGAAAACAGTGGCCAGTGCAGCTAGAGAACCACTTCCTTTCTTTTATTTGGGAAACATAAGTTGCTGTTTCAGAAGCCCCCAGCATATTTCTCTTATGTTTTATTAGCTAGACATAGTTCACATGCCACTAATTAGTGACAAAGACAATGGAATTAGAAAAAAAGGATGATTTTTTCCCCTAAGAATAGATTAGAAATATCATGAAATATATATGAAAAACTGTCCAACACCACTAATCATGAGAGAAATGTGAATCAAAACCACAATGAGATATTGTTATTTTACACCAATCAGAATGGCTATTATTAAAAAGACAAAAAATAATAGAGGTTGATGAGGATGTAGAGAAAAGGGAATGCTTATATACTGTTGATGAAAATGTAAATTAGTATAACCTCTATGGAAAACAGTATGGAGATTTCTCAAACAACTAAAAATAGAACTACCATATGATCCAGCAATCCCACTACTGGGTATCTACCTCCCCACCCCCCAAAAAGGAAGTCATCGTATCAAAACGATACCTACACTCACATATTTATCACAGCACTAGTCACAAAAGCAAAGATAGGGAATCAACCTAAGTGTCCATGGACAGATGACTGGATAAAGAAAATGTGATATATACACACAGTGGAATACTATTCAGATAAAAAAAGAATGAAATCATGTCCTTTGCAGCAACATGGGTGGAACTGAAGTTTATTAATTTAAGAGAAACAATTCAGATACAAAAAGACAAATATGGCATGTTCTCACTTACAAGTGGGAACTAAACAGTGTGTACAGATGAATGTAGAGTTTGGAATGACAGACAATGGAGACTTAGAAAGGTTGTGTGGGTGAGGAGTAGATGGTGAGAAACTACATAATGGGTACAATGTACATTATTCAGGTGATGGATACCCTAGAAGCTTTGACTTGACCACTATGCAGTCTATCTGTGTCGCAATATTACACTTGTACCCCGTAGAGTTATACAAATAATAAAAAGTGTTATCCTTTCTTCCCCTGGGTTGGAAGAGGGGCCTACTTTCCTCAAATACAATACATTGTTGACAGTCTGAGACCTGAATAAAATAACGTCATTGTTAGCTAGGGAGAAGGGTGAGAAAGGCAGTTATGCAGAGAATCAACAGCATTGGCTACAACTCCATACCCAGGGAGGTTTTCAGTGTGCAGACTTATGCAGTGTTACATCTGGATGAAGAAGAAAAGTCTGGAGCATGAGCAACAGACTTCCTCCCAAGAGGAACAAACAAAGACTGACACTGTAAGACTGGTGAAAAGAGGGCTTAAGCTGTCTGAGAAAAGCCCTAGAAGGGTTAAAAATATTTTGTCTGGCACATGTTTAAAGGGTAACTGGAAATAAGTTTCTAGACAGAAATTTGGCAATGTATGTTAAATGCACAATACATTGTTACATCCGGATGTATATATTTTGACTGTTTTAGAAATTCTGCTTTAAAGAATATATACCATAGAAATAAACCAGCTATTCACGCAAAGAGTTACATACAAACATGTTTATCACAGCATTGTTTATAATTATACAGGCCTGGGAACAAGTCAAGGTTCATGTTTTTGGGGGGATATTTAATGATTTGGAGGATATTAAATGCCTCTGTGGAAAAAAGCAGGTTTTCAAAAGGATATCCTCAGGGGGAAAAATAGCAAGGTATTCAGAATTGTCAGTTTTATATGTTAGAATTGCTGTTGATTTTTTATGTTATTCTTTATACTTTTGGGTCTTTTCCAAAGTTTATGCAATACATATGAAATCAATTTTGTGAAAGATATCACTTCCGTTTTGCCAAAGGTAGAACTTGATTCTGATGTTGATGATTTCAGATGCAGAATCTTGTGGTCAGCCACTAAAGTTTATTTAACTTTTGATGTAGAACTTAAGTTGCGCGCAATAACTCATTTACAACTCAGTCTGCAGATGAGGATGCAGAGGCCACATAGGCTGAGCAACTTGTTCATGGGCTGGTAAGTAGCACTTTCACATCTCACTTGGAAGATTATTACTAAACTATTAAAGCCTCCCTGTTCATTCTGCCCTGCCTACTATTGTCAGATCCCCATCAAGCAGTTAGACTGAACTTTTAAAAACCTGTGATGACACACACACACTTACTCAAACCTCTGGTGGTTCCCATCATGCTCCTTCATATCTCCTGCTATCTTGCCTACCTCATCTTCTACAATGCTAACAGTCTAGTCGCAATGGCTTTCCCTTGTTCCTTAGACCTGCCAAGCTTGTCCCTCTTGAGGACATGTGTGCCTGCCGCTCCCTTTCTGGGAAGACTCTTTTGGTAGGTTAAAATGGCTCGTTTCCTTACCTTCATGCAAGTTTTCTGCTTAAATGCTTCCTCTCTGAAGAGGCCTTCCCTGACTATAGCATCTATAGGGCCACCTCTCGCCAACGTCCCTCACTTTTTATTATGGATCCACGTCATCTTTCTTCATGACATGAATCCTCTATGCTGTGTTTATTTGTCTATCTTCACTCCTAGAAGCCCTATAAGGGTGGAAATTTTATCTTGCTTTCTACTGTATCTAGAAGGGTGACTGAGATATATTATGAGCTCAATAAAATCTGTTGAATAAATGTATCAATGACAGAGCCCACTTTTTTTAGCCTCAAACTATATGTTCTTTTTGCTATATAGTCAGAATATTTTATACAGTCATAGGTCATAGATTATTTTAGTCATGCATCAATTAGTTGGTGATTAGAACATGTTTTTCATAACTCTTCACTAAAACTAGAACATGAAACTGTTATTATTTCTAAAATAGTTGTACATCCAGCAAGCACAAAGTAAAGATACCTTAAACTTCTGATAATTCTATTTTCTGAGATAACTTCAAGAGGTGGGAACATTTATACTCCCCAGAAACTCAGTTTAGTTTGTCTATAAGATTTATCACAATTTATTTTTGCCTACTGCTTAAGCTCTGCTATGAATTAAAATAGTAAATTAGGTAATAAACTATTTATAATGTATTATAGCTATTAGTATGCTGTAAGTATTCAAAGCATCATTAGTATCAAAGTGTATAAAGATGGAAAAGTTGAGTGTGACATTTACAGTAAATTATGCAACCCCTTAAAGCAAAACAAATATTTCAGAAATGTGTTAATGATTCCTGAGTATAATGTCAAGTGACTGAAATGATGGTAGGTGGGCAATGAGAAATGAGTTTGAAGCTGATGAGTTCTTAATGATATTATTTCATCTTTTGCCCTTTTATTGCTCTTGGCATTCAAAATTCAATTTGAGTTATCTCTTTTGATAATTGATAAACATCTTATTTCCTAATGATATATATTCTATTTTCATAATTCTTTCTTAAGTCTTGGATTTAATAATAAAAATAATTATATCTACCCTTTGATCAACATCTTCCCTTAGACAGGGAGAATAAGTTTTGGTGATCTATTACACAGCATCGTGGCTATAATTAAAAATAATGTATTGTATATTTCCAAATAACTAAAAGAATGGATTTTAAATGTTCTCACCACAAAGAAACATTAAGTATTTGAGGTGATAGATATGTTAATTAGCCTGATTTGATCATTCTACCATGTATACATGTATTGAAAAATCACATCGTACCCCCAAATTATATACAATTGTTATTTGTCAATTAAAAATAAAATAAAATTTAAAAAATAATTCTAACATTTAGAGAGTATTTTTATAATCTGCCAAATACTGTGCTAATTGCTTTGCACCATTATTGTATATGATCTTTTCAGTAAGGCTTTCTTTTTTGTTTGTCTTCTGATTTTTTATTTTGAGTGGCTTAAGACTCAGTAGAAGTTGCAAAATAGCATAGTGAGTTCCTATGTACTCATCACCCAGCTTTCCCATTTGATCCAGCACCCAGTCACAGGGCTCAACATGCCAGTGCATCTCTTCCCTCCCCCAGCCTGGCGGGTGATGCTAAGTTTACTGCTGGATGGCTGGGTCCTGAGCATACCTGGCTCTGTGCACCAGAGAGATCAGGATGTCATCAGTTGCAGAAGCCTGGGATTGGCAGGCATCAGATCTCTGCTGTACCTGCTCTCTGGTAGAATGTATCAGCACAGACTCTGAGCGGCTCCCTGATCAGCCCAGAGGTCTTCAGTGGAAGAGGGAGACCCCTCACAGATCAAGCTGCCTATAACTTTTGTTTCTCTCCTAATAAACAGTGGCCCCTCAGTTGCCTCTATCCTCCTGTCTTCACTTCTCTTTCCAGCAGTGTGAATTGCCCTGAGTCCCTGACGGTGGGTGGTACTTGTGAGTAAGAATTAGTCATGTCCTGTTTGAATGAGTTGGTAGATGCTGTGATAAGCTCTAGAGTTGCTCTCACTGTCAGTGGCTGATGCTCACAGGAAATAGCCAACTGCCAAGATGTTCTTTTGTGCCCATGGTAAGCTCTAGTTCCTCAGGTGGAGTATTTGAAGGCCCCAAGCTTTGGGAGGGGCACTGTAGCTCCCAGGGGTTGCTTGATCACCACAGAAGAGGTGGGTGGAGGAGCAAGGTGGAGCATGGTTAGGTTGGGTGAGCCTGGAAGACCTTGCAAAGCCTTGGCAGCGCTCAGAGGTTGTTTTCCCAGCCACTAGAGGGAGCCGCTGGGAGGAAAGTCAAGGCAGGCACTTCAGAATGGGAGGGCTGCGTATGGGGGAGGGTCCTGAATAGTTGGTTGCTATGGCAATCTGGGCTTGGCTCTTCCCCACCAGAGGACCCGCCCTACTTCAACAGCTCGGCTTTCCTGTTGGGGGGGGGGATGGGCACTCTCCCAGATCTCAGTGTCTCGGACCCCCCCAGTGTTCTCCCATCAGATCTGCCCACGACTCTCTGAGTCCGGCTTCCGGGGGACACAGGATCCGGCCTATAGGTCTGACCCTCTGGTGTGTGTCTCCATGAAATGCTGGAGGGCAGGGAGCTCCTAGAACAGACATCCCAGATCCCCTGCAGGTCCTCAAGGGGGAAGGAGGGGCCCCCAGTCTCCGTGGAAATTTCAGACTACAGGATGTGCCAGCTGGGGAGAGATGGCCTCTCCTCAAATTCTCGGCTCCAACTGCTCAACCAGTTGCAGTGGGAGGGGGAGCATCTGGGAGGAAGAAGAGTCTGAATGGAAGAAAGCCGGTTCTTTGCCCTCCTGGGTCACTCTCCTTAGAGGGGAACCCTGAAAGGAGTGTCCAAGCCCTGGGATCATGCAAGTTCTCCCCACTATTCTGTGTTTGCTGCAGTGCTTGGGCTTGTGGGGATGGAAAAGCTTCCGTGAAACTTGGTAGCCCTCTGATCACCAAAAGACTGTGGGGGGGAGAAAGAGATTCCCTTCACGGCTTCACTGGACTGGACTGGGTTTGATCCTCGCCTGTATCTTTTCTCCTTTATCTTCTTCCTTCTCTGCTTCACATTTTTCCTCCGTGGGGTTCCTAGCACGATCCAGCACTTCTTTCTCTGATCTACGCCTGAGCCACATCTCCTCTCCCTTCTCGTTTATCTGAAACCCAACCTTCCCTTCAGGACAGTCCGGCAAGATGTCTCTGGTCAGCCATCTTGTCTCAACCTCCCCCCACCACACTTTATAAATGATAAATGCCAAGGTCCTCATGATATAAAAATTATTGTTTCCAGCAGCTATTCAAGTTTTCCCTTGAAAAATTCTGGTATTTTTCCAAGTGAAGTGGTCCTTAATAAATAATTTTAGGTATTTCTATTTGAGTAAAATAGGATGCTATAGTCTGTATGATAGTAAGTGGACCTCTTCAATGGAATAATGCTATTCTTGAAGGACATGGTCTTTCCTAGTACCATTATCTAGCCCTTTCTTTTTAAATGTTATTTTTTTTCTACTGTTGCTTAAAATTTTATTGTGGTAAGATCTACACTCTTAACATTTTTAAGCATATGATACACTATTGTTAACTATAGGTACAATGTTGTATAGCAAATCTCTAGAACTTATTCATTCGCATAACCAAAAATTTATACCTATTGAATAGCAACTCCCCATTTCCCTCTCCCCCAGCTCCACACAACCACAATTCTACTCTCTGTTTCTATGAGTTTGACTATTTTAGATAGTTCATATAAGTGGAATTATGCATTATTTGTCTGTCTGTAACTGCCTTATTTCACTTAGCATAATGTTTTCAAGGTTCATCCATGTTGTTGCACATTGACGGATTTCCTTCTTTTCTAAGGCTGAATAATATTCTATGTTATGTATATAACACCTTTTCTTTATCCATTAACCCATTGACAGAAATTTAGTTTTTTTGCACTTAGCTATTGTCTGTTGGCTATTGTGAATAGTGCTGCAATGAAAATGCAAACTTTTCAAGATTCTGATTTCAATTCTTTTGTATAAATACCCAGAAGTAGGATTGATGGACCATATGGTAGTTCTATTTTTAATTCTTTGAGAAATCTTTGTACTGTTTTCCATAGCAGCTGAACCATTTTACATTTATCTGGCCTTTTCTTAATCCTATATACAAAGAAAATTTTGACTATTCTGATATTACTTATACCTTTAGCTAAAATGTCTGCCAAACTGGAGGACTCACAGAGACCAACAGGGAAAAGTATATCAAAGATACCTACAAATGCAACAATGTAAGGATAAGACACTAAGAACAAAATTATGAAAGACAAAATAGAAAAATATTGGTACTAGATTGTTAAAGTCAGATTGCAAACTTGTGGTCTGTGTAATAAATGCGGCCTATAGACACTTTTATTTGGTCTGTACAGTGTTTGAAAGGAATTATTTTGAACTAGTCACAAACATCTAATAATGGGAAACTTTAATTCAAACTCTGGGTTTCTTACTTTTTTTTAGAAAATCAAATAATGACACATTGGTTGTGCCAATGTCATTACTTGACATTGAAACTGAACCTAAGTCACTATTTTGTCCTCTACATTGGATACATGCTTTCTAGTTTGCCATAGTCCTTCCTAACCCAATTGTTCCATTTATGTTACCTGCCAGATGTGTGTATGCATTTGAGTGTGTGACATCTGATAAAGAGGCTGGCTGAGATCATTTCTTGAGATTCCCTTTTGCTCCACCTTTCAAAAATTATTGAACTAGAATTTAAGTACTCATTGAAAAAGCATTTTCTATATTTTGCTCTGTAGAATAGTGTGTCTGCAAGATAATAACAGGTAATGCGAACTTTAGGGTCAAATATGATTGGGAAATGCTGAGTACTTTATATAACTTTGGAAATTCAGAATCATATTTATATACAGACATACTTTATTTTATTGTGCTTTGTTTTATTGCTCTTTGCAGATATTGTGTTTTTATAAATTGAAGGTTGTGGCAACCCAGCACTGAGCACTCTTGGCACTATTTTTCCAACAGCATGTGTGTCACTTCATGCCTCTGTGTCACATTTTGGTAATTCTCATGGTATTTCAAATTTTTTAATTATTGTTGTCTGTTATGGTGCTCTGTGATTAGTGATGTTTGATGTTACAGTTGTAATTGTTTTGGGCACCACAAACCACACTCCTGGAAGATAGCAAACTTAATAGATAAATGTTGTATGCTTTTTGACTGCTCCATAAACTGATTGTTCCCCCATCTCTCTCCTTCTCCTTGGGCCTCCCTGTTCCCCAAGACACAACAATATTGAGATTAGGCCAGTTAATAACCCTTCAATGGCCTCTAAGTGTTCAAGTGAAAGGAAGAGTTGTACTTAAAATCAAAAGCTAGAATTGATTAAGCTTAGTGAGGAAGGCATGTGGAAAGTCAAAATAGGATAAAAGCTAGGCCTTTAGTGCCAAACAGTTAGCCATGTTGTGAATGCAAAGAAAAAGTTCTTGAGGGGAATTAAAAAGGGTTACTTTTAGGAACAAATGATAAGAAAGCAAAACAGCCTTATTGCTGATATGAAAAATGCCCTCATAGTCTGGATAGAAGACCAAACCAGCCACAACATTCCCTCACGCCAAAGCCTATTTCAGAGCAAGGCGCTAACTCTCTTCAATTCTATGAAGGCTAAGAGAGGTGAGGAAACTTCAGAAGAAAACTTGGAAGCTAACAGAGATTGGTTCATGCAGTTTAAGGAAAGAAGCCATCTCTTTAACATAGAAGTGCTAGTTGAAGCAGCAAGTGTTGATGTAGAAGCTGCAGCAAGTTATCCACAAGATCTAGCTAAGATAATTTATGAAGGCGGGTACATTAAATAACAGATTTTTAATGTAGCAAAACATCTTTGTATTTGAAGAAGACATCATCTAGAATTTTCATAGAGAGGAGAAGTCAATGCCTGGCTTCAAAGTTTCAAAGGACAGGCTGCCTCTCTTATTAAGGGCTATGCAGCTGGTGACTTTAAGATGAAGCCAATGTTTATTTAACATTCTTAAAATCCTATAGCCCTTAATGCTTATGGTAAATCTACTCTGCTCATGCTCTATAAATGAAGCAACAAATCTGGGATAACAGCACATCTGTTTACGGCATGGTTTGCTGAATATTTTCAGCACATTGTTGAGACATACTGCTCAGGGAAAAAGATTCCTTTCAAAATGTTACTGCTCATTGTCAATGCACTTGGTCACCCAAGAGCTCTGATGGAGATATCCAGGAAATTAATGTTTTCATTCCTGCTAACACAACATCCATTCTAGAGTCTATGGATCACGGGACAATTTTGATTTTTAAGTTTTATTATTTAAGAAATGTGTTTTGTAAGGCTACAGCTGCCATAGATAGTGATTCCTTTGATGGATCTGGGTGAAGTAAATTGAAAACTTTTTGGAAAGGATTGACCATTCTAGATGTCATTAATAACAATTGTGATTCATGGGAGGAGGTCAAAATAACAATGTTAAGAAGAGTTTGGAAGAAGTTGATTCCAACCCTCATGAATGACTATGAGGGGTTCAAGACTTCCATGGAAGAAATAACTGTGCAGGTGTGGTGGAAATAACAAGAGATCTGGAGTTAGAAGTGGAACCTGACGATGTGACTGAATTGCTACGATCTCATGATAAAATCTGAACGGATGAGGAGTTTGCTTTTTTTGGATGAACAAAAAGAGTGGTTTCTTGAGGTGGAATATACTCCTGGTGAACATGCTGTGAACATTGTTGAAATGACAACAAAGTGTTTAGAATATTACATAAATATGGTCGATAAAAGAGCAGCAGGGTTTCAGATAATGAAGTCCAATTTTGAAAGAAGTTCTACTATGGGCAAAATGCTATCAAACAGCATTGCATGATACAGAGAAATCTTTCATGAAAGGAGGAGTCAGTCGATATGGCAAACTTTATTGTTGTTTTAGTTTAAGAAATTGACACAGCCACCCCAGCCTTTAGCAACCACCAACCTGATCAGTCAGCAGCCATCAACATCAGGGCAAGACTCTCCACCAGGAAAAAGATTACACTTGCTGAAGGCTTAGATGTTTGTTAGCATTTTTTAGCAAGGAAGTATTTTTAATTAAGGTATGTACATTGTGTTTTAGACATAATGCTATTGCATACTTAATAGACTACAGTACAGTGAGTGTAACCATAACTTTTATATACACTGGGAAAACAAAAAATTTGTGTGGCTTGCTTTATTGTGATATTTACTTTATTTCTGTGGTCTGGAACTGAACTCACAATATCTCTGAGATTTGCCTGTATTCTTAATAATAAAGGCTAGGAGAAGACAGACAATTATAGATCTTTTTAATCTTGTTAGTAACTGAGTATCTCCTATGTTTTTGACTATTTAAAACTGTGTATGTATGTATGTAAGATGGTATATATACAGCATGATTGCATAATGTGCTACGACTTCTCGAAACAACTGTTTTCCTTAGAAAAAAAATTTGGGAAATGCTGACTGAAAAGATTAGAAACATTTGAAACTTTACCTTCTTATAACATTCAAAATAATTTACTTTCTGAAAATAGAAGTCTTATATTTTTGTTACACTGCTCTGAAATCAACATGGCGTACTCATTAATGCTGACCAAAACACCCATTTTCAATTAGGCAAGGATTAAAAACAAAATCTCAGTATTTCAAAGGAGAGAGAAAAATCACCCTTTGCTGTGAAAACTGCCAGATTATGGTTTTCGTTTTTTGTTTCTTGCTCATAGCAGGTTCTGAATTCGGTAGATTGTCAGCCAGACTGATATTCGAAGTTGCATGTCATGGTGCTCCAAGGTGGATCACTTACCACTTAACTATTTCACTCATTTTTTGACAAATATTTATCAAGTGCTTGCCATGTACCAGCCACCAGTTATAAATTAGTAAATAAAACAAAGCCTAACCCCCACAAAAGTCACAATCTTGTGGGAAAAACAAAGAATAAGCAAGCAAACAGTATAGACAACGTCTAATTATCTGTTGCCATAGATAAATATGTAAGGTGATGCATATGTTAATTAGCTAGATTTAGCCATTCCACAGTGTATACATATTTCAAAACCACATGTTGTACAAGATAAACATATGCAATTTTCATTTGTTAATTGAAGAAAGGAAAAGAAAGAACGCATGAACAGATGAACCAGACTGTTGGGTAGAGAATAAGAGTGTGGGGAGGGGACGTTTCTCTTTAGATTGGGTGACTTTGGAAGGACTCTTGGAGAAGATGGCATTTATGTTGAGTCCAGAAAGATTAAAAGAAGCAATTAGGGATAAGCAGAGAGAAGAAAATTGCAGGCAAAGAGTTCAGCACATGCAGACATCCCAAAGTGGGAAAGACCTCATGGTTTTTGAGCAGCACCTGAGTTTGCTCTGTGGCTCAGTAACAGCAAGTGCGCTGGGGACTGGTGATGGGTCTGGGGGTGGGGTGGGGCGGAGGGGGGAGAGGGAGGTGGTGGTGGTGGGAGAGGTAGGCAGAACTCAGTCACGCAGGGTCTCACCTTTGACCATGAAAAGGGGTTTAGGATTTATTTGAAATTCCTCTGGATGCTATTGAAGTTTTTTAAAAAAATTATTATTATTAACAGAGTTTGATTTTTAGAGTAGCTTTAGGTTCATGGCAAAATAGTGAAGTTTCAGTCAGGAAATGACATGATTAGGTTTATGTTTTTCTAATATCACTATGGTTATTAATTTGGATGGGGCTGAGTTTCGAAGCAGGAAGTTTAAGCAGGGAAATAATGAAGTTATGCAGAAAAGAGTTGATGGCGGCTTTGACAATGGAGGTGGTAGCAGAGTTGGAGAATAATGTATGGATTCCATGAATATTTTTATTAACATGGCAACAGTAGGATTTGCTGATAAATTTTATGTAGGGTGTAAAGAAATAGAGTGATCGTCATGTTTCTGACTTAAGAAACTGGGTGTCTGGAAGGCAGTTCAATGGCATAGGGAAAGGGGAATGGGTAAGAGAGGGACAGATATGGGGGGAGAAGATAGAAATCTGGAATTGAGTTTTGAAGATTTCTGTGTCTGGTCACACACATTCTGCTCAAAATAAACCTCTTTAAATTATTTTATAGAGTTTGGGTCTTTTTCCATTAACACATCTCATTTTACTTATATGTCAGATTTTAAAAACTGTATTTTCCTCATGTGTGAACAACAGTATTTTCAAAATCTAAAACTAAGTGAGTCTGATTCTCAACAATTTATGTACACAGTCCCAGAAGCAGAATGAAGAGCCAGTTACATGCTATTCACAGGTGGGCAGTTCATCACCCAGCTTGGTTGTTGCCCAATCACCCTGGATAACTTGTGGCTAATACAGCCTAATGGATGGATTCATTGTGAATATAGCTCTGTGAGCACACTTTTTCATGGCTTTCTCTTTTAATTCACTTATAAGCAGATGATGACTCAGTAAGACTCAAATGTAAACTTCATATTTTACTTCTCTTGCATTTTTAGAATAATGACCCTTGGGTTAATCTCCATGATAGATTAGAGAATCATTTTAATAGAAGAACTCACAAGGAGGTAAAAATGACAAAGTGTAATGTGACAAAGAAAGTCCTGGTCTAAGACATATGCTGATCCAAATTTCAGATGTTCTTTATAATTTGGGTGATGCCACTTTACCTCACTTGTATTTATTTTCTCCCCTGTCGCATGTGGGGCTTAAACAAACCTTCAAGAAAAGTCTAAACTGAAGTAAGCTTTAAAGTAAGCAGTTCCTGAAGTTGCAATTTATTTGACTTTATTGTCAATGCTGTAAATATCATTTAATCACTGTTTTTCTAATTGGCATATGGTTATTAGATCTCAGAGATTAAATGCCTCTCTGTATATGCATGGTATTGTTAGATATAAAATATAGACTGTTCATTCAATCCATATGCTCTGTTTCCTTCTTTTCTTAAACCTTTAGAAAGAGATTTTCTTTTCTTCGCTTTATCGACTGACAAGTAAGCAGTTGTTTTTTTTCTGGGATTCTTTTCTATTGACAATTCTGTGCCTTCTTTCCATTTAATTTTATTTGCCATTATGGCCCACTAAGTAATTAACTCCGCATTTTAGAAAATTTAGAAGCTAACGGGAGTGATTTGAAAGCACTGTTGAATAGTTTTCTTATTTATAATAGTTCAAGCTGTGTTAAGTTTTAACACAGACTTTTAAAATGTGAGAACCAGTTGTGTGTGTCTGGGTGAAAATTATGTCTGAGAGAAAAACAAAATTTTCTCCAAGAGACTAAGAAATCAAAACAATGTAAAAAAAAAGGCAAAAAACAATTCCAAAAGTATAGTCTTCCCAATTTATTTTTATAAAAACAACATGAATATTTACATAAACCTCCAAAGGAGAAATTATTTTGTAGTTATACATTAGGTTTAATTTGTGAACAATCAAGTTATTCAAGGGCCCTTTCTCACACTAAATTCTCCCCCCAGGCAATCTGGAGTATGGCCAGAGTTTTAATTATCAAATATAGGTGACTCTCCCAGATTTATATCTCTAGACCAGACCCTCCTGGGAGCTATAGACTCTTTCTTCCAAATGCTTACTCTGCATTGCCACTTGGATGTTTCAAAGGTGTGTCCAAAGTGAAACACTCTTTTCCTGTCTAAATCTATTCCTTCCCTGATATTTATCAGAATACATATTACTTAGTCATTTTTATGTGTCTGTCTCTAGATACGAGATACACATCCAATAGACCAAGTGCTTGTTCTATCTTATTTATCGTTGTGTCTTGAGTATCTAGAATAGTTTCTGGCACAATATGCTTAATAAACATTCATTAACAATATCGCCATTGAATTGGAAAATATCATGGCCCACTATGAAGACTGTGGCAGCCCATGATGGGTCATGGACCACATTTGGAGAATAACTGCCTGATAAAGCACCAATTTATTAATATATTGAAAAAATATTTTTCCAAGGCCCCTTGGATTTGCATCTTTTGACTCTTTCCTTTAGATTTGAGAAATTCTCTCTGTCACTAATGGTAATCTGAGCAGTCACTTTTACCCGGGACTGCTAGTACACATGTCGGTCTTTTCTGGTTCATAGTCCATTCTTAGGAGATCAGGACTGAATGGGCTCGCACCTGTGAAAAATAAAAATACATTAAAAAGATTGTGTTGTGACAGAGTACTCTTAATCACCGATTAAAATAAAACCATACTTATCCTTTATAATTCAACTTTTGTTTCAATTTATTAAGTTGAATTTACTTTCTGACTTCTATTTTTTTCCTTTTAGCATTTCTTCACATGTCCAGAGTGTTATGAATTGAAATCGATTTAACCCTGCAGAGCTGGGCTTATAATGATGAAATTTCTAAAAATGATACAGGTGGAATGGCAAAAGATAGTTCATGAAGTGAAATAGCAGTTTGGAGGGGTGGTTTCTACCAATAACTAATATGTAATGAGCATTTACTATATATTAAGTACCTCGGTAAGTGTTATACACTTACGTATATATATTTTGTCAGTGAGTTCATACAACTCTATGAGATTACTATTATTATTTTCATTTTGCTAATGTAAATCTGAGGCTCACAAAGATTAAGTTGTTGACAATCAAACAGCTAGTAATTAATGAATCTGAAATTAAACTCCATGTCTGCTTTGAACCAAAGCTCATTCTCTAACCATTATATATTGGACTGCCTTATAAAATTTAAATTTTCTAGCAGCATAAACAGAAATAGATTTCATTGATTGGTCAATTCTCCAGATAGGTGGTTGAAGCCTCCTATATTGACATTCAGTTGGCACTTTGCACTTTTCAAAATATTTTCATATTCTCTCTCTCTCTCCATCTCTCTCTTTATCTCTCAGTCTCTCTGTGTCTCTGTGTCCCTCTATCTCTTTCTCTCTCCCTCCCTCCCTCTAAATATATTTATGTTATTTTATTTTATTGCTAGAAGCTACTGTTTATTTGGTTTTGGTGATTGAAAAGACCAGTTTGTAATTGCTGTCTGAGATATCCTTGCAATGAATGGAATACACGAATACTTTTCAGGTCTGTCTCTTTTCTCTTGACTGTAAATTGGTTGAGATGAGACAGCATTACTTTATTAATAAAAATTTGATGGTAATTGGGACAGGAGCTAGGCTATGTTAAAATGAAAAACACCTTTGATATGCAAATATATTCTTTCTTAGGAAAATTAATCACGTACATATGCTTTCAGGGGAATATTTAAATGACTTAAGGCAGTAGTCTTCAAGGACCTTAAAACCCTTCATGTATTTAGTTCTAAAAGTACAGCATTAAACAGCTGAATAGACCCTCTGTGAGCATTTACTTAGAAACTTTATTGTTCGGATTTGAAAACCGACGCACAGAAAGTTGACTTGTGCAAAATCACCGTTAGTAAGTGGCTGAGTGAAATCTGAACCCAGATCCACTGGTTTCTTGTCTAAAGCCCATTCCTCCAAATCACAGGAACATAAAATACACAAACAATACTTGCAAATCCAAGCATAATTCTATAAAATAGCATGATAGCAGAATTGAATTATTACATCTAATTCTAAATACCACGTAGTACTTCTCTTAAGATTTTTATAATGCTAATGTAGTATTTCTCTTATGATTTTTATAATTTCCCCTAATTTGCATAGTACCCTACCCTCTATTTGTTAGAAAATGTGGGGGATTGAGTTCACTGCCTCTACTACTATCAGTGCTGTTGCTACTGCTACTTGTATCACAAGTGAGCCTTTCTTGAGTGCCTACATGAGCTAGGCACCATGATGAATACTTAACATAATTATCAGTTGGGTCAGTCAGGAAAATAGATACCACTCTAAGTATTTTGGGAGGATATGAATTTAATATAGGGCATTACTTGTGTACAAAACCATTGGCAAGTCTTGAAGAGTGAGGGCCAGGAAATGTTATCACTAATTTTCTATTTGCAATAGATTTTTAGAGGATCAGGAAATTGCTGTTTTTTCCCATGTTAAGAAAATACATACAACTTGTAGTGCCAAGGAAAGGGACTCAGGCGGAAATACCCAGAGGCCACTTTAAACTTCATGTCTGCCAAAGATCACGATTGCCTGTTACTGCCAGGGGAAGAAAAATATGCTTCTGGCTGTTTTCTGTCTTCCCAAACTCATCAAATGGGTAGAACCTAATCTGCTTCTAGAATCCTATTGGCAAAGGAGTCTGGGAAATATATAACCGTTCCCAAGCTTCTAGTCTCTGCTATGAAAGGAGAATCATAGAAGGGGATGAAAAGGCTGCCAAATCTCAACGGACAATTTACAGAAGATTATTTGTCTCCTTTAATTCTGTAAGTAAGAATTATAGATGAGGAAACCTGAGACTGAGAGATAATTAAGAAACTTGTGTAAGTAGGCCTGAATTGCATAATAGGTAGGCTGACACATGTTTGGTGAAGCAGAGATGCTCCTAAAAGATAAAAATAATGAAATAATTAGTTATTTGATATTTCTAAAAGAAGTATTGAGGCGGTAATTGTAGGAAACACCAAGGACTTTACTACTGAATTTCCTTACTCTTATTTCATCTATTTATCTATCTCTTTAGAACTATAAAAACAGGATGTGAGAGACGCTCTGGACCTAAGGTCACACAGCTAAACAATGGAAAAAGCAAGATTTAAAGTCAGGATCACTCCATTATGTGGACTTAACCACTAAACCAAATGTATTGTGATTGAGGGGAACTCTACTTAATATGATTATTTGTTAATTGGCCTTCACTGTCATAACTTCTCTTTTGCTTAACCTGTGTCTGCAAACTATGCTTCATTACTACCACTCTATTTTGAGAGGAAAAGAATAAAGCTTGTATTTATATTTTAGACTTAATGCTTCAAGCTATAAAGCAAACAGACAAGTCTTGTGCTCAGTGAGGAAAGAAAGATTCCCAGGTAAATAGTCTTGACTTTTGGGGTGAAATGGAACCAAGAAAACACAGATGAGGCTAAGGGAGTGCAGGTTTCATATTATATAAGCGATGACAGCCACCCAACTATGAAGAGAAGAAACTGAGGGGGCTGCATGTTTTTATGAAAAGGGTGGCAAGCATTGAGCAAGCAGGCAGCACCGTTGGGATCTAAGCCCGAATACCTTTGTGCCTTCTGGAAAATTACTCAGACTCTGGTGCTATGTTGCACAAACATGAAACACGGGATTTGGATTACATGGTTGCAAAGATTTCTTCCTGCTCTGAAATTCAGATTTTGTGGTTTGTGAAGCATTATGATCATACGAAGTTAACTCTCGTTTACCATCAACTGCTGACGTTTTTCTTCCGTCTTTGAGGTTTTGAAAGTTTAATAAATTTGAAATGCGTGGTCAAATGATGCAATTTTGAGGTAACTTATTTAAGCACAATTTTTTTCATATTTCTAAGTACATTTCAGTCAGGCAAATTTTTCACTTTTAAACATTTCTGTATCTGTTGCTTATATTTTTAGTCTCCGCAGACAACTTCCAAGTTATTTAAAGGAAAAGATTTTTACAGATAATTGCTAAATTTGCAAGTTTATAGGATGCATATCAGCTCTAGAATGAAGAAAACTAATTAGAATCTAAGTTGAAAAATAGCTGTGTCTGCTCAATATCTGATTATTTTGAAGTTCAAAGCTGTACTTTTATTTAAATTAAACTGCTTTTGTGTTTTTCTTCATTTTAGTTTTCAAATTGATAGGCTGGAAAACGTAACTAACCATTCTAACCAACTCCCATTGAAGTGATTAATTTAAGGTATAGCTTATTTCCATGCAAATTAAATTAATATAGTAGAAGAAATGGATCACTCTTTTTTTGTCCGATTACTTTTAATTGGTTCCAGTTTAATAAGCAAACATTACTTTAATGAAGTTTCTGAGTTTATTATGGTATGAGGTTGTGTGCTTGAGTTCCAGTATTAACTTGTCACCTTAGGGCATGACTGCTTTATATAGTACCACTTTTTGTCTTTTAGAGATAGAATATAAGTTTACTCTTATGTGCCAATTATTATCTTGGGTAGGAAATCCATTAGATATTGGGTACTGTGCAGAGGGCTATTTTAACCTCTGTATCTGCTCAGTGAGAAGACATATTGTAATAGACAAGTACTGGAGAGAGAGGAGAAAAGGAGAGAGAGAGTGTTGGGGAAGGAATGGCTACAAGAAGTAACATGTGGCAGTTATTTGCCATTGCTGGTATCGTATTTGGAAAAAGCGTGGCCCTGGAGTTAAAGAAAACTTGACTATAGTTCATATGAATCACTGGCTACAAGTATTTTATAGGACCAGATAACTAATTTCTCTAGGTCTCAGTTTCCTCACAATGAGGGGTTGAGCCTGGTGATATTGACTGCTCTGAGATTCCTTGATCCTATTTTATTCAATTACTGTGAAAATTGGCCATAGTCCATTCAGTCCTTGGTAGTTCATTTCAGGCTCATCTTTTTGAACGTGTTGGTAAGAAATACAAGAAAGAGCCTTCCTGGAAATTGAGAGAGAGCCATTCAGGGAGACAATCTTATTCTTTAATAATACCAATTCTATCTATTTTAGGAAGGTCAGATTAGTTTGTCCTTAAACTCTTTGCTTGAGTCTTTTTTTCCCTAGAAGTTCTACATCTTAGAATTTGCTAAAAAGTTTCTCTATCCCTGTAATTTATTATATATTGAGAATAAGTGTTCATCTTTCTCATGTATGAGTTTTTAGGTACTTAACTTCTTAATATTTGGAAGTACATATTCAGGGGATGCTATTTTTCTTTTAGAAGAGCTCATAAATGTAAAAATATTCAGTTTTATTTCCTACATTCTTTAAATTCTTTTCAATTCTTGTGATGGATATTTATTTTTAATAAACTTTTGAATATAAAATAGATTTAGACTTGTGCAAAAGTTGCAACGATAGTACCGAGAGCTCTCACATACCCCACACCTGATTTCATCTGTTATTATTACCTTCCATTAGTATGATACACTTACCACAATTAAGGAACCAACCCTGACACATTATCAACTAATGTCCATATTTTACTCATATTTTCTTAGTTCTTGCCTAATGTCCTCTTTTTTTTTCCAGAACTTAGGCTCCTCTTGGCCATGACAGCTTCTCAGACTTCCCTTGTTTTTGTTGACCTTGATGGTTTTGAGGAATATTGTTCATGCTTATTGTAGAATGTTTTTCAGTAGTGATTTATATGGTGATTTTCTTGTGATTAAGAAGCCAAGTGCCATTTTCATCATGTCATCTCAAGGGTACGTACTATCAACATATGTTATCCCTGTTGATATTAACCTTGATTGCCCAGCTGAAGGAGTGTTTGTTAGGTTTCTCCACTCTAAAGTTATTTCCTCCTTTTTCATACTTTATTCCTTGGAAGGAAATCTCTATGCGTAGTCTACACTTTAAGTGTAGGGAGTTATGTTTCACCTCCTGGAGGATGGAATATCTCTGTAAATTATTTGGAATTCCTCTGCATGAGAAATTTCTTTATTCTCCGCCCTCTGTTCCCATTCAATCAGCTATTTATATTAGTATGGATTTATGGATATTTATTTTATACTCTGGGTTATAATCTAATTTTATTATTCCTCAAATTGTTCCAGCTCTGGCCATTAGGAGCTCTTGCAGTTGGCTCTGGTGCCATTATTTTGGCATATACCCATCAATGTGGGTTTTTATTTATTTATTTTTATTTCTGAGTATAAGATGCTCCAGATTCATCTAGTATATTTACTGCTCCAGTCCTAGAATTAGATATTTATCCAAAGATCTGTGGTATTAGAGAATGGTATTAGGAACCAACATCTGGGCTTTAGTTGCGCTTGTAGTTACTGGTGTGTTGCTTCTTTTAGATCTTTGCAGCTGACAGGAAAAGAAAATATATGTGTCTCTGTTAACTTATGCATACATACACACACATATATATTTCTGAACATTTCCATCTGTATCTATATTAAGCTAGACAGCAGTTCATACTGATGTCTCCAATTCTAGCCATTACCACATGGATTATTCTAGTTTTGTCACCTGTATGTCTGTTATCTGTCACTCCATTAGTGAGAAACTCGACTGCTACCATCCATTTACTTAATTGTTAAGTTCCAATACACCTGTGTAGTTGTTTAAGAATTGTTAACTATATATTTCCATGGGAAACAACTTTATCAACAAGAGAGTAATGCTTATGTAAAGTGTCTTTTGCATTTAGTTTTACAATCTTCACTCATTTCCAAAGTTACTTAGGTGAGCACATTTCTCCCCCAATACACAAGCCGTTCAGTAAAATTATTTCATGCATTTTTTAATACTGTTAGATTGTTTTGTAAGTCTGTATTTCATATTTGAATGCTTTTTTTAGATATCTTTATGAATTGCAAATTAGCATCTTCAGACATTCTGTTTAAATCTTTCTAGTTACTTCTCATTCCTTCCTTCCTTTCCATCTTCCCATCCTTATTTGAGATAAAAATGCACTAAAATCAAGTAGTAAATCTGCAAATTTTTACATTTTGAATGTAAGTGAGGAGGCACTGCCTGCATTGCATTATGACTGTTTGTTTACATATCTGTCTTATTCCCCATTCCACAATAAACTCTTCCTGAGATGGGATTAAATTGTCTTCTCTCTCATGCCTACTATGGTGCTTGTGATATAGTAAGTGCTAATTAAATGTTCTAATTAAACATTTGGATCAATGAGGTTTTGGATCTTAGGTAAACAGAATAATATTGTCATCATGTACTAGGCTTGCATAGTTGAGTTGCCTTTCAACAGAAAGTTAAGTTGCTTTTTAGGGGTTTACATGCAACATTTGACCTGCTGCACAATACAGTATCCAAGAATGAGGTCTCTGGAGTCAAAATATCTAGTAGTGAATCCTGGCTCCACAACTTAGAAGTTGTATGATCTTGGGAAGAGAATTAAACTTCTTTATCTCTCAGTCTCCTCCTCTATAAAATGGAGTAATGATAAAATCAAGCTCATAGAATTATCGTGAGTTGAATTAAAATATGCCTATAAAACCATTTGGCACAAAGCCTACCATATACTGCCTTAAAAAGGTAGATATTATTACTGAATTACTTTCATAGAATTTTATTCTTAATAGGTGTATCTAAAATATTCTTTCCCCTTCTTCATTTTCTTCAATAGAACATTTTTAACCTCAGTACTATTCTCTTACTTCTATAGATTTGATTATTTTCCTCCTAATATTTGTGTGTGTGTCCTTTTCCTGAGCAGTGGGCAGAATGGTCTTTTCTCAGAGCACATTCCCCAGCTTGGCTCCTGGCTTGAGAAGTAATTATTTTGGCATTATCTTCCCTTGCCCTGTATTTGCCATCTGTTGGCAACATCATTGAAATGATCCAAGTCTTCTGTAGTCTGGCAATATTTTATCTTTTTATTGGCTCTACCTCCAGCTTAAGTTCTTTCTCCCAAATGGGGAATTTGGCTAATTTCTGAAGTAGGACTGAATATTTTGGGTTTTTATAGGACATCTGTAGTTTGCAATTTGGAAAGGTACCTATTATGCTTTTTAAAATCCTATTAAAAATGATGAGAGAAAAGAATAACTTGAATGGCTGAATATGGTGTTAATTTTGGTTTATGCTATCATTTTATTGACTCAAAACTATCCAAAAAGTGACCCAGCCTTATAATTTCTATACCATGAGTGACAATGGTCTTTCAACATTGAGAAAATTTTTAAGATAATCCATGCCTTACAATGCTTCAACACTCAGACTATCTAGTTTTGGATTCTAAGCCAATTTCCCCATAGATCTTCTGATTGCTTGATGTTCTTTTAAAATGTCATTTTCAAGGACTATTCAACAGGCTGCGTTTGCATCCCCAGAATCACTGCCTTTGTCACATGAAGGATATTCTCACCCTGCACATCCTTCTCTTCGTTACACATTTGTATTTATCTTTCATGTGGATCTATGCCAAAGCCTCCTATAAATCTTAGTAGAGTGCCTCTTAGCCTCTGAATTTCCTTTATCTGTCATGGAATCATATTCTTGAAAGCACTCCAGGAGGGCAGTTATAATGAGTGATCCTTTCATTTTCCTCATTCTTTCTTTCAGACCTGCCAAAGAAGCTGCTTGTTTCACAGAAGGATGGTGCTGGTTGAAAGAGGTTTCCTTGAAATTGAGAGATTAGTGCCTTAGACAATTCCCCTTGAAGATGTATTCGATTTGCATTTTAATTGTTATAGCTAAAAAAGTGTGGGCATGAACTATTGAGAATACTAACTCTGAAACTTTAGTTATCTGCATCATTTCTGTGTGCATGCTGTATAATGTGTCACTTAGGAATATATCAAAGTAAATTATACATTTTTGGTTATAAATTAGAGTTTGACTATGCATTTGATAAAAGCTACACCTATCCTTTTGACAATCAATAGATAAATAATAAAAATATTGATAACGTGTAGTGTTGGTGAAAGTGTGGGGAAGTTGTTACAATTGTTCTTACATCTTGCAGAAGACTGTTGATTGCTGCAACATTTTGGGGGGGTTAATCTCTCAGCATTTAGCAAAATTTTGGGAATCTCTTTTCCTTTATCAATTTATTTAATAAAAATCTTTAATGAGCACTAACGAAGTACCAGGCACCATTTTAGTTACTGAGGATATGGCAGTGACAAAATAAAGTCCTTAGCCTCATGAGTCATATTTTTATTTAGAGTGAGACTGGAAACAGAAAGTAAATAAATAAGTAAATACAAAGTGTGTCACATAGTGATTAATGCTTTGGACAAAAATAAGGCAGGAGAAGGGGAATTAGAAGAGCTGCGTCTTTGGGGGAGGTATGTTATTAATTGTGTGTGGGTGTTCAGAAAGGACCCCACTGAGAAGGTGACATTGGAGTAGAGACCTGAAGAAAGTGGGAAGGAGGGCCACGTAGAGACTTGGGCAAAGAGAGTTCCAAGTAGTGGGAACAAGCAAATGCAGAGAATTCTAAGGTGAAGGCTGCATCATGTTGGGTTCAGGGAACAGTGCTGGGGCCAGTATGTCCAGGAGTTGGTTGTTATAGAGAGCCTGGCACCTCTCCCCCCTTCTCTCTAGATTCCCATCTCTCCATGTGACATCTGCGCAGGCTGGCTCCTCCTCACCTTCTGCCATGCGTGGAAGCAGCTCAAGGCCTTCATCAGAAGCACAGGTTGGTGCCTTGCATCTTATACAGCCTGCAGAACTGTGAGTTAAATGAACTCCTTTTCTTTATAAATTACCCAGCCGCAGGTATTTCTTTATAACAACACTAAATTATGGGGAAAAGTCATGGGTCTGTGAATGCTAGAAACCTGTTCATATTTATTTTCATATTCAGATGATTCATGATCTAGCATAACTGTAAGTATATGAATCATTTAATATTAATAGTTAATTAGGAACAAATTGGGTGGGAGCTATGAATATAAATATATCCTATAAATATATATATATTTTTACCTTCAACATGGAAATTGCATATAGTAACAATGAGGAAAATTTGGTAAGTTACTTTTCTCCAAATGGAAATTCCCCTTGTGTGTAAGATCGCAGATGAGCACAAACATTCAGAATGGTTTTGGGTAGTGAATTAGTGAGCGTTATGTAAGGAAGATCTACAAGTGACTATTTGGAATCTACCTGTATGCTTTGCAAGGCAAGTCACATTTGAATATTCCTTTTTTGTATTGTGGTGAAGAATTCTGAATTCTATATAAAATTCAGGTTCAGGTAATTGAATCAATAAAAAAATTATTCTTTACATTTAAAACACATCTTTGGGTAGGACTAGCTTGACCTCACATTTTGATATTTATTTTTTTTAAACACAAGTATCTTTACTTTCCTAATAGCTAATTATTTATACTCTTTATCTGTTATCTGAAGCTTCTGGTTCTCACAGCAGTGAAAATGTAAGGTAATTTTTTTTTTGGTAAGATTTCCCTGTCCCACCTTCCCAATACCTCCTTCCCAAACTTCTTTGAAGTAACATTACCCTGATATTGCTTTTGATTTATTTTAAACCCTCACATATAAAAAACTATTGAAAGTAGTCTTCTTTTATTCTAAGGATAATACACAAACATTTCAAGTGATATTAAGCATAAGTAGGAAAATGTATATAGAAGAATGTTCTTTTCCATAATCTCAGCATCTGATTGTATACATATGACATTTTATTGAACAGTTTTCCATGTTCTTATTAATTCATTCATTGGTTTATTAATTTATTCCTTCAGTTTATTTAACAAATGTTGCTGCTTTCCTACCACGTGTCAGGTACTGGGTGTTGGGAATACATTAGTGAAATAAACAAGCAGATGAAGCCTTTGACTCCAGAAGCTAATACAGTAGGAGAATGAGACAATAAACAAGTATCTATGAATATGTAGGTAAAATATCATGTAGGGAGACATTTTATGAAGAGAAGTAAAGCAGGGTGAAGGGATGGAATATGATGGCGAGGTGGTCATGATATTAAATTAAACAGGGTTGTCCAAGAACTCTCTCAGGAGCAAAGCAATGTGCAGAGATCTGAACAAGATCTGAACAAGCCAGGTAGTGTGATTGCTCATCTAGTTTTTGGTTCTTCTGAAGGTGCTTGCTTGTGTGGATAATTGTTGAATTAGGTGTTTGTGCAGAGCGGTAGTCACTGGAGTTTTTTTATTTGGCCATATTGCCTATTTTATTGTGAATATTTCAGGATTACTTCATGATGTTATAACATACATATGAATAGTAAAGTTGTTACTATAGTGAAACAAGTTAACCTATCTATAATCTCTCATGGTTTCTTTTTGTGGCAAGAACAGCTAAAATCTGCTTGTTTAACAAAAATCCCCAATACGACACAATTTTATTAACTATAGTCCTCATGCTGTACATTAGATCTCTAGACTTGTTCATCCTACCTATCTGTTTACTTTACATCCTTTAAACTACATCTTCAGTTAGTTTTTGAGCATTTTTCTTCTGTCCCTGCTTTGTTTTACATTGTTTCTATTACTATATTCTAACATTCAAGGTTTTTATAACCTGTAGTGTCTAAATTGCTCTTGATCCTGTGCAGTGATTGTTTTCCCTTTCAGATACCATATTTTGTATCCTTAAAAGTTCCATTTGGCTCATTTTTAGATCATCCATTTCTGCTCTTATATTTGTTCTTTCTTTTGAATATTTTAACATATTAGACATATTTATAATACCACTTTAAAATCTTTTTCTACTATTTCTGTCGTATCTGCTATCTCTTGGTCTTTGTCCATTGATTGACTTTTTTCCTGTAATGGGTCCTAGTTTCCTGCTTCTAAGAATTTTAAGTAGTTTTTGATGGGATGCTGAACAATACGAATTTTGTGTTTCGAGTGTTGGATTAAAGAAGGTTGAACTTTGTTCTGGAAGGTGGTTACATAAAGGTCAGCTTAATAATTACAAAGCCTGCTTTTAAGCTTTGTTAGGGGAGATTTTTTTTTTTTTTTTTTTTTTTTAGCCAATATTATTTATTTGGTGAAACACAATGAATTTTTTTTTTCAGCTTATTATGGGGGTACAAAAGTTCTGCATAGATATATTGCCCATGTCCCTCCCAATCCCCCGA